>CM038146.1:375942605-376542605 GCA_021437245.1 Aegilops speltoides
AATATGATGGCACCCATGTAAACATAGTAAGAGATATGACAGATTCATACATGGCAGGAACAACAATAAGTAGGCATGTTTGTGAGCTTGTACCACTCACCACAGAGCAATACATGGCATGGAAAGGTAACCAACAGTAAGAAGACATGTTTATGAAGCTAAACATTGCAAGAGCAAGTCCATAGGGTGCATGGATGACTAGCAAAGCTCATGGCAAAACTGGACTTAATGTTAACAGGCTGACAACAACATTATTTAGCATTTTTGAGGGAAAGATAACAACAAGTTACAGCAGGCCATAAATGCAACCAGGGGCATGTATGGATGGAGCATGACATGTATAACAAAACATCCTTACTGAACATCTCCAGATTATGCATAGAATGACTTGTAGCAGCAGGTTTACATAGCATCATGTTGTAACAAATTCAGCCTAGCAAAACAGTAACAACAAGTACACTACTTAACAAGCTCTATGCACTCAATACAAGACCCACAAAAATACATGGATGGCATCACTGTAAATACAGCATGATGTAGTTCAAAACACATGTAGGGCTCAAGTTCATAGGATGCACACACAAAATGCAACGAAAATGACAAAACAGCAAGTTATAACAGTTTCAGCAGATTAACATCATATAGCACTCTTGCAACGATGATTAGGGCATCAAGATGGACTCAAACAAGCATGGCACAATGTAATTAAATGAAGAGCATCTCATGTTGAACATTTTGATATATCATGCGCGCAAAACGGAGCAGTAAGCATGGAGTTATGGTAGGTCAAACATGGCATCAGAATGTAAGGATCTCAGGGACTTAGACAAAAATCAACCTCCGAAAAACTGGACGGAACGAAGCGGGACGAGGAGATCCAGAGCGGGGAGGCGTGCTTGGATTGGCTCCCGGTGGATCTCGTCCACCCGGGGGTAGATCCGGCCGGAGTTGAGGAAGACGGCCGGGGACGGGGCGGTGCCGGCGAGGTTGGTGACGAGCGCGGGAGCCGCGGGCGGCGGACGGCGGCTCACGGCAGCGTCGGGGAGGCGCTTGGCGGCGAGAGCTCATGGCGGCGGCGCGGGCGCGCGCACGCCGGGGGGCAGATTGCCGGGCGGCGGCGGCGGAGGCGCAGCGCTGCTCCGGCAGGAGCTGCGAGGCGGAGCAAGGAGGCGCGAGGCGAGGCGTGGCGTGGGCGGAAGGCGCGGTTCATGGCGGCGGGCAAGACAGGACCGCCGGAGAAGGCGCAGGGCGGCCCAGCCCTTCGGTGACGGGCGGTGAGGTCGCCGGAGGCGGGCGTGGTGATGGCGTCTTGGCTGGAGAGGAGAACAGCGGGCGGCGGAGGCGCTGGGCTCCGTCGGCCTGGTTTGGCCAGCTGGCCGGATCGGGCTCATGGCCCTTGGTGGCGCATGTGATGGGAAACGGCGGCGGGGACACGTGGCGGCGGCGGATTCGACGAGGCGGCGGCTGGACATGTCCGGGCGCGGGGTGGACGTGTCCGGCGGCACGAGGAAGGAGGAGACTAGGGTTAGGGTGGAATCATCCGTGAATTTCGGGGGGAGGGGCTAATTTATAGATAGAGGGAGCTAGGAGACTCCAAATGGAGAGCGGTTTTCGCCCACATGTTCGTGATCGAACGACCGAGAGCATGGAGGGGTTTTGGATGGGTTATGGGCCACTTTGGATGGGTGTTGGGCTGCACACAAAAGAGGCCTTTGCGGTTACCCGGTTAACCATTGGAGTATCAAACGACCTCCAAATGGCACGAAACTTGACAGGCGGTCTACCGGTGGTGTACCAAGACCGCTTGGCAAACCTCGGTCCATTCCGAGAACGTTTCATACCCGCACATGAAAAGAGGCAAAAGGGGGCGCCGGGGGACATAGGGGTGCCGGATTGCAAAACGAACAACGGGGAAAATGCTCAGATGCATGAGACGAACACGTATGCAAAATGAGATGCACATGATGACATGGCAATATGCAACACGCAAGCAAATGACATGGCAAGGATGGTGAATAACTGGCGGACACCTGGCGCATCGGATCCGGGGCATTACAACTCTCCTCCACTAACAAGAGATCTCGTCCCGAGATCTTAGAACCGAGACGGAAGAGAAAGAGGAAGAGGTGAAGCAAGAACTCAAGAGAGGAAGCAAAGAGTCGAGAGCACTCAAGAAGAAGAGAGGAACGACGAGAATGACGAGAATCGAAAGTTCATGGAATCAGATATACTATGAAACCACTCCGGTTAGAACGAGATAACAAACGAATGAGACTGAAAAGGATTTAGGCAGAACTCTGACTGAACATGGAAAGAATAGAACATGAACTCCACAAGATGGAATGACCCTTGACGAGATGAACAACACAATGTCTCCGGAAGAATTGAAAGAATGGAATGACAAGAACTTAGAATGAAGGGTTGAACGGAGTTGTTGAGAAAATCAACAACGAAAAGAATAAGCTTGTTGTGGTCTTATAGGTAACATCTCAAGATCATAAGGAGATAACCGGCCACAAATGGAAATGATTGGATAGCTGAGAAGAACAAAGAAATGCAAACCCCACTTGAAAAGAATACAGAGAATTAATTGCACTTCGAGAGGCAAGAAGGAAAAGATACTTGAATTCCACCAACAAGAATCTTGATGAACTCTTGAAGAATGAACTAAATCATGAAGAACCACCATAAAGAACTCCGGTAACAAAAAGATTATGAGATAGAATGAAGGATGAAAGATGAAAGAATAAAGATTCAAGCCTTGCGGTGATTTAGATGGAGGTTCCGACGAGATGGCCGAGGAAATTTGAACTCCGGAAAAGAAAAGATGAAAACACTTGGAACTAGAGTTTATTCCTCAAGAACAAACTCTGAAGGAAGGGATTAATCACTTGGATGAAATAAGAATAAGATTTATTGTATGCTTATCCTTCACCAAATTAAATTGATGACAAGCAATGGATTTTGCATACTACTTATTCTTCTTGAAAATGATTAAGAAGTGGCATATCGTGAACTTGAGAAGGTCTTACTGAACCACCGGTGTGATTGGAAAGAACGAATGGATTAAAAAGATAATCAAGGAAAAAGAATCTTGAACGAACCACCGTACGAATTCGAAAATTGAATGACGAAAGAGAATGAATCACCGGGAAGAATTAGAAGACAAATATGCTTGAGGGGATTTAGATGCAAAAGAACGAAGAGATCGCGAACTGATTGAAGAATACTTGAACGAAGCACCAGAAGAATATTGAGACGAATGAAAGGGCACAGATATAGAATAATTGGAGAACAAATCTGAAAACTTAGAATGAAGAAATCTTCCGAAAAGATGGCCTCTGGATGATCGAGAGAGAAAGCAACTCCTGAAATGCTCCGGATGGATGAAAAGAATTTGCATGACTTGAAACAATTTGATAGGATAACATCGAGCTAGCACCGCTAATCTCCGGGAGAACGGACAAGATTTAGAGGAAAAACTCTTCTTCGGTCTTCAAATGATGACGACAAACACCACCAAAAGTTGTTGAGACACTCCGGAAGAATGACAAGCAAAGAGGTTGAGCCAACAATGAAAAGAATATGAAAGAGATCTGGGAGAAGGCATCTGACTGATGAAATTCATTCTTACATCAAACTTGAAAAGAATTTGGAATGGCTCCGGAATAATTAGAAGAGTCAGGTAAGATCCTGGGAAAAGACCTGTGGGTTAGGGCCCACTAAAAGAAAACACCGTTGAAAAGGATTGTTTGAATGAGAAATGATGCACCAGAACAATTGAAATATTTGAATGAGGTGACAACCTCGAATTAATTAGAACACAGACGAATCTTCTGAGATGTCTTGAGCAATCCGAAAGGATAAACTGGCGAGAGGCGAACGAGCAAGGAAAAACAATTGATCTACGGAAAAGAATATGATCAACCCGAAAAACTTGAATTGAGTGCACCGGAAAAAAGAAAGGGATGAAGAATGTCAAACAAAAGAGAATTCACCATTTGAAATAATTGAGGGAAGACTGAAGAGGCTCCGTACGAATGAAATTGATGCTCGAAACAGACTCAGGCTCCGAGAAAAAGAGGGTGGGAGGGCGGGAAATCAAAGGCAACTTGGAAGGGAGAACCGACGAATAGCTTGAAGAGAAAAAACACCGGTTAAAATCATTGAGGAAAGAAAGCAAAGACTTCACACGAGTAGGATAGATACTCGGTTACGGACTCTGGTTCCGAGAAGAAAAAGGGTGGGCGGGTGGGAAAAAGAAAACAACTGAGGCTTGAACTTGGCAAAGATGAAGAGGCTCGAGTCAACTTGACGAGAAATGCACCGGATGAAAAGAGCTGAGAACCAACGATCACAAAACCAACTGCGTGATCCTAAAGAAAATTTTGAAGGGGAAGAGGAGTAATTCAAAACACCTACGTCAAGATTCCTCACCATAGCGACGAAGGGGCTGAGGAGTAAAAAGAATTCCTACTCTCCGATATAACTAGACTCAGAAAATAGTTTTCTTCTAGACTCGACAATGGCCAAACTACACGATCAAACAAGGGGGCTCCTAGGGTCGGTCGAGGCTCTGATACCAACTTGTCATGCCCAAGATGCGACCCTATCCTAAAGGAACTTGAAGGTCCCACTAAGGATAGAAGCGCATCTTGAAGACGCTTTTGCAAGGTGGATATCATTACATCAACATTACATAATAGATGGGGATACATACAAGAGGCATACAATGCCATAGGAATACAACATCGTCTTACATAAGAGCATCATCCGTCTACAGATGAAACACAAATAGAAACTCAAATGACATCCACCCTGCTAGCCCAGGCTGCCGACCTGGAACCTATCCCCTGATCAAAGAAGAAGCAGAAGAAGAACTCCAAAACAAGCAAACATCGCTCTCACGTCATGATCATCACATAACCTGTACTGCAACTGTTGTTGTAAGTAATCTGTGAGCCAAGAGGACTCAGCAATCCCATTACCATGGGTATCAAGACTAGCAAAGCTTAATGGGAAAGGAAGGGGTAAAGTGGTGAGGTTGCAGCAGCGACTAAGCATATATGGTGGCTAACATACGCAAAAAGAGAGCGAGAAGAGAGCAAACGGAACGGTCGTGAAGCTAGCAATGATCAAGAGGTGATCCTGAACTCCTACTTACGTCAACCATAACCCAAAACCGTGTTCACTTCCCAGGCTCTGCCGAAAAGAGACCATCATGGCTACACACGCGGTTGATGCGTTTTATTTCGGATCTGGTGTCAAGTTATCTACAACCGGACATTAACAAATTCCCATCTGCCACATAACCGCGGGCACGGCTTTCGAAAGATAATACCCTGCAGGGGTGTCCCAACTTAGCCCATGATAAGCTCTCGCGATCAATGAAGGATATTCCTTCTCCCAGGAAGACCCGATCAGTCTCGGAATCCTGGTTTACAAGACATTTTGACAATGGTAAAACAATACCAGCAAGACCACCCATTGTGCTGACAAATCCTGATAGGAGCTGCACATATCTCGTTCTCAGGGCACACCGGATAAGCTAAGCGTACAGGTACCGACGTAATCCAAGTTGCCAAGGAATGGTACCGCAGGGTGCTCTAGTTTGGACTAACACTGAGGAGCACCGCCCGGGGTAAAATAAAGATGACCCTCGGGCTCCGTAAACCCAAGGGAAAAAGGGCTAGGTGAGGCAAATGGTAAAACCAAGGTTGGGCCTTGCTGGAGGAGTTTTATTCAAAGTGAACTGTCAAGGGGGTCCCATAAATCACCCAACCGCGTAAGGAATGCAAAATCCGGGAACATAACACCGGTATGACGGAAACTAGGGCGGCAAGATTGGAACAAAACACCAGGCATAAGGCCGAGTCTTCCACTATTTACCAAGTATATATATGCATTAATTAAATAAGAGATATTGTGATATCCCAACATAATCCTGTCCACCATGGAGCAATCTTCAACTTCACCTGCAACTAACAACGCTATAAGAGGGGCTGAGCAAAAGCGGTAACATAGCCAAGCAACGGTTTGCTAGGAAGGGTGAAAAGGTTAGAGGCTGACATGGAAAATTGGGAGGCTGAAGAGCAAGTGATAGGTAGCGCAGCATAGCGATAGAACGAAGCAACTAGCATAGCAATGATAGTAGTGAGATCCAAGGTGACGGTCATCTTGCCTGAAATCCCACAAGGAAGAAGAACGAGTCCATGAAGAAGATGAAGCCACGAAGACGAACCAAGCGTAGACAAACGAATCCTTGCGATCACAACGAAACGGGAACTATCGAGAAGAAGCACACAACATAGTAAACACACCACACATGGACAAGACATGATGTACAACCAAGCATGATTCATGACAAAACTAGATGAGGCTACTCATGGCAAGAGATGATGCATACAAGAGCAACACAACACAACAAGTTTAAATGAGGCCGGAAACAACATATAACAAATCCGGTAAGTCCTCATATGCCAATTTAGAAATTGGATCAGATCTGAATAAACCTTATGTTCAAGTTCTTAAACAGCAAGTTAAGATGCACCAAGAGGATCTACACGAAATTCTAGTCAAGTTACATATAAAGTTCATTTAGTTCGGAGCTACGGCCTTGAAGATATGAGCAAAACAAGTTAAGCATGGCATTGATGCAAAATGCATACAAACATCAAGCAAACACATCAAAACAAGGATGCAACATGATAATATGAAACTTCATGCAATTCTAAGCAAGTTTCATAGAGCAAACTCAAAACGGAGCAATGGTTCAACACATGCACTCTATACAAGTTTAAAGGACAAGCTGTCCAAAACAGCAACTAGGCATCTAGCAAGCATGAAAACATTATGCTACAGCACCTCAACATAAGAACAGAAGGCATGGTCATGATGTAAAGGAAAAGCATGACAAAACATGAACACTGAGCTATCTCCAGAAATCACTAGAACATGCTCAAAAGAACATGGCAAGATTGCAAATAATAACAGTTTCAGACTTAGCAGGAATAACATCAGGTTGCAATGTTTAGAGCTATCAAACAGCATGTTACAGGAACTACTAATTGCATATAACAAAAGTCCCTTACTTACCATGAGCCAAAAGGGCACAGAAAATATGATGGCACCCATGTAAACATAGCAAGAGATATGACAGATTCATACACGGCAGGAACAACAATAAGTAGGCATGTTGGTGAGCTTGTAGCACTCACCACAGAGCAATACTTGGCATGGCAAGGTAACCAACAATAATAAGACATGTTTATGAAGCTAAACATGGCAAGAGCAAGTCCATAGGGTGCATGGATCACTAGCAGAGCTCATGGCAAAACTGGACTTAATGTTAACAGGCTGACATCAACATTATTTAGCAGTTTTGAGGGAAAGATAACAACAAGTTACAGCAGACCATAAATGCAACCAGGGGCATGGATGGATAGAACATGACATGTATAACGAAACATCCTTAGTGAACATCTCCAGATTATGCATAGAATGACTTGTAGCAGCAGGTTTACATAGCATCATGTTGTAAGAGATTCAGCCTAGCAAAACAGTAACAGCAAGTACACTATTAACAAGCTCGATGCACTCACTACAAGACCCACAAAAATACATGGATGGAACCACTGTAAAGACGGCATGATGTAGTTCAAAACACATGTAGGGCTCAAGTTTATAGGATGCACACACAAAATGCAACAGAAATGACAAAACAGCAAGTTATAACAGTTTCAGCAGATTAACATCATATAGCACTCTTGCAACGATAATTAGGGCATCAAGACGGACTCAAACAAGCATGGCGCAATGGAATGAAATGAACAACATCTCATGATGAACATTTTGATATATCATGCACGCAAAACGGACCAGTAAGCATGGAGTTATGGCAGGTCAAACATGGCATCAGAATGTAAGGATCTCAGGAACAGACAAAAATCAACCTCCGAAAAACTGGACGGAACGAAGCAAGACGAGGAGATCCAGAGCGGAGAGGCGTGTTTGGATCGGCTCCTGGTGGATCTCATCCACCCGGGGGTAGATCCGGCCAGAGTTGAGGAAGACGGCCGGGGAGGGGGCAGCGCCGGCGAGGTCGGTGACGAGGCGGGGAGCCGCGCGACGGGACGGTGAAGCTTCGCGGCGCGGGGTGGAGGCGCTGGCGGCGGAGAGCTCGCTGGCGGGCGGCGGGCGCGGCGCACGCCAATGGGCAGATCGCCGGGCGGCGGGCGGCGAAGGCGCAGCGCGGCTCCGGCAGAGCTGCAGAGGCGGAGCAAGGAGGCGCGAGGCGAGGCGGGCGTGGCGGAAGGCGCGGTTCACGGCGGCGGGCAGGATGGGACCGCCGGAGGAGGCATGGGCGGCCCAGCTCTTCGGTGACGGGCGGTGAGGTCGCCGGAGGCTAGCGCGGTGGCGGCGGCGGCGGGCTGGAGAGGAGGAGAGAAGCGGCGGAGGCGCTGGCTCCGTCTGGCCCGTTTGGCCGGCGCTTGGCCGGATCGGGCTCGAGGCCCTTGGCGGCGCGCTGTGGGAAACGGCGGCGGCGGGGACACGTGGCGGTGGCGGATTCAACGAGGCGGCCGCTGGACATGTCCGGGCGCGGGGTGGACGTGTCCGGCGGCGGGAGGAAGGTGGAGACTAGGGTTAGGGTGGAATCATCCGCGAATTTCGGGGGGAGGGGCTAATTTATAGATAGAGGGAGTTAGGAGACTCCAAATGGAGAGCGGTTTTCGCCCACACGATCGTGATCAAACGACCGAGAGCATGGAGGGGTTTTTGATGGGTTATGGGCCACTTTGGATGGGTGTTGGGCTGCACACAAAAGAGGCCTTTGCGGTTACCTGTTAACCGTTGGAGTGTCAAACGATCTCCAAATGGCACGAAACTTGACAGGCGGTCTACTGGTGGTGTACCAAGGCCGCTTGGCAAACGTCGGTCCATTTCGAGAACGTTTCATACCCGCACACGAAAAGAGGCAAAAGGGGGCGCCGGGGGACATAGGAGTGCCGGATTGCAAAACGGACAACAGGGAAAATGCTCAGATGCATGAGACGAACACGTATGCAAAATGAGATGCACATGATGACATGGGAATATGCAACATGCAAGAAAATGACATGGCAAGGATGGCGAATAACTGGCGGACACCTAGTGCATCGGATCCGGGGCGTTACACTTCTTCTCGCTCCCAGGTGGCTTCCTCCTCGGTATGGTGGCTCCACAGAACTTTGCAAAACTTGATGACCTTGCTACGAGTAACTCGGCTAGAAAACTCAAGAATCTTGACTGGCTTCTCTTCATAGGTCAGATCACTATCCAACTGAATTGCTTCCAGTGGCACTGTATCTCTCAGAGCAATATCGGCCATCTCTGCGTGGCACTTCTTCAACTGGAAAAACGTGAAACACATCATGAACTCCTGACAATCCTTTGGGCAATTCCAGCTTGTACGCAACTTCTCCCATGCGTTCCAAAACTCCGTATGGTCCCACAAAACGTGTTGCTAGCTTTTCCTTGACTCCAAAGCGTTTAACTCCTTGAAGTGGGGACACACGAAGATATGCTTTGTCTCCGACTTCGTAGACTATCTCCTTGCATTTAGTATCCGCATAACTCTTCTGCCTGGACTGGACTACCTTGAGTCGGTCTCGAATTAACTTAACCATCTCCTTAGACTCTATGATTAAGTCTAGTCCGAACAACTGTCGATCTCCAACTTCATCCCACGATAGTGGTGTTCTGCACCTCCTTCCGTACAAGGCTTCGAAAGTGGCCATCTCAAACTGGCTTGATAATTGTTTTTATAGGAGAACTCTGCATAGCGCAAATTGTCATCCCAACTAGATCCCTAATCTAGTGCACAAGCTCTCAACATGTCCTCCAGAATCTGATTGACCCTCTCGGTCTGTCCATCTGTTTGTGGATGAAAGGTTGTACTGAACTCTAGCCTGGTACCCAAAGTTTCATGCAACTGATTCCAAAATTTTGAAGTAAACTATGTTCCTCTATCTGATACAATGGTCCTCGGAACTCCATGCACACATATGATCCTAGTCATGTATATCTTTTCCAACTTGGCACTCGTATGAGTTGTCTTCACCGGGATGAAATGGGCTACTTTCGTCAAACAGTCGACTACAACCCAGATAGAGTCATAGCCTGAACGAGTCCTGGGTAATCCAGTGATAAAATCCATGCCAAGTTTATCCCACTTCCATTCGGGTATCGGCAATGGCTGTAGCAACCCTGCTGGCTTCTGATACTCTGCCTTTACTCTCTCACATACATCACATACTGCTACATACTTGGCAATATCCTTCTTCATTCCTGTCCACCAGAAACTTTCCTTCAAATCCAGAAACATCTTGGTGTTGCCTGGGTGAATCGAGTAAGGCAAATCATGAGCCTCTTGAAGAATCAACTTCCTGATCTCAGGGTCATTAGGCACATAAATACGATCCTCAAACCGTAAAGTGTCGTGCTCATCCTCACGAAATCCTTTAGCCTTTCCTTTACTCATCCTTTCCTTTATCTCAACAATCTCCTTATCCGTCTTTTGGGTTTCCCTAATCTTATCCAACAAAGTGCACTGAAGTTCCAATGCGACAACATAACCTCTTGGAACTATCTCCAAGCATAGATCTCAAAGGTCGTCTGCTAACTCCTTAGGCAATCCTCCGGTTATGAGCATGTTAACATAACTCTTGCGGCTTAACGCATCTGCTACAACAATGGCCTTCCCTGGATGATAATGCAATCTCATGTCACAATCCTTTATGAGCTCCAACAATCTCCTTGCCTGAGGTTTAACTCCTTCTGCGTGAAGATGTACTTCAAACTCTTATGATCCGCGTAAACGTCACAATGGTTTCCGATGAGAAAATGTCTCCATGTCTTGTGCGCATGCACTACGGCTGCTAACTCCAAATCATGCGTAGCATAATTCAACTCATGAGGTCGAACTTGTCGTGAGGCATATGAAACAACTCTTCCTTCCTGCATAAGCACTCCTCCAAGTCCTCCACGTGAAGCGTCGCAATACACTTGGAAATCCTTGCGTTGGTCTGGGAGAATCAACACTGGGTGTAACCAAACGTTTCTTCAACTCTTGAAAACTGGCCTCACAATCCTCAGTCCATTTAAACTTAGTGTCCTGCTCCAATAATTCTGTCATGGACTTCTATCTTGGAGAAATTCTCAATAAATCTCCGGTAATAACCTGCGAGTCCAAGAAAACTTCTGATCTCTCCCACTGAGGTGGGTGCCAACCATTTAGTGACAGAAGCAACCTTGGTAGGGTCTACTGCTATTCCTTCTCCGGATATAACATGTCCGAGAAATCCAACTTCCTTCAACCAAAACTCACATTTGCTGAACTTGGCATACAACTGATGTTCCCTGAGCTTTTCGAGAACCAAACGCAAATGCTCCTTATGCTCCTCTTCATTCTTTGAGTAGACCAATATGTCATCAATGAAAACCACGATGAACTTATCCAAAAACTCCATCAACACCTTGTTCATCATACTCATGAAATAAGCAGGGCGTTAGTCAAACCAAAGGACATAATTGTATACTCATATAGCCCATACCTCGTGGTAAAGGCTGTCTTAGGTATATCCTGCTCTCGGATCTTCAACTGGTGATAACCTGATCGAAGATCGATCTTGGAGAAAACTTTAGATCCTTGCAACTGGTCAAACAAATCATTGATCATCGGCAGAGGGTATTTGTTCTTGATCATCGCCTCATTTAGCGCACGATAATAAACAACCATCCTCAAAGATCCATCCTTCCTCTCCACTAGAAGCACTGGGTCTCCCCAAGGTGATGAACTTGGTCGAGTGTAACCTTTCTCCAGTAACTCCTTAATCTGCTTCTTAATTTCTTCCAGATCCTTTGCGGGCATCTGATACGGTCTCTTGGATATTGGTCCGGTGCCTAGAAATAACTCAAACAAAAACTCAATGTCTCGATCCAGTGGCATGCCTGGTAACTCTTCTGGAAATACATCGGGATAATCCTTCACCACTGGTACTTCCCCCTGAACAACTCCTGATAAGGAATTAACCTGAGTCCTCCTCAGCGCATGCCTGGATACATACTTGATCCTCTTTCCTTCCGGGGTGGTGAGTAGAATTGATTTACTGGCGCAATCGATGTTCCCCTCAAACTTGGATAGCCAATCCATGCCTAGTATCACATCCAATCCTTGTGACTCCAGAACAATCAGGTCGGTGGGGAAAACATGTCTACCTATGGTCACTTGCAACTGATAGCATCCCCTACTAGCCATATACTCCGCTCTTGGGGAACTTACTAACATAGGTGACTTAAGGGCTACTGTTGGCAACTTATACTTATCCACAAATCCCCTTGATATGAATGAATTGAGATGCACTAGTACCGAAAAGAACAAGTGTTGTAAATGCATTAATCAAAAACTTCCGACAACTGCATCGGGTTGATCCTCAATCTCCTCCACACTGACGTGGTTCACCTGACCTTTGGTCAAGGGGTTGAGCTTCTTTGCAGAACCTCCATTGCCATTTCCATTATTGGCTTCAGGACAATCATTGGCATAATGTCCGGTCTTCTAGCACTTAAAACAAGTAATGTGGCTCAGATCCCTCTTGGCTGGTGTTGAGGTGTTGGAACGGTTCTGACTGCTACTTCCTCCATTCCCATTGCCATTCTTGGGGCCACTGTGGTTGTACAAACTTCCTTCATTGTGTGTATATCCTCCATGGTTATGAGTATGTCCTCCCGAGTACGGGGAGTAGCGGGGCATCTGCTGAGCTCCAGAAGTATGCCTCCCCTGTCCATACTTCCTCTTGCGATTGGCAATCTGTTGTTGCTTGCCTTCTATCATGAGGGCCCTGTCTACCAACTCCTGGTAGTTGTTGAAAGTTGCCACCATCAACTGCATGCTCAGCTCATCATTGAGTCCCTCAAGAAACTTCTCCTGCTTTGCGGCATCTCTGGCCACATCATCTGGGGCATAGCGTGCTAACTTGCTAAACTCATCCACATACTGTCCCATTGTACGACCTCCTTGGCGCAAGTTGCGAAACTCATGCTTCTTCATGCTCATTGTCCTGCTGAAACATGGGCAGTGCGGAAAGCTTATTGAAACTGATCCCGTGTAACTGTATCAATGGGGTAAGTGGTGGCGAAGTTATCCCACCAAGATGTTGCGGGTCCATCAAGCTAATGTGCGGCAAAGCGCACTCTCTCCGCATCAGTGCATCCTGCAGTGGTCAGCTCTCTTCCAATCTTATGGAGCCAATCATCCGCAACAATCGGCTTGGTGCTGCTAGAGAACACGGGCGGATTCAACCTTAGAAAGTGGGCTAGGTTGTCAATAGGGGTGGTGGCGGTGGGTTGTTGTTGTTGTTGTTGCCTTGGTTCTGGTTCTGAACTAGCATTTGCATCAAGGCATTCTGTTGCTGGATCAACTGAGTGAGCTCTAGTGGGAGCACGAATCCATTGTCACGTCTCGGAGGCATCTGATGGGTTAGAAGGGATGAGAAACAGAATAGAATAACATCTAAGAGAGATTCACTACCCATATTGTAGGACCTTGAAGTATGTCTAGAGGGGGGGTGATTAGACTACTTGACCAATTAAAAACTTAACCTTTTCCCAATTTTAGACTTTGGCAGATTTTAGCTATCTTTGCACAAGTCAAGCAATCTTCACACAATTAAAGCAAGCATGCAAAGAGTATATGAGCAGCGGAATTTAAAGCATGCAACTTGCAAGAATGTAAAGGGAAGGGTTTGGAGGATTCAAACGCAATTGGAGACACGGATGTTTTTGTCGTGGTTCCGATAGGTGGTGCTATCGTACATGCACGTTGATGGAGACTTCAACCCACGAAGGGTAACGGTTGCGCGAGTCCATGGAGGGCTCCACCCACGAAGGGTCCACGAAGAAGCAAGCTTGTCTATCCCACCATGGCCATCGCCCACGAAGGACTTGCCTCACTAGCGGTAGATCTTCAAAAAGTAGGCGATCTCCTTGCCCTTACCAACTCCTTGGTTCAACTCCACAATCTTGTCGGAGGCTCCCAAGTGACACCTAGCCAATCTAGGAGACACCACTCTCCAAGAAGTAACAAATGGTGCGTTGATGATGAACTCCTTGCTCTTGTGCTTCAAATGTTAGTCTCCCCAACACTCAACTCTATCTCATAGGATTTGGATCTGGTGGAAAGAAGATTTGAGTGGAAAGCAACTTGGAGAAGGCTAGAGATCAAGATTCATATGATAGGAATGGAATATCTTGGCCTCAACACATGAATAGGTGGTTCTCTCTCAGAACTGGTAAGTTGGAAGTGTAGGTTTGTTCTGATGGCTCTCTCCACGAATGAAGAGGAGGTGGAGGGGTATATATAGCCTCCACACAAAATCTAACCGTTACACACAATTTACCAATCTCGGTGGGACCGAATCGACAAACTCGGTCGGACCGATTCAGTAAACCTAGTGACCATTAGTGATTTCGGTGGGACCGACATGCAACTCGGTAAGACCGATATGGTTAGGGTTAGGGCATAACGTAATCTCAGTGAGACCGATTACACAAACTCGGTGAAACCGATTTTGGTAATTAGCTAACCAGAGAGTTGGTCAGGTAAACTCGATGGGACCGATTCGCTCTTTTCGGTGAGACCGAAATGTTACGAAAGGGAAACAGAGAGTTTACATTGCAATCTCGGTGGTACCGATCGCTCACTTCGGTTAGACCGAAACGTTACGAAGGGAAACAGAGAGATTACAATCCCATCTCGGTGAGACCGAGATCCCTATCGGTGAGACCGATTTGCCTACGGTTTGTGGCAGTGGCTATGACATTTGAACTCGGTGGCGCCGGATAGAAAGAATCGGTAGGACCAATTTTGATTGTGGGTTTAGGTCATATGTGGATGTGAGAAAATAATTGAGGGTTTTTGGAGCATATCACTAAGCACTTGAAGCAAGAGGCTCATTAAGCAACACCTCATCCCTCCTTGATAGTATTGGCTTTTCCTATAGACTCAATGTGATCTTGGATCACTAAAATGTAAAATGTAGAGTCTTGAGCTTTTGAGCTTGAGCCAATCCTTTGTCCTTAATATTTTGAGGGATCCACTTTCATCATCCATGCCATGCCATTCATTGAGCTTTCCTGAAATATTTGTCTTGGAATAGCATTAGCTCAATGAGCTATATGTTGTTATGAATTACCAAAACCACCTAGGGATAGTTGCACTTTCACATATGCTCATGAGACAAACACAATCAATTCACTTCATTCAATATCACACAAGGTTCACACAAACAATCTAAACTACGATTACAAACTCGATCGATGCTAACTACTTGGAAGAATACTACTAGTAACATGGTGGTTGTTTAGAAATTTTGATCAGAGGAAGACTCCATGATATCTGCTCCAGCTTCGTCAACATAGTCGTCATCACTGTCCCCA
This sequence comes from Aegilops speltoides, assembly GCA_021437245.1. Lineage (NCBI taxonomy): Eukaryota > Viridiplantae > Streptophyta > Magnoliopsida > Poales > Poaceae > Aegilops > Aegilops speltoides. The sequence goes on from CM038146.1 coordinate 375,958,080, forward strand.
TTTGCATCACTGTCCGTGTTGGTGTCGTCCAAGATGATGTAGTCCTTCAAACGGATCTCCTTTGCTGGTTATCGCTTAGGATTCTCCATGGGTAGTCCTAGCTTCCTCTTCAAATCTTCATACTTCTCCAGTAGTACGGCAATTTCTTCCTCATATCCATTGCGTGTAAACTTGAGTTCCTCTTCTAGCTCGATATTCTTATTCACCAGCTTCTTGATCTTCTTCATGTTGAAGCTCAGTTGATTCTTTTGTCGACGAATGTGATCACCCATCTCCTGAATGTAAGCTTCAATTGATCCATCCTTCCTAGTATGAATCATCTCCCATTCTTTGTCTCGGCGGCCACATATTTGGTAGATAGTTCTTTCTAGCTCCTTGTGATACACCTCACATATGCGTCCAAAGGTGATATGGGCGGCCATGCTCTTTCCTAAACTCCAGCTTGGTGCCTCCAGGTAGAAATCAATAGGCTCCGTTATTGGCGCGAACATCCTCCCAGGTACCCAGACTTTGATCTTCCAGCGCTCCTCTTCCGGTACAGTTGTAGAGAAAGTCCCAGTGAAGCTTGGTAGTCCGATGTTCAGGTACTTGGTGACTTCCTTCAAGTGTCGTACGAAAGGGGTGTCGTCATCCGGCTGAGTGAACTTGTTCTTGGGGTCCGCCATCTATAGAGTAGAAATAGAGGAGAATTAGAAATGAGCAGAGAAGATAAATCATGTGGCTTATTCTAGTGGTCGTGTCCTATAGTCAGCGTGTGGTCTGATACCATCTTGTAGCGAGCACGATCCCAATGGACCGAAGTCTCTGCGCTTAAGTGTCATCCCTGGATCGGTAATGCCGACACACACAGTACTTGAGGAAATTATAACAGAGTTCAATCACACACACTTATTGCATCGAGTCCTCATAAAGAGTATGATTACAAAAACATATGACTGAAGGCCATCTAAACTAAATAACTGCGGAAGCTTCGAAGGTAAATGAGTACATCAACTCCAACGGCATAGCTGAGTGCAAGACAACGACCTATCGCACCTTATTCATCGCCTGAATAGTCTGCAACATGAGACGTTCCAGCCATGTAGGTCAGCACATTGAATATGCTCGCAGAGTTACACTGTAAAGCAATGAATGCAAGAACTATATCTACATGCAATATTCGGCTGATGGAGGCTCTAAGTTTATGATTTTGCATAAAGCTAGTTTATCCTTACAACAAAGGAATAGAATGATTTAAACTGCTCCCGGTTGTTCCAATATTTGAGAAGGTTCCTCCAACTCAAATCCCAATTAAAAGTATCATCTTTAAACCCAATTCCATTAATTAAAGAGTGATGAGATCAACAATAATATCCAGTTCAGATACTCAAGATGTCCATAACCGGGGACACGGCTAACCATGATTAGTTTATACACTCTACAGAGGTTGCGCACTTTTCCCCACAAGACTCGACCGCATCCATAATCGGAAGATCGAAACATCTGAAGCATTAACTCTCTACTCCGGGCAGACCGGTATACCTACTTTTCCACTACATCTGCTAGTCCACCTCTTCGAGAGCTCATACAAGTTACTCAACTATGCCAGAGCCCATAATGGCTTGTGGCTGCACATGGAAGTTTCTAGGCATGAAATATCATATGATCCCTTTGAGCCTGGGTGGCGAACCGAGGAAAAATCACACGGGTACCCCGGGATTTCCCTTAATGGACAACACTGGGTTCCCCAGGTGCCCCAACCAATCCACCCAGATGTGTATTAAAGTTGCCACCTTAATATTATCCAAAATTAATAACTCTCATAACTTCCATGTGAATCGCGATCCAAACCCCGTCTACGAGCATGGCTAAGCAATAATAAAGCATAATGTATATTCCCGGGGTGATCAAAAGGTATTAGGTTCCTACCTCATAATACTACAACCAAACCACATGTTCCCAATCCTACTCATGCAAATATTTGAGGGGTAATACTAGTGCATAGTAAAAACTGGTATTGAAGAGTATGATTGTAACGCCCCGGATTCGATGCGCCAGGTGTCTTTCAGTTATTCGTCGTAGTTGCCTTGTCATTTGCTTGCGTGTTGCATTTTTCCATGTCATCATCTGCATTTCATCTGCATATTTTTCAAAACTTGCATCCGTTCGGGTTCCGCTGGTTCTCTCCATTGTCCGTTCCGAGTCCGGACACACTCGCACGCGCCCGCGGCACCTCCGAAATATTATTTTATAAGTGGCGTAAAATGTTCCCGGAATGGGATGATAGTTGGCGTGCGGTCTTATTATAGTGTAGGTAGACCGCCTGTCAAATTTCGTCGCATTCGGAGTTCGTTTGACTGCCTAACCGTTAAATATATAACCGCGATATAGCCGGTATAGACGTTGGACGTTTTCGGTATCCGGAAATAGCCGCCGGGCTGCATTCCTCCTTTTTTTTCCTCTCAGCCCAACCCCTCTTCACAGCCCACTAGTCAGCCCACCTAGGCCTGCCTAATCCCCCTCTCGATCGGGTCCGTTGGATCGCGATCGAAGGCTCCGAAACACTCCAAAACCCCCTAAACCCAAGCCTTCCCTATATATAGACCCCTCCCTTCCAAAATGGGCAACCCTAGTCTAATCCTACCCCTACCCCCCCTCGGATCCAGTGTCGCCACCTCCCTCTCCAAATCCGTCGCTGGCCACCTCCACTTCGCCACTTGGCGCGCCCTGATTAGTCAGCCGCCGCCCTGCAGACGCCCGTGGCCAACCAAAGCCGGCCACGTCGCCTAGCCCCGCTCCCCGCAGCCGTGGCCCGCCGGGCCCATGGGAGGCCCGCCCGTCCTCTGTCGCTCCCGTGGATCCATCCCCGACCTCCCGCAGCTCTCGATACCCCTGGATTGAGGCAACCGCCTCGCGCCGGAGCTCCTCTCCACCGGAGCCACCGCCGGTGACGTCCAGGCCAGGCCTCGCCGCCCCTCTCCTTCCCTTCCTCCTTCCTCCCTGTCCTCTACCTTCTCTCTCTCCCTCGCAGGGCACGGCCACCACCTTGGAGGTCAGCAGCCGCCGCCAGCTTGCTCTGCCGTCGTGTTGCCCGCAGGGCCTCGCCGTCGGCCTCCTCCCGCCAGATCCGGGCAGGGGATGGCCGGATCCATCCATCCCCAACCTCTGCGCCGCCCCGGGCCTCGCCGGAGGGCCATCCAGCGCCGTCGCCGCTCGTCCTCATCCGGCGGAGGACGACGCCTCCGCTTGTCGCCCCGCGTGGACCCGATCCCGCGCCGGCCCAGCAGCCCACCGCGGCCTCGCCCTGGCCTAGCGCCGGCCCCCTCCTGCTGGCCTACTTCGGCCCGCCTTGCCTCTCCACCGACTGGGCTGAGCCCACTAGCTGAGCAACCCGCCTAAATCCCGCCCTGAGCACACTCTAGTAATCTGGTGCCCGACTGTTTTTTTAGAAAAATGGCCAAGTCCTCAGGATGTTAACATTATGTTGTCATATTGCGTTGTACGTAACTTTGTGCATGTGTGTCCGTTTTGTGTGCATGATATATCAAAATGTTCGTTGTGAGATGTTATTCATTTGGTTCCATTGTGCCATGCTTGTTTGAGTGCATCTTGATGCTATTATCATCGTTGCAAGAGTGCTAAATGATGTTAACTGCTGTCTATTAACAGAACTTGGTGATTTGTCTTTTTCATTGCATTTTCTGTGTGCATCTTATGAGGTTAATGTCTACATGAGTTTTGAGCTATATCATGCCATATTTACAGTGGTGCAATCCATGTATTTTTGTGAGTCTTGTAGTGAGTGCATCGAGTCGTGAAGTAGGGTACTTGCTGTTGCTGTTTGCTAGGTTGAATCTGTTACATAATGATGCTATGTAAACCTGCTGCTACAAGTCATTCTATGCATAATCTGGAGATGTTCACTAAGGATGTTTTGTTGTACAATCATGCTCCATCCATCACGCCCCTGGTTGCATTTATTGCCTGCTGTAACTTGTTGTTATCTTGCTCCAAACTTGCTAAATAATGTTGCTGTCAGCCTGTTAACTTTAAGTTCAATGTTGCCATGATTGTTGTTAGTGATCCAAGCATGCTATGAACGTTCTATTGCCATGTTTAGCTTCCTAAATATGCCATCTTACTGTTGGTCACCTTGCCATGCCATGTATTGCTCTGTGGTGAGTGGTACAATCTCACCAACATGCCTACTTATTGTTGTTCCTCCCATGTATGAATCTGTCATATCATTTGCCATGTTTGCATGGATGCTACCATCTTTTCTGTTGATCTTTGGAATAAGTTTAGTAAGGGAGTTTTGTTCTTTGTCTTTAGTATTAGCATGTCATGCCTTTGTTTGCCATGTTAATTTCCTGTAGCATGTCGTTTGATAGCTCTAAACATTGCAACCTAATGTTATTTCTGCCAAGTCTACTGTTATTATTTGCTATTTTGCCATGTCCTTTTGAGCATGTTATAGTGTTTTCGGGAGATAGCTCAGTGTTCATGTTTTGTCATGCTTTACCTGTACTTCATGCCCATGCCTTTTGTTTTCACATTGAGATGCTGTAGCATACTGTTTTGATGCTTGCTAGATGCCTAGTTGCTGTTTTGGACAACTTGTCCTTTAAACTTGTATGGAGTGTATGTGTTGAACCGTTGCTCCGCTTTGAGTGTGCTCTATATGAAACTTGCTTGATTTTGCATGAAGTTTCATATTATCATGTTGCATCCTTGTTTTGAGGTGTTTGCTTGATGTTTGGGTGCATTTTGCGTCAATGCCCTGTTTTACTTGTTTTGCTCATATCTTCTAGGCCGTAGCTCCGAACTAATTGAACTTTATATGTAACTTGACTAGAATTTCGTGTAGATCATCTTGGTGCATCTTAACTTGCTGCTTAACAACTTTAACATAATGTTTGTTCAGATCTGGACCAACTTCAAAACTTGCATATGAGGACTTACCGGATTAGTTCTATGTTGTTTCCGGCCTCATTTAAACTTGCCTTGATATGTTGTTCTTGTTTGCATAATCTCTTACCATGAGTAGCCTCATCTAACTTTGTCATGCATCATACTTGGTTGAGCATCATGCCATGTCTATGTGTTGTGTGTTTACCTTGTTGTTTGCTTTTTTCCGGTTGTGCTCCTTCTCGTTAGTTCCTGTTTCGTTGCGATCGTGAGGATTCGTTCGTCTATGCTTGGTTCATCTTCGTGGCTCCATCTTCTTCATGGACTCGTTCTTCTTCCTAGCAGGATTTCAGGCAAGATGATCGTTACCCTGGATCTCACTACTATCATTGCTATGCTAGTTGCTTCGTTCTATCGCTTTGCTGCGCTACCTATCACTTGTTCTTCAAGCCTCCCTATTCGCCATGTCAGCCTCTAACCTTTTTCACCCTTCCTAGCAAATCGTTGTTTGGCTATGTTACCGCTTTGCTCAGCCCCTCTTATAGCGTTGTTAGTTGCAGGTGAAGATGAAGATTGCTCCATGTTGGATTATGTTTATGTTGGGATATCACAATATCTCTTATATTATTAATGCATCTATATACTTGGTAAAGGGTGGAAGGCTCGGCCTTATGCCTGGTGTTTTGTTCCACCCTTGTCGCCCTAGTTTCCGTCATATCGGTATTATGTTCCCGGATGTTGCGTTCCTTACGCGGTTGGGTGATTTATGGGACCCCCTTGACAGTTCGCTTTGAATAAAACTCCTCCAGCAAGGCCCAACCTTGGTTTTACCATTTGCCTCAACACTACCTATACCCTTCCCTTGGGCCGGCCAACCCGAGGGTCATCTTTATTTTAGCCCTCCCGGGCCAGTGCTTCTCTAAGTGCTGGTCCGAATCGGGCAGACTGCGGGGCCACCTCGGGGCAACTCGAGGGCTGGTTTTACTCGTAGGCTGACCTATCCGGTGTTGCCATGAGAACGAGATATGTGCAGCTCCTATCGGGATTGTCGGCACATCGGGTGGCTTTGCTGGTCTTGTTTTTCCATTGTCGAAATGTCTTATAAACCGGGATTCCGAGACTGATCGGGTCTTCCTGGGAGAAGAATATCCTTCGTTGACCATGAGAGCTTGTGATGGGCTGAGTTGGGACACCCCTGCAGGGTATAAACTTTCGAGAGCCGTGCCCACGGTTATGTGGTAGATGGGAATTTGTTAATGTCCGGTTGAAGATAACTTGACACCCGATTCGAATTAAAACGCATCAACCGCGTGTGTAGTCGTGATGGTCTCTTTTCGGCGGAGTCTGGGAAGTGAACATGTTTTTGGGTTATGATTGACGTAAGTAGGAGTTTAGGATCACCTCTTGATCATTGCTAGCTTCACGACCGTTCTGCTTGTTTCTCTTCTCGCTCTCATTTGCGTATGTTAGCCACCATATATGCTTAGTCGCTGCTGCAACCTCACCACTTTACCCCTTCCTTACCCATTAAGCTTTGCTAGTCTTGATACCCATGGTAATGGGATTCTTTGAGTCCTCGTGGCTCATAGATTACTACAACAACAGTTGCAGGTACAGGTTATGCGATGATCATGACGCGAGAGCGATGTTAACTTGTTTTGGAGTTCTTCTTCTGCTTCTTCTTCGATCAGGGGATAGGTTCCAGGTCGGCAGCCTGGGCTAGCAGGGTGGATGTCGTTTGAGTTTTTGTTTGTGTTACATCCGTAGTCGGATGTTGATCTTATGTATGATGTATTGATGTTTTATTGCGGTATTTGTATGCCTTGTATGTATCCCCATCTATTATGTAATGTTGATGTAATGATATCCACCTTGCAAAAGCGTATCAATATGCGGTTCTATCCTTGGTGGGACCTTTGAGTCTCTTTAGGATAGTATCGCATATTGGGCGTGCCAATGATCAAAGTGTAACTTGCCTTGCTGACGATCTGCAAACTCTAGGGATTCATAGTAACAAGCTTCGCACTCCGGGCAATCTAGCGTAGACAAACAGTAGCATACAGAAGCAATCACTCAAACGAAACAGAGAGAAATCGAGAAAAGAGATCCAAATCAACTCGAAACGAGCAAACGTCAAAACTAAACAGAAAACAAAAACTAACAGGATTATTTTCATGTGGATTAGATCTTAACAGTAGGTACATGTGATTAGCTACGATTTGCAAAAAGGAACAACTCAAACGGACAAACGAAACTCAAGATACGAACGAAACAAGATCGTTTACTAATCTGAATTAAACTCAGATTTTAAATTTTCAAAATCATGTTCAAGTTGGTTAACTAGAAAGAGGAGATCGTAACAAAGATTTAGGTCCTCGTTTCATCCAATTTGGATAAACGAGCAAAAAGTTATGCTAGTTTTAATATCAGGGGCTAAATCGCAATAAAACTTATAAGCGGATGGGTCCCTGGCCGAAAATAAAACTAAAAAGAAAAATCTACCGTGCGAACGTTCGTTAACAGAACTAAACGAATGAAAACCGTTCGTTAAACCGAACGAACGGATGGATGTTTACTAATTAGACTAAAAAAACTAAAAACCGATCTAACCTAAAACCGTAAAAAAAACTGGGATAAAACCGATTGAACCGGGCGGTTCTTACCGGTTCGCGTCAGAAAACCAGCGGCAGCGGCGGGTGAGGCGAGGGCGTCAGCGTGGGGCGGCGGCTCCGGATGGGCGGCAGTAGTAGGTGGCGCGGGTAGCGGCGAGCTACGGCGGCGGCTCGGATGGCGGCGGGGCTGCGAGCGGCGGCGGTGATTCGAGGTGAGGAGGGGACCGGGGCGCTCCTTTTAAAGGGGGTCCTGGGGCGGCGGCGCGACTCAGAGTCCTTCGAGACTCCAGCGGCGTGTCGGGGCGGACTCCCCTGAGCGGGAGGAGGCGGTGGCGCTGACAGGCCGGCTGGGCCTTCAGCCCAGTTCGGTCCGGAACACTTTTTTTAAAAATAATTTTGCCTTGAAAGAAAAATCCTAATAAAAATCTAAAAATTCCAGAAACAATTTTCATCGTCCACACCTAATATTTAGGACAAGATGACATTTTTCTGGACTAAAATGCAATTTTCAAAAATGCAAGTTTTCTCTAATTCAAATAAAATAGCAAATAAAATACAGATAAAATAATAATTTAATTTTAAAATTTCTTCTCCAATATTTCTCTTTTGTTGAAGAAGTCATATGATCTTCTCTCATTAATTTTATTATTGGGAATAATCGGAGAGAGAAAAATTAAAATCAAATTGATCCTCTTTTCAAATTTGAAATAAATTCAAATATGAATTTTGTGAAACCTCCAACTCTCTCCTTGGGTCCTTGAGTTGCTTAAGATTTCTAGGATCACAACGAAATGCAAATAAAATATAATATGCATATGATGATCTATGTATAACATCCAAATTGAAAATTGGGATGTTACAGATGAAGATGACAAAGACAATATACATTTTGTGGTTGCTAGGGCTTGAAAAACTCTTGATGTTGGACTGCATGTTTTGATGAGGTGGTATATAATAACCCCTCACGCTGATGGAAAACCTGCGGTGGTAGGATAACACCCTCTTTTGGATGTGGTGGTAGGATGACACCATAGTAGTTAGGACGAACTTGTGTTGCCATATGTGCTCATGTATGCCTATGTTGTTTTTCTTCCACATGTTGTGTTCATTTGCTTTGCGGCTTGAATTATTGCTCTCTCGTCAATCTGCAGGTGAAGTGGTATGTTGTCTACAAAGTTAGGGTTCTAGGAGTACACGGTTCATGGGCAACATGCAATGGACAAGTCAAGGGTTATCGAGGCAGCTCCTGTCTAGAAGGGTTTAAGAATAGACGGCAGGCAGAGGATGACTACCACTGATACCTACTCGAAAAATAGAACACCAACAATGAACAAGTTCCCAAAGTTGTTACCTTCAAGGGGGTTTAAGATAAGACAGTAGGTTGTGTGAGCTGAAGAACTTTATCATCGTCATTTACTTCGTCGTGATTCTGGTGTTGTTTTACTCATGTAATCATTGTGATTATATGTAATGAAGTGAGCACTTGCAAGGACGATAGATGGTAAGCTCATCATGTAGGGTACAAGGTTACTAGAACAGTTTATGTGTGCAACCAAACAACATGTTTTGCATCAGAACACTCATACACAGGCAACCAGACACAAGGCATAAATTGTTGCCTTGATGCAGGAGAGGCAATATGCAGGCAACCAAACAATTTGCAAAACATGATTTTTTGCATGCATTACCTTAGCCAGAACCATATGAGTCATAGATGCGAAGGGGAAGAAATCGAGGCAGACAACCAAACGCGTCCTGTATGCCCTTCCACATTGCCCATTAAACATATGTGGACCAGTCCACACGTCCAAATTCCGGCAAACCAAAAATAAACCTGGAAAGTTCTGTAGATATCCAGACTGCCACCACGTCGGACTACCGCCCTCCGGCCCACACAAAAACCTCATCTGGAGCCCTGTTTTTCTCACTTTGTCGCTCCGCCTTTGTTGTGTATCTGCATAGTCTGGGACCGCCGTCGTCGTTGTACTACCGACTGCGCCACCCAGGCCTTGTCGGACCTTTATCGTGCCACACGAGCATCAGCCAAGTTGCCTACACTTCACTTCCAACCCTGGCCCGGCCTCCACCCAGGTCCACTTCATTCCTGCACATTGTGTCCATGGATTGTAATATTTATATTTGAATTTGTTGCATCGAAATATTTGCACAACATGATTATGGATGAAGGATGATTTTGTTTTAGTTATTTTAAATGCTTCAAATATAGCATAAAAACAGGGACAAACATAGTCTAACCTATAAGAAGGCTGGCCAACTCGGCCTCCCAAGGCTCCCTTGGAATGGAGCTTCGCTGACCATTTGATCTGGATCAAAACTCGTTTCAGACGTTGGGTCTGCGCTGTTTATTTTGACTGTGCGGTTATTTTTCGCTTCCGTGACTGGTGGGCTCATCCGACCCTTCTATTGGCTGCGTGAACTGCTGGCAGGTGCGAACGAGCGGGCAGAAATCACACATTTGACCTGAGGCAGAAATCAATTCACAAACTAACCTGCTTTCAAAAAAATTTCACTCTGCTGACCCTTTCGTGTGGCGCCCGACACTGGGCGCCAGACCTACTATCTGGCGCCTCGGCCTTGGCGTTGCACCTCCTGCCAGCGTGGCAGCCCTGGTCCAGTGCGGCCCCACCACGCGATAAGACCGCAGCGCTTAAGACTTAGGCGCCAGATCAGGTATACCGCAGCGCCTTTGTCTTAGGCGCTGCACATTGACTTAGCCCGATCGGGCCAGCCCTCCAGTGCAGTTCTTCCCCTCTCAGAAGTTGCTCTCGACAGAGAGCAGCGGCGCGGCGCCCCATCGGATCCCCCCATCCCTCTCAGATTTGAAGATTTGATCCGTGGATTCGATCTCCAATCCCTCCTACTAGGTAAACTCCTCCGTTCCCTTTCTTTTCCTCCGTAAATTTGTTGCCATTTAAGAGATTTGTCCAAGATTTGGTGGAATCCTTGATTTGCTTGATTTGCTTGGTTTAGGATGTGTAGTAATAGTGGTACTACCGTAGTGTTGTTCATTAGTTCACAATATATGATTCTTGTTAGTGAAACCCTAGATTGTTTAGTTTTTTTTAGATGCCTATTTTTGTAGACATATATGTGATGTTTAATTTTTTTAGATATATGTTAGATGATGAGTTTATTTGAAATATGAGATGTTGAGTATTTTTGAGATATATACGAGAAGAACATGTTGAACACATATGAGATGTTTAGTGTATACCGATATTTGAGATGAAAATGAACTCATATATGTTTATTGTTTGAACTTTGTAAGGATGGTTTGGCTTCTCGACGATGCCTCGACACACCCATACATCGGGCCTACATGATGCGTGAGAAGGAGATGGTAATAATGATTACTCTAAATCTTTTGCAAATTTTCCTTTAGTTGAAATTTTAATGCCCTAAGATTTGTCATTACTTTTTTTGCGTAAACTTGAACCTCTGAAGATTCGGTATCACGGGTCTCTGGTCTGCCATGCCTACGACAAGCGGTACACACCGCACATCAAGCGTGCAGGGCTACTCCGTGGATTCTGTTGGTCGGCCGGTCCACGCGAATCTGAACGCTCCACCGGTGTCTGCGCTCTTGTCGATCGATGGAGGCCGGAGACTTACAGTTTCCATGTTCGATCGGGAGATGACCGTGATGCTTCAGATGTCGCGTTGATCACCGGTCTTGCTATCGACGGAGGCCTCTCTGTATGAGCAGTGATTACGATGGGTGGCGCGAGCGATGATTGCTCTAATCGGTATGGCTCCTACCGAGGCCGAGGCTGATGTAGAGGAGGGAGAAGAGAAGAAGAAGAAGGAAAGGAAAGCAGCTGGAGCTGCTTTCACGTGGATTCAAAATAACTTTGCGACGTGCACTCCGGATGCCACTGATGATGTGATCCAGACACATGCTCGTGTGTATATGTGGTATGTTGTGTCGAGGACTTTGTTTCGACTCCACCGGCAAGAACGCCCATGGATGTGGTGAGGCGCGTTGGTCGTCTTTGATAGCAAATGGAGCTGGGGTTCAGCGACTCTTGCCTACTTGTACCGGCGGTGTAGTTGGTCTATTTTGTGATCAACTCATTTCTTCATTAGCAATGCAAGCTTGCTGTCAAGTTAACATTGTTTGTTTTCTTTCATATGTAGCTGGACGATCGTGTTGCGGGATCACGATAGTGCGAGCATTGGTGGTAATCTGCTTCTACTTTTCGTATGGAGCTGGGAGCGTCTGCTGTTGGGCCAAGAGCGCGGCTTTGATCCTTGGTATGCGAGATGAACATGATTTAATTACGGCGCCCACGGGCTTTCAAGTGGGATATCGTTTCGAGATGATTTAACGATGTCAATCTCATGTACCAAAAGTACATTGCCGAGTTGGACACGATTACGCTCTGGCGGTAAGGAGGTCATTACTTCATCCTCAAATTTGCATTGTCCTTTCTCATGCTTGCTTGGAACATAGACATCAAATTTGCATTGTTGCCTGTTTCATAGGTGGAATGGCAGCCATATGGCGCTGGTGAGAGGTTTGGGTACACCGAGGAGTTCCGCCAACCCGATGTGCTTGCGGGATAAGGATCTACGGCTTATGCGGTGCCCATTGATATGCAATCGGGCGGTTGAGTTTCATTTGCCGCATCGCTTATCGTCGATTTGGTCTGTTCCAACCTCACCCGCCGGACTGGGTGGACACGGACAAAGCACTTCATAGGTAAGAGAGCATGTATGCGTATTGTCTAAGCATCGGGACTCCTTTTATTGTGCTAATGCTTGGTTTTATACCACGCAGTTGGACAGAGAAGGCAGCGGAAGATAAAGGATGGGACAAGCATCATGCTTCAGATGTTACCCGCTTCGACTTTACGTGGAGCAAGCTCAGAGAGATCGCACGCGCCACGCCGTGAGCACAACCAACAAGCTTTTGATAACTACGCACGATGGTTTATTGAACTACTCGAGTTGAGATATTGCCGCCGCATATAATGAGGATATTCTTGAAGAACCAAGAAACTATGAGGATCTAGCAAAGGGAAGTACAATGAGATGTCGTGAAAGGGCAAGGAGTACCGCTGTTCGGTGATTAACTATGTGGTAAAGTGTTCCGTTCTTTACTTTCCGTTGACCATATTACACATGTTTGAATGGCTAACACATTCATTCTTTCTCATCCTTAGCGCACCGAGATCAAGAAAGCGGTGATGAGAGCCACTCTATTCGGAGAAGACACCGTTGAACTGCAATGATGATGGTTCACTACGAGCATTCCTCAAGGTACATATCGCATTCACTATGAGAGCCAGTCTATGTTGCGAAGTTTGATATGTTACACACTTGTTCATGTTACAAAGCGTCAGGCCAAGAAGTTAAGGCGGTTATCAAACTTACTCGGTTGTCGTGATCCGAATATGAATCACCATCGCCTCTAGGTCACCATCGCACCCGTGATCTCACCATGATGGGGACGATGTGAGTTCCTCCTATGCTTACATGGATGATGAGGGTGCGCCACCCAAGAGGTATGACTAAGGCTTTAGATGTGATTGTCACTTGATTACAACACCGCCTTCACCATATTGTTTCGATTCGTGATAGGGCCATGAGCTTGATGATGACATGTTATTGGCGGACGCTCAAGCTCGGTCCGCATATGTGTTCAAGCCTAGGCAGCCCAGACGCCGGTACACGCCCAACGACTATGACAACAGAGGCAACCCAAAGGTGGTCGTAGGGACCTCGCGGATGGCTAGCTTGGATGATGAGGCGGAGCCGCAGGCGGAGGAGGAAGTGCACGAAGAGGAGCCTCGTGCTCCTAAGAAGAAGAAGATTGCCTGCAGGCGTGGCACCAGGACCACGCGTGGAAGGCATTAGTGCTTTGTGTTAGGTTGATGAACTTGTGAGCTTGTTAGGTTGATGAACTTGTTAGGTTGATGAACTTGTGAGGTTATGTTATGATATTTGTGTTTGCAAACTTGAAGCAAACTTTATTTGTCTTAAATGATGTGATGTTCAAGTTATTAGTTCTCTTTGCTTAGCATGTCCAGTTTATAGTACTTTAATTGATGTTGCTGTTATTTGTCCACTGCTGCACCCCACCCAAAATGGCATCTGTTTCTGCAGTTTTGCTTATAGCAACACTGCAGCGCCCAATACTTAGGCGCTGATTTGCATCGTGTGGCGCCCAACCGTTAGGGCGCAGATGCTTTGCAAAGGCATCTGGCGCCTAACATTAGGCGCCTGACTACGCCATGGCTATCCATATAGCCATGATTACTCCATGGCTACTCCCACGACATCCATAATACTTACAATGACTGCAGCATCACAGCAATATGAACAAACACAAATTTTACGCCGACGATGTTCATAACTTAAGATAATTCAAACATTAGTACGACATGGTTCACGACACATTCATTACAAATGACAAATGGCAGCTTGCCCTAGAAGATAGTTCACCAACATCGCACATGCCCTCACAACTTCACGACACATTCATTAGAAGATAGTTGACGACGAGTGCACCGAAGCGAAGTCCCTACTGAGTAGAGCGAGGCCATTTCCCCTTCTTGTCACGCGTCGAGTCCTCCTCTTGCGCCTCGCGAGCCTTTGCAAGCTTTCTTGCCCTCTCCTCCTCACGAGCAAGTTTCGCTAGGCGTGCCCTCTCCTCCTCTCGTTTCTTCCGCTCCATCCTCTCCTTCCGACGACGCCTTCCTCCAAGCCCCTTGAAACGATTCTTCAACCTCCGTTGCCGCCTAAGACAATCTGCGATTGGTCCTTTTTCACATCTTCGGCACTTCAAGATCTATCCACGTGAAGTACTTGCATAGAGGAGGCGGTGATCTGCATAAAATTTGTTGTTAGTGTTGACACACATTTCAGAGTAACATTTTACTTCTCGAGCTTACGGTGGTTCGTCATAGGCGTTAGTTGGAAGTGCACGATCATAAGCATAGTTCGGGCATACAAAATATCTCCGCCCTTCCGTCCATGCTTTCTTTGGTCGGTGGACACCTTCACCTTGCAAACATCTCCACACCAACATGGCGGATGTTGACATCTTTCTCCTTCACCTTGTCCAAAGATGCGCCCCGCCACTTGTTGGCATGTCTTCTTGGTTAGCACACGGTGGCCTCGTCATGGAACCGGATGAAGCCATGCCTACAAAACAGTAGAATTATTGGTCAACCCTAACCCCACTTAACAATGAACACAACCCTAAGACCAACATAACCCTAACACCAACATCAAACACACATAACCCTAACCCTAGCATACTACAAAAGCCTAACCATACCAAATTAGCAAAGAAACAAAAATTTCCAAATCCAATCAAAAACTAGGGTTTCCACCACACTAGCAAGATCTGACCAAATGTGACAAATCCTATGGATGAAAACGAGGGGATCGGAGGAGATTACCTTAAGGGAGGGGATTGGCTTCGAAATCCACGGTCAAATACTCCGGATCTGAGAAGGATTTGAGAGGGGGAGAGAGGAGGGCAGAGGGGAGGCACTGAGCTTCGGGTTTGTGTTGTGGGTGGGGGTGTGTGGGGTGAGGATGGGTGGGAGGGTGTTGGTACAGCCTAATAAATATCCAAGGTGTGCAGCGCCTAAGGCCAAGGCGCCACACTACACTATGCAGCGCCTTGGCTTTAGGCGCCGCACATCCGACATTCCACCGAGAGGGCAAAGCAAGCCCCAAGAGCTTTACCACCGCTAAAATCGCTAAGTCGGTGTGCGGCGCCTAACGATTAGGCGCCACACTACACTGCAGCGCGCCAGCAGCTGGACGCTGCATTATGCTGATGTGGCGCCTTTGTTGGCGCTGCACACTAACTTAGCAAAATTTATGGTGCAAAACCTATCGAACGCTTGCATTGCTCTCGATGGAATGTCAGATGTGTAGCGCCTAAGGCCAAGGCGCCAGATTATGTAGTGTGGCGCCTTGGCCTTAGGCGCCGCACATCTCGACATTCCACCAGAGAGCAACAAGCGTTGCCCAGCTTGCTTCTCCACGAAAAAATGCTAAGTCGGTGTGCGGCGCCTACATTGGGCGCCAAGACTACACTGTGCAGCGCCTAGCCCTTCGGCGCTGCACTAACTGATGTTTTGAAATACCAACTGTTCTTTTTGTTTTGTGATTCATAAAGATGCCACATAATCACATCCAAAACACATACTCATACACACATAGCACATATACTTGTCCAAATCACATACTCATACACACATAGCACATATACTTGTCCAAATCACATAGGGTCTCACATAGTCATACACGGAAATATTAGTCCCCTAACATAGTCATACACACATAGGGTCTCCATGTAGTTTCTTCTTCTTGCTCTCTTCTTCTTCTTTTCTTCCTCCTCCTCGCACCACCAAGGGTCTCACCTTCCCCTCCGTGTCCTCCACCCCTTCATTGTTTCCATACCTCTGAAAATGGCAATATAATAGTTAGTCACACAATACAAAATGACAACACAAGCATTGAGCCAAAAGAACAAGATCATAGTAAGACACATACGGCAATGGTCCATTGAGCCAAGAGAACATTCCTCCACCACGGCCGCCGCCAAGGCCAAGATCACCACCACGGCCTACACCACCACCACCACGGCCTCTACCACGACCACCACGGCCTCTACCACCACCACCACCACGGCCTCTACCAAAGACCACGGCCAAGACCATCACCACGACCTCTACCACCACCACGGCCAAGACCATCACCACGGCCAAGACCATCACCTAGGCCTCTACCACCACCACGGCCAAGACCTTCACCACGGCCAAGACCGTCACCACGGCCAAGACCTTCACCACGGCCAAGACCGTCACCACGGCCTCTACCACCACCACGACCTCTTCTAAGACCAAGTTGACTCCCTCTTTGTTGCCTAGTTCCTCGTTGACTTGTTTGATTTGAGTGGTTTGGCACTCCACCACTTGTTTGACTTGGTTGGCTACCCCTTGGTTCACTTGGTTGGCTATCATTTGCTTGGCTTGTGCTTGAACCATTTTTCTTTGATCTCTTTCTTGGTTTGGGACAAGTTCTTGTGTTGTGTCCCCATTATTGCAGCCCCCACAACGGATTCCTCACGAGGCTCTTGGAATTGGCGGTGCCGATTCTCCACCGCCACCACGGCCCCATCCGTCCATGTCACCTCTAAGACGCTTAGTCTTACGCCTTCCTCGCTAACGACCTTCAATTCCGGTCCGCCATAGTTGAACTCCATGATACTCCGCCATTGTGATTGGTCCAAGTATGGTGGAACCGTGGAGTCCATGTCTTTATCGTCATGATTGTGAACTCGGACTCCCTCACGGTTAGAGGGTGATTGACGTCCACATTCCTAACCCGGGATGCATTTAACAAGTGCGAGCATGGGAGATGAAGCAAAGACGGCCTCATGCAGCTGCAATCACACCGTGTTAGGGAGACCTTGAAAGCCCGGCCTCCGTGTTGGCGGCCATCATTTGTGGTTCCTCCGGGCTCTTTCACCTCATACTTCCACTCGTTGTCGTCATATAGAACAGCTTCTTTGAGTCCGCCTTCGTGATTGAAATTCCAACCATTCTTCAACCTTTGGTGGAAATTGTACTTGTGCTTATCCTTGTTCTCACCAAAGAATCGCTTATCGGTCTCCATTGAGTGCTTCAAAAGTATTCATTCATCTTATCAAATGTGTATTGAGCTATTGCCGTCACGGGTAATGCACGTACACCCTTGAGCACCTTATTGAAGCATTCTCGCCATATTGCTTGTCATTTGACCGCACCTCCGCCATCTTCATCGAAAGCACGTGCCCACATATTCCTTTCGCAATGTTCCTATTGAGAAACTCGACCGCCGGGTCAAGTTTCTTGTGTCCGAGCAATGCATTGAACAATGTGGCAAACCGCTTGTTGGTGAAAGCGAGACAACAATCTCAAGATCATCGGCCAACTCCTTGATACCACATGCCCTATAGAAGTTTGCACAAAGTGCCTCATGCACCATCGATGATGCAACTTTCTATGTCCGGAATGTCAATCACCACCGCATTTAGAATTCCGGGATGGCGATCCGATATGACACAAATTTCCTTTCGGCGGTAATACCCTTGTTCTCGCCGACGCAAGAACCACTCCCGATTATCATTGTTCTCTACCTCAACCAAAGCGAAAGCCAAAGGCAACACCGGTTATTGGCATCACTTGCTATTGCAACCAATAAAGTGCCCTTGTATTGTCCGGTCAAGAACGTGCCATCAATGGCGATGACGGGCCGACAATGCTCAAAAGCCCTCACGCATTGCTCAAAGGCCCAAAATGCACGGCCAAATACTCGGACGGTCCTCCCGTTATGAATCAAAGTTTGGTGCCCATGAGGCTCAACCACGTGAACCATGCCTGGGTTTGTGGCGGCCATAGCTAACAACAACCTAGGGAGTCGATTGTAAGCTTCCTCCCAATTGCCATACAACATCTTGAATGCGGCTTGCTTCGCCTTCCATGCCTTGCCGTACTTCACCTTGTAATGAAAGATGGCTTTCACAAGGTCAATGACACTCTTGATGCTCATTATTGGAAGTGTGGATATTTGGTTGGACAGCCTGTAAGCAATGAACTCGGACGTGAGTTGTCTGTGTTGTTGGTGCACAAGCTTGCCATCCGCATTCTTGTGCCGGCACATGTGAGTTGGTAGACAACTCACTATGCGCCAAGTGGGACCTCCTTTCCATGGCCTTGCACGCACAATCCATGGACATGTTGGCACTTCACATTTGACCGTAACGCACATTAACATCCGAGTTGGCCACTTTATGTGGACGATAATGTAACCGAGTAGTTGTCGAGCCACATCTTCAATTCCAAGAAGGATTGAAACTCACATCCGGTTTTATACCGTTCTTGCCGTCTTCCAAATCACGGTGAGAGCTTGGCCTAGCTCCAAGAGATATGCATTTGCCACCATCCACAACGGCTTCATCCATGAGACTAAGATCCTTGAACAATGGTGTCTTGTGATCCCCCTGAATACCTTCTTGAATGCTTGGGCCTCCTTGGCGTGAACCCTCCTCATCAACTTCTTCATCGGGACCATCGTCATCCGAGTCCGATGCATATGCACGGAAAAAGGGATGGATTGGTCCATTGTCTCTTGCACATGATATTGGTCGAGATCACCCACATTGTTGTCATGGAGGTCAACTTCGCTGTCATCCTCCTCGTACTCATCATTCTCCTCTTCAAAACCTTCATTTTGGTTGTTTGGAGTCGGGCTCAATGTTGGCCAATCTTGTTGCGTGAATTGAGGTTCACTCATTTGATCTTGGTTCATGGGTGGGGAGTGCTAGCAACCAACGGGAGGGTTCCGTTCAAGTCTAAATTCAAAGTAGACTCAACCTTCTTGGAGACAAATAACTCAAGAGCCTTGTCTAGAGATTCGCAACCGTCTCCTTGTATGCAACCCAACGTTGCTCGGAGTTCACACGCATTGTCTTCCAACGGATGTGCATTCCAAAACCAACATTGTGCCTTCCTCGAACTCAACAACGCCACTTGGGTCCATCCAATTCAAATCTTTCCTCACTTGTTCCAAAGCTCCGCATAGCTAGGACTACTCTCAAACACCATGTCAAGCTCATTCGGATCCGTCTCAACATTGCCTTTCAAAAGGCCTCTCTATCCACATGATGAACATAAACACATGTTCTCCCCATCCCTACAATAATCAAAACACACATATATCAAGTAAATACTTAAGAAAAATATTTGCACACATATGCCCTAACATATAAAACAACCATAACCATAGCATAACCCTAACACCAACATCAAACACACATAACCCTAACCCTAGCATACTATGGAAGCTTAACCAACCCAAGTTAGCAAAGAAACATAACATCATTCAACACAAATTTGCAAATCCAAGTCAAAACTAGGGTTTCCCCCAAACTAGCAAGATTTGAGCAAATGTCACAATTCCTATGGATGAAAACGAGGGGATGGGAGGAGATTACCTTAAGGGAGGGGTTGGTTTCGAAATCCACGGTCAAATACTCCGGATTTGCAAGATTTGAGAAGGATTTGAGAGGGGAGAGGGAAGAGAGGAGGCCGCAAGCCTTAGGGTTTGGGTGGGGTGGGGGTGTGTGGGGTGGGGGTGGGAAGGAGAGAGGGTGGGGCCAGCCAAGTGGAACACAGATCTGCAGCGCCCACGGGCTAGGGCGCTGCACATTACCATGTGTGGCGCCTAAGACTTAGGCGCTGACAGTCTTGTGTGGGGCCGCAATGACCAGGGCTGCCTGTTGGCAGGAGGTGCAACGCCTAAGGCTGAGGCGCTGCATAGTTGTGTCTGCGCCAAATTGTCGGGCGCCACACGAAAGGGTCAGCTGAGTGAAATTTTTTTGAAAGCAGGTCAGTTTGTGAATTGATTTCTGCCTCAGGTCAAATGTGTGATTTCTCCCGAACGAGCGTATCCTCGCACGCTGCGCGTCTTGTGATGTACTCCTATAGAGTTGGATGGCTGCCGCCCTATAAGCTGTCCAAGGCATTCATTTCGATGGCCGACAATGGATATGCCCTCATTACCTATTGTTCCAAATGAGTTGCGTAGGCTAATTCCAATATTTGGCTCCTAGGGCATCTTCAATGGCCTTCATCAAATATACGTCACCAAATGTTCACAGAGAAGTCTACGAACATCCATATACGTCACCAAATGTTCACAGAGAAGTCTACGAACATCCGATCAGACGGACATCATTCAATGCTATCCCTCACAATTTTCTCCATTTGCCAGGCCTTCTCTCTTTGTCAAATTCAATGATATATTTAAATAATTAAAAACAAATGCAACTAACAGTGAAAACATCAGATCTTCAACAAAAAATTGTACAACCATCGAACCACTAGCAAAAGCGAATGACTCCATTTTTGGCCTCTTTTCCACCTCCCTTTTGTGCATAGCGTGCGTAGATGCCGCCACACGATTCATGAACAAACTTCACCACATCAGGATCCAAGTTGCCGGCTTTCACCTACAAGAAATTTTGGTCCTCGCATGTTTGTTTGACCGCAAGCTTCCTCTCCTCAAGCTCCATCTTCTTCTTTAGTATTTCCATGATTGCATAATTTTCTCCGCCTTTTTTTCTCTTCCTAAGCTCGTTGCATTTGAGATGTCTCCTCCTTCATGATGTCCTTGAACTTGTCCATCATCTTGGATGCCGCCTCTTCTCGCTTCTTCGCGGTCTTCTTTGTCCAACTAATCAACTTCATCCCCTCCGACGTCAGCGGTTTGACAGAATTAGCAGTGTGGCTCCACTTGCTTTGCCCATTCAACTTGCACCAACAATTGAGCATCTTCAGTGGCTTGCCCTCTTTCTTGTGGTACAACGCGAACACCCAACCGGACTAGGAAAGGAATACATTGACATGATCAACAGGTTGCATAACAGAGCAAAATAATCATTTGACCAACAAATAGAGCAATACTAAGCAAAACTTATGAGCTCTTGGAGTGCCATGTCACTTGGCCATCGGTTCATTTGTGAATACACACCATAATACTTGTTGACACCTTGAATGGTGTGTCGTCGATGGCTTTCAGAGAAGACAGTGACTTATCTGACCATGGTTTTATCTGGGGACAAATTTAGGTGGCATAGAGCTTTGATCAAAGAGAGATTAGATCGAGTTCTGATAAATGATGGATGGAATCTGATGTTCCCTAGCGCTATTCTGGAACACTTTATAACAAATCGGATCATAGACCAATACTTATGTGCTTGCATGAGGAAGTGGCCTAGGAATCGTTGGGCAAGTCGGTTCTCCAGTTTGAGGCACACTGGCTAAGGGAGCAGATATTCTGAGACGTGGCCGAAGAAACTTGGCAGTCCTCACAGCCGGATATTCAGAACACTGGGCTGGCTGGCAGGCTAGCATGTGTTCATGAACAACTCCATCGGTGGGACCAGACGATTCTGAAAAATCATAAAAGGAAATTAAGAAAGTGCATAGAGAAATAGAGCAAGTGTTAGATGTGCTATCTCAGGAAAACGTTACTCCCTCCATCCAAAAAAGCTTGTCCTCAAATGGATGTATCTAGCACCAAGTTAGTGCTAGATACATCCATTTGAGGGGCAAGCTTGTCCGGAGAGAGGGAGTACTAGGCAGAGAGAACTTGCGGATGAGCTGGAACAATTGCTGTAGATAGAGATTCATTGGGCCCAAAGAAGCCGGATAAATTGACAAGAATGCGACATATTTCCAAAAGTTTGCTTCAGCTCGTAGGCTAAAGAACCGTATAAACAAGTTACAAGATGATCAAGTCGTATGGTGGGAGGGTACTACATATCTAAATCCCCTCGTATATGATTATTTTGCAGGAAGGGATGCGACGGCAGCCGTCAAGCTTTGCGTGCGCGAAAAAAATGATTGTTTTGCAGGTATTTTCTCTACAGAGATAGATGAACCGGACCCAAGTTCGATTGAAAAGGTTAAGCCGAGGATGACGGTACAAATGAACAAAGCTTAGTGAAACCATATACTCCAAGAGAGGTAAAGAAGAAACCTTTCTCCATTGGTGATATGAAAGCTCGGGTATGGACGGGTTGCATGCTATCTTCTTTAAGAAATGTTGACTTAATCTTGGGTGATGTTCTGATTTCTGAAGTTCTGAATGCTATCAATGACAAAGCTACTCCAGAAGGATGGAATAACATGGTCATCGTCCTTTTCCAAAGGTGGAGAACCCGGGAAGAATTACCCAATACATATGAATAAGTCTTTGCAATGTGTTGTATAAGGTGATATCTAAAATGGTAGCGTCTCGTCTTAAACTTTGCCTTGATAAAATTATTGCACCGGTTCAAAGTGCTTTTGTTCCAAGCCGACTTATTACGGATAATATCTTATTAGCATATGAATGCATTCATACAATAAAAATAAAAGGAAAGGCAAAGAGGGGTATTGTGTTGTAAAGCTTGATGTGCATAAAGCTTATGACCGTGGAATGGAAATTCTTGGAGAGGATGATGGAAAAATTGGGTTTTCAAACTGGGTTTGTGGAGCTTTTAATGACTGGTGTTATTTCTGTAAAATACAAAGTGAAGTATAATGATCGAGAAACAGAAGGATTTAACCCTAAAAGGGGCTCCGACAAGGGGACCCCTTATCACCATATTTATTTCTTATGTGTGCAAAGGGTTTATCTAGTGCTTTGGCTCATAAAGAGGAGGTTCGTGGCATTGAAGGTGTTCGGATGTGCAGAAATGCACCATTAGTCTCTCATGTATTATTCTCTGTTGATTCCTTAATCCTTATGAAAGCAGATATGAATAATGCAACCTTGTTGAGACAGGTATTGGATGAATATTATGCAAGCTCTGGACAATTGGTGAGTGAAGGGAAGTTTGGTATATTTTCTGTCCCAATGTATCAGAGCTAAGGTCTTGAGTTCAAGTCCTGGCTTTCGCAATTTACCTAAAACTTGATGTTGCCCCCTTTGTGTCTACGTATAGATCTCTTGAGCCATACCTCTGAGTCTATCCACATGTTGGCTTTCCGCGTCACACGTGAGAGGGGGTGTTGAAATGTGTATGTGGATTGCCTAGCTCTTTTCGTCAATTCGGACTTTTCGTTGCGTTGGCTAGTGCATGAAGTATGTATAGCTTAGTTCAATTTGTGATGCCGTATGATAGACAATTTAGGCTTTCTGTTGATTTTCTTGAGAAAGTGGAGCTAGAGACTTGGATAAATTGGAGTATCACTTCGTAGGTACACTCACCACCCACGAAAAGAGGTGATCAGAGACAATTTGATGCAGACAACCTAAAGGGCCTAAGCCGACCAGGGTGGGGAATCGGTGCAGACAACTATGCACGCCTTAGATGTATCCCAAGCTTGGTTAAGGAATCGATGTAGGCAGCAAAGATGTCCTAAATGTACCCAATGAGTATGAATACTATTTGCTACAGCATATATTCTAGAGATTTGAGAGCATCTCTAGCAGATCCTGTATAAGCTCGCTGGCCCTATAATTCCGGCCGATTTACAGGAAAAGATAAAATTTCAGCCCGAGCAGATCCGGTAAATAAAGCCCGGCCCGTAAAAATTATACTGGATCCCGGCCGATTCAGGGTTCCTATCCACCATATCCGCGCCGCCGCCCGCCGCAACCCCCCCACGCTCCGGCGACAAATCCACCCTCTCCGCGTAGAGGCCATTTTCAAGTAGATCCATGTCAAGCGGAGGTCGCGGGCGTGGTGACCGTGGCGGCTCACCGCCGCACAAGCGGGCCTGCCACGACGATGAGGCCGGCAGCTCCATCCGCCCCCGGTCAAGGAATGGCGCTCCAAGCAGGCGAGGGAGCGCAACGCCCTCTCCCGCAGCAGCGGCCGGAGGGCGTGGAGGAAGTTCGACGAGATCGGGGACATCCTTTGGCCGACCACCAAGCGTTTCCGCGAGGCGGAGCTCGAGCTCCTCGAGGCGAAGGAGGCGGTCGAGGCCGGAAGAAGGTGCCGCCGCGCGGGTCGAGGTGGCCAAAGAGGAGTAGCAGCTGGTGTACTCTCTCCAATTGCGCGGCCGAGTACTATCTCAATGTCAAGCCCTAGAGTAGTTTAGATTAGGTTTATCTACAATGTTTTTAAGTTCATGCATTTGAATGTGTGATGAACTCCGGTGAACTATGGTGGTGCGAAGTCTAAGTTTAAATTAT
The DNA here is from genome assembly GCA_021437245.1 of Aegilops speltoides. NCBI lineage: Eukaryota > Viridiplantae > Streptophyta > Magnoliopsida > Poales > Poaceae > Aegilops > Aegilops speltoides. Next base: position 375,982,295 of record CM038146.1, read on the forward strand.
GTAGTATTGTATACAGGATCTGCTCTGTCGTGTCTTCCACGGTACTGCAAAATCATTTTACAGGATCCCTTAAACGAAATTTGCGGTACCGCGTTTTACAGGATTTGCTAGAGATGCTCTGATCCATTTATAAACTAGAAAAACACCCGTGCGTTGCAACGGGGCCACATTAACTTTAAGAGTTTAATATCAATTTTGTTAATATTACATTTAATATTCTCATACATATCAAGTGACATTGGCGACCTTTTTACCATCAAATTCTCACACACACTCTCTCCCTCCCTCCTCCTCACTCTCTCTCCCCTCTCTCTCTCTCTCTCTCTCTCTCTCTCTCTCTCTCTTTCTCTCTCTATCTCTCTCTCTCTAACACACACACACACACATTCATCTTATTGGGTACGGGACCATAATCCATCTATTTCACATGCACACGCGCTAGTGCATAACAATATGGATTATAAAACAGGTTCAAGGTAGTAACAAGGATCCTTCTCATGCAATAATAAACAAATGTTCTGATCAAGACAAGATAAACAATTCCCAAAGTGCATCGAGCATCACGTAACATTCTTGGCAAGATAAATGCACGACGATACACCGACTCATTTAATTAATATAATTAAATTATCAAGAATTAGTCACCAAACTGCTCGGATGAACCGGAACAGAGCCAACATATATCATCCTAGACAAACGCAACATCAACCATTTACCTTGGTACTTTAGGGACCGACGGGAGGATGCATGTAGAAGCGCTTCTTGCTGCGAATCCACAATCGAGAGAGAAATTGAACCCATTCGGGCCAACTTGGATCTTCGGTGATTGTCGCGGATGGAGAATTTAGGAGGGTGGGTGCGTGAGTGGCCTTGTGGATGATGGATGGAGGCACGGAGGATGTGTTCACCGGAAGGTCGAAGCGGAGAGGGTTGGGCACATTAGGTGGAGCGGTGGGTGCGCGACAACCGAGGCTGCCCAATCGTGGGCGGCGAATCGACGATAGCCTCCGCAATCTCGATCTGGCGAAGATAGAGAGCGGCACCGCCGGCGTGCTCGAGGACGCCACTCGGCACCATCTACATCGAGGAAAGAGAGGCGAAAGCGATAGGGTGACGCGGGCTAGGGATTGCGGAGGAGGTGGGATGTGCGATTTGAATGGATGGTTACGCCACCGTTTTCTTGTACGTGGCGGCGGAGACGGCGGCGTCCGCCATGCAAAGCGAGGCATGGGTCGAGCCGCACACCTGAGGCGAGAGCGAGACGGGGCGATTTTTGCTACCGAGATGCGAGGTGTGGGATTGATCGTTCAAGTTCTCTTTTCCTTTTAACGGAGATGGATGCGATTTTTCACGAGGGAGATGCGACCACGCATGATTCCATAATAAATTAATTAGGTCCATAACGGATTTCTTTACAATGCGTTAAGATTTACGTGTTAGTTTTCTTAATAAAGAAATGCATCGATGTAGGGATCGATTGATTCGGTAAGGAAAGATAGATTCGTGATCTTTTGTATGTTAGGAAATTAGTGGTTTGCAAGGAAAGAGTGGAGAAAAAGAACCAATGCGAGCACGATAGATTCCATAATAAATTAATTAGGTCCATAATGGGATTTGTTTGCAATGCGTTAAGATTTACGTGTTAGTTTTCTTAATAAAGAAATGCACTGATGTAGGGCGCGATTGGTTCGGGTAAGGAAAGATAGATTCGTGATCTTTTGTATGTTAGGAAATTATTGGTTTGCAAGGAAAGAGTGGAGAGAAAAAGAACCAGTACGAGGGGGTGGTGGGAGGTGGGACGAATAAAAACCGGACGAAATTGGGAGGTGGGAGGCGAGTAAAACCGATTAAAAAAACCAACGAAATTGGGAGGTGGGAGGAGGATGAAAAAAAACCAGGGGAGGTGGGAGGAGGACAAAAATAAACCGTACGAGGCTACCAACTGCTCCATTAGGAGTAGAGATTGTTTGTGAAAATAACATGCACGACGACTTAGCGAGCGGATCCTTAAAAAGACATAGCGAGCAAATTCCCTTAAACTGGTAAAATGGATACGATTGACGACGTTGATAAATAGTGGTGAATCTTGGCATAATTTACTATCACCATGCATGGAAACGAATCATCAAGAAAAGAATACTTCCTATTACTACACTCATAGGAAGCTTCCTAATCTCTGCTCCCAAACAGTTTACGCCCAAACAAGGAAGGAAAGTTATGGACGTGATTCGAAGGAAACAAACGTTATGAAGATTAAATAATTTAGATTTGATCTTTAGAGATTGATTGTGATTGATTCTTTTGCATAAAGACATTACTAAATAATTTGCGCCAAGATGGAAAGTTTCGATCCGCTCAGTTTTTTTGTTGTGTGAGAGGGTGAAGTGAAAATAAACCGATGAAGTGGGGAGGCGACGAAAAAAATCTACGACGGTTAACCTCTGAAAAAAAAATCGGACGAAAGTGGTGGGACGAAAATCGACCGGCGGAGACTACCAACCGCTCCATTAGGAGTAGAGATTGGTTGGTTCGAAGTTTTTTGCGTGGAGGAACTACCGGGAGGTGGAAGGAGTATTTAAAATAAACCGTCTCTACCGAAGCGGAGGTGGGAGCAAGTACCAAAGAAGTACCAAAAAGACCGGGTGAGGTGGGGACGAAAATAAAACCCGAACACGACCTACCAACCGAGACATTCGGAGTAGAGATATTAACAAAAGTGCAGATCCTGCTCCACTCTTCACTTTTGACAAAAACTTCCGAATAGCAATCTTGGTGAGTGATCTCGATCGGGTTCGATCGGCATGGCGGTCGCTCCTCCGTGAGTGGGTGCTGAGAGGAAGGATGGCAAACCTCCATTGTCAATCGGCCGAGCTGCATCGCCATTTGGATCGAGCATGGATGAAATCGAGATGGTAGAGGTTGAGGAATTTGTAGGACGTGAGGGTTTAGGGTGGGCATCACGAGAACTCACCCATGTCTTGGGAGACAGCGGACCGAGGTGCGGTCGTGTTCGTGCTTCGAGGGCTGCCACGTCGCCTCGCCGCCATCGCCTGTCGATGCCACTTCACGCCACGAGCATGGGACGAGAGAGGACGAAGGAAGAGAAGGGAAGGAAGCGAGCTAATGACGTACCTATGTTTGGTATGTAATACCCTCCATTAAGAGTAGATATTTTCTTAAAATCGGTTATTTTGTTTCCTAATTAATGTGATTGAGCAATTTAAGGTAAGGTTAATTAATTTAGATTTGATATTTAGAGATTGATCGTGATTGATTCTTTCACATAAAGACATTACTAAAAATAACTTGCACCAGCATGGAAAGTTATGACCCGTTAAGATTTTTTTCGTTGTGTGAGAGAGTGACGCGAAACTAAACCGGTGGGGTGGGGGAAGGACGAAAAAGACCAGCGAAATAAAACGGGTGGGAGGTGGGAGGAAGTACCAAAGAAGTACCAAAAAAGACCGGGTGAGGTGGGACGAAAATAAAACCCGGAACGCGACCTACCAACTGAGACATTAGGAGTAGAGATAAGTAAACTGAGACTCTTACGTCTAAGCCGATTATGAAAAGTATAGCTTCAGTTCAGAAATAATATTAATTACACTTTTATTCAAAAATCTTCTCTAAAAAAGTGCAAGTTGCACTTTGCACTAAACAGAAATTGCACTTTTCAGAAATCGACTTAGATATAAGAAAACCTCGTGCGACTAAGAACAAGCAAAACCACAGGAAATTATCAGACACCCATGGCCAACAATTTGTAAACCAACCTTGTACGAATTCCAGAGTGAAATAAATATGCACATAAGTCAGGTACGGCCTTTTGACATGGACATGGTCCAACAAAGCCTTTGGTAGTTATTAGGTTGTCAACTGTCAAAATATTAGCTGCGGACTGGTATTTTTCTAATATAAATTGACCCTTAGCAAGCTAATGAAAATTCAAAAGCTGCTTGAACTTGGCTCTTTAACTTACAGAGTTGAAAAGGTTGCTCAGCTCTGGCTCTCTACTTTCATGATCCGAGCTAAAAGCAGGTGAGCCTGAGTCGCTCGCTAGTTCTTTTAACACATGCATAGTTCAATCTACTCGTCATGCAAGGGTCTAAGAGTCTTTGCATTGTAGGTTTCTCACAATGTCTGGATGCGAAGGTTTTGGATGCAAAAAAAGGCAGGAAAGGGATCTTAATAGAAGATGTGTACCAAGCTAACAATGGGCACGAGAGAAGAATGGCAAACAAGAGTTCAAGAACTCCTGCTAAATACATTGGTGGTAAACTAAGATCACCCATCAGAAGGAAATCAAAGAAGATTTCAGTATATTCTTTCCATAAATTCCGTGTATCAAATATCCCGATACTGCTAGTAAACCAGAAAATGAATGTATGTCATCTTTTATAAGGCTTGTGTATATTGCAGGCATTGCACTCATGTGGAAATGTTATGTTGGAGGACGGACTAAAGGTCATGTACCCTCTCTTGATAGTTGATGCGAACATCAACGTTTATCTGCCCATGATATGTTCGCTTCTGACTTAGTCATAAGAGTCACAAATCAATACTGCTTGTCACTTCTTACAGCCAGAATAGTAGTACATACAACTACATGAGACTAGCCATCAAACTAGTTTCAGAAAGGAATTTATTGCTCGCGACAGCTAGAATGAATCAGCACACATATACGGGAAAGCCCGACACTAAAACTATGGAGAAAACACCAAAATAAGTATGTTTATCTTGAACAACAGAGAACCTACCTTCTTGGCGTCTGGCAGTATGTTCGCTCACAGAGTCAGGTCAACAAAGACAACACTGCTTTGCTAGATATCCAGCACCCGCAAAACCTGTAAAGAAGAAATAAAACAAAATAAATATTTTACTTATTATTTGTGTTTGCGCCATCCATATTGAACTGATAACATTTACCAAAAAAACAACAGTACAGATTCCACACAGCATACCACAAACTCTTTTTAACAATGAGAAATTCCAAGCACAACTCAAAAGTTGCCTCTGACACAATACAACTAAAAGTCACCGCTAGCTTTGTTTCTTGTTGCAAGTATTTGGGCAATTAATACAGTCTCCCTCCATGCACAATCTGGTGACTAAGAGTCTCATAGCTACGTGATGTGTTTGGCATCTAAGAGTATCATTGATTAGTAGTGTGAAGCATGAGCAGACCTTACCTTACTTCTAGAGAAACACTTGCATCATCCTACTCCTACAGACCCTAGTAACTATATACCACATTACAACGAGACAGTGGATAGTGATCGGCATACCTTTGCAGTTTGATCCTTCGCAATTACAAATAGAGCATGCAGTTAACAAAAGAGATAAAACACAAGCTCAAAACAAAAATACTTAAACTGCTAATCAGTCAGATATGCACAGAGAACAGAGCAAACTCCATGGACATGTTCAGAACACATACCAATAATCAAGTGTCCCTGAAACATCAGACTGATCATAACACCACCACAGGAGTATCAAGTATGAACTGCTAGGCACGAGGGTTGCACCATACTTCCGTACCCAAGCCTCAAGATGCGCAAAAAAATTGTATCCTTATGCCATTGTAGAACTCAAATGGCAATCACAATCTTATTTCTCGTCGCAGGCGTCTATATTTCTCTTGCATTCTCAACAGATCTCTAGAAATTTGCTGATTCCCTGTCAACATCAACCCATTCAGAACGCGGTTGAGCATGAACCTTCTAGGCAAGTAGCCTCTCTCCACCATCTCCATCACCATCCTCGCCGCCGTTGCCATGTCCTCAGCCCTCTTGCGCACAAACATTGCACTTATTATGATATTGTATGTATCTTGGTTAGGCAGGCAGTCCTCTCCTTTACTCATCCTCTCAAACAAACACAAGGCCTTCTCGATCTCCCCTTCCTCAAATGAATATCTTATTAAAACATTGTATGTCTGAACGACTGGCTCACAGCCTTCATCTTTCATTCTCTCCATGAGCTTCATAGCCCGGTCAATCTTCCCAGCATGGCAGAGACCTCGAATCAAGACGGTATAGGTGACCACATTTGGCACGTAATCCTGTCGAACCATATCATCAAACACTGTGACTGCCTCCTCCACATTCCCCTTCTTACATATCACCTGGATAAGCGCATTGTAAGTTGCCACGGATGGCGTGCAACCTTCTTTAGACATTTCATCGAACAGTTTGCGAGCTTTGTCTAGCTGCCCAGCAACACCCAACCCATGAATGATGGTAGTGTACGATACGATGTCCGGCTTACAGCTCACGTCCTTGGCCCCCCTCTTCTTCATTTGGAGGAAGAAGTTCCATGCGTGCTGTATCTGCCCAGCACGGAAGAAGCCTTTGAGGATGATATTATAGGTTGTCTTCGTGGGTGTAATGCCGGACTCGGCCATCTGCCGCAGCAAGTCGAGCGCGCGGGATGTGTCCTTGACGCGGCACCATCCGTCAGCGAGGGTGTTGTACGTGACAACGTCGGGGGGGAAGCGCCGCTCGAGAGAGCGGACGAGGGAGGCGGCCTTGCTGGCATGGCGCGACTTCCCGAGCGCGTCGAGGAGGGAGTTGAACAGGGGGAGATCCTGCACGACGCGGTGGGAGCGGTGGAGCGAGAGGAAGAGGCGGACGGCGATGTCGGGCCGGCGCTGCGACGCGGCGAAGCGCTCGAAGAGGATGGGGAACGTGCGCGGGGTGAAGGGCAGGCGGAGGCGCGGGAAGAGCGCGAGGATGGAGTTGGTGAGCTGGCGGGGGTGGCGGAGGCGCGCGGAGAGGTCGAGCGCGAGGTCGATGGTGCAGGGGGAGACGGCGTGCGCACGGGCGGGGAGGTGGAGGAGCGAGTGGAAGAAGAGGAGCGCGCGCGGCGCGTGGTGCCAGAGGAGCTTGAGGACGCGGTTGGCCACAGGCGTCGGGAGAGCCGGGGCGACGGCGAGGAGGGACGCCGAGAGGGAGCGGGCCGATGCGGTGGTGAGGTTGGACGACGGGTGGTTAAGCACGAGGGTGGCGATCTGGCGCGGGCATGGGGATGATGCGGTTGAAGGCGTGGGGGATGATGGCGAGAGTGAGGTCGGCGGCGGCGGCGGCATTGGGGGAACTTCGGGCGCGGGGGTGTGAGACGGAGAGAGAGGATCAGTTACACAAAGACGAAGGAGTATTCAGTTACTTCTCGATACGAGTTCGTGTGATACTTTTCTCGTAGCACGGGAGTTTTTCCCATTTTTACAGCGAGAGAACGTCAGCTTTGATTGCAACAACATTACCGAGAGTTTCCCCTATGCAATCCAGGACAAAAGAATAGAAAACATAATACATACATATTCTAGCTAACTGTACACACATGATTTGCAATACAAGGGAAGGCCTCTACCTCAACTATACAAGACTAGGAGGTGGGCCACAACTCCAATACGCGTGCAATACAAAATATATACTCAACACCCCACCCACCCCCACCCCCACCCCCCGCAGTCGAAGCGTCGCTGGAGACACAAAGACTGGACCGAAACTCCTCGAAGACGGGAGTAGGCAATCCCTTAGTCATCATATCAGCAAATTGTTGTGTCGCTTCAGACGTGGAGAACCCGAACACGACTAAGGGCAACTGCTCACAAGACGAAGTGAATATCAAACTCAATATGTTTCGTTAAATCGATGGTGCACCGGGTTGGCGGAGAGGTAGACCGCTACGACGTTGTCGCGAAGAGACAAGAGTGGCCTTGTGAACATCACAAAGCAACTCTCGGAAGCGGACGATCCAAGAGCACTCGCCACAAGATTAGCCACGGCGCGATACATCGCCTCGGCCGAGCGGAGACCGTGGGCTGCCGCCGATGACCAAGAGATCAACGAGGGCCCAAGGTAGACGCAGAGCTCGACGAGAGCGTCGCGTGTGGGCAGCCACCACCAAAGATCCAAGTAGGCCACGAGGTCGGTGGAGGCGGAGGCCGTCAGGGTGAGTCCCAAGGACATGGTGCCGCGTATGTAACGGAGAATACGCTTCACCAAAGTCCAGTTAGAGTCACGCGGGGCGTGCATATGGAGGCACGCTGCTGAACAACGTCATCGCAGGTCGGGCGAGTCAACGCTGGCATCAGAAGCACCGACGATAGAGCGATAAAACGCTCCATCAGACGCGAGAGACCCTCTAGAGCGGAGAACTTCGCCTTCGTGTCGAGGGGGTAGGCGCCGGCTTGCAATTAAGCTTACCGGCACGCTCAAGGAGCTCGTGGGCGTACTTCTGCTGATGCAGAAAGAAATCGTCAGCCTGGCGAATCACCTCGATGCCGAGAAAGTAGTGCAGGGGCCCCAAGTCTTTGAGGGCGAACTCATCACGAAGACGAGCAGTCAGCCGCTGAAGAAGATCGGGGGTGGACGCCGTGAGGATGATGTCGTCGACGTAGAGCAGCACATATGCAGTGTCAGCTCCCTGATGATATACAAAGAGTGAGGCATCGGAGCGAGTGAACCAAAAGCCCAGAGACTCCAGGAAGGCTGCGATATGCTGGTACCAAGCCCGAGGCGCCTGCTTCAACCCATAAAGAGAGCGGGAGAGCAAGCACACGAAGTCGGGGTGTTCGGCGTCGACGAAACCAGTAGGCTGCTCACAGAACACCTGCTCAGCGAGATGAACGTGCAAGAAGGCGTTGGAAACGTCCAACTGATGCACAGGCCAGGCGCGCGAGACGGCCAGCTGAAGGACGGCACGGATCGTGCCCGGTTTCACAACCGGGGCGAAGGTGTCGGTGAAGTCCACGCCCCGCGCGTTGCCGAAAGCCACGAACCACCCATCGAGCCTTGTAGCGCTCGAGAGAACCGTCCGTGTGAGTCTTCTGGCGAAACACCCACTTGCCAGAGATGATGTTGGCACGAGGGGGGGCGCGAAACAAGCTACCACGTGCGTTTGCGCTGCAGGGCGTCGAACTCCTCCTGCATCGCAGCCAACCAATGGGGATCCCGAAGGGCGGCACGAGCGGAGGTGGGGATGGGTGATAGCGTCGACGTCGAGGCAGCGTGCGCATACTTGTCGGAGGAATAGCGCGTGCTCGGCCGATGCACTCCTGCACGGGCACGGGTGACCAGGCCGGCAAGGGCGGCAGGTGCCACGGCAGCAGGGGCCACAGCGGCGACGGGGGCCACGGCCACAACAGGGCGCCACAAGGCGGGGCTGCAGCCACAACAGGGCGCCATGACGGCGAGGGCACAAGGCTGTGGGGGGGCCTGCAGCGTCGAGGTCAGCGACGGTGCCAGCCGAGCCAGCCGCGGAGGAGGTGACGGGCGAGGTCGAGGTCGAGCCTGTCGCAGAGTAGCGGCGCCGGCCGGGTTGGCGGGTGGGGTGCCCGCGGGCTTGACCTCGGGCGAGGGAGCCGGGGACCCGAGGGCCCAGTCGGACTCAACCTCAGGTGAGGGAGTCGAGAACCCGGGAGGGGGCGGCAGAAGGCGCCGGGCCGGGGTGCCGCCAAGATCGCACTGGGGGCGGGGCCGAGCCAAGGAGCCGCGCCGAGGGACTGAAAAAGGGAACACCGTCTCGACGGCACACGTGCCTCGAGGTGTACACACGATGAGTGACAGGATCATAGCACCGGTAACCTTGGGTGTTAGGAGGGTAGCCAAGGAAGATGCATGGGACGGAGCGGGGTGCAGACTTGTGTGGCGTGGTGGACGCGGTGCTAGGATAATAGAGACACCCAAAGATGCGAAGGCCATCATAGGACGGTGGTGTACCGAAAAGAAGGTGGTGAGGGGCGTAGTTCCACCGGGGACGACACGGACGAATGTTGACTAAGAGAGAGGCGGTGGCGAGGGCATCGGGCCAGAACCGAGCGGGCACGTTAGCATGAAAGAGCAACGTGCGAACGCGGTCATTAAGAGTGCGGAGAATGCGCTCGGCGCGGCCGTTCTGCTGTGAAGTGTAAGGGCAAGTCAGACGAAAGGTGGTGCCGTGAGAGGCGAGAAGTGAGCGAAGAGCAAAGTTGTCAAACTCTTTTCGTTATCAGTTTGGAGTGCGAGTATGGGGCGACCGAACTGGGTGGTGACATAGGAGTAAAAGTCGGTGAGTGTGGCTAAAGCATCAGATTTACGACGAAGGGGAAAAGTCCACACATAATGAGAGTAATCATCTAAAAGCACCAAGTAGTAAAGATAGCCCGTGTTACTCGCAACGGGAGATGTCCAAACATCACTATGAAGTAATTGAAACGGAAAAGTGGAAACTGAAGAAGACGCACTAAAGGGAAGACGAACGTGCTTGCCTAAGTGACAAGCCTCACAAGAGTGCTCGTCGAGCTTATCACATGAGAAACAGAAACTCCTAAGAATTTGATGTAAGACGGTGTGGTTGGGGTGACCCAAGCGAGTGCGCCAAAGGTCAACGCCGGCGGCAAGGGCGACGGGTGTGGGGGTGGAGGCGCCGGCTTGCACGGGGTAGAGCTCATCGGGACTGTCACATCGGTGAAGGACCATCCGGGTATGAGCGTCTTTCACAGAAAAGCCAACACCGTCAAATTCAACAGTAAGGGGGTTCTCACGAGTAAGACGACGAACTGAAACTAGGTTCATGACTAAATCAGGTGAAACAAGAACATTAGACATAGCGATGGGTGTGGAAGTGGAGGGAAAGCTAGTGCTACCGATATGAGTAATAGGTAAGGAGGAGCCGTTGCTGACAGTGATACGAGTGGGTGTGTGAACGGGAGTGGAGGAGGTTAGGTTGCCGGGATGAGCTATCATGTGCGCAGTAGCACCTGAGTCCATGTACCAGTCGCCTCCACCGACAGAGCTACTCAGCGACGGCGCGGAGTGCTGGGCGGCGAGGAGGGTGGGGTCCCATGCCACAGGTACCGGCGGCGGCGGAAGGCCCCCGTAGGGCGGCGCCGGGACGGGCGGGCCATAACCACCGAGGGACGGCGGCGCAAGGAGGGCGCCATAGCCGGCGCCAGTCGGTTGGAAGGGCGCGCCGATGAACGCCTGGTGGCCGGCGGGGAGAGCTCGCTCAGAGTGGCGGGAGAGCTCGCCAGAGGCGGCCCCCCCCCCGGTGTCCTGGTTCCGCTGCTGCTGCAGGCGGCGGCGACCGCCGCCACGTCGGTTGCATTGGCCCCCTCCCCCTTGCGGGTGCTCGGGGGAGGCGCTAGTGGCGACAACAGGTAACACCCAGCCGGTGGAGCGGTTCCACCGCAGATGGTGAAGCAGCCCGAAGAGTCCATGGAAGGCGTTAGAAGCAGCGGGAAGAGGAAAGGGGCGGCGGCGGCACGCGGGAGCGCGGCGGCGGCGGCGCGTCGGGTTAGGGTGGCGGCGCGATGAGGCAGCAGCGGCGCGGTAGGTGAGAAGCTGCGACGGCGGCGGCATGCGCGAGGAGCTGCGCGGTGGTGGCGGCGGCGGCGGGAAGCTGCGGCGACGGTGGCGGCGGCGGCGCGCGAAGGCGGCGCGGCGTGGCGGCGGTGGCGCTGCTGGCGAGGAGGCGCGCGCGGCGCGCCGCGGCGGTTACTGAGGAGAGGCGCAGCGTGGAGCGACTTGCGGTGGCACGGAACGCGACTGACGGCGCGCGGGTACGCAGTAGCCGGAGCTAACCAGGCGCACCAGAAACGATCCGGCGAGACGTAGGTGACTAGCAAAGCTAGCTAGCCTTGACTTGATGGATTTGCTAGCTATGCAAGACACGCACATGAGAACAGGCGGCTTGGACGTGTCTTGATGTACGGAGGTCGCAGCGAGTGGGATCGACAAGCTAGCGAACGGCGCGGCCATGGGAGGTAGAAGCTAGCGAGAGGGAGGCGGAAGCGAGGAGGTGGGGCGCGGCGGCGGCTACCCTAGGGTTAGACCGAAAAAGATGATACCATGTAGACAAATGATTTGCAATACGATGTATTGATCGGGGTGCTGGTGCACGCATATATAATACAAGGGAAGGCTGATACGTCTCTAACGTATCTATAATTTTTGATTGCTCCATGCTACTTTATCTAGTTTTTGGCAATATTGGGCTTTATTATCCACTTTTATATTATTTTTGGGACTAACCTATTAACCGGAGGCCCAGCCCAGATTTGTTGTTTTATGCCTATTTCAGTGTTTCGAGGAAAAGGAATATCAGACGAGGTCAAAACGGAACGAAATCAACTGGAGAAGTTATTTTTGGAAGGAAAGCAACCCAGGGAACTTGGAGTGCACGTCAGGGGAGATACGGGCTGCCCACGAGGGTGGGCCCCCCCCCCCACCCGGGCGCGCCCCCTGCCTCGTGGGGCCCCCGTAGCTCCTCCGACGTACGCCCTGCAACCATATATACTCTTGTACCGTAAAACTTCCGAGCAGTAAGATAGATCGGGAGTTCCGCCGCAAGCCTCTCAGAGCCACCAAAACCTCTCGGGAGCCCGTTCGGTGGCCACGAGGGGGGGAACCCATCACCGTGGCCATCTTCATCATCCTGGTGCTATCCATGACGAGGAGGGAGTAGTTCACCCTCGGGCTGAGGGTATGTACCAAGAGCTATGTGTTTGATCTCTCTCTCTCTCTCTCTCTCTCGTGTTCTCTCTCGTGTTCCCTCTATGGCACGATCTTGATGTATCCCGAGCTTTGCTATCGTAGTTGGATCTTATGATGTTTCTCCCCTTCTACTCTCTTGTGATGAATTGAGTTTCCCCTTTGAAGTTATCTTATCGGATTGAGTCTTTCATGAGAACACTTGATGTATGTCTTGCCGTGCTTATCTGTGGTGACAATGGGATATCATGTGCCACTTGATGTATGTTTTGGTGACCAACTTGCGGGTTCCGCCCATGAACCTATGCATACGGGTTGGCACACGTTCTTGACTCTCCGGTAGAAACTTTGGGGCACTCTTTGAAGTACTTTGTGTTGGTTGGATGAATCTGAGATTGTGTGATGCATATCGTATAATCATGCCCACGGATACTTGAGGTGACAATGGAGTATCTAGGTGACATTATGGTTTTGGTTGATTTGTGTCTTAAGGTGTTATTCTAGTACGAACTCTTTTATAGATTGATCCGAAAGAATAACTTTGAGGTAGTTTAGTACCCTACCATAATCTCTATGTTTGTTCTCCGCTATTAGTGGATTTGGAGTGACTCTTTGTTGCATGTTGAGGGCTTGTTATATGATCTATCTATGTTATTATTGTTGAGAGAACTTGCACTAGTGAAAGTATGAACCCTAGGCCTTGTTTCCTATCATTGCAATACCGTTTACGCTCACTTTTATCATTAGTTACTTTGCTGTTTTTATATTTTGAAATTACAAATACCTTTATCTACTATCCATATTGCACTTGTATCACCATCTCTTCGCCGAACTAGTGCACCTATACAATTTGCCATTGTATCGGGTGTGTTGGGGACACAAGAGACTCTTTGTTATTTGGTTGCAGGATTGCTTGAGAGAGACCATCTTCATCCTACGCCTCCTACGGATTGATAAACCTTAGGTCATCCACTTGAGGGAAATTTGCTACTGTCCTACAAACCTGTGCACTTGCAGGCCCAACAACGTCTACAAGAAGAAGGTTGTGTAGTAGACATCAAGCTCATTTCTGGCGCCGTTGCTGGGGAGGCTAGGTAAAGGGAACTCACTCACACCCCGTCAACTAAGCTCTTTTCTAGCGCCGTTGCCGGGGAGGTGAGTGCTTGAAGGTATATCTTTAGATCTTGCAATCGAATCTTTTTGTTTCTTGTTTTATCACTATTTAGTCTATAAAAGAAAATTACAAAAAAAATGGAATTGAGTTTGTCTCATACGCTTCACCTTTTTAATATCTTTCGTGAGTATGATGGAAAGGATAATTGTGCTCAAGTGCTAGAGTAAGAAATCTCTAAATTGTTTGGCACTAAATCTTTAAATGATGAGCATGATTGCAATGTTGTTAGTATGAATTCCTTGAATATCCATGATGCTAATGATATGCAAAGCCACAAGCTTGGGGAAGCTATGTTTGATGAAGATGATATTTTTTGTCCCCCAAGCTTTGATGAGCAAATTTACTATGATGAAAGCATGCCTCCTATCTATGATGATTATTGTGATGCCACGTATGCTTTAAAGAATAATGATAACCATGAAACTTGTCATCTTGATCCTAATTTTAAATCATATGATAGTTATTTTGTTGAGTTTGCTCCCACTACTATTCATGAGAAGAATTTTGTTTATGAGGAGAGTAGATCATGAAAAGAATGCTTTAGGTGCTGGTTATATTGTTGAATTCATTCATGATGCTACTGAAAATTATTATGAGGGAGGAATATATGCTTGTAGGAATTGCAATAATGTCAAGTTTCCTCTCTATGTGTTGAAAATTTTGAAGTTATGCTTGTCTTACCTTCCTATGCTAGTTGATTATCGTTCCCATAAGTTGTTTGCTCGCAAAATCCCTATGCATAGGAAGTGGGTTAGACTTAAAAGTGCTAGTCATATTCTTCATGATGCTCCCGTTATGTTTCAATTCTTATCTTTTATGTGAGCATCATTGTCATCATCATGCCTAGCTAGAAAGGCATTAAAGAAAAGCGCTTGTTGGGAGACAACCCAATATTTATCCTTACTATTTTTGTGTGTCCACATGCTTATGCTACTGTAGTAATCATGTTTTAAAGCTTTTGTTTCAATAAAGTGCCAAGTAAGACCTTTAGGATGGCTTACGGTGATAGTTATGTTGATCCTGCTGAAAATCAGAAACTTTTGCACCCAGTTAATTAGTTTTGTTAATTCACATAAACGTGATTCTGATCGGATTCTTTTTTCCCTGGATTGGTACACGAATTTCTTAGGACTTCCTAATTTGGTAGGATTTTTGGAGTTCCATAAGTACACGTTTGATACAGATTACTACATACTGTTCTGTTTTTGACAGATTCTGTTTTCTATGTGTTGTTTGCTTATTTTGATGAATCTATGAGTAGTATCGGAGGGTATGAACCATAGATAAGTTGGAGTACAGTAGATATTACACCAATATGAATTTAGAATGAGTTAATTACAGTACCAATGTGGTGATTTTGTTTTCTTTCACCAACGGAGCTTATAAGATTTCCTGTTGAGTTTTATGTTTTGAAGTTTTCAAGTTTTGGGTAAAGATTCGATGGACTATGGAATAAGGAGTGGCAAGAGCCTAAGCTTGGGGATTCCCAAGGCACCCCAAGGTAATATTCAAGGACAACCAAGAGCCTAAGCTTGGGGATGCCCTGGAAGGCATCCCCTCTTTCGTCTTCGTACCATCGGTAACTTTACTTGTAGCTATATTTTTATTCACCACATGATATGTGTTTTGCTTGGAGCGTCATTCCCTCTTGTTAGTATTTGCTTGCTGTTATTTAGATTAGTGTTTTGAATCTTTAGTTTCAATAAAGAAGTCAAGGATAGCCTTTGCCATGCTTATTTTGCTAGTATACATGTTGCTGTTTGAAAATAGAAAGTTTACCGCTGTTGCAAAAATTCCTTAGAAAAGTCAGAGCATGATATAATGTTGAAACTTTTTGCATAATGAGATCTGAAATTTATTACAGTGGGAATTTTAGTTCATAATTTTTGGAGTCAGGGAAGTATTGATACTCTTGCATTCTTTACAGATTGTACTGTTTTGGCAGATTGCTATTATGGTTGCATTGTTTGCATATGTTTGCTTGTTTAATGATTCTATTTGAGGATAGGAGTATTAAATATGCAGAGGCATTTAGTATGCAATGTTGAATAATAATTTTAGTGATTTGTTACAGTAGAAAATGATAAGGTTTTGCATTAGTTTATACTAACCTATCTCAAGAGTTCTTGTTGAGTTTGTTGTGAATGAAGCTTTTGATAAAAAGAGAAACCATGATATGAGAGGAATTAAGGAGACACAAAAGTTCAAAGCTTAGGGATGCCCAAGGCACCCCAAGATAATATTTCAAGAAGTCACAAGCATCTAAGCTTGGGGATGCCCCGGTAGGCATCCCACCTTTCTTCTTCAACAGCTATCGGTTAGTATCGGTTGAGCCTAAGTTTTTGCTTCTTCACATGAGTTGTGCTATCCTTGCAATGTAGTTTTCTTTAGCTTTGCTTGCTGTTTGAATAAAGTATCAAGATATGAAATTATTAAATGAGAGAGAGTCTTCGCATAGCTGCATAATTATCTAGCTACTCATTGATCTTCACTTATATCTTTCGGAGTAGTTTGTCATTTGCTCTAGTGCTTCACTTATATATTTTAGAGCACGGTGGTGGATTTATTTTGTAGAAATTAATGAACTCTCATGCTTCACTTATATTATTTTGAGAGTCTTAAAGAGCATGGTAATTTGCTTAAAATCCTAATATACTTGGTATTCAAGATATGTGAAACTTTCTTTTGAGTGCGTTGAATACTAAGAAAAGTTTGATGCTTGATAATTGTTTTGAGATATGAAGATGGTGATATTAGAGTCATGCTAGTTGAGTAGTTGTGAATTTAAAGAATACTTGTGTTGAAGTTTGTGATTCCCGTAGCATGCACGTATGGTGAACCGTTATGTGATGAACCCGGAGCATGATTTATTTATTGATTGTCTTCCTTATGAGTGGCGGTCGGGGACGAGCGATGGTATTTTCCTACCAATCTATCCCCATAGGAGCATGCGCGTAATACTTTGCTTTGATAACTTCTAGATTTTTGCAATAAGTATATGAGTTCTTTATGACTAATGTTGAGTCCACGGCTTATACACACTTTTTCCCATCCTTCCACCATTGCTAGCCTCTCTAATACTGCGCACTTTTCGCCGGTATCATACACCCACCATATATCTTCCTCAAAACAGCCACCATACCTACCTATCATGGCATTTCCATAGCCATTCCGAGATATATTGCCATGCAACTTTCCACCGTTCCGTTTATTATGACACGCTCCATCATTGTCATATTGCTAGCATGATCATGTAGTTGACATCGTATTTGTGGCAAAGCCACCATTCATTATTCTTTCATACATGTCACTCATGATTCATTGCATATCCCGGTACACCGCCGGAAGCATTCATATAGAGTCATACTTTATTCTAAGTATCGAGTTGTAATTGTTGAATTGTAAGAAAAATAAAAGTGTGATGATCATCATTATTAGAGCATTGTCCCAAGTGAGGAAAGGATGATGGAGACTATGATTCCCCCATAAGTCAAGATGAGACTCCGGACGGGAAAAAAAGAGGCCAGAAAAGGAAGAAAGGCCCAAACAAAAAAAATGAGAGAAAAAGAGAGAAGGGACAATGCTACTATCCTTTTACCACACTTGTGCTTCAAAGTAGCACCAAGATCTTCATGGTAGAGAGTCTCTCATTTTGTCACTTTCATATACTAGTGGGAATTTTTCATTATAGAACTTGGCTTGTATATTCCAATGATGGGCTTCCTCAAAATGACCTAGGTCTTCGTGAGCAAGCGAGTTGGATGCACACCCACTTAGTTTCTTTTGTTGAGCTTTCATATACTTATAGCTCTAGTGCATCCATTGCATGGCAATCCCTACTCACTCACATTGATATCTATTGATGGGAATCTCCATAGCCCATTGATAAGCCTAGTTGATGTGAGACTATCTTCCCTCTCTTTTTTCTTCTCCACAACCACCATTCTATTCCACATATAGTGATATATCCATGGCTCACGCTCATGTATTGCGTGAAGATTGAAAAAGTTTTGAAAATGTCATAAGTATGAAACAATTGCTTGGCTTGTCATCGGGGTTGTGCATGATTTAAATATTTTGTGTGGGGAAGATGGAGCATAGCCAGACTATATGATTTTGTAGGGATAACTTTCTTTGGCCATGTTATTTTGAGAAGAGATAATTGCTTAGTTAGTATGCTTGAAGTATTATTATTTTTATGTCAATATGAACTTTTGTCTTGAATCTTTCGGTTCTGAATATTCATACCACAAGTAAGAAGAATTACATTGAAATTATGCCAAAGTATCACTCTGCATCAAAAATTCTTTTTTATCATTTACCTACTCGAGGACGAGCAGGAATTAAGCTTAGATGCTTGATACGCTCCAACGATCTATAATTTTGATTGCTCCATGCTACTTTATCTACTATTTTAGGCAATATTGGGATTTATTATCCACTTTTATATTATTTTGGGACTAACCTACTAATCGGAGGCCCAGCCCAGATTTTCTGCTTTTATGCCTATTTCAAAGGTTTCGAGGAAAAGGAATATCGACGAGGTCAAAACGAACGAAATCAACTGGAGAAGTTATTTTTGGAAGGAAAGCAACCCAGGAACTTGGAGTGCACGTCGGGGAGATACTGGGCTACCCACGAGGGGGGCGCCGGCATGCCCCCTGCCTCGTGGGGCCCCGTAGTCCTCCGACGCACTTCGCACCCATATATACTCTTGTACCCTAAAACTTCCGAACAGAAGATAGATCGGGAGTTCCGCCGCAAGCCTCAGAGCCACCAAAACCTCTCGGGAGCCTGCTCGGCGCTGCTGAGGGGGAACCCATCACGGTGGCCATCTTCATCATCCCGGCGCTATCCATGACGAGGAGGGAGTAGTTCACCCTCGGGGCTGAGGGTATGTACCAGTAGCTATGTGTTTGATCTCTCTCTCTCTCTCGTGTTCCCTCTATGGCACGATCTTGATGTATCCCGAGCTTTGCTATTGTAGTTAGATCTTATGATGTTTCTCCCCCTCTACTCTCTTGTGATGAATTGAGTTCCCCTTTGAAGTTATCTTATAGGATTGAGTCTTTTATGAGAACACTTGATGTATGTCTTGCCGTGCTTATCTGTGGTGACAATGGGATATCATGTGCCACTTGATGTATGTTTTGGTGACCAACTTATGGTTCCGCCCATGAACCTATGCATAGGGGTTGGCACACATTCTTGACTCTCGGTAGAAACTTTGGGGCACTCTTTGAAGTACTTTGTGTTGGTTGGATGAATCTGAGATTGTGTGATGCATATCGTATAATCATGCCCACGGATACTTTAGGTGACAATGGAGTATCTAGGTGACATTAGGGTTTTGGTTGATTTGTGTCTTAAGGTGTTATTCTAGTACGAACTCTTTTATAGATTGATCCGAAATAATAACTTTGAGGTGGTTTCATACCCTACCATAATCTCTATGTTCCGCTATTAGTGGCTTTGGAGTGACTCTTTGTTGCATGTTGAGGGCTTGTTATATGATCTATCTATGTTATTATTGTTGAGACAACTTGCACTAGTGAAAGTATGAACCCTAGGCCTTGTTTCCTATCATTGCAATATTGTTTATGCTCACTTTTATCATTAGTTACTTTGCTGTTTCTATATTTTCAGATTACAAATACCTTTATCTACTATCCATATTGCACTTGTATCACCATCTCTTCGCCGAACTAGTGCACCTATACAATTTGCCATTATATCGGGTGTGTTGGGGACACAAGAGACTCTTTGTTATTTGGTTGCAGGGTTGCTTGAGAGAGACCATCTTCATCCTACGCCTCCTACGGATTGATAAACCTTAGGTCATCAACTTGAGGGAAATTTGCTACTGTCCTACAAACCTGTGCACTTGCAGGCCCAACAACGTCTACAAGAAGAAGGTTGTGTAGTAGACATCAAAGGCCTCTACCTCAACTATACAAGACTAGGAGGTGGGCCACAACTTCAATACACGTGCAATAGAAAATATATACTCAACACTAACAAATGAGCAACAATATTCAAATGATAATGGATGGAACATATATGTATGAATGCGTGTACATGTGAGCCCGCTTCGGAAAACACATTTCTAAATGTAAAGAAAGTTGCATGCGTACATATATGTGTTCTATGTGTACCCGCAAAAAAATGTGTTCTATGTGCGCTCAAGAAGTTTCGCCCAAAACAGATCTTTTTCTCTCCTCCCAGACGGTTGGAACCCTAGCCGCCGCCAGGAGAGGCCATCTTTCAACGTCGTCCTCCGGTGGCTTCCCTTCGCTGGCGATCTTGGTCGTCGATGGTGAGGGGGGTCGCCGGATCTACGTGCGTGGATCTTTTTTACTCCCTTGTAGTCTAGGTTTTTAGGTTGTTCATCGTCCTCGCTTCGGCGGTGACAATGATGGCGCTGAATAAAGATTCTTCGTGTCATTCCCCTACGAGGCCATCGGTCCTATGGTTGGGGATGGATTTAAAAACCAGTCTGTTCAAACAAGGATGGCGTGGCGACGGTGGCATCCTCGTGGTGGACCTGTGTCCTTGGGCTCCGTCGTTGCGACCGCGTTTGCTCCAGCATCGGCGTGGAGCTTGGGAGGTAGTTCATCAGCGGATGCAGATTGTGGTCTACATTGACGACATCTGGAAGACGAAACGTGTGCTGGGTTCATGGATGGCAGGTATGGTTTCCTCCATCGACGTCTTAGTCATGGTGGGGTGCCAGATCTGGAGTTCGATGGCGTGTCCGGGGTGTTGCCCCGGTCTGATTCGTTCAACGGCAATGGTTTCACTTTTGGTGAGCCACCTTGGAGGTCCGCAAAGCTGTATATCAGCGATGGAGCCACGTTGAGCTCTGGTGAGGAGGGGATCCGTCATTTTTTTCGATGGCTGCTGTGGTGGTGCCGGAGGCAGGTGACAGGCGTTGGTGTCATGCTCATAGATGTTCTACTATCTTTTCAGTTTTGTCATATCGGTCCTTACGTGACTTGTACTTTGTTCTTTATAATATGAATGAGATACGTATTATCATGAAAAAAAAGTTTCACAAAAAAACAACTTTTTTTGGCATGGCAAAAAAGACAAAAAAAGGTGTCATGAAACGCTATTTAGGAGCACTGATGTTTGTCTTTTTTTACATAGGCAAAAAAACATGTATTCGCAAAAACTTTTGCCCCGCACATATTCTACGAAGATGTATGTGTGAAGTTTTGTTTAATCATTTCTGACATTCTAAAACACGTTTAAAATGTTTTTTAAGACGGGTTTATCTGTACCTCAGTTCAGTTACTGCCTACTCGACAATGGATGTGTTTGAAGATCACCGAATTAAGAGCAACTCCAATGGGGCGACCCATTTCGTCCGCCCGCGCCCGTTTGGGTCGGCGCGGACAAAAGTGGCGGCCCAACGCGCCAACTCAAATTCAAATCGTGTCCGCCTGGCGTCCGCGCCGACCCATTTCCGGCTCAAAATTGCGCATGGAATGCATCGACACGGACGCAAAGCGGATGCGCCGCGCGTCTCCTTGCCGTCCGCCGCGTCCCCACCTGGCGGCCACCCAACCACCACCGGTCGTCTTATTTATGATGACCACCGACACCGGGCCCATGCGTCAGCCAGTGGAAGCGTCCTTTTTTAACCACGCGTGCGGCGGGGTCGGCCTCATCCACTTCTCCCGTCCACATCTGGCCCCCAACCACTCCCTTTACTTCCGCGCCGGTGACCGCAAACCCTAGCGCGCCCATGGGCCTCTTCGGCAGCAGCAATGGCAAGGGCAAGGGCAAGGGCACCCCCGGCGCCTCGTCCTCCCGTGCTTCCCTCCCCCCTCCTCCGGCGGTGACGCGTTTCCGCCCTGGTCGCCCGTGCCTGCACATCCCGGTGCACCAACCGCGGTGGCACTGGGAGTACAGGCAGCCACTATCGTACCCCGATGTCATGTTGCCGCACCGTTGGCATCTGGATCCGCAGCGGATCCCGGTGCCAGCGGTTCCGCATACCCAGCAGGCGCACGACAATGAGGTGCGCAGGCGCCGCACGCAGCTCACGTCGGAGCAGCGTCGGCTGCCAAAGTACGCCGCCGACTCCCCCAACTGTGAGGCGTGGTTCGCCCTCGAACACGAGGAGCAACGACGCTCGAGTGTCGACACCGTCCCGTCGCCATTCCCACCACCGCCCCCGCAGGTAGAGCTGAAGGACATGGAGGCAGAGGTGGTGTACCAAGCTGCCCTCGAGGAGGCCCTGCAGCACACGCTAGAGGCTAGCCGCCTCGAGGAGGACACGCACTAGGACGGGCTGGAGCAAGCCCTTTCCCCTATCGGCGGCGGGGACTCCGTCTGTTGGGGATCGTTGCAAAAATTAAAAAATACTACGCATCACCAAGATCAATCTATGAAGTGACTAGCAACGAGAGAGAGGGGAGTGCATCTTCATACCCTTGAAGATCGCGAGTCGGAAGCGTTGCAAGAACGCGGATGAAGGAGTCGTACTCGTAGCGATTCAGATCGCGGTGGATTCCGATCTAAGCGCCGAACAACGACACCTCCGCGTTCAACACACGTGCAGCCCGGTGACGTCTCCCGCACCTTGATCCAGCAAGGAGGAGGGAGAGGTTGAAGAAGATGGCTCCAATAGCAGCAGGACGGTGTGGTGGTGATGGAGTGGCAGTTCTCTGGCAAGGCTTCGCCAAGCTCACGCGGAGGAGGAGAGGTGTTTGGGAGGGGAGGGGCTACGCCTTGGATGTGGTGCTGCAGCCCTTCCTGCACCCGTCTATTTATAGGGAGAAGGAGGAAGGGGGCCGGCCCCTCTAGATGAGATCTAGAGGGGGGCGGCGGCCAAGGGGGAGGGGGCTTGCCCCCCAAGCAAGGGGGAGCCTCCTTTAGGGTCCCCCCCAACCCTAGGTGCATGGGCCTACTACGACTCGAGCTTTCGTTGGTTTTCCTTGAAGAGGAAAGGGTGATGCAACAATAGTAGCGTAAGTATTTCCTCAGTTTTTGAGAACCAAGGTATCAATCCAGTAGGAGGCTCCTCAAAAGTCCCACGCACCTACACAAACAAACAAAGAACTCGCAACCAACGCAATAAAGGGGTTGTCAATCCTTCACGGCCACTTCATGAAAGTGAGATCTGATAGAGATAGTATGATAAGATAAATATTTTTTGGTATTTTATAATATAGATGCAAAAAGTAAAGATGCAAATAAAAGTAGATTGGAAGCAAATATGATAAGAGATAGACCCGGGGGCCATAGGTTTCACTAGAGGCTTCTCTCAAGATAGCATAAGTATTATGGTGGGTGAACAAATTACTGTTGAGCAATTGATAGAAAAGCGAATAATTATGAGATTATCTAGGCATGATCATGTATATAGGCATCACGTCCGCAACAAGTAGACCGACTCCTACCTGCATCTACTACTATTACTCCACACATCGACCGACTCCTGCCTGCATCTAGAGTATTAAGTTCATAAGAACAGAGTAACGCATTAAGCAACATGACATGATGTAGAGGGATAAACTCATGCAATATGATATAAACCCCATCTTTTTTATCCTCGATGGCAACAATACAATATGTGCCTTGCAACCCTTTCTGTCACTGGGCAAGGACACCGCAAGATTGAACCCAAAGCTAAGCACTTCTCCCATGACAAGAAAGATCAATCTAGTAGGCCAAACCAAACTGATAATTCAAAGAGACTTGCAAAGATAACTCAATCATACATAAAAGAATTTAGAGGAGATTCCAATATTTCTCATAGATAAACTTGATCATAAACCCACAATTCATCGGATCTCGACAAACACACCGCAAAAAGAGTTTACATCGAATAGATCTCCACAAGAGAGGGGGAGAACATTGTATTGAGATCCAAAAAGATAGAAGAAGCCATCTAGCTAATAACTATGGACCCGAAGGTCTGTGGTAAACTACTCACAACTCATCAGAGTGGCTATGGTGTTGATGTAGAAGCCCTCCGTGGTCGATTCCCCCTCCGACAGAGCGCCGGCGAAGGCTCCAAGATAGGATCTCGCGGATACAGAAGGTTACGGTGGTGGAAATTGTGTTTCGCTGGCTCCTCGGATGTTTTCGGGCACGAGGCTTATATAGGAGGAAGAAGTACGCCGGTGGCCGCCCGAGGGGCCCATGAGTCAGGGGGCGCGCCCTATAGGGGGGGCGCCCTACCCTCTCGTGACTGCCTCGGCTCCTTCTTGACTTGCACTCTGAGTCCTCTGGATCATGTTCACGCTCCCGAAGGTTTCATTCCATTTGGACTCCGTTTGATATTCCTTTTCTTCGAAATACTGAAATAGGCAAAAAAAAAACAGCAATACGAGCTGGGCCTCCGGTTAGTAGGTTAGTCCCAAAAATGATATAAATGTGTAAAATAAAGCACATAAACATCCAAAAGGGGTAATATAATAGCATGGAACAATCAAAAATTATAGATACGTTGGAGACGTATCAAGCATCCCCAAGCTTATATCTGATAGAGATAGTATGGTAGCTGTTTTGAGGAAGATATAAAGAGGTTTATGTGTGATAGAGCGTATCATATCACGGGGTTTGGATGCACCGGCGAAGTTTGCACCAACTCTCAAGGTGAAAAAGGGCAATGCACGGTACCGAAGAGGCTAGCAATGATGGAAAGGTGAAAGTGCGTATAATCCATGGACTCAACATTAGTCAAAAAAGAACTCATATACTTATTGCAAAAATTTACATCATCAAAAACCAAGCACTACGCGCATCCTCCTAGGGGGATAGATTGGTAGGAAAAGACCATCGCTCGTCCCCGATCGCCACTCGTAAGGATGCACAATCCAAAGACACCTCATGTTTCAAATTTGTTACACAACTTTAACCATACATGCATGCTACGGGACTTGCTAACTTCAACACAAGCATTCTATAAATTCATAATCACCCAACTAGCATGACTTTAATATCACTACCTCCATATCTCAAAACAATTATCAAGTATCAAATTGATCATAGCATCCAATTCACTTCCTATCATAGTTTTTATTATACCCAACTTGGATGCCTATCATTCTAGGACCAATTTTATAACCATAGCAAATACCATTCTGTTCTAAAAGACTCTCAAAAAGATATAAGTGAAGCATGAGAGGCTAGCAATTTCTACAAAAATAAGTCACCACCGTGCTCTAAAAGATATAAGTGAAGCACTAGAGCAAAAGCTATCAAGCTCAAACGATATAAGTGAAGCACATAGCATATTCTAGCAAATTCTAATCAAGTAGGCTTCTCCCAAAAGGTGTGTACAGCAAGGATGATTGTGGTAAACTAAAAAGCAAAGACTAATATAATACACGACGCTCCAAGCAAAACACATATCATGTGGCAAATAAAAATATAGCTCCAAGTAAAGTTACCAATGAACGAAGACGAAAGAGGGGATGCCTTCCCGGGGCATCCACAAGCTTAGGCTTTTGGCTATCCTTGAATATCTTGGGGTGACATGGTCATTCCCAAGCTTAGGCTCTCTTGCCACTCCTTATTCCATAATCCATAAAAGCTTTACCCAAAACTTGAAAACTTCACAACACAAAACTCAACAGGAAATCTTATAAGGTCCGTTAGTGAATGAAAACAAAACCACCAGATAAGGTACTGTAATGAACTCATTATTTATTTATTTTGGTGTTAAAACTACTGTATTCCAACTTCTCTATGGTTTATAAACTATTTTACTAGCCATAGATGCATCAAAATAAGCAAACAACACACGAAAAACAGAATCTGTCAAAAACAGAACAGTCTGTAGCAATCTGTAACTAACGCAAACTTCTGGAATTCTAAAAATCCTACCAAAATAGGAAGTCCTGGAAAATTTGTCTATTTATCATCATAAAAAAGAATCAACGCAAAAGCACGTTTCTGTAATTTAACAAAACTAAATTCATGCGCGCAAAGTTTCTGTTTTTCAGCAGAATCAAATCAACTATCATCATAAGTTATCCTATAGGTTCTACTTGGCACAAACACTAATTAAAAGATAAAAAACACATCTACTATCTACTACCACTATAAAAGAAAGAAAGGGGCAGATCCAAACAATCACACCCATTCATCATCAAAATCTAATGGCCCTTAATCATTCTGCGTTTAACGCTACCAACCACGCAACAAGCAACGATCGATCCCTAATCGCCCCGCACTAAAAATCGTCCCGCAGTCAAAAAAAAAGAAGAGAACCGCCCCCCGCATGACCTCCTCCTCGTGCAGACCGCCGCCCCCCGCACGACCTCCTCACCGCTGCTCAGACTGCTGGTCGCCGGAGCCTCCCAGCCGCTGGAGCCCGCCCCGCCAGAGCCGCCCGCTGGTCGCCGCCTCCGCCCGCGCCCTTCACTGCTGCTCGCTGGTCGCCGCCTCCGCCTGCACCTTCACCGCTGCTCGCGCTGGTCACCGGAACCTCCTAGCCGCTGGAGCCCGTCCCGCCAGAGCCGCCCGCCTGGTCGCCGCCTCCGCCGCGCCTTTCAACGCTGCTCGGTCGCCGGAGCCTCCCAGCCGCTGGAGAGCCGCCCGCTGCTGGTCGCCGCCCCGCCCGCGCTCTTCAACGCTGCTCGCGCCACCGGAGCCACGGAAGCGGCTGGTCACCCGGGAGCCGCCCGCCGCGGTTGGCCGCCTCCGCCAAGCCGCCACTCCGCCTCCGCCACGCCGCCACACCGCCACGCTGCCACTCCGCCGGAGTCGCAAGTAAGTTTCTGCCATCAGGATTCCTGGAATTTATGAGGACATATTGAATGGGTGTGAGGAGCAACCAAGGGGGGTCAATTTCAAACTAAAAGCAAAATATGCACACAAAAATAGATGCAGCTCAGTCTCACCTCTTCTCTGAATCATAACATATCCAATACTACTGAAATAGAGTGGACAATAATCATGGATGATCTGAACCTGCACTTCATTACTCATGTATATAGCACATAAAGCATGGATACCAGTGCAGGAAAGCAACCATGAAAAGCAGCCGGCCCCTAGCAGCAGCAGCATCAGGCAGCCGGTGCTCAGCTTGGCAACTTGGCGGCAGCGGTTGGAGTGGTGAGCGGTGGTTGGCACTTGGTAGCCGAGTCCAAGACCTGGAACTAGAAGGCGTCATCCATGGTGATTAGGGGAAAAGAGAGAACATTATGTGATTGTGTCAATTTGGAGGATAGGAGGAGAGATGAGCGTGTTGTCATTCGTCCGTGCATGCATTCAAGAGATGAGCGTGTAGCTTTCTGGGTATATTACCTGTAGTTGGCATCTTTTTTTCTTAACTGTGTTTAGTAAAGATTAATTATCCATGTTGTATACACATCCTTGGCATAAATTAATGCTCAGCCTTATGTCTGAATTTTTCCAATAGAAAGCACCAGCCATAAATCCAAAATCTGTCAATGGACATAGAAATTGCGTGCAACACAATCTTGGATAAATTAATTTGTTTTCTGGTCCATATATGATGGGTTTAGTGCATACCTAAATTACAAATGGATAGTCTGAGGTATTCCTCCCTTGGTTTTCTTTAGGTTTCTACCCATTATTGTTTTATCTCTCAGTTATGTTTACGTGAATGCAGCTCCTGGTCAGTCCATGCTTGCAGCCAAACGAGCATCATTACCAATGAAGCAACTGCCAAATGTTGAAGGAGCTATCATAGTTGTAGTTTGCATGCCTTTGCATGCCTTATGATAGTGGCTAGGGAAGACGCTTTTTGAAATCTGACCAGCTCCAGATAGTCTGCTTTCAGTTGCCAGTTCCCTTATTATGGAATCATTCATATATAAATTTAGACCTCCTTCTAACTTCCTGGGATTTTGCTGCAGGTTCTTTTTTATTCCATAGACATCAGCAAGATATTCAAGCCAGGACCTCTAGAATGGTAATTATACCATTTTTCTTCTATTGCAAGAAGCTATGTTCACAAGAGAAGTTCTATTGAGAAAGATCAATTCAGCTTCCACTAGCGTGGTATACTGGATCATGATCATTGTACGGATATGCTCAGCCAAACTTTATAGAAATAATATGGGTGGAGAAGCTTGATGATGAGAGATAGTAATTTAGTTTTGAAGTTTCCAAGCCATCAAAGGATACGAAGTCAAGGCACACATACAATTCTAAAATAGGGGACAATAATAGTTGTGTCTTTGCGGAAACAACAGCATATATATATGTCTGATTTGCTTTTCATGTCCTGGTTTTTTCTTCTTGCTGGATGTCTTTGTGGATTGTTGCTGTTGGGTCCAAAGTGGAGAATCTTAGGAGCTTCCAGATAGCATCTGATATCTCTATCAGTAATCCTTTCCACTGATGTATTTGAGGCATTATATACTTTTCTGCATGCATGTCACCCTTTACTCTGTATGCTCTTAAGGAATGGACTTCAGGTTGCAAGAGTAGTTTGAAGTGCTGAAATTAGTCGTAACTATGGTTCAGCCATAAGATCGATATTTTTCTGTCACATTATTATCTATTACATGTGCAATCGACAGCCTTAAATTGGTTTGGGACATGTGTTATATATTATGCTTTATTATTTTCCAATCAATAGAAACTTTGTTAATAATCCAATAATTTCATACTTTCTGCTTGTTCTAAACTTGTAGTCCAATGATCAGAGAAGAAAAAGGGCAAGGTAGCAAAAAATCGCTTCAGGGAGCTACATTGTGATCTGCAAAATGATAATTATCATAATGACAACACTAAAGTTAAATTGACAATGGAATGAATGCACATATTCGAAAGAAAAACTGGCGAGCCTGGGATATTCCATCATAAAAACTAAATAATAGTTTATTTGTTCCAGTTTCAGTTAGTATTCTCATTCTCTAACCGATGAAGTATAGATGGTGAGGCATCGACTAAGGATATTTATCTGATATGAAGGGTGTGCGGACCTTATTTTTCTCCCTTTGCAGGCAATACCAAGATATGAGGAGGCAAAATACATGCCAAGTTTGGTGGGCAAAATATAACTCCATTGGCCAGAAGTTAAGCAGATGTTGGTTTGGACGATGAACTGATACCTGTTTGTTAGAATACAATATGTATGCTAATACAAGTATAAAGCTTTTTGGCGCTTTGGTGAGGCTGTTATGGAGGAATCAAAATCTCTTAAAACTCATTCACTAAGTATGAAGCATATGCACCATTTTTTGTAGCATTGTATTACCTGCACACACTGTCAATTCTTTTTTACCATACTTTACATGTAGAACTATTAACACATGTTTTTTTAAAGCAAAGGGCATATGAATGAGTTCAAGATACATGGCAAGCTGTACAATCCAATTTGAGAATCAGGAGGCAAGTAAACTTGTATTAAAATTTTGGACTACGTGGATTTAAGGTGAGCAAGAGATTATTTTTTGCAAGATGTCAGCATGCTTGAGTAGGCAAGCAAACTTGTATTAAAAATCAGAATATATAGATTTAATGATTTATGGCAATTAAGAGATTATTTTTTGCAAGATGTCAGCACGTTGAGATCTTTAACTTTCATTTCACTTTTGTATTTTCATCTCATCTCATGGACCTAAGTCATTCAATAGTTCTAGGACATATCTAATGTTATTATGAGCGGTAGCTACTTACTGAATCCTGCTTTATTTTTTAATGAAACAATTACATTAATATTTAAACAAGATTCTTCGTACATGTAGCATGTTGTCAGCAGATTGATTAGTTGCTCCCGTTTGTAGTGCGTGATGAATTATTATTATCCACTTAAGCTACATTACATCACTAAATTTTGTGTCTGTTATTGATGGACAGTCCAGACGTGCATTTGCACGTGCAAGCTTACTAGTCTAAACAAAAGGTAGATGCAAGATTTATTATTAAACAGGAACAAAAAAAAACACAAAGAAAATTGGGTTGCCTCCCAACTAGCACTATCGTTTAACGCCCCTAGCTAGGCATCAAAGCGAAGATAGATCCAAGTAGTGACATAATAATAAGATCTATCTTGAAAGCTCATCTCATATTCTCTACGTTCGGCAGCATGTTTTCTTTGAGGCAAGCAAAAGTAATCAAAAGGGCTAAATTTAGCGGGAGAAAAGTCCCCAAGATCAATCTCAGGAGGAACGGGTTCCTCCTTTGGCCCTTCATAGTGCACAACTAATTCATCACTAAAAGCATTCTTTTGGCAAAATCTCGTGAGCCTATACTCAAGAGAGTATCCTAGCTCATTGTTTCTAAGGGCAAAATCATTATTAAGTTTGTTAATTCTGTCAACCAAGACATTGGTAGGAACCTTTTTTCTAAGAATTTCATTGAAAGAAACATAGTCCAAAGATTGAAAACGCCTAAATTTCTCTTGATCATAGAGGATCGCCTCTATGGGAGGACGACCGGCGTCCACCCTATCGTGCGCAAAGATTTCTTTGGCCTCTCTTATGATAAATCTGAACTCATGAGCCAAAAAGATAGTAACAGCGTGTTTAACAGAAGAATGCTCAATATTGGAAAATTTCAGAAAAATTCTTTGTATGCAAGGATGCATATGCATAAATTGTCTTTCAAGTTCAACTACAAGCATAGCAATGGCATCCGCAAGACTACTAGTTCTATGAAGAATAGAACCACCCATGGAAGGTAAAGCACCAGCACAAGTGAATAAATCTTGAATAACACCTTTTCCAATGATGTTACCACTACCAATTCGAAACTTTTTAGTATGCAAAATAGGGGGTTCTTCGGCCGGAGCCTCGGAATTTTCCATGTTATCATTATTGTCCATATTGACGATAATCTCCCCAATTTCAGACATAACGGCAAACAAAAGCAAGGCAGAAGAAAGCGAGCGAAAGAGAGAGGAGAAGATTGGGAAAGAGAGGGAGAATAAAACGGCAAGGTTGAAGTGGGGGAGAGGAAAACGAGAGGCAAATGGAAAATAATGTAAATGCGAGGGAGATGGGTTTGTGATGGGTACTTGGTATGTCTTGACTTGAGCAAAGACCTCCCCGGCAACGGCGCCAGAAATCCTTCTTGCTACGTCTCGAGCTTGCGTTGGTTTTCCTTGAAGAGGAAAGGGTGATGCAGCAATAGTATCGTAAGTATTTCCCTCAGTTTTTGAGAACCAAGGTATCAATCCAGTAGGAGGCTCCTCAAAAGTCCCACGCACCTACACAAACAAACAAAGAACTTGCAACCAACGTAATAAAGGGGTTGTCAATTCCTTCACGACCACTTGCGAAAGTGAGATCTGATAGAGATAATATGATAAGATAAATATATTTTTGGTATTTTATAATATAGATACAAAAAGTAAAGATGCAAATAAAAGTAGTTTGGAAGCAAATATGATAAGAGATAGACCCGGGGCCATAGGTTTCACTAGAGGCTTCTCTCAAGATAGCATAAGTATTACGGTGGGTGAACAAATTACTGTCGAGCAACTGATAGAAAAGCGAATAATTATGAGATTATCTACGCATGATCATGTATATAGGCATCACGTCCGCAACAAGTAGACCGACTCCTGCCTGCATCTACTACTATTACTCCACACATCGACCGACTCCTGCCTGCATCTAGAGTATTAAGTTCATAAGAACACAGTATCAAATTAAGCAAGATGACATGATGTAGAGGGATAAACTCATGCAATATGATATAAACCCCATCTTTTTATCCTCGATGGCAACAATACAATACGTGCCTTGTAACCCTTTCTGTCACTGGGTAAGGACACCGCAAGATTGAACCCAGAGCTAAGAACTTCTCCCATGGCAAGAAAGACCAATCTAGTAGGCCAAACCAAACTGATAGTTCGAAGAGACTTGCAAAGATAACTCAATCATACATAAAAGAATTCAGAGGAGATTCAAATATTTCTCATAGATAAACTTGATCATAAGCCCACAATTCATCGGATCTTGACAAACACACCGCGAAAAGAGTTTACATCGAATAGATCTCCACAAGAGAGGGGGAGAACATTGTATTGAGATCCAAAAAGAGAGAAGAAGCCATCTAGCTAATAACTATGGACCCGAAGGTCTGTGGTAAACTACTCACAACTCATCGGAGGGGCTATGGTGTTGATGTAGAAGCCCTCCGTGGTCGATTCCCCCTCCTGCAGAGCACCGACGAAGGCTCCAAGATAGGATCTCGCGGATACAAAAGGTTACGGTGGTGGAAATTGTATTTTGTTGGCTCCCTGGATGTTTTCAGGGTACGTAGGCTTATATAGGAGGAAGAAGTACGTCGGTGGCCGCCCGAGGGGCCCACGAGACAGGGGGTGCGCCCTATAGGGGGGCGCACCCTACCCTCTCGTGGCCGCCTCGGCTGCTTCTTGACTTGCACTCCAAGTCCTCTAGATCACGTTCGTTCCAAAAATCACGCTCCCAAAGGTTTCATTCTGTTTGGACTCCGTTTGATATTCCTTTTCTTCAAAATACTGAAATAGACAAAAAAACAGCAATACGGGCCGGGCCTCTGGTTAGTAGGTTAGTCCCAAAAATGATATAATTGTGTAAAATAAAGCCCATAAACATCCAAAAGGGGTAATATAATAGCATGGAACAATCAAAAATTATAGATACGTTGGAGACGTATCAGGGCCCTAGGGGGGAATGGCGCCCAGCCCACTTAGGGGCTGGTTCCCTTCCACCTACAGCCATAAGGCCCTCCGGGGCAGGTGGACCCTCCCGGTGGACCCTGGAACCCCTCCGGTGGTCCCGATACAATACCGGTATACCCCCGAATATTTCCGGTGACCGTATGATGACTTCCCATATATAAATCTTCACCTCCGGACCATTCTGGAACTCCTCGTGACGTTCGGGATCTCATCCGGGACTCCGAACAACATTCGGTAATCACATACAAATCTTCCTTATAACCCTAGCATCATCGAACCTTAAGTGTGTAGACCCTACGGCTTCGGGAATCATGCAAACATGACCGAGACAGCTCTCTGGCCAATAACCAACATCGGGATCTGGATACCCATGTTGGCTCCCACATGTTCAACGATGAGCTCATCAGATGAACCATGATGTCGAGGATTCAAGCAATCTCGTATACAATTCCCTTTGTCAATCGGTATGCTACTTGCCCGAGATTCGATCGTCGGTATCCCAATACCTCGTTCAATCTCGTTACCGGCAAGTCACTTTACTCGTTCCGTAATGCATGATCTCGTGACCAACTACTTAGTCACATTGAGCTCATTATGATGATGCATTACCGAGTGGGCCTAGAGATACCTCTCCATCATACGGAGTGACAAATCCCAGTCTCGATTCGTGCCAACTCAACAGACACTTTCAGAGATACCTATAGTGCACCTTTATAGGCACCCAGATACGTTGTGGCATTTGGTACACCCAAAGCATTCCTACGGTATCCGGGAGTTGCACGATCTCATGGTCTAAAGGAATGATACTTGACATTAAAAAAGCTTTAGCAAACGAACTACACGATCTTGTGCTATGCTTAGGATTGGGTCTTGTCCATCACATCATTCTCCTAATGATGTGATCCCGTTATCAATGACATCCAATGTCCATAGTCAGGAAACCATGACCATTTATTGATCAACGAGCTAGTCAACTAGAGGCTCACTAGGGACTTGTTATGGTCTATATTCACACATGTATTACGGTTTCCGGTCAATACAATTATAGCATGAATGATAGACAATTATCATGAACAAGGAAATATAATAATGACCATTTTATTATTGCCTCTAGGGCATATTTCCAACAGTCTCCCACTTGCACTAGAGTCATTAATCTAGTTACATTGTGATGAATCGAACACCCATAGAGTTCTGGTGTTGATCATGTTTTGCTCGTGGAAGAGGTTTGTCAACAGATCTGTGACATTCAGATCCGTATGCACTTTACAAATATCTATGTATCCATCTTGAACATTTTCACGAATGGAGTTGAAGCGACGCTTGATGTGTCTGGTCTTCTTGTGAAACCTGGGCTCCTTGGCAAGGGCAATAGCTCCACTGTTGTCACAGAAGAGAGTCATTGGGCCCGATACATTGGGAATAACTCCTAGGTCGGTAATGAACTCCTTCATCCAGATTGCTTCATGTGCTGCCTCCGAGGCTGCCATGTACTCCGCTTCACATGTAGATACCGCCACGATGCTTTGCTTGCAACTGCACCAGCTTACTGCCCCACCATTCAAAATATACGCGTATCCGGTTTGTGACTTGGAGTCATCCAGATCTGTGTCGAAGCTAGCATCGACGTAACCCTTTACGACGAGCTCTTCGTCACCTCCATAAACGAGAAACATATCCTTAGTAATTTTTAGGTATTTTAGGATATTCTTGACCGATGTCCAGTGTTCCATGCCGGGATTACTTTGGTACCTTCCTACCAAACTTATGGCAAGGTTTACATCAGGTCTGGTACACATCATGGCATACATAATAGACCCTATGGTTGAGGCATAGGGGATGACACTCATCTTTTCTCTATCTTCTGCCGTGGTCGGGCTTTGAGCCGAGATCAATTTCACACCTTGCAATACAGGCAAGAACCCCTTCTTGGACTGATCCATATTGAACTTCTTCAATATCTTATCAAGGTATGTGCTTTGTGAAAGACTTATGAGACGTCTCGATCTATCTCTATAGATCTTGATGCTTAATATATAAGCAGCTTCTCCAAGGTCCTTCATTGAAAAACACTTATTCAAGTAGGCCTTTATGCTTTCCAAAAGTTCTATATCATTTCCCATCAATAGTATGTCATCCACATATAGTATGAGAAATGCTACAGAGCTCCCACTCACTTTCTTGTAAACGCAGGCTTCTCCATAAGTCTACATAAACCCAAACGCTTTGATCATTTCATCAAAGCGAATGTTCCAACTCCGAGATGCTTGCACCATCCCATAGATGGAGCGCTGGAGCTTGCATACCTTGTTAGCATTCTTAGGATCGACAAAACCTTCCGGCTGCATCATATACAATTCTTCCTTAAGGAAGCCGTTAAGGAATGCCGTTTTGACGTCCATTTGCCATATCTCATAATCATAGAATGCGGCAATTGCTAACATGATTCGGACGGACTTCAGCTTCGCTACGGTTGAGAAGGTCTCATCATAGTCAACCCCTTGAACTTTTCGATAACCCTTAGAGACAAGTCGAGCCTTATACATGGTAACATTACCATCCGCGTTCGTCTTCTTTTTAAAGATCCATTTACTTTCTATCGCTCGCCGATCATCGGGCAAGTCTGTCAAAGTCCATACTTTGTTTTCATACATGGATCCTATCTCGGATTGCATGGCTTCAAGCCATTTGTTGGAATCTGGGCCCGCCATTGCTTCTTCATAGTTCAAAGATTCGCCGTTGTCTAACAACATGATTTCCAGGACAGGGTTGCCATACCATTATGGTGTGGAATGTGTCCTTGTGGACCTACAAAGTTCAGTAGCAACTTGATCCGAAGTACCTTGATCATCATCATTAACTTCCTCTCTAGTTGGTGCAGGCACCACAGAAACATCTTCCTGAGCTGCGCTACTTTCCGCTTCAAGAGGCAGTACTTCATCAAGTTCTACTTTCCTCCCACTTACTTCTTTCGAGAGAAACTCTTTCTCCAGAAAGGACCCGTTCTTGGCAACAAAGATCTTGCCTTTGGATCTGAGGTAGAAGGTATACCCAATGGTTTTCTTAGGGTATCCTATGAGGACGTATTTTTATGACTTGGGTTCGAGCTTTTCAGGTTGAAGTTTCTTGACATAAGCATCGCATCCCCAAACTTTTAGAAACGACAGCTTAGGTTTCTTCCCAAACCATAATTCATACAGTGTCATCTCAACGGATTTAGATGGTGCCCTATTTAAAGTGAATGTAGCTATCTCTAGAGCGTATCCCCAAAATGATAGCGGTAAATCAGTAAGAGACATCATAGATTGCACCATATCCAATAGAGTGCGATTACGACGTTCGGACACACCGTTACACTGAGGTGTTCCAGGCGGCGTGAGTTGTGAAACAATTCCACATTTCCTTAAGTGCGTACCAAATTCGTGACTCAAATATTCTCCCCCACGATCTGATCGTAAGAACTTTATTTTTCTGTCACGTTGATTCTCTACCTCATTCTGAAATTCCTTGAACTTTTCAAAGGTATCAGACTTGTGTTTCATCAAGTAGACGTACCCGTATCTACTTAAGTCATCAGTGAGGGTGAGAACATAACGATAGCCTCCGCGAGCCTCAACGCTCATTGGACCGCACACATCAGTATGTATGATTTCCAATAAGTTGGTTGCTCGCTTCATTGTTCCGGAGAACGGAGTCATGGTCATTTTGCCCATGAGGCATGGTTCGCATGTGTCAAATGATTCATAATAAAGAGACTCCAAAAGTCCATCTGCATGAAGCTTCTTCATGCGTTTGACACCAATGTGACCAAGGCGGCAGTGCCATAAGTATGTGGGATTATCGTTATCAACCTTACATCTTTTGGTATTAACATTATGAATATGTGTAACATCATGTTCGAGATTCATTAAGAATAAACCATTGACCAGTGGGGCATGACCATAAAACATATCTCTCATATAAATAGAACAACCATTATTCTCGGATGTAAATGAGTAGACATCTCGCATTAAACGAGATCCAGATACAATGTTCATGCTCAAAGTGTGGGGACCCCGACTCATAAGTCGAGATCACCAAATGCACGTGTACAGTGATCCTAGAGATCAATGCTCACTGAACACACAGAAGCTGAATAACAAGAGTCTTACATCCATACATACCATCTTACATAAATTATGACCATTATGGTCAAGTCTTACATTGATAAAGCCTTAAGGGCTGAACATCAAATGAAACACAAGCAACGGAAATCTTCGTCGATAAGTAGAACCCATGCCATCTGCCTTAACCCTACAGGCATTCTGACTGGGAAACGTCCTAGTTCGCATGTTCATCTCCAAAGAACTCTTCTTCGAACTCCGGTTCTTCCATGCCTGGTCAATTGAATAACCAGTGGCAAGCCAATGAGTACTTTGAATGTACTCGCAAGCAACCCATGATTTGAACAAGGCACAATAATGCAAAGATATAGCACTAAGTAGGTAGTTTGCAGAAAGCTAGTTTTGCGTGCAATGACATGTTCAACAACTTGTAAGACATGCATCAGGAGAATTCAAGTAACCATGAGGACAGGTTATAGATATCAACATAAATAGAGTGGGCATCAACCCAACTCAATCATGTCAAGTCCCTTTACTTGACCCAAGTAGTTCTCCCCAATTATCCAAACATACACTGGTTTGTGAAGTTCTGGACGTAGTTTAAGCAGCACCGCCCAACTGTCCTTGACCGTGGACACGGCTATTCGAATAGTTTTACACTCTGCAGAGGTTGCACACTTTACCCACAAGATCCGGGGAACTTCCGTGTCATCCACGACCTGCGATACCTCAAGTACCCGGGGTAAGCACCCGATCACTACCTTTCCCTAGACGACACTAACAAGGAGTCCACTCGTTGTTCCGTATCCTCATGATGTACATCATACGAGACTCACTCGAGATCGTAACATCCGAGAGGGGACACAACGGTGTATCCGGTGCCCTGTAAAAACAGTCATGGCCACCCTACCTGGCACGACCCCATCGCGAGAGAGAGCACCAACTCTCCCCCGTCACTAGTAATGTGGGCTCCAAGCTAGTATCGACCTAGGTAATCAATAATGCCCTTTCCCATACAAGGGTAGAGTGGTTGCGCATGTAAGGTTGGGACAGTCGACAAATCTTAAATCTAATCCGTTTTCGAAAACAACACACACTTGCCTCGGTACACCACTTCGTCATCAAGTGGTTACCCATCTCATCATCTCCCTCGGGCATAAGTGGCACCCGATGGGGTTTTCGAGAAGTCCTTTGAAAACACTTTGTCTCCTTCATCATGCATATTCCCGTCCCTTTTTGCGTAGCATCTACTTTAGCATCCTATCTACTCCCACCGGCATAACCCTCATAAGAAGGTAGGGTCGTGCACAATGCAAGTATCAACGAGGAAGTAACGGCGGCAAACCACCCCATGTGGTCACCACAGTATCATGTCTCCGATGCAAGCAATAAAAGTGCTATATGACATGCATAAAAAGGGTTTCATAGACATGGTCAAAGGGCTGCTTGCCAGGCTCAACAAAGTCTTCTGGGTCTTCAAAGTCTTCTGGTCCAACTCCTTCGTCAGCAACGCAATCTATCGTCGCAAAATAATAACGAGAAAATAAGGCAATAATAAAACAGAAAAACCAAAGTGCTAAGAAAAGTGTCAACTCATTTTTGTTAAATACTAGGGTGAAAACTAAGAAGGGGAAAATTCCTAGTTTTGGATTTGGAGTAGCAAAAGAGGAGAAATGGATTTACAAAGGTATATTTAAATGCTTAAAATCACATTTTAATATTTACAGTGAAGAAAAGGTTGTGGGATTTGAATGAAAGTTGCACCATTAAATAGGTGGGATTTTTACAAGAATTTAGGAACTGGAATTATTTCATTTGGATCAATATTTAGTCCAGAGAAATTTTTGCAAGTCTGACAGAAAAGAAAAAGGGGAAGGGGCACTGTGCCTGCTGGGCCAGAACAGTCGCAGGGCAGTGGCCCAGCCAGAGAGGCAGCCCAGCGCACTAGTGCACGCGCGCGCGCGCCAGGTTTAAACCTAACGGGCAGGGCCCAGGCGTCAGCGAGAGAGAGAGGGGCGATGGAGGGGAGAGGCTGACAGGCGGGGCCCGCCTGTCATCCCTAACCCCGAGTCCAGACGGCCGGCGAGCTCACCGGTGACGATGCAGGGCACGGCGAGGTCGGGAGAGGGCACGACTGGGCTCTGCATCGTGTCGCTGTTCGAGTGGTGGTGGTTGCGGTCGTCGGGGTAGCCTGGTTCGCCGGCGACGAGGTCACGCGGCGGAGGAGCCTCGGGCGTCGACGATTCCGGCTGTTTGGGGGTTCCAGATCGAGGCCTAGGAGGAGCGGGGGAGGCCTGTACCTTGCGAACTCCGGCGAGCCGAAGCGGCGGAGCTCGAGCTCGATCTCGAGCTCGGGCGGCTCTGGAGAGGAACTGGGGCGCATCAGGATGTTTTGGGGAGTGGGATAGTGAGTGGTGAGGAGAGGAGGGCTCGGGAAGGCCCTTAGATAGGTGAACGGCAGGGTGCCGTGGACCCGTGCGCCGGCGAGCTCCTGCTCGTTGCCACAGGGCTCGGAAGGAGCTGGCGCCGTGTCTGGGATGTTGCTGGGCGTGGACTACACCGAGGGGAGCTAAGGGAGAGAGCGGGGAGGGGTCAGAGACGCCGCGCGTGTGAGCCGCACCGTTGGCGCACTCGGGCGGCCAGCGCGTGTGCGAGCAGGGGCGAGAGGAGGGAGAGGGAGGAGGGGGACAGAGGCGTGGCGTGACGCAGACGTCGAGGCGCATCGTCGGGCGTGCTGGGGATGCCCGAGGTGGCTGGAGGCGGTTGGAAGGGGGCGGCTACAGTGCGGGAGTGCACTGTAGCACGCTCCAGAGCGCCCAAATGGCCGGCATGGCCATTTTCTATGCAATGTGGGCATGGCCAAAGGTGTCTGGTATCTCTAGGGGGGAGTAAAGAAGTAGGAGATGGCCTTGGATGCCCTGGGTGGCCAGTAGGAGAAGAGAGAGGTAGAAGAAGAGGGAGAAATGGGCTGTCCAGAGAGAGAAAGTGGGGTTTTACCCATCCAATAATTGAGCTGTGGGTTTGCCATTGTTACTGGGGGTGAAAGGGGACTAGGAGGGGTTGTGGCAAAAAATGGAGCTCATGGAGATTAGTGGAAGAGCCCCACACAGGGTTTTTAGTTAACATGCAGAAGGTGTTTGAAATGGTTTTGGGGTACTTGCACTAATTTACTTCTTGTGGCACTTGACAGGGATGTTTTTCATGACAAAATGACAGGGAAAAAGGAAGATGAGCTTATTTGGAAGAGTTTGCTAATGAAACTTTGGCAAACCCTAGAAATTAGCAGAAATGAACTTGTGTAGATCTAGTTGAGAAAATCACTTCTTCTTGATGCACCACTTGGGGTAGTGGCCTCATTTGGTCATGTGAACTTGCTCACAAAAGTTGGGGTCAAGGAGAGAAAGTTGGTAGTACAAAGTTGTTCAAATTTGATTCTGGTCAGAGAGGGTTTTGGGGCATTTTGCTGAACCAAAATGACCTTGATTGACATGAGGCTTTGCAAGGTGATCACAATATGCATTTGTGACTTGCTGGATTTTCCTTGGATTTTTATGAAAATATTTCCTGTAGAAATATTTCAAATCCTTGAAATGGGCAGAAATGGTTTTGGGAGGTTTTGTCCAATATTTTGAACATGACCATGTGTTGAAACTCTTATATATGGGAAATATATGCCCACTGAGTTTCCCTGATTTTTGTCAAATATTTTTAAAACAATAAAATAATTTTTCCCTATTAAAGACCATTTCTGGACTTAAGAAAAAGCTTTTAAATAAAATAGGAAAATAACTTTTAAAATTATATTTGTGTGGTTTATGGGAGTCCTATATCTAATAGGTTTCAAACATACTCTTTGAAATATTTTTCATACCCCAAATCAAGTACTTGTAGTGCAAACCTCAATTTAGGGTTTTTTGGAAAACTAACTTTTGAAAATACTATTTGGCCAAATTATTTTTGTAAGAAAATATTGCATTATACACATGGCATGATCATTGGGCAGAAGTTTTGGATCAAGGAAATGAAGTATAGAAGGTGAAGCTATGTTGACCTTTAAGAGCACTTGAAAACACAGAGAGAAAACCAACTCCAAATAAAAGCCAAATAATGCAAAAGTTTTTGTTGGTCCAAATTTTCATGCTTTAATAATGCAAATGATATGTTACAAAATGCAGGGTGTGACACAAAGCTGGCACTAAATAACAATTATTGAGGTTTAAAACTAATCCCGTAGGTAAATGTAGAGGTAGCGTGCCGACGGCGATCACATCGACCTTGGAACCATTCCCCACGTGCATCATCACCTCGTCATTCGCCAGTCTCCGCTTATTCCGCAGCTCCTGCTTTGAGTTACAAATATGAGCAACCACACCTGAAAGATCGAGGATGTCGCCTAGAGGGGGGTGAATAGGTGCTTTAAAATAATTACGGTTGAGGCTTGAACAAATGCGGAATAAACCTAACGGTTAATTTGTCAAGCACAAAACCTACAACAACTAGGCTCACCTATGTGCACCAAGAACTTATGCTAAGCAAGATAAGTAACTATGAGATAACAAGATATATGACAAAGAACAATATGGCTATCACAAAGTAAAGTGCATAAGTAAAGGGCTCGGGTAAGAGATAACCGAGGCACGCGGAGACGACGATGTATCCCGAAGTTCACACCCTTGCAGATGCTAATCTCCGTTGGAGCAATGTGGAGGCACAATGCTCTCCAAGAAACCACTAGGGCCACAGAATCTCCTCACGCCCAAGACAATGCAAGATGCCGTGATTCCACTAAGGACCCTTGAGGCGGTCACCGAACCTGCATAAATGGCAACCCTTGGGGCGGTCACGAACCAGACACTTTGGCAACCCTTGGGGCGGTCACCGAACCCGTCAAAATGCTTGGGGCGATCTCCACAACCTAATTGGAGACTCGACGCTTGCCGGAGCTTTACACCATAATGATTGAGCTCGAACACCACTAACCGCCTAGGGCGCCCAAGCACCCAAGAGGAACAAGCTCAAGGGCACCAAGCACCCAAGAGTAATAAGCTTCTCAACTTGTAACTTCCACGTATCACGTGGAGAACTCAAACCGATGCACCAAATGCAATGGCAAGGGCACACGGAGTGCCCAAATCCTTCTCTCTCAAATCCCACCGAAGCAACTAATGCTAGGGAGGAAAATGAGAGGAAGAACGAAGAAGAGAAAACAAAGAACTCCAAGATCTAGATCCAAAGGGTTCCCCTCACATAGAGGAGAAAGTGATTGGTGGAAATGTGGATCTAGATATCCTCTCTCTTTCCCCCCCAAAACTAGCAAGAATCCATGGAGGGATTGAGAGTTAGCAAGCTCGAAGAAGGTCAACAATTGGGGAAGAACACGAGCTTAAAGGATAAGGTTCAATGGGGAAGAAGACCCCCCCTTTTATAGGTGGAGGAAAATCCAACCGTTATGATCACAACCCGCACCGAGTGGTAGTACCGCTCGTCCTCATGGTACTACCGCTAGGGATCGTGGTACTACTGCTTGCGGTACAAAAAAATACTTCTGTACCTACCTTCGCAGGACTTGGGACGAGTTTTTTGGTCCGGAGCGGTACTACCGCTGTAGGAGCTGCGGTAGTACCGCTTTGGAGCGGCAGTAAAAAATTACATCCGCTCCAATTCGCGGTAGTACCGCTGCAGCCTTTTCAGAACAGCAAAACTGCCACAACTTTTGCAAACGGACTCCGAATTCGATGAAACCAAGTTTGTTGGAAAGCTAGCAACAAGGGCTAACACAATCTCGAAAGAAATATCAATAAGAAGCAAAAGAGAAAAGGCCCAAAATAAAATGGTGAGAACCCTTCCTCGGATAAGACCGGTAAAACCTCCAACACCGAAAACATCATAGAAGACACATGCGAACTCCGTTTTCGATGAACTCAAGCTTGTCATCAAGATGACCATAAGATCTAAGACTCACAAAGATAACCAAACAAGAACCAAGAAACATGATGCAAGGATGCAATGGTTTGAGCTCTCTACTAACGATACGATCAAGCTACCAACTTGAGAGCCCCCTTGATAGTACGGCAAACAATCCTATAACCCGGTCTCCCAACTACCACCATGAGACCGGTAAAATAGAAAACCTATCAAGGGAAAATCTTTGCCTTGCACATGGTCCACTTGAGCTAGATGATGATGATCTTGACTCCCTCAAGTTGGACCACCTTTCTTGATTGCGTTGGCTCGATGAAGACTAGATGATTGCTCCCCCATAGTCCACTATGGGTGAGCCACTCTTGGGCACATCTTCACAAGTCCATTGACACCACAATGGATGGCAAGATTCAAGCACTTGATCTCTTCGTGATGCTCCACTTGAACTTTCACATGGCAATCTTGATGACGATCACCACTTGATGCCATCCTTTCCATGGGTTGTATGATATCTTCCTCTTGACGCAAGCCCATGGACACGTACCTAACCCCACATAGAACTCTCACATAGACCATGGGTTAGTACACAAAGTGCAATGGAGAATGCTTACCATACCATGGGATCACTTGATCCCTCTCGGTACATCTTCTACGCTTTGTGAGTTGATCAACTTGATTCACTCTTGACTTAGTCTTGATCAACCTTGAATCTTTCCAACTCTCTTCATTTGGATGATGTCTTCAAGGTAAACATGAATGATCACACAATCTTCTTCTTCAAGACATGCTTTCAATAAGCTCAACACTCACATGACCAATCTTTGGATAATTCCTTAATAGCACCTTGGTCAACTCATAAACTCCTTGAAACCAACACATGGACTTCAAGAAAAGCCTATGGACAAAACTTTAAAATATAACTCAAGACAACCATTAGTCCATAGAGATTGTCATCAATTACCAAAACCAAACATGGGGGCACCGCATGTTCTTTCAATCTCCCCCATTTTGGTAATTGATGACAATCACTTTCAAGAGAGTTTATATAAGGAATTATGCATCACCATGCAATGCAACAACCAATGATGCATGATAAAGGGATGCAAATGCTTAGGAACCAAAACCAAAGCAAGGAGAAAACTCTGAAGACTTCTCCAGAAAACTCTCTGAAACTCCTCCCCCATTGGCATCGATTGCCAAAGTGGGTGAAAGTCTTAGAAGGCCAATATAAAGAGTGTATCACTCAAAAATAGAGTGGAATGCGATACACATATCCAATGGTAAATTCTTGGAGAAAGACAAACTATATTGAGGCCCAAAGATTGCAAAAGAATGATATACCACAAATACATAGCAAAGAGAGAAACAAGAAATCGAGCAATCAAAAGATACCAATTGAAGCAAACAATCAAAGGATATCAATTGAACCAACTAGACCAAAGATCCTATGAGCCACATGAATGAAGGATATATGATATGAGCAAAGGAGTGTTCTAAAGAAACTAGAGAAGCTCCCCATGATTTGTGAACACATAAGAATATTTGTATTTGGATACAAAGTGCACAAAATAGGATCATAGCTCCCCCAAAATCAATAGAAACTTACAAAAAGTGCAAGTGAGCATATAGGAAATAAAGCCTAGCACTTGCAACAAACAAATGGTTGAGCAATCATGTAAAAGAGGCAAATAAGAATAGGCTCAACCAAAATGATGTGTGTGAGTCATGGCAAAGCACTTGAGAAGACTAAAATAAGGATGAGCATTAAGCATCAACCTAGTCTTGGAAAAATGAGATACACGGTGCATGGCATGTCATATCCACACACACCCAACTAGCAAATGGGTTCACAAGCTCACTAAAATGATAAAAACAAATCTTGCGACAACCCATGGTGAAGATAGACGATGAGAGGCTCATCAAGACAAGGGATACCAATTAAGATGGCAAAAGCCTCGTAAAGATAAGCAAGAGGAAAATAATCTTCACCACACAAGAGTGCATCAAGATGCAACGATAGAGGACACGCACTCAAGGCAAAAGCTTTCACGGAGCCACCAAAGAAATAACAAGAGAAAGACAAGGTGGACGTGAAAGAAAGGATATCAACTAGAGATGCAATTTCTCTCAAGTGTATAAGGTTCTAGGTAGATGAAATCATGAGATATATATCTACAAAGAAGGATGTACACCCGAAATAATTACAACACGAAGGAACAAGATATCCACAAGGAAGTCATAAATATACCAATAAGATATTTGCTTGAAAGCATAGCACTTGGCTAGATATGGTCTTATTGTATATAAATGAAGTCCAATCACACAACCATCAAAGACATCACAACTAGCAACAAGAGACCATCGTTGGGATGCTTTGATAAAGGAAACAAGTATCACAAGATATGAAATGAATAT
Source organism: Aegilops speltoides (assembly GCA_021437245.1). Classification (NCBI taxonomy): domain Eukaryota; kingdom Viridiplantae; phylum Streptophyta; class Magnoliopsida; order Poales; family Poaceae; genus Aegilops; species Aegilops speltoides. Next base: position 376,026,989 of record CM038146.1, read on the forward strand.
CATGCCAAGATGCAACCTACACAAGGTTGAATGCAAGAGAAGAAAGCATGAATAGATACTTGTTACCGAGATATCATTGGAAGGATGTAGTAGATACCAATTGAAGGTAGATAGTAGTTCATTGATCATCCTAGCTTGACTCCAATAAGCACATGGTGACAACACTTTCCTTGTGAGTGAGCCGAGCATCCAATGCATCTCCAAATGTTCCTATAAGAACAACACAAACTAAACGGTACCCAAACTCATCGGGACCAAATAGTTAGAAACACCAATACATAGGACAAACTCCACATAAATATGTGCATATAGATATGAAAATGAATTTCATGCACATCTCATCCAAATTGAGACTAGGTGGAGTTTCCCTTATATATTGAGTTAACGAAAGAAATCAAGCCAAATAAAATACATGAAGTAAACATGCATGCTCAAGACTTTCAAAAACCCGAAACCAAAAGACAAAGAAATGCCAAGTGAAAAGGATACCAAATGGAGAAATCATCACTTGGAAGATATCATTAAAGATACATCAAGGAATGAGATATCCTTTGATACACGCTAAATTAAAGATGGCAAACTCCCAAAGAGAGGATGATTCCAAACAAACCAAGCTCTCAACAAAGTTTCATGATGGCACAAGGTACCAAAGAAAACGGCTTGCCTTCCACCAACACACACTTGATAAGGATCACAAGAAGAGTGTTCTAAAGAAAATAGGATAGCTCCCCCACGAGTTGTGCACTATAGAGAATTTGCTTTTGAATACAAAAGGCACAAGGTGGGTCACCACTTTCACTATATCTAGAAAACACTAGACAAGAACAAGAAATTAACAAGATCCACAAGTGGTATGGAAGACAACGGGAGTTGACACAAAGCTTGGCAAGAGAAAAGGAAAATAAAAACAGAAGCCAATGTAAAGATGATCAATAAATTCTACCACACATAAGTGACTACCAATTGTCAAAATACAAGAAGTATTTGGAAATAATTCTCGGTGGTAGATAACAATGATATCCAACATCATCTTCACAACAAACACAAGCAAATTGCCACTTGTAGAGCTAACATGTCACCTAGGAACAATATAATTTACAATATCAATTCTAGGAGACAATATCTCAAATGTACACATTTTCTAGGCTTGTAGTATGCACATAGCATATTACTCCCCCATAATGTGATACCAATAAGAACTTAACAAGAGGCAATAAGAGGATCCAACATGAGATAATCAATGGAATTTTTAGAATTTGAATTTCTCATGAGAGATATACCACCTAGCGACTAGATAATCATGTAATATCAATACTAGATGGTATTCCTCATGTACACACATTTATAGGATTGTGAGGTGCGCAAAGCACATCACTCCCCCAAAATGGGATGTTCCATTGATCTCTCACACGAGCCAACTAGGATACAAACAAGAAGCAAAAAGGCTCAACGCACGATGCACATGTACATGATGTGCAAACCAACACACACATACTTGCTCAAGATAAGCAAGTTGGAAGCGCAACATATACAAACACATGCAAGGAACAAAACCAAAACATGCAAGGGGGCAAGTAACTTTCAAGGTAAACAATTCAAGTACAAGTTACCGCAAGGAGGCACATTGGATATAAGATAGAAACTTGATAATACAATTGACTTGGCTTGAGACAAAGAGAATGATGAAGTCCCCTTAATTCTTCATAATGTAGTCAAGTCTCCAATGCCCTCCAACAACACCTATTGATCAAGTTTGAGCTAGTTGGTCCCCAACCAAGTTGGGTCCTAAGAGGTTAGTCACAATAGGCTTGGCTACCCAAATGGTTCTTTGCTTCAAACCACTTTGAGTACCAACAAACTTGGCAACCACATTGCCAACCTTATCCTTCCAAAGAGAATAGACATCATCAATAATAATTGGGTTGGATAAGTTACCACTAGTGCATGAAGAAGCGAGGTGACCTTTCTCACGACATAGGTAGCAACGTCTACTCTTCTCTTTCTTCTCACTTGATTTCTCAACTTGAGAAGCATTATCTTGAGTCTTCTTGGGAAGAGGCCTTTCTTCAACTTGAAGTTGAGCATGAGAATGCACTTGTAGCCGCTTCCCTTGTTGCTTGTCACTAAAGGCCTTCTTCTTCAATGGGCAAGATCTAACATGATGCCCTTCAATTTTGCACTTGAAGCAAATAATCTTGGCCGAACTCTTGACTTGTTTTGGCCCTTCTTGTTAATGTTCTTGGACTTCTTCTTCTTATTGGAGTTGAATCCAAGTCCACCTTTGTCATTGGGGGATTTTTGCACACTCAAGATATTGTTGAGTGTGGCCTTCCCTTCATGACACTTTTCCAAGTCTTTCTTCAAAGAAGTGACTTGAGCCTTGAGCTCTTTGATTTCCTCTACATGGTTAGTCTCAACACAAGTACTAAGGAAGTATAAGCTTCATTGTTAGAGCAACAAGGCAAGGAAAGCAATTCATCACAAGATGTACCAACATTGTGAGTAGATGAATTACAAGGACTAGCATATGGCAATATAGCATTTTGACTAGATGTAGTGCTAGTATCCACATGAGGCTCACTAGATGTTACCTTAGCAAGCATGGCCTCATGAGTTATCTTTAGCGCATTATGGGATACTAGAAGATCATCATGAGAGTTTGAGAGCTTTTCATGGCTTTCTTCCAATTTCCCATATTTGCTAGATAGCAACTCAAGTTGAGCCCGTAGCTCAACATTCTCCTTCAATATGGATGCTTCACAAGAGATAGAGTTAGTAGCACAAGCATCATCATTAGCAACAAGAGGAGAAGACAACTTGGCAAGCTCTTTTGAGTATGAAGCTTTAAGTTGAGCATGAGACTCGGTGAGTTTGATGAGCTCACTCTTAATGACCCTTGAGCCATTTTCGAGGTGCTCAAAGTCCTCAAGGAGTTTAGCATGCGCAACTTCAAGCTCCTCATATTTAGTTTCAAAATCATTGGCCACCTCAAGAGCTCTATCACGAGATTCCCTCACTCTAGATAGTTCTAGAGTAAAAGTCTCCTCAAGAGATTCGGAGGTGGTTTGTTCATGTTCAAGAGCTTGAGATAGCTCCGCGATCTCATTTGCGTAATCACGCCCATGAGCTTCCATTTTCTCAATGGTGACCTCATGCTCCTCTAGATGAGATTCCAACTCCTCAATATATTTCTTGCCCTCAATGGCATGGACATAATTTCCATGAAGTTGGAACGAGCAATTTTATTTTTATGAAGAGCTTTAAAAACCATTTCCCCCTTAATTTTTAAGGAGGCAACATTATCATTCTCTTCATCATTATCCTCATCATCATTAGCATAAACATCATCATCAAAAGACATATTGGGGTACAAAGTAGGAGATACCTTTGACGTCTTAGCCATAAGGCAAAAAGCAATAGATGATGATGTATGATCTGTTGAGGCACCATTAAACACGACATCTTGTTCCATGGAGTGTTCGGTTTCCTCTACATTGTTAGCACAACAATTCGAGGAAATAGATGCATTTTTATCATGGCAACAAGACATAGCAAGCATATCATCATGATATCTAGTCACGCAATTTCTACATGATATGCAAGGACTATCAACACAATCATGTGAAACATTTGGAGTGCTCGAAGTGTTAAAGTCCAAAGAAGGAGCATTGCAATAATATAGTGATGAAGGATCATCCACAATAAGCATACTATCATCATTGCAATGACCAACACTACTCACCATATCATTACCTTGTGGCAAACCACATGTAGGTGAAGTAGAAGAAGTTGAGAAGACTATACGACCGGAGGTGGAGGGAGAACAATCATCCCCACAAATCTTGGACACACCATATTTATCTTGAAGCTTCGTCCACAACTCATGAGCATCCCGGAACGGCATGAGTTGAAATATAACTACATTGCTTAAAGCATCGAAAAGCACATTAGAAGCTTGAGCATTGAGATAAGAGTTTTTCTCATCATCTAAAGATAATATTTCGGTATCCTTTGGAGGGGAAAAACCCATATCTACAATTCGGTCTAAATTTGGGTCCATGACCCTAAAGAGATTAAGCATGCGAATTACCTAAATATCAAAATTTGTGCCATTGAAACTAAGAGTGTCAGAGAATCCTAATCCCCTAGTCGACATCTTTACTCTCTAGGCGGTTAAGCCCTAAAAAGAGAGACAAGCCTCTGATACCAATTGAAAGATCGAGGATGTCGCCTAGAGGGGGGGTGAATAGGCGCTTTAAAATAATTACGATTGAGGCTTGAACAAATGCGGAATAAACCTAACGGTTAATTTGTCAAGCACAAAACCTACAACAACTAGGCTCACCTATGTGCACCAACAACTTATGCTAAGCAAGATAAGTAACTATGAGATAGCAAGATATATGACAAAGAACAATATGGCTATCACAAAGTAAAGTGCATAAGTGAAGGGCTCGGGTAAGAGATAACCGAGGCACGCGGAGACGACGATGTATCCCAAAGTTCACACCCTTGCGGATGCTAATCTCCATTTGGAGCGGTGTGGAGGCACAATGCTCTCCAAGAAACCACTAGGGCCACCGTAATCTCCTCACACCCTCGCACAATGCAAGATGCCGTGATTCCACTAAGGGACCCTTGAGGGCGGTCACCGAACCCGTACAAATGGCAACCCTTGGGGGCGGTCACCGAACCCAGACACTTTGGCAACCCTTGGGGCGGTCACGGAACCGTCAAAATGCTCGGGGCGATCTCCACAACCTAATTGGAGACCCCGACGCTTGCCCGGAGCTTTACACCACAATGATTGAGCTCCGAACACCACCAACCGTCTAGGGAGCCCAAGCACCCAAGAGGAACAAGCTCAAGGGCACCAAGCACCCAAGAGTAATAAGCTTCTCAACTTGTAACTTCCACGTATCACGTGGAGAACTCAAACCGATGCACCAAATGCAATGGCAAGGACACACGGAGTGCCCAAATCCTTCTCTCTCAAATCCCACCGAAACAACTAATGCTAGGGAGGAAAATGAGAGGAAGAACGAAGAAGAGAACACAAAGAACTCCAAGATCTAGATCCAAAGGGTTCCCCTCACATAGAGGAGAAAGTGATTGGTGGAAATATGGATCTAGATGTCCTCTCTCTTTTCCCCCCAAAACTAGCAAGAATCCATGGAGGGATTGAGAGTTAGCAAGCTCGAAGAAGGTCAACAAGGTGGAAGAACACGAGATTAAAGGATAAGGTTCAATGGGGAAGAAGACCCCCCTTTTATAGGTGGGGGAAAATCCAACCGTTATGCTCACAACCCGCACAGAGTGGTACTACCGCTAGGGATCGCGGTACTACTGCTTGCGGTAAAAAAAATACTTCCGTACCTACCTCCGCAGGACTTGGGACGAGTTTTTTGGTCCGGAGTGGTACTACCGCTGTAGGAGCTGCGGTAGTACCGCTCTGGAACGGTAGTAAAAAATTACATCCGCTCCAATTCGCGGTAGTACCGCTGCAGCCTTTTCAGAACAGCAAAACTGCCACAACTCTTGCAAATGGACTCCGAATTCGATGAAACCAAGTTTGTTGGAAAGCTAGCGACAAGGGCTAACACAATATTGAAAGAAATATCAATAAGAAGCAAAAGAGAAAAGGCCCAAAATAAAATGGTGAGAACCCTTCCTCGGATAACACCGGTAAAACCTCCAACACCGAAAACATCATAGAAGACGCATGCGAACTCCGTTTTCGATGAACTCAAGCTTGTCATCAAGATGACCATAAGCTCTAAGACTCACAAAGATAACCAAACAAGAACCAAGAAACATGATGCAAGGATGCAATGGTTTGAGCTCTCTACTAACGATACGATCAAGCTACCAACTTGAGAGCCCCCCTTGATAGTACGACAAACAATCCTATAACCCGGTCTCCCAACTACCACCATGAGACCGGTAAAATAGAAAACCTATCAAGGGAAAATCTTTGCCTTGCACATGGTCCACTTGAGCTAGATGATTACGATCTTGACTCCCTCAAGTTGGACCACCTTTCTTGATTGCGTTGGCTCGATGAAGACTAGATGATTGCTCCCCCATAGTCCACTATGGGTGAGCCACTCTTGGGCACATCTTCACAAGTCCATTGACACCACAATGGATGGCAAGATTCAAGCACTTGATCTCTTCGTGATGCTCCACTTGAACTTGGACATGGCAATCTTGATGACGATCACCACTTGATGCCATCCTTTCCATGGGTTGTATGATATCTTCCTCTTGACGCAAGCCCATGGACACGTACCTAACCCCACATAGAACTCTCACATAGACCATGGGTTAGTACACAAAGTGCAATGGAGAATGCTTACCATACCATGGGATCACTTGATCCCTCTCGGTACATCTTCTACGCTTTGTGAGTTGATCAACTTGATTCACTCTTGACTTAGTCTTGATCAACCTTGAATCTTTCCAACTCTCTTCATTTGGATGATGTCTTCAAGGTAAACATGAATGATCACACAGTCTTCTTCTTCAAGACATGCTTTCAATAAGCTCAACACTCACATGACCAATCTTTGGATAATTCCTTAATAGCCCCTTGGTCAACTTATAAACTCCTTGAAACCAACACATGGACTTCAAGAAAAGCCTATGGACAAAACTTTAAAATATAACTCAAGACAACCATTAGTCCATAGATATTGTCATAAATTACCAAAACCAAACATGGGGGCACCGCATGTTCTTTTAACACCGGTATCAAATACCCAGGAGCTACTGCGAGTACTGGTAAGGTACACATCAATAACATGTATATCACATATACCTTTGGTGTTGCCGGCCTTCTTGTCCGCTAAGTACTTGGGACAGTTCCGCTTCCAATGTCCGTTTTCTTTGCAATAAAAGCACCCAGTCTCAGGTTTGGGTCCATGCTTTGGCTTCTTCCCGGCAACTGGCTTACCGGGCACGGCAACTCCCTTGCCGTCCTTCTTGAAGTTCTTCTTACCCTTGCCTTTCTTGAAACTAGTGGTTTTATTGACCATCAACACTTGATGTTCCTTTTTGATCTCCACCTCCGCTGATTTCAGCATTGAATATACCTCAGGAATGGTTTTCACCATCCCCTGCATATTGAAATACATCACAAAGCTCTTGTAGCTAGGTGGGAGCGACTAGAGGATTTTGTCGACTACTGCATCATCCGGGAGATTAACTCCCAGCTGAGATAAGCGGTTGTGCAACCCTGACATTTTGAGTACGTGCTCGCTGACAGAACCATTCTCCTCCATCTTACAACTATAGAACTTGTCGGAGACTTCATATCTCTCGACCCGGGCATGAGCTTGGAAAACCATTTTCAGCTCTTGGAACATCTCATATGCTCCGTGCTACTCAAAATGCTTTTGGAGCCCCGGTTCTAAGCTGTAAAGCATGCCGCACTGAACCAAGGAGTAATCATCACTACGCGACTGCCAGGCGTTCATAACGTCTTGAGTTGTTGGGAAAACGGGTGCTTCACCTAGTGGTGCATCTAGGACATATGCTATCTTGGCAGCTATGAGGATGATCCTCAAGTTCCGGACCCAGTCCGTATAGTTGCTGCCATCGTCTTTTAGCTTGGTTTTCTCTAGGAATGCGTTGAAGTTGAGGGCAACATTAGCTTGGGCCATTTGATCTACAAGACATATTGCAAAGATTTTTAGACTAAGTTCATGATAATTAAGTTCATCTAATCAAATTATTTAATGAACTCCCACTCAGATAGACATCCCTCTAGTCATCTAAGTGATACATGATCCGAGTCAACTATGCCGTGTCCGATCATCACGTGAGACGGACTAGTCATCATCGGTGAACATCTTCATGTTGATCGTATCTGCTATACGACTCATGTTCGACCTTTCGGTCTCTTGTGTTCCGAGGCCATGTTTGTACATGCTAGGCTCGTCAAGTCAACCTAAGTGTTTTGCAGGTGTAAATCTGGCTTACACCCGTTGTATGCGAACTTAGAATCTATCACACCCGATCATCACGTGGTGCTTCGAAACAACGAACCTTCGCAACGGTGCACAGGTAAGGGGGACACTTTCTTGAAATTTTATGAGGGATCTTCTTATTTATGCTACCGTCGTTCTAAGCAAATAAGATGTAAAACATGATAAACATCACATGCAATCAAATAGTGACATGATATGGCCAATATTATTTTGATCTCCATCTTTGGGGCGCCATGATCATCATCGTCACCGGCATCCTTTTGATCTCCATCTTCGGGGCGCCATGATCATCATCGTCACCAGCATGACATCACGATCTCCATCATCATGATCTCCATCATCGTGTCTTCATGAAGTTGTCTCGCCAACTGTTACTTCTACTACTATGACTAACGGTTTAGCAATAAAGTAAAGTAATTACATGGCGTTATTCAATGAAATGTAGGCCATACAATAATTAAGACAACTCATATGGCTCCTGCCGGTTGTCATACTCATCGACATGCAAGTCGTGATTCCTATTACAAGAACATGATCAATCTCATACATCACACACACACATATATATATATATATATCATTCATCACATCCTTTTGGCCATATCACATCACACGGCATATGCTGCAAGAACAAGTTAGACGTCCTCTAATTGTTGTTGCATGTTTTTACGTGGCTGCCATAGGTTTCTAGCAAGAACGTTTCTTACCTACGCCAAAAACCACAACGTGATATGCCAATTGCTATTTACCCTTCATAAGGACCCTTTTCATCGAATCCGATCCGACTAAAGTGGGAGAGACAGACACCCGCTAGCCACCTTATGCAACTAGTGCATGTCAGTCGGTGGAACCTGTCTCACGTAAGCGTATGTGTAAGGTCGGTCCGGGCCGCTTCATCCCACGATGCCGCCGAATCAAGATAAGACTAGTAGTGGCAAGTAAATTGGCAAAATCGATGCCCACAACAACTTGTGTTCTACTCGTGCATAGAAACTACGCATAGACCTAGCTCATGATGCCACTGTTGGGGATCGTTGCAGAAATTAAAAAAATTCTACGCATCACCAAGGTCAATCTATGGAGTGACTAGCAACGAGAGAGAGGGGAGTGCATCTTCATACCCTTGAAGATCGCGAGTCGGAAGCGTTGCAAGAACGCGGATGAAGGAGTTGTACTCGTAGCGATTCAGATCGCGGTGGATTCCGATCTAAGCGCCGAACAACGGCACCTCCGCGTTCAACACATGTGCAGCCCGGTGACGTCTCCCGCACCTTGATCCAGCAAGGAGGAGGGATAGGTTGAAGAAGATGGCTCCAGCAGCAGCACGACGGCGTGGTGGTGATGGAGTGGCAGTTCTCCGGCAAGGCTTCGCCAAGCTCATGCGGAGGAGTAGAGGTGTTGGGGAGGGGAGGGGCTGCGCCTTGGATGTAGTACTGCATCCCTCCCACCACCCCTCTATTTATAGGGAGAAGGGGGAAGGTGGCCGGCCCCTCTAGATGAGATCTAGAGGGGGGGCAAGGGGGAGGGGGCTTGGCCCCCAGGCAAGGGGGGCGCCCCCTTCAGGGTTCCCCCCAACCCTAGGCGCATGGGCCCTAGGGGGGAATGGCGCTCAGCCCACTTAGGGGCTGGTTCCCTTCCACCTATAGCCCATAAGGCCCTCCGGGGCAGGTGGACCCCGGAACCCCTCCGGTGGTCCCGGTACAATACCGGTATATCCCCGAATATTTCTGGTGACCGTATGGTGACTTCCCATATATAAATCTTCACCTCCGGACCATTCCGGAACTCCTCGTGACGTCCAGGATCTCATCCGGGACTCCGAACAACATTCGGTAATCACATACAAATCTTCCTTATAACCCTAGCGTCATCGAACCTTAAGTGTGTAGACCCTACGGGTTCGGGAATCATGCAGACATGACCGAGACAGCTCTCTGGCCAATAACCAACAGTTGGATCTGGATACCCATGTTGGCTCCCACATGTTCCACGATGTCGAGGATTCAAGCAATCCCGTATACACTTCCCTTTGTCAATGGGTATGCTACTTACCTGAGATTGAATCGTCGGTATCCCAATACCTCGTTCAATCTCGTTACCGGCAAGTCACTTTACTTGTTCCGTAATACATGATCCTGTGACCAACTACTTAGTCACATTGAGCTCATTATGATGATGCATTACCGAGTGGGCCCAGAGATACCTCTCCGTCATACGGAGTGACAAATTCCAGTCTCGATTCGTGCCAACTCAACAGACACTTTCGGAGATACCTGTAGTGCACCTTTATAGCCACCCAGTTACGTTGTGACGTTTGGTACACCCAAAGCATTCCTACGGTATCCGGGAGTTGCACGATCTCATGGCCTAAGGAAATGATACTTGACATTAGAAAAGCTTTAGCAAACGAACTACACGATCTTGTGCTATGCTTAGGATTGGGTCTTGTCCATCACATCATTCTCCTAATGATGTGATCCCGTTATCAATGACATCCAATGTCCATAGTTAGGAAACCATGACCATCTATTGATCAACGAGCTAGTCAACTAGAGGCTCACTAGGGACTTGTTGTGGTCTATGTATTCACACATGTATTACGGTTTCCGGTCAATACAGTTATAGTATGAATGATAGACAATTATCATGAACAAGAAAATATAATAATAACCATTTTATTATTGCCTCTAGGGCATATTTGCAACACCGTCCACACCCCGCTCTTCGTGCCGCCACCGCCACCGTCGCCGCCCGTCCAACCCAAGCCGGAGCCGACGCGTAAGTGCTCCCAGCCTCCACCCACTTGGCCGGAGGAGGCCTACTCGTGGACGGGCCCGCGAGTGGGTGAGCGCGCCTCCCGTCAACTTCGCCGTGACGCCGGAGGAGGAGGCGTCCCACTCGAGCGATGGAAGGAGCACTGGCTCCGCCAGGAGCAGGCCGACGACGAGGAGCAGATGCGCTACGAGGCCATGCTCCAACGCGACGCGGAGGCGCTCCGGCTCAAGGAGGAGGAGGAGGAGCGCGTGTTGCTTGCAGCAATGCCGCCGCCCCAGCAGACGTCGGAGGAGGCTGCCCTGGCAACGTACCAGGCGGCGTTCGGGTGGGCTGGCCCTGCTCCGGTCTTCATCGACCTCACCGACGACGGCGGCGTCGAGGGCAAGGGCAAGAGCAAGGCCGACGACGTCTAGGGCAGCGTGCGGGGCGGCAGCAGGCGGGTGTAGACTTTTTTTAATGTCTTATTTAATGTTTATTAGATTTAGGTGGACTTTGGCCGGCGTTTGATCGGCCACTTTATGTTTAATTATGTTTATTTCGTGCAACTTGTTATTTTTTTTCCCCACGGCGGCACATTTGGGTCGGCCTTCCCGTTGGGCGGCCAAGCCGATCCATTTTAAAATGCGGACGCGCACGTCCATCTGGCCGACCGAAGCGGACAAAAAACGGACAAAGCGCGCGTCCGTTTGGATCGCCCCGTTGGAGTTGCTCTAAAGGCACTATCTGCAATTTTAATAACAAAAACTACTGCACCAGTAGTAGTATGATCAGTCGTTGAAGAATGAATCGTGTGCACCAAGGATAGGCAGTCTGTGCATAGGAGTTCGTTTGGAATATCGACTTTCCGCGTTTTCCATTACCGAGCAACCAAATTTCCTTTTAGTCAATGTAGCAAAAACTAGCATGTTGCCGATGCTTGGTTATCAAAGAGAAAATGTCTCTCTGTAAAAGTAATACTCCCTCAGATCAAAATTAATTGTCGTAGATTTAGTACATGTTGATGTCAGACGACAAGCAATAGGTGAGTGCTGAAGGGCAGATCAATGGCTAGCACGATTATTGATATACGATAAATGTAGAAAAAGAACAAAGAGCAGAGGAAGCAATGACACGGTGAAGATAGCAACATCGCGAGAAGAGGCGTAAGCGCAGGTAGATGCTAGTTAAGGGAGAATCTGAATGTTGGCCAGAGCCAGCTCGCTTGTATGGCAAAAGTTTTTGCGCATTAATCCAACGTTTAAATAGCTTTTGTGTTCAATTTAAAGAAAAATGATCAGATGGCCGAGTTGGTCTAAGGCGCCAGATTAAGGCTCTGGTCCGAAAGGGCGTGGGTTCAAATCCCACTCTGGTCATTATTATGTTTGCCTTTTGCTCTCGAATAGTTCAACTACAAATACTTGAAAGCCTAGCACACAATTTGAAGCAAAATGATCAGATGGCCGAGTTGGTCTAAGGCGCCAGATTAAGGCTCTGGTCCGAAAGGGCGTGGGTTCAAATCCCACTCTGGTCAAATTCTCTTTTTGAGGGAATATTTTTCTTTTCTCTCGGATATGCATTCACTTGTTTTTTTTCCTTGAATTGAAAATTCACCGATGCAATATTTTACAAAGTGTCAAGAACTTGATTCGTAAATCTACTCTGGTCAATATCTTTTCCTTTTGTGTCGGATATACATTCACTTCTTTTTATTCATTTGAATATGAACTCACCGATGCAATTATTTACAAATCTCGGGAACATGATTCATAAACCATCCACTTGAGACATTGTTGGGATAGCACTATGAGGGTTCAAATCCCACTTTGGTTAAAACATATTTTTCTTTTCTCTCGGATATGCATTCACTTATTTTTTGTATTCCCTTGAATATGAATTCACCGATGCAATACTTTTACAAAAAATTAGGAACATGATTCGTAAACCTACTCTCGTCAATATCTTTTCCTTTCCACCCACAAAAAAATCTTTTCCTTTTCTATCGGATATACATTCGCTTCTTCTTTTTATCCATTTGAATATGAATTCATCGAGACAATTATTTAAAAATCCTGGGAACGTGATTCATAAACCATCCACTTGGGAAATTGCTATCAGTGGTGTTGGATAATTGGGATAGCACTATGAGGCCTTCACCTCTATCGTTCGCCCTGGCAAAATTTTCGAGCATACCGCCGTCGGGAAGGCGTTGCGGGCCAAGAGGGAACACGTCGTCTGGTCCATTACGATGAGAAGCAGACAGACATGGTGTAGGAGAGGGAGTGCAACAGATGGCGCAAGATTGACATGGATATGGCATCCTTGACCGATACAGGTCGTGACATATGTGTCTTCCCGACCTCGACGACGAAGGGCAGGAACGGGACGAAGGCGAGGTCGTCGACTGTCACACCGCCTTGCCTAGACGACGAGGTGACGCATCTTATGCGCATGTGCCCCATGCATTGCATTCAACATCGACATGGTGGGGAGCAACTAGTGCTTCTCTTAAGCCGTAAAAAGTCATCGGTTTAGTAAAACAAAGTTGCCAATCGACTTTTCTACCCTATGTAACCACTTTGTAAGGCAATTTTATATCTGATTAGTTTTAAATACCTGAAATTGTGTGTGTGGATTTTTAAATGGATGTGACAAAAAAACTAAAAATAAAAGATATGGAGACTGCATATGACTACTCTGTGTTTACGCGTTGCCTCGGCAGTCTACGTATCCATATGAAACATACTCCATACGACGAATAGTAATCGAAGTTATGGCGACTATGTTAGAGTTGCTCTAAGATTTTGTGGCATGCTAAGACTAGATGTGGCAACCTTAGACTACAAACCAAATATGGCTTGGAAACTAAGGGTGTGTTTGGTTGGGTTGTGGATTCTGAGAAAGTTGTTGTCAATCGTGAGATGTGAAAAAGTTGATGTGAGCAGAACGGTGGAAAAGTTGAAAGTTGTTTGGATAAGACAACTACTGAAGTCTTGATTTGATTGTGAATTGTCTATCATGCCCTGGGGCCTAAACGAATATGTTTATATGCTAATTGACCACAAAGCAATTATTTTACATTGGTTGGCAATTGAACGACCTTTTTGCAAAGAAAAATTACAACAATACATACAATTCATAGCTAGCATATAGGCAATTCAATGACTATTTTTAATGTTGCATACGTATAAATAGAGTGTGCTCTTGTATTATTATTACAAACGGCATGAACCATACTACAAAACACAAATGGTTCGCATGACGATGACCTTCATCAACCTAGCTAACCTATGATACACTCACAAGACAAGCATAAACTATCTTACTACGAATATTGTTCACCGTACTACGAATATTGTTCATGGTATCTTCGTTCATGATAATTTTAAAAAGTTTCTGGAACTTTTTACTCTTTAAGGTTTCTAAAAAGTCCAATTCGGATGCAATGGGACCTGAGACCCATTCGGGAAACTCCAATCCACCATGCCCGCATTGTACAGATGTGTAGGAGAACATATTTCAAAGAGGCGCTCGCGACAAGAACAAAGGCTGACGGCACTAGCCCCACGTGAAGGACAGGGTTGCGGAATCTAACGTGTTCCGAATCCAAGTATGTCGTCCTCGAGGCTGGTCATGTCACGACGGACAACCCTCGACCTGCCGTTCGATGACAAATCATCGTACATGCACGTGCACGCAGAAAGGCGCCCCTGCCCTCTTCGGTCCCACGAAAATGGAGAGCGGAGTATAACGCGCTGTCCTTTCCCGGTGGTTCATCTTTTTCAGGTAGACAGCTACAACACCAAATGCACACAATTAACCCAAAGAACTGTCCTGGGACAACGGACTAAAAGCATGTTAGTTAATCAACTTTTAGCTGGTATCCTACCCAACAGTCAGTACTCAGTTCTCCCAGTGCAAAACGACTATGAGGCCAACTCCACCGCGCGATCCTATCCCGTCTGCGTCCGTCCGTTTGGGATAAAATGGACGAGCTAAAAGGCCCAGCGCGCGGGAGCAAACGGACTTTTGTCCGTTTTGTATCCGCTTTTGACCTATCTCCGGTCCAAGTTTGCGCCGTTTTTTGGGTGAAACGGACACCACGCGGAGGCGCGTGCTGTCTGCGCGTGTCCTCCTCTGGCCCACCCGTCAGTGGCACAGGACGAGCCTTTTTCTATCCGCCCCCTCCCTCCCTCTGGCCGCACCCCTCCACTCTTATCCACTCTTCCCCACTCTTTCCCTCGCCGCCACGCCATTGCTGTGCAGTCACGATTCAGAGGCCGCCTAACCCTTCCTCGGCGCCGAAGCTACCCAACCACGGCCACCTGGTTTGCACACCCGCCGGCCAGATTTGGGGCGGATCCGGTCGGTCTCGAGCTCGCCCGGCTGTGGGAGGCCGGGTCGCACCATGGACTGGTCGGGCACCTCGCCGGAAGGCCCTGGCAGGGCCGCAAGGCCACATGCAGGCAGTGGCTTCTCCTCTAGGCTCTCGGATCTGCACCGTCGGTGGTCCGCCCACAGATACACAAATGGCGGTCGACCGGGCTCGGTGCTTGCCCAAAAGCTCGTCGGTGCACCGTTGCCACTCATTAGTGCAACCACTGCCCAAGGATGGTCGTGCGCCGCGTGTCTACAACGCCGGGACATACCGGATGTGTGTTCATCAAGTGCTTAAACGATGGGGTATGTGCTCTAGATTCGACTAGTTGTGCTAACTTCAAATTTTATTGTGTAGCATGGATCCAAGTTTTGGTATTGGGAAAAAGAGTACATCGATATACTGATAGAGCGAAATTTAGTACATGTTCGTGCACTTTTAGCTAGCATAGAGGCTGTAGATGAGACAAGTGCACTTGTTGCTAGATTAGAGGCTAGACACGAGACTAGGTGTGAGGAAGCAACATCGACTTCTTTAGACTCGAAGAAGATAGAATGATGCAAGATCGAGCCTCCTCCACAGATCAACAAAGAGTGCATCGAGAAGGCCCTAACCCAACTCAAGGGAGCAGTTATGGAAGTTGGATATCTTCTAAAATGTATTCTTGTGGTTCTTGTTTTCTTTGGTCTTGTTTTACTAGTCAAAATGTGATGATGTATTTTTATATACCAAAAATGAATGATGAAAAAAGTTAAGGACTTGCAAAGAAAAATGTACGCGCCGGAGCCGCTCGCTGCCCCACTCCTCTCCCACCTCCCACTCTCCCAATCCTATCCCCTTTGCTTCTCGCGTGGGAGTTGGGATTCCTCTCTTCGGCAGCCATCTTATTTAGTTCGAGCATGGTGCCGTCCCGGATCCGCTTCGCCCGCCAAATCCCCCTCCCCTGCTGCTCTGACACCGAGGAGGAGGAGGAGGAGGAGGAGGAGGAAGAGGAGGAGGAGGAGGAGCCATACGAGGAGGGGGAGGAAGAGGTGCCGGTCGCGTCGCCGCTGATACTGCCGGCGGCGAGGGGAGGGGTTTCCGTGGTGGATATGGTGGCGGCGGCGCTGCGGAGGTCGCTGCTGCTGTGCAGCAGCGTGCGCGCCGAGGAAGGCGCCGGCACCGCGGCTGCGGGGATGCAGATAGGGCAGCCCACGGAGGTGCGCCACGTCTCGCACGTCACCTTCGACCGCTTCGTCGGCTTCCTCGGCCTCCCGGCCGACCTCGAGCCCGAGGTGCCGCGCCCCGCGCCCAGCGCCAGGTCAGTCCGCCGCTCCGCCACCTGCGTTTCACCGGTGCCTCTTGCGTTCCGTAGATTTGCATATGGTTTTCGTGGCTGGTCTCTGTGCTTTGGATTCCATCCCTGTAGAATTTGCGGCGTTACATTTATGAATTATAAGCTGCATTTGGAGGTTGTTTGCATTTCTCATGTTTGAATTAGTTAAGTCACGTGATGCCCAGCTAATTGGTCCACCTAACTAAGAAAAACTGGGCACGGAGTAGTAGCTGTTAGTCTGTTGAGCCTTTAGATTGGCTTGGCTTTATCCCAGTGGTTGAGCCAATGGGGGCTCCCCCAGTCTGAGGGCAATTTGTGGGATTTCAGGCGTCCGGACCGGTCCGGACTGATTTGGTGAGCCCCGTGGATAGCTAAAAGTGCCCAGACCTCTGGAACGGACATTTGCGGGCGTTTTGGTGATCGGCCTTGGAGATGCCCTTACTCACCACCTACAAGTTCCATTGTCCTGTTACCGTTGTATCTGATGTAGTATATACACCTTTCAATTTTTGAGGAATTATATGAGTTCAACACCTTGTTCAAATAAATATATATGAGTTTAACACATTCAACCTCCAGTTAAGTTAATGTTTGTTAGAACATTGGACCATCCCGTAGTTAATTTTTGTTATATCTATTGAACTGTAACACAGTTTATGTTTACTAAATATATTTCTCTGCAGTGTAAGTGTATTTGGAGTTTCACCAACGTCCATGCAATGCTCGTTTGATAAAAGAGGAAACAGTGTACCAACAATACTATTGACCATGCAAAGGAAGCTATATTTACTTGGGGGCCTTCAGGTAAACTCAAGGATAATGGGAAAAGCTTACAATTAAATTTGCAATACTCAAGTTATAAAAAAATATTTGTCTTGTTTGCTAGGCTGAAGGGGTCTTCAGAATAAATGCTGACAATAGACAGGAACAGCATGTCAGGGAGCAACTAAACAGAGGTGTTGTTCCAGATGGAGTTGACTTGCATTGTCTTGCGGGGCTTATAAAGGTACACTGAACATTTTGTTTTACCAACGTTTCTTTGTTTACCTTCAATTTTAAAAAAATGGGAACGTAGGTATTTTATGCTTAAGGACAACATTCTTGTTTCTGCAATTTGACTTTCTTGAACTGGATCATTTTTTATGTAATTTGAACATGTAGAGAGCCTTCCAATATGAGAGTTCAGGTGTAGTCAAGAATCAATATGCACATTGATACACAATGCATAACCTTCATTTGAATTAATTTACTTTGAAGGAATCTACAGGGGAATGATTTTTTTTAATATTTTCCCTTTTATTTATCAGTTGCTTCACATTTCATGATCAATATGGCTGCTGATTTGTAGGCATGGTTCCGAGAACTTCCAAGTGGAGTATTAGACTCATTGACCCCAGAACAAGTTATGCATTGCAACACTGAAGAAGAGTGTTCTCGTGTTGCGAGTATTGTACCTCCAGTGGAAGCAGCATTACTGGATTGGGCCATTAATCTGATGGCAGATGTTGTGGAGCATGAAAACTACAACAAGATGAATGCTCGCAACGTTGCTATGGTTTTCGCGCCAAACATGACCCAGGTTACTAGGAAGCTTATTCATGTTCTCGATATACGTATTTTCAGATTCGCAGCCTAACCAGATGACTTACCCCTTATCATATATTCTCTCTCTCTCTTTCAGATGGCCGATCCCTTAACTGCTTTGATACATGCAGTTCAAGTGATGAATTTTTTGAAGACATTGATCCTGAAGACTGTCAAAGAAAGGGAGGAGGCAGCTGCCGCAACAAGGGGATTCACGTCCAGCTCTGGTTCCCCGAGTGACAAAGATGCACCTCAGGCATTAAATCATATGGAGAACCCCTTAAATTGTTCGAGTCAGGAAAATGTCGAACGCCCCATGATTAGTGGGGCTACTCTTGACCACTTTCTCTTCAGCGTAGAACAAGCGCTTCACCAAGACGCACAAGCCAGTATCGGAGAACCCAAGAAGTATGACACCGGTACAGCCCATGACAAATACAATGACGAATTTTCTCCTGTGGACAGTGATTTTAGTAGTAGCCAAGATGACAGCAGTTCCGGAAATAAATTCAGTAATGACAATGTGGAAGGTTTGTTTGACAGATTCAAATTTAGGAAAGGGGTAGGCAGACTCTGCAGGCATCCAGTGTTTCAGTTGAGTAGGTCCATGAAGAAGTCCGATGAAGCAGGACAAGCTTGTGCATGACATGGTAGGATGTGTAATTGATGATTCCGCTAGTTTTGCAGCTGTCTAGCGCTTAACTCATACGCCATTTCTCCTAGTTCGTCTGTAGAAGCTATAAGCCCATTTGATTGTACTAGTACTGAACTGCTGATGTGGAGTTCTTGGCGTGTACAGTATATTGTTCAACTATATCGTACCAGCATCCTGTTGTTCGAAAAGATGAATGTATCTATTATTTGAGCCAAGAGAGGTTGCCTGAGTTTGAAAAGGACTTCTACTTTTTTTGAGGGAAAACCATCATGGCTAGGTTTATTGATCTCATAACATCATTACATCTTCCACGAGCTTACTGACTAGATTGACTAGATTCAGGTGGCTCATCAGTACAAGTAATAGAGATCTTATTGCAATTAACAATAATTAGCTAGCACATGCGCGGCTTGATTAGCCGAACGAAAAATAATGTTTAAAGGTGACCTTACCAATCAAAGAAGTAATGTCCACAAAGAATGTCAATGCCACACCCCACCATCTTGATTGCCAGTGCAGAAATCTATTAAGTTTGGGGAATCGGATTCCGCCTCCACCCAATTAAACCGCAGAAAAATTGAGAAATTCAGTCCATCTCTCGTAGCCATCGCCTCAGTGGTAATGACGTCTGTAGCAAAAGGGGTGACCATGCAAATAGCAGCATTTTCTTACCTTTCTCGTCTCTTAAGTCGGCCGCCGTTGCACCCACTCACTCATCATCGCAGTAGGTTGCATCAATATTAAACATTATAGACTACAGTTCTGGCTTACTCTATTAGTACTCGGGGGGAAACTTTCTACTCCCTTCGTTCTTTTTCTTAGAAAAGGAGGATGACCCTGGCCTCTGCATCTCGGAGATGCATGCAACCACTTTATTAATTATCCACAAAGACCTTACAAAGTAATACATCAACACGTCTGAAGCCACCATCTTGGCAACATATGTCGCTACTCATATCCATTAATGAAGGGGTGCAGAAAGTGTGAGCCGAATACCCAGACTTCTCACCTGGCCTAACATCTAAAGCCCGAGGCCCCGACCAAGCCACATACCGAGTCTGGGGCACAAACCGGTCCGACGCACTCATAAGTCGTCGACGCCGTCTTACATAAATCCATCTTCAGAGCAGATATTGATACATCGACCTTGCCAGGCCTGCCGTCGACGCCCCCATGGCGCCAGACACCGCCTCCTCCATACGCGCGTCCATCATCACGCATCCATCATTGAGACTTTGCCGTGCCTCGCCGCCGAGACTCCACGACGTCGATGCGTCACAATGAACGCCGCTCCACCGCAGATGCCGTCCACTGATCCCTCGAGCCTATGCATACCTCCAAAAATGACGCCATCGAGAGGGGTACGACACGTGAGTGCCCCCATCATCCGATGAGTCGCCTGTTCTCTCGCGAGTCGCCTGTTCCTAAATATAAGTCTGCAATACGATCCAGTACTGAAGGATTCACGACGTCGTGGAGTCTCGCCCCTTCAATATACCGTGCCGTGCAAAAGGTGAACCATTCCTTAAAAATTGCGTGCAATAGGATCCCATTAGGATAATATTTAGCTTTTAGCATTTCAGCAAGAAAGAGAGTCTGGATTAGTAACCAATCTCCAACATTTCTTTGACAACATTGCGAGATTGAAAGAGTGAAGATCCCAGAATCCCATACCTCTTCACATTTTGGATAACATAGTTTTCGCCGAGAGTATCAATGCATCTTTTTACTCTCATCATCACACCTGAACAAATCTGGGCAATTATATCGGCAATCTCCTTACAAATCCCTTATGGCAAACAAAAAATGACATATAAAAAACTGGGATAGCTTAGGCTACCGCCTTTTAGCAAAATTTCTTTACCTCTAGCAGATAATTATTTTTCCATCCACCCTTGATTCTCTGTTTGATTCTTTGATAAAGTGCCTCAAACAATCACTCCTATCTCGTTCCACCATAGCAGGAAGCCCAAGGTATTTTTCAGAAAGAGCCTCATTATCAATATATAATTGTCGACAAATCTCAGCTCTAGATTGGCATCAGTATTGGGGCTGAAAAATATACTTGATTTGCCAAACTGGTCCACCTTTGACGTAGGTATTTAGAACTTGTTGTGGGGAAACTACATTTAAACATCTGCGCTCATAAGAATTAAAGAGTCATCAACAAATAAAATGTGTGATACTGATGGTTCATTTCTGGACACTTGAATTCCCTCGATGCCATCAACTTCATACCGCAACATACTAGAAAACTCTTCTGCACATAGGAGGAAAAGGTAGGGAAAGAGCGGATCTCCTTACCTAATTCCTCTAGTAGGGGGAGAGGATCCATATCTTGAGAATTATATCTGACCTCATATCTCATAGAGCTAACACAAGCCATCATCATCTCTATAAATTGGTCATGAAACCCCAGTTTATCGGATCACATTACATAAGAAGACCCGTGCAACACGATCATAGGCCTTGTGCATATCAAATTTAACTGCACATAAACATGTTTGGCCTCCTCCTTTATTTTTAATTTATGTACACACTCATAAGCAATATAAGGACATTGTCAATCGTCTCCCCAGGACAAAAACACTCTGGGTTGGAAAGGACTTCCACTTAACATTACTACTAGTAGCAAATGTATACATGCAATTCATGTTGATACTAGAAAGTGTATTAATTGTAGAAAGATATTATTTGTGTGTTAATTATGTGACTAATGCAGACGTTGATATTTGACATGATATTAATTGTGTGCTAAACATGTTGAGCCCTCATCGTTGGAGCAATGTAGGTCGTTTAATTGAGATTATTTGACGGCCGAGATTAGTTGGATTTGCCCCTTAGGGTCTTTCATATTGGTATATAGATATAGCTATAGCGATAATTAAAAACGATGGCCCAACTCATCTACACCTGGTGAATAATAAATTCAAAAATAAATTGTAAAAAATAATAAAAAAACATCCAAGATCCTTATGTGCGCAAGGTGCATGCAAAATTTCATGATATTTGGACATCCAAGGAGATCTTGCAAAAAATAAAACTGGCTTTGAATAGTGTTCCTTTTAAAAGTTTCTCAGACACCTGAATTTTGACTTTTTTTGGCACAAGTTGCTCAAATGTCCAAACACCACAAAATTTTGCACGCATCTTGTTCACATGAGCATCTTGGTTGCCAGAAAACAGTTTTTTTGAATTTTTTTTTACTATTTCTTTTGAATTTACTGTTCATGCATGAGTGTAGATGAGTTTGGATGAAGAATAGCCGCTCTTATACTATTCAAAGTTTTAAAGGAAGGACACGAATCCCAGCATAGTTCGCTACGCATGGCATTTGCTAACACGCGGGATGGCATTTTTAGTGTTGGAGTGGGGACAGTTTTCAGAAAAAGCATGACAATTCTTTATTTTTAGTGTAATTTTTGTCAATAACTGTTTTTTTAAGGAACCGGCAGGAGATGACTATCATTCTTTGAATCTGTGTGGCCCTGGGGGCGTTCGTTGGGCTCTCACTCCCAGCGATCGTTCGCTATATATCATTACCGTAAAGGGAAATATGACCTGTAAGGCTAATCCTTAAATACTCCAAAAGTCCTCACGGATTGCGTCTCAAACTTAGTGGATTTTAAGTCGGTGCGGTATTATTACTTACTAGTATAATGCCCGTGCGTTGCTACGGGCTCCTTGTATATGACAATGGTTGTATGATATATACTTTACCCTTCTACTAATCATGCTTACCCATCATTGTCGACCTTTTTATGTGAAGACCCTCTTTCTCACCCTGTCTCTCATCTCCACTCTCTTCTTTCTCTCTCTCCATCCATTTTCCTATTGTACCCCGATCTTCTCCATCCTCTAAAATTCCTTCAATCAGTTACTTAAGTGTTCGATTATACACAAAATAATATTTTGCAGGACTAAGTATTATATTTGCCACCACAATGAAGGAATTTCATGGAAATTGTTGTGGGCAATTCGCTCTATCCTTAAAAGTTTTCAGGGGCCATGGAAAAATATTTTTGTGGAGCACTACAACACACTCCACACATATGGTGGTGTAATTTTTCTGTTTCTGATAAGAAAACTTATAATTTTTTATCTATTTGTCTGAAGCATTATAAGCAGGATAGTTCGGTTATTGCGGATGTCATGATATGAACGGGAATATCTGCAAGTTTAAAATATTTGATGGCAATGACTATCATAAACCAAGTCATTACAAACACTACTTGCCTTGGTCCATCAAGTATTCTCGAGATTTTAGTACTGTAATATCAAGTCAACACTGTTTAGAAAATTTAGCCCATTGAAAAAGGTTGGAACTGTGCATCCAAAGAACATACCGGAAGAAGGGATCGCGCAGCCTTATCTCGAAGAGGGCCGCAGTGACCTCCACGGGGATCGGGAGGCAGCCCCTGCTCCGCCACGCCGCGGTCTGCACCAATGAAACAGTCATAGATTTCTCACCATTCACCTGATACTTGGGGGGGGGGGGGGGCTTCAGTAAGAGGATACCTACCCTGCGAAGAGCGGCGCCAGGGTCGGGGTATGGGGAGAAGATGGCGTCGCACACGAAGCGCCACTCCGCCCAGCTCGACCATGGCACCAGTTTTCAGGCGGTGGCCGGTGGAGCGGCCGCTGCAGGCGTCGCCTACATCTTCCCCTGCCTCCATAGCCGAGCGGCGCCCTTCATCATGGCTGCCGTTTGGGAAGGGATGCGGTCCCGGTCGACGCGATCATCGGCCACGGTGAGCGAGACGCGCGGCAATGGATTCGGACGATGGAGTGAATCGGGACGGCGGCGCGGCGCGGGCGGCGGATTCGACAATGAGTCGTCATGGGGACGGTGGCGCGATCACGATGGCGGCGAGACGGCGCGGCGAAGCGAGAGGAGAGTGGCAGCGAGATGGATGTCGAGGTCGGATCAAGGAGGCAAGGTCGTGTGGGACTGCGGTCTGGCTGGGCTATTTTTATCTTTGATAAACCGATGGACAAAGGCGTGGCAACGGGGATGTGACGAAAAATAACCAACGAAAAAAAATCGGACGAAAGTGTTGGGACGAAAATTAACCATGAAACGGAGACTACCAACTGAGACATTAGAAGTAGAGATAGTAGAATGCTCGTGCGTTGCCACGGGCTTCTGAAATATTTTTCTGAAGTTATGTAAAGATAATGCATGCTAAATTTCACAGATAAAGACAATATGACATGATCACAATTGCATAATAATTGAAGGTCACTTCACTTGTAATGTAAAGTGATCACGAAATGACAAATTGACAATGTGTACATACATAATTTGTTGGCCTGATAAAAAAACGACTGAAAGTAGGCAATATGACGAAGGAAAGACTGATAACAACATTGAAAAAATACCTTGTATGGTAGCATTTAAATTGGCATCCTTTTTTGTTTTTTTGTGAGATATCACCGCTTCCATATTATTATGTTGTAAATTTTTTGATGAATTTTCAGCCCCTTTTAGTGGCGTCGGTTCGGAACCCTTGTTGATGGATTCTTTTGTGCATCTTCAAGTTCCATATCTATGTCTCCTATATTTTTTTAAAAATACATAAAGAATACACCTTTAGCTATATACAAAGGATTAGCTATGTGCACCTTCTCTCGTGGTGTTTCAGTCAGGCAGTCATCGGTATATCAGTGTGTATGTCGGAACCCATCACTTTCTATCTATTATGAAATAAACATATATAATATATATAATAAAAATAAAAGTGAAACTAACACAACAATTTTATTTTGTAAAATAGAAAATCCATTTTTCATATTATAAAAAAGATGTTGCATTTCTCTCGATGCAAACAACCAACCATAATGTTCAATTGTACGTTCATATATAAATAAACAATCATCTGAAATTTCTTAAATCATTTTAATTTATTTGTATAGGCTAAGGAAAATTGTCCGACGAAAGATAAAAGCATGCAAGCTATTCAACACAAACCAAGTATATTCGGTTCTTCTCTCAAAATTGTGTTTTTTATGTGATACTATATCTAATAAGTATATTTTTTTGTATGATCCATGTTTAATTAATATGTATACACTTTAATATATAGTACTCTCTGTACCGAAATAATTGTTGTTCTACGTTTCTAGTGTAAAATTCGTCATGTACAATTTTTTTGGTTGTTTCCTAAACTACCCTCCCACCTCTCTCTCGTCCACTCTCTTGCTCACTCACCCACTCTCTGGCTTGCCCCAGTCGAATCCCTAGCTCGCCGCTGCCGCCGCCGCCTCTCCCTCACACTCGTCGCCAGCGCCTCTCCGTCGCCCGTGTTGCCGGCGCCTCTCCGTCGCCCGCGTCGCTCTGCCTCTCCCTCACGCGTCGTCGCCGCCACTCCATTGGCCCTCTCGTCCTCACCCCTTCAAGACCCCATTTTACTTTCCGATAGGTGTATCCGAAGCGCGGCGGCTCGACCTGCAACGCCGGCAGCTGCGGTACATCCCCCCCTCGCTGCTGCTCATCCCCGACCAGGGCTTTAATCTGGAGCTCCATGGCGTCGCACAAGTGTGGCGGCCAGATGGAGCGGATTCATTGCTCCTGCGTGCACCGGGCGCTCCGCGGCCTCATGTTCAGCAGCAGCAACAAGGCCAGCAACGGCTGGAGGGAGGTGCAGGGCAACTTCATCCCCTTCTGCTGTTGCCCAATGTCGAGGACGGTCGAGGAGCCGCCGCTCGTCCTGGCGGTGGACGACAGCCTCGTCGACTGCGTGGTCATCTCCTGGATCCTCCGTAGCTCCAAATACAGAGGTGAGGCGCCATCTCCATCTCACTCCATTCCATGACTAAATCTGAATGCACTGCAGCCTAGGCCAAGCAGACCTCAATGACTGTATCTGAATCTCTGTAAATCTGTATAAATCTTACTTCATGCACTTGTTGCAAGTCAATTCATCACCCTCCTCTCATTGGCAGCCAATTCTGAAACGTTTGCAAGTCAGTTCATCCTATTAACCTAGCCTGAATAAATGTTCTGAAGTGTTTTAGGTGGACACATTGCTGGAGCCGTGTGGCACTCCTAATGGTCTCAAGCATACTCCCGTAAAACATTTGGAGTACATTTGTTGGTTGAAGTACCAAGATATTGGTGGAACTTCATTCAAGGAGTAAAACATTTCCAGTACCAAGATTGCAGTAAATTTTGTGGAACTTCACTGCTTGAGACCATGTTAATGATGATGCTTGTGCAGTACCAAGATTCAGTATCAGTAGCCGAGTGTTGGTTGAAGTGACTGTTCAATTGTTCAGTGTCCGTTTTGTTATCTTCATTTCAGAAATTTATCTTTCCATTCCTTCTTCCTATCCTCATGTAGAGACGATACTGCTTTACTTCAGACAAGTTTTCTTTAAAACCAAATGAACTAGGACTTGCATTTTAGTTTAAAGTTTATGCGCCTAATTTAAAGTTTAATTTCCCAGTAAATTTTGAATGTCTTTTCTTGGTTCTCTACCAGAAAACACACTACTCCATTTTCTGGTGATACTTATCTGGTGATCACAAGATATAAATCCACTATTACCAGTACCATTATCTGGTGATCACAGAACCATTTGAAAATGATCAAAATGTACTCCTTTTCAGTTAATATAGAGTACTGAAACTGAAAATGTGCATACTGAAACTGAAACTGATCAAATGGAGTACAAAACCATTTGAAAACGACCAAGATGATCAAAATGGTCAAATGGAGTACTCCTCAATTAACGTAGAGTAGTTACAGTAATTATCATATCATCTTGCCCTCTTTAATAGTCAATCAACTGTCACTAATCGAGTGTTGTTTACTCCAACAATTATCTTATTTTTAATTGTCACTCCTACAAGCATTTCTTTCTCTTCTCTTTCTGGCTAATCACTCCACACAATTTAAATGATCATTCAAGTTCCTTTTGCAAATTCAAGTTTTTGTAATGAACTACTTATAAGATGGAGTATGTTCCTTTTGCCTCCCTTGTTAAGCAGTAGTTTTTCAAGATGTCACCAAGAGTGGCTCCGACTGAGTTATCACCAAGAGGGGGTCGGCACAGATTTGTCACCTCTTCAAGAGTCATGGCATGTCGGCGCTTGTAACGAAATAAAACAAAACATTATTATTTCTGTGAACTGTACACATTAAATAGATACTGGGCCAAAATCTAACTTTGAATCATGCGACCAGGTTAGGATGTGAATTCTGTTCCGTCAGCACTATTTTATCATGTATGATATTTTCTCATTCTTTCCCAGAACTTGTCTCTTTCCTTGTTTTGGAACTGATGTTTTTTATATGGTTGCTTGACAGTATGAGCCAGAGCTATTTCCTGGTTTGATTTCTCCTGGGTGTACTATGCTTTCTAGTGTCTGATCTGATGGCAAGAATACTATGTCGACGGACAACCTGGACTGTAAATTGGATCTGAAAGCAATAGCTCTCCAGGCATGCAATGCAGAGTATAACCGCAAGGTAAAATCATTATCCTAAGGCATTCATAATGATGTTTGATTTTTTTCTCTTATTGGGCTCGTGATGCTATATTTCCGAAAACATCCAAAATTTTATCACTTTGCTAGCATCCAGTTTGATGAAGCTACTAAACATCGAATCATCCAGCCTAACATAGTGAAGTCACTGCCCTTATATAAGAGAAAAACATATGTTGGAATCGACCCCTGGTTGGTCGGAAAAGACACGTTGATTGTCATCAGTATAAGACCCACAGCTACTGTCAAAGATTTGCCAAATCAACCTGAACACCAAATACGACACTTGACTTGATCAGCAGAGTTATGAATGCAAGTTATCTTAGCACTTGCTTATCAAGCTAAACTCTATTGCTCGGAGGGAAGAAGAGTTCAGATAGTCATACATGTACATGGATTATCTTCCAAATCGCTTGTTTGCATAGACCCAATTAGATTTTAAGCTCGCACCTGCATTTTGTTATCCACATCGGTTGATCCTTGCATACTACCCCTCACGGTTGATGCGATGAATCTGAGACCTAGTATGCAATTACAATGGGTGGAATCATTTAAATTACTTGTTTCACATATGACGCAAAGTGCTAAATATCAAAACATACGAGCATCATGCTTATATAAAACGACAAGTAAATCACACGAGTACGCAGGACTGTAGGAGGTACCTAAAACAGCTAGTAAATCACACAAGTATCCTTTAATGACACCGGAGGTGGTACCATAACTACGACGTGAGAGTTATGGTCATCTTAATTCACATCGAAAAAATGACCAAATATCTCTACTTCAGTGAAGATGCAATCCTACGTATAATCTAGAGCTATGGTCATTGTCGTACAATGGTGCAATTATGTACTCCACTAACTACCACTTCATTAATAGAGTTACAGTTTTTATTCAGTAAAATATTGGTTGTACTAAAAAGGAGTAATCAATAAAAATAAAGATTAATCCCACTCCTAGCAGAGCTAAAAGAGAGTAAATTCAGAAATATCAACTTATAATGCACAATTTATCACGGATCCATCCTAAATGGCCATCTAATAAGCAACTGTTGGGGAACGTAGTAATTTCAAAAATTTTCCTACGCACACGCAAGATCATGGTGATGTATAGCAACGAGAGGGGAGAGTGTTGTCTACATACCCTTGTAGACCCGAAGCGGAAGCGATCACAACGTAGAGGAAGTAGTCGACGTTCTCCTCGCGATCCGACCGATCCGTGCCGTTACTCGACGCCCGAGTTCTTGACACACGTCTGACTCGATGACGTCCCTCAGACTCGATCCGGTAGAGTGTCGAGGGAGAGTTCCACAAGACGACGGCGTGGTGACGATCTTGATGTTTCACCGCAGCAGGCTTCGCTTAAGCTTCGCGACCAGATAACCGAGGTGGAATATGGTGGAGGGGCACCGACACGGCTAAGGAACGATCTCACGATCAACTTGTGTGTTCCAAGGTGCCCCCGCCTCAGATATAAAGGAGCCAGTGAGGGGGGGGCCGGCCAAGGGCATGCTGGAGTCCTACTCCTCTGGGAGTAGGATTCCCCAATCCTAGTTGGACTAGGATTCCTGAGGGAAAGAGAGAGAGGGGCGGCCCTTCTCCTAGTCCTAGTAGGACTAGGGAAGGGGAGGCGACCACCTTGGGCGCCTTCTCCTTTCCACTAAGGCCCATCGAGGCCCATTCACCTCCGGGGTTCCAGAACCTCCCAGACTCAGTAAATTCCGTTTTCGCGGAACCATTCCAACTTCAAACATAGGCTTCCAATATATCAATCTTTATGTCTCGACCATTCCGAGACTCCTCGTCAT
The DNA here is from genome assembly GCA_021437245.1 of Aegilops speltoides. Classification (NCBI taxonomy): domain Eukaryota; kingdom Viridiplantae; phylum Streptophyta; class Magnoliopsida; order Poales; family Poaceae; genus Aegilops; species Aegilops speltoides. The sequence goes on from CM038146.1 coordinate 376,055,964, forward strand.
GTCCGTGATCATATCCGGACTCGAACTCCTTGGTACATCAAAATATATAAACTCATAATAACCGCCATCGAAACCTTGCGTGCGGACCCTACGGTTCGAGAACAATGTAGACATGACCTAGAACTATTCACGGTCAATAACCAACAATGGGACTCGATGCCCATATTGGTTCCTACATATTCTACGAAGATCTTTGTCGGTCAGACCGCATAACAACATACGTTGTTCCCTTTGTCATTGGTATGTTACTTGCCGAGATTCGATCGTCGGTATCCAATACCTAGTTCAATCTCGCACGGCAAGTCTCTTTACTCGTTCAGTAATACATCATCTCACAACTAACTCATTAGTTGTAGTGCTTGCAAGGCTTGATGATGTGCATTACCGAGAGGGCCCAGAGATACCTCTCCGACTATCGGAGTGACAAAACCTAATCTCAAATACGCCAACCCAACATACGCCTTTGGAGACACTGTAGTACTCCTTTATAATCACCCGCCACGTTGTGACGCTTGGTAGCACCCAAAGTGTTCCTCCCAGAACGGAGTTGCATAATCTCATAGTTACAGAACATGTATAAGTCATGGATAAAAGCAAGAGCAACATACTAAACGATCGTGTGCTAAGCTAAGGGAATGGGTCATGTCAATCGATCATTCTACTAATGATGTGACCTCGTTAATCAAATAACAACTCCTTTGTTCATGGTCGGAAACATAACCATCTTTGATTAACAAGCTAGTCTTAGTAGAGGCATACTAGTGACATCTTGTTTTGTCTATGCATTCACACATGTATCATGTTTAGGTTAATACAATTCTAGCATGAATGATAAACATTTATCATGAAATAAGGAAATAAATAATAACTTTATTATTGCCTCTAGGGCATATTTCCTTCAGCCTCCCACTTGCACTAGAGTCAATAATCTAGATTACACAAGAATGATTCTAACACCCATGGAGTCTTGGTGCCGATCATGTTTTGCTCGTGGAAGAGGCTTAGTCAACGGTTCCGCAACATTCAGATCCGTATGTATCTTGCAAATCTCTATGTCTCCGGTCCGACTAAGTCCGGATGGAATTGAAGCGTCTCTTGATGTGTTTGGTCCTCTTGTGAAATCTGGATTCCTTTGCTAAGGCAATTGCTCCAAGATTGTCACGAAGATTTTCATTGGACCCGATGCACTAGGTATGACACCTAGATCGGATATGAACTCCTTCATCCGCACTCCTTCATTAGCCGCCAAGTCGCTATGTATTCCGCTTCACATGTAGATCCCGCCACGACGCTTTGTTTAGAATCGCACTAACCGACTCCTCCGCTTAGTGTAAATACGATCCGGTCTGCGATTTAGAATCGTCGGATCGGTGTCAAAGCTTGCATCAACGTAACTGTTTACGATGAGCTCTTTGTCACCTCCATATACGAGAAACATATCCTTAGTCCTTTTCGTATTTCAGATGTTCTTGATCACGCCCGATGATCCACTCTGGATTACTTTGGTACCTCCTGCTAGGCTTATAGCAAGGCACACATCAGTCCGTACACAAGATTGCATACATGATAGAGCCTATGGTCAAGCATAGGAACATCTTTCATTTCTCTCTATCTTCTGCGGTGGTGGGCATTGAGTCCGACTCAACTTCACACCTTGTAACACGTGCAAGAACCCTTTCTTTGCTTGATCCATTTTGAACTTCTTCAAAACTTTGTCAAGGTATGTGCTTTGTGAAAGTCCAATTAAGTGTCTTGATCTATCTCTATAGATCTTGATGCCCAATATGTAAGCGGCTTCACCGAGGTCTTTCATTGAAAACTCTTATTCAAGTATCCCTTTATGCTATCCAGAATTCTATATCATTTCCGATCGCAATATGTCATCCACATATAAGATCGTAAATGCTACTGAGCTCCCACTCACTTTCTTGTAAATACAAAGCTTCTCCAAAAGTCTCAGACAAACCCAAATGCTTTGATCACACTATCAAAACGCTTATTCCAACTCCGAGATGCTTGCACCAGTCCATATATGGATCATTTGGAGCTTGCACACTTTGTTAGCTCCTTTGGATCGATAAAACCTTCTCGTTGCATCATATACAACTCTTCTTCCGTAAATCCATTCAGAATGCGTCTTTACATCCATTTGCCAAATTTCATAATCATAAAATGCGCAATCGCTAACATGATTCGGACGGACTTAAGCATCGCTACGGTGAGAAGGTCTCATCGTAGTCAATCCCTTGAACTTGTCGAAAACCTTTTGCATAAGTCGAGCTTTATAGACGATAACATTACCGTCGGCGTCGGTCTTCTTCTTGAAGATCCACTTGTTTTCTATTGCTTGCCTACCTCTGCAAGTCAACCAAAGTCCACACTTTGTTTTCATACATGGATCCCATCTCGCATTTCATGGCCTCAAGCCATTTTGCGGAATCTGGGCTCACCATCGCTTCTTCATAGTTCGTAGGTTCATCATGATCTAGTAGCATGACTTCCGAGCAGGATTACCGTACCACTCAGTGCGGATCTTACTCGTCGATCTACGAGGTTTCTGAAGAACTTGATCCAAGTTTCATGATCAACATCATCAACTTCCTCACTACTTGGCGAGGTGTCTCGTAAACCGGTTTCGCGATTTAACTACTTTCAAGTAAGGGAGAAGGTACTATTACCTCATCAAGTTCCACTTTCCTCCCACTCACTTCTTTCGAGAGAAACTCCTTCTCTAGAAAGGATCCATTCTTAGCAACGAATGTCTTGCCTTCGGATCTGTGATAGAAGGTGTACCCAACTGTCTCCTTTGGGTATCCTATGAAGACACATTTCTCGATTTGGGTTCGAGCTTATCAGTTGAAGCTTTTTCACATAAGCATCGCATCCCCAAACTTTAAGAAACGACAACTTTGGTTTCTTGCTAAACCACAGTTCATAAGGTGTCGTCTCAACGGATTTCGACGGTGTTCTATTCGATGTGAATGCGGCCGTCTCTAGAGCATAACCCCAAAACGATAGCGGTAAATCAGAAGAGACATCATAGATCGCGCCATATCTAGTAAAGTGCGATTCTGACGTTCGGACACACCATTCTGTTGTGGTGTTCCGTGGCGAAGTTTGTAAACTATTCCGCATTGTTTCAAATGTAGACCAAACTCGTAACTCAAATATTCACCTCCACGATCGATCGTAGAAACTTAATTTTCTTGTTACGATGATTTTCAACTTCACTCAAATTCTTTGAACTTTTCAAACGCTTTGGACTTATGTTTCATTAAGTAGATATACCCATATCTCGCTTAAGTCATCTGTGAAGGTGAGAAAATAACGATATCCGCCACGAGCCTCAATATTCATCGGACCACATACATCTCAGATGTATGATTTCCAACAAATCATTGCTCTCTCCATAGTCTGGGAGAACGGTGTTCTAGTCATCTTGCCCATGAGGCACGGTTCGCAAGTGCCAAGTGATTCATAATCAAGTGACTCCAAAAGTCCATCAAGATGGAGTTTCTTCATGCGCTTTACAATCGATATGACCTAAACGGCAAGTGCACAAATAAGTTGCACTATCATTATCAACTCTGCATCTTTTGGTTTCAACATTATGAATATGTGTATCACTACTATCGAGATTCATAAGAAATAGACCACTCCTCAAGGGTGCATGACCATAAAAGATATTACTCAAATAAATAGAACAACCATTATTCTCGATTTAAATGAATAACCGCCTCGCATCAAACAAGATCCAGATATAATGTTCATGCTCAACGCAGCACCAAATAACAATTATTTAGGTCTAAAACTAATCCCAAGGTAGATGTAGAGGTAGCGTGTCGACCGCGATCACATCGACTTTGGAACCATTTCCCACGCAAGATCGTCACCTCGCCCTTTGCCGAGTTCGCAATCAGTAGTCCTGCTTTGAGTTGCAAATATTAGCAATGTAACCAAGATCAAATACCAGTGCTACTACGAGCTCTAGTAAGGTACACATCAATAACATGTATATCACATATACCTTTGTTCACCTTGCCATCCTTCTTATCCGCCAAATACTTGGGGCGGTTCCGCTTCCAAAGGACTACCGCTTGCGGTAGAAGCACTCGGCCTGTGTTTAGGGCCGACTTGGGTTTCTTCTCTGAGCAAAGAACTTGCTTGTCGTTCTTCTTGAGATTTCCTTCTTCTTCCCTTTGCCTTTCTTCTTGAAACTAGTGGTCTTATTGACCATCAACACTTGATGCTCCTTCTTGATTTCTACCTCCATGACCTTTAGCATTGCGTAAGAGCTCGAGCATAGTCTTTACTAACCCTTGCATATTATAGTTCATCACGAAGCCTTTGTAGCTTGGTGGCGGTGATTGAGAATTCATCAATGACACAATCATCCGGAAGATTAACTCCCAATTGTGTCAAGTGATTGTAGTACCCGGACATTACGAGTATATGCTCACTAATGTAATCGTTCTCCTCCATCTTGCGGCTATAGAACTTATTGGAGACTTCATATCTCTCAATCCGCATTCTGTTGGAATATTAACTTCAACTCTGGAACATCTCATATGCTCCATGACGCTCAAAACGCCGTTGAAGTCCGGTTCTAAGCCGTAAAGCATGGCACATCGAACTATAGAGTAGTCATCGCTTTGCTCGCCAGACGCTCATAACATCTCGGCGTTGCTCCAAAGAAGAAGTTCGTCACCTAGCGGTGCATCCAGGCGTAGCTCTTACGTGCAAAGAATGAGGATGATCTCGTTACGGACCCAAATCCGTGTAATTGCTACCATCATTTTTCAACTTTGCTTTCTCAAGGAACGATTAAAATTCAACTAACAACAAAGACGAGCCATCTATCTACAATCAAACATAAACAAGCAAGATACTATCAGTACTAAGTTCATGATAAATTTAAGTTCAATTAATCATATTACTTAAGAACTCCCACTTAGAAAAACATCTCTAGTCATCTAAGTGATCACGTGATCCAAATCAACTAAACCATAACCAATCATCACGTGAAATGGAGTAGTTTTCAATGGTGAACATCTTATGTTGATCATATCTATTATATGACTCACGCCGACCTTTCGGCCTCTCGTGTTCCGAGGCCATATCTCGCATATGCTAGGCTCGTCAAGTATAACCCGAGTATTCTGCGTGTGCAAAACCGGCTTGCACCGTTGTAGATGGACGAGAGCTTATCACACCCGATCATCACGTGGTGTCCGGGCACGATTTAACTTTGGCAACGGTGCATACCCGGGAGAACACTTCTTGATAATTTAGTGAGAGATCATCTTATAATGCTACCGTCAATCAAAGCAAGATAAGATGCATAAAAGGATAAACATCACATGCAAATCAATATAAGTGATATGATATGGTCATCATCATCTTGTGCTTCATGATCTCCATCTTGCAAAGACCACCATGATCACCATCGCCACCCGCGACACCTTGATCTCCATCGTAGCATCGTTGTCGCCTCGCCAAACTTATGCTACTACGACTATCGCTACCGCTTAGTGATAAAGTAAAGCATTACAGGCTTATTGCATTGCATACAATAAAGCGACAACCATATGGCTCTCGCCAATTGCCGATAACCGGTTACAAAACATGATCATCTCATACAATAAAATATAGCATCACGTCTTGACCATATCACATCACAACATGCCCGCAAAAACAAGTTAGACGTCCTCTACTTTGTTGTTGCAAATTTTACGTGGTCGCTACGGGCTTAAGCAAGAACCGGCCTCACCCACGCATCAAAACCACAACGATATTTCACAAATAGACTCCGTTTAACCTTCTCAAGGACGGGCGTAGTCACACTCGGCTCAACTAAAGTGAGAGAGACAGACACCCACCGGTCACCTTTAAGCAACGAGTGCTCGTGGCGGTGAAACCGATCTCGCGTAAGCGCACGCGTAATGTCGATGCAGGCCGCTTCATCTCACAATACCATTGAACCAAAGTATGACATCTTTGGTAGGTAGTATGACTTGTATCGCCCACAACTCACTTGTGTTCTACTCGTGCAAAACATCAAACCATAGAAAAACCTAGGCTCGGATACCACCGTTGGGGAACGTAGTAATTTCAAAAATTTTCCTACGCACACGCAAGATCATGGTGATGTATAGCAACGAGAGGGAGAGTGTTGTCTACATACCCTTGTAGACCCGGCGAAGCGATCACAACGTAGAGGAAGTAGTCGACGCTCTCCTCGCGATCCGACCGATCCGGCCGTTACTCGACGCCCGAAGTTCTTGACACACGTCTGACTCGATGACGTCCCTCGACTCGATCCGGTAGAGTGTCGAGGGAGAGTTCCACAAGACGACGGCGTGGTGGACGATCTTGATGTTTCACCGTGGCAGAGGCTTCGCCTAAGCTTCATGACAGATAACCGAGGTGGAATATGGTGGAGGGGCACCAGACACGGCTAAGGAACGATCTCACGATCAACTTGTGTGTTCAAGGTGCCCCCGCCTCAGTATATAAAGGAGCCGGGGGAGGGGGCGGCGGCCAAAGGGGGCATACAGGAGTCCTACTCCTGGGAGTAGGATTTCCCAATCCTAGTTGGACTAGGATTCGGGAGGAAAGAGAGAGAGGGGCGGCCCTTCTCCTAGTCCTAGTAGGACTAGGGAAGGGGGAGGCCATGCCACCTTGGGCTGCCCTTCTCCTTTCCACTAAGGCCCATCGAGGCCCATTCACCTCCGGGGGTTCCAGAACCTCCTAAGACTCTCAGAATTCCGCCGCCGGAACCATTCCAACTTCAAACATAGGCTTCCAATATATCAATCTTTATGTCTCGACCATTCCGAGACTCCTCGTCATGTCCGTGATCATATCCGGACTCGAACTCCTTGGTACATCAAAATATATAAACTCATAATAAGCGCCATCGAAACCTTAAGCGTGCGGACCCTACGGTTCGAGAACAATGTAGACATGACCTAGAACTATTCACGGTCAATAACCAACAAGCGGGACTGGATGCCCATATTGGTTCCTACATATTCTACGAAGATCTTTGTCGGTCAGACCGCATAACAACATACGTTGTTCCTTTGTCATTGGTATGTTACTTGCCGAGATTCGATCGTCGGATCCAATACCTAGTTCAATCTCGCACGCAAGTCTCTTTACTCGTTCAGTAATACATCATCTCACAACTAACTCATTAGTTGTAGTGCTTGCAAGGCTTCATGATGTGCATTACCGAGAGGGCCAGAGATACCTCTCCGACTATCGGAGTGACAAAACCTAATCTCAAATACGCCAACCCAACATCGCCTTTGGAGACACTGTAGTACTCCTTTATAATCACCCGATTCGTTGTGACGCTTGGTAGCACCAAAGTGTTCCCCAGTAAACGGAGTTGCATAATCTCATAGTTACAGAACATGTATAAGTCATGGATAAAAGCAAGAGCAACATACTAAACGATCGTGTGCTAAGCTAAGGGAATGGGTCATGTCAATCGATCATTCTACTAATGATGTGACCTCGTTAATCAAATAACAACTCCTTTGTTCATGGTCGGAAACATAACCATCTTTGATTAACAAGCTAGTCTTAGTAGAGGCATACTAGTGACATCTTGTTTTGTCTATGCATTCACACATGTATCATGTTTCCTGTTAATACAATTCTAGCATGAATGATAAACATTTATCATGAAATAAGGAAATAAATAATAACTTTATTATTGCCTCTAGGGCATATTTCCTTGATCTCCCACTTGCACTAGAGTCAATAATCTAGATTACACAAGAATGATTCTAACACCCATGGAGTCTTGGTGCCGATCATGTTTTGCTCGTGGAAGAGGCTTAGTCAACGGTTCCGCAACATTCAGATCCGTATGTATCTTGCAAATCTCTATGTCTCCGTCCCGACTAAGTCCGGATGGAATTGAAGCGTCTCTTGATGTGTTTGGTCCTCTTGTGAAATCTGGATTCCTTTGCTAAGGCAATTGCTCCAAGATTGTCACGAAGATTTTCATTGGACCCGATGCACTAGGTATGACACCTAGATCGGATATGAACTCCTTCATCCGCACTCCTTCATTAGGCGCTCAAGCCGCTATGTATTCCGCTTCACATGTAGATCCCGCCACGACGCTTTGTTTAGAATCGCACTAACCGACAGCTCCTCCGCTTAGTGTAAATACGATCCGGTCTGCGATTTAGAATCGTCCGGATCGGTGTCAAAGCTTGCATCAACGTAACTGCCATTTATGAGCTCTTTGTCACCTCCATATACGAGAAACATATCCTTAGTCCTTTTCGTATTTCAGATGTTCTTGATCACGCCCGATGATCCACTCGATTACTTTGGTACCTCCTGCTAGGCTTATAGCAAGGCACACATCAGTCTGTACACGACATTGCATACATGATAGAGCCTATGGTCAAGCATAGGAACATCTTTCATTTCTCTCTATCTTCTGCGGTGGTCGGGCATTGAGTCCGACTCAACTTCACACCTTGTAACACGTGCAAGAACCCTTTCTTTGCTTGATCCATTTTGAACTTCTTCAAAACTTTGTCAAGGTATGTGCTTTGTGAAAGTCCAATTAAGTGTCTTGATCTATCTCTATAGATCTTGATGCCCAATATGTAAGCAGCTTCACCGAGGTCTTTCATTGAAAAACTCTTATTCAAGTATCCCTTTATGCTATCGAAATTCTATATCATTTCCGATCGCAATATGTCATCCACATATAAGATCGTAAATGCTACTGAGCTCCCACTCACTTTCTTGTAAATACAGCTTCTCCAAAAGTCTGTACAAACCCAAATGCTTTGATCACACTATCAAAACGCTTATTCCAACTCCGAGATGCTTGCACCAGTCCATATATGGATCATTGGAGCTTGCACACTTTGTTAGCTCCCTTTGGATCGATAAAACCTTCGTTGCATCATATACAACTCTTCTTCCGTAAATCCATTCAGAATGCGTCTTTACATCCATTTGCCAAATTTCATAATCATAAAATGCGCAATCGCTAACATGATTCGGACGGACTTAAGCATTGCTACGGGTGAGAAGGTCTCATCGTAGTCAATCCCTTGAACTTGTCGAAACCTTTTGCATAAGTCGAGCTTTATAGACAAGAATATTACCGTCGCGTCGGTCTTCTTCTTGAAGATCCACTTGTTTTCTATTGCTTGCCTACCCTCGGGCAAGTCAACCAAAGTCCACACTTTGTTTTCATACATGGATCCCATCTCGCATTTCATGGCCTCAAGCCATTTTGCGAATCTGGGCTCACCATCGCTTCTTCATAGTTCGTGAGGTTCATCATGATCTAGTAGCATGACTTCCGAGCAGGATTACCGTACCACTCAGTGCGGATCTTACTCGTCGATCTACGAGGTTCTGCGAAGAACTTGATCCAAGTTTCATGATCAACATCATCAACTTCCTCACTACTTGGCGAGGTGTCTCGTAAACCGGTTTCTGCGATTTAACTACTTTCAAGTAAGGGAGAAGGTACTATTACCTCATCAAGTTCCACTTTCCTCCCACTCACTTCTTTCGAGAGAAACTCCTTCTCTAGAAAGGATCCATTCTTAGCAACGAATGTCTTGCCTTCGGATCTGTGATAGAAGGTGTACCCAACTGTCTCCTTTGGGTATCCTATGAAGACACATTCGATTTGGGTTCGAGCTTATCAGTTGAAGCTTTTTCACATAAGCATCGCATCCCCAAACTTTAAGAAACGACAACTTTGGTTTCTTGCTAAACCACGATTCATAAGGTGTCGCCTCAACGGATTTCGACGGTGTTCTATTCAAATGTGAATGCGGCCGTCTCTAGAGCATAACCCCAAAACGATAGCGGTAAATCAGAAGAGACATCATAGATCGCGCCATATCTAGTAAAGTGCGATTCTGACGTTCGGACACACCATTCTGTTGTGGTGTTAGGGTGGCGTAAGTTGTAAACTATTCCGCATTGTTTCAAATGTAGACCAAACTCAGAACTCAAATATTCACCTCCACGATCGATCGTAGAAACTTAATTTTCTTGTTACGATGATTTTCAACTTCACTCAAATTCTTTGAACTTTTCAAACGTTTGGACTTATGTTTCATTAAGTAGATATACCCATATCCGCTTAAGTCATCTGTGAAGGTGAGAAAATAACGATATCCGCCACGAGCCTCAATATTCATCGGACCACATACATCTCAGATGTATGATTTCCAACAAATCTGTTGCTCTCTCCATAGTACCGAGAACGGTGTTCTAGTCATCTTGCCCATGAGGCACGGTTCATAAGTGCCAAGTGATTCATAATCAAGTGACTCCAAAAGTCCATCAAGATGGAGTTTCTTCATGCGCTTTTAATCGATATGACCTAAACGGCGATTGCCACAAATAAGTTGCACTATCATTATCAACTCTGATCTTTTGGTTTCAACATTATGAATATGTGTATCACTACTATCGAGATTCATAAGAAATAGACCACTCCTCAAGGGTGCATGACCATAAAAGATATTACTCAAATAAATAGAACAACCATTATTCTCGATTTAAATGAATAACCGCCTCGCATCAAACAAGATCCAGATATAATGTTCATGCTCAACGCAGCACCAAATAACAATTATTTAGGTCTAAAACTAATCCCGAAGGTAGATGTAGAGGTAGCGTGTCGACCGCGATCACATCGACTTTGGAACCATTTCCCACGCCAAGATCGTCACCTCGCCCTTTGCCGAGTTAAGCAATCAGTAGTCCTGCTTCGAGTTGCAAATATTAGCAATGTAACCAAGATCAAATACCAGTGCTACTACGAGCTCTAGTAAGGTACACATCAATAACATGTATATCACATATACCTTTGTTCACCTTGCCATCCTTCTTATCCGCCAAATACTTGGGGCGTTCCGCTTCCAAAGGACTACCGCTTGCAGTAGAAGCACTCGATTTGTGTTTAGGGCCGACTTGGGTTTTTCTCCCGAGCAAAGAACTTGCTTCTTCGTTCTTCTTGAGATTTCCTTCTTCTTCCCTTTGCCTTTCTTCTTGAAACTAGTGGTCTTATCGACCATCAACACTTGATGCTCCTTCTGATTTCTACCTCGCAGACCTTTAGCATTGCGAAGAGCTCGAGCATAGTCTTTACTAACCCTTGCATATTATAGTTCATCACGAAGCCTTTGTAGCTTGGTGGCGTGATTGAGAATTACATCAATGACACAATCATCCGGAAGATTAACTCCCAATTGTGTCAAGTGATTGTAGTACCCGCACATTACGAGTATATGCTCACTAATGTAGCTGTTCTCCTCCATCTTGCAGCCTATAGAACTTATTGGAGACTTCATATCTCTCAATCCGCATTCATGTTGAATATTAACTTCAACTCGAACATCTCATATGCTCCATGACGCTCAAAACGCCGTTGAAGTCCCGGTTCTAAGCCGTAAAGCATGGCACATCGAACTATAGAGTAGTCATCACTTTGCTCGCCAGACGCTCATAACATCCGGCGTTGCTTCCAAAGAAGAAGTTCGCTACCTAGCGGTGCATCCAGACGTAGCTCTTACGTGCAAAGAATGAGGATGATCTCAAATTACGGACCAAATTCGTGTAATTGCTACCATCATTTTTCAACTTTGCTTTCTCAAGGAACGATTAAAATTCAACTAACAACAAAGACGAGCCATCTATCTACAATCAAACATAAACAAGCAAGATACTATCGGTACTAAGTTCATGATAAATTTAAGTTCAATTAATCATATTACTTAAGAACTCCCACTTAGAAAAACATCTCTAGTCATCTAAGTGATCACGTGATCCAAATCAACTAAACCATAACCAATCATCACGTGAAATGGAGTAGTTTTCAATGGTGAACATCTTATGTTGATCATATCTACTATATGACTCACGCCGACCTTTCGGTCTCTCGTGTTCCGAGGCCATATCTCGCATATGCTAGGCTCGTCAAGTATAACCCGAGTATTCTCGTGTGCAAAACCGGCTTGCACCCGTTGTAGATGGACGAGAGCTTATCACACCCGATCATCACGTGGTGTCCGGGCACGATTTAACTTTGGCAACGGTGCATACCCGGGAGAACACTTCTTGATAATTTAGTGAGAGATCATCTTATAATGCTACCGTCAATCAAAGCAAGATAAGATGCATAAAAGGATAAACATCACATGCAAATCAATATAAGTGATATGATATGGTCATCATCATCTTGTGCTTCATGATCTCCATCTTGCAAAGACCACCATGATCACCATCGCCACCGCCGCGACACCTTGATCTCCATCGTAGCATCGTTGTCGCCTCGCCAAACTTATGCTATTACGACTATCGCTACCGCTTAGTGATAAAGTAAAGCATTACAGGCTATTGCATTGCATACAATAAAGCGACAACCATATGGCTCTCGCCGATGCCGATAACCGGTTACAAAACATGATCATCTCATACAATAAAATATAGCATCACGTCTTGACCATATCACATCACAACATGCCTGCAAAAACAAGTTAGACGTCCTCTACTTTGTTGTTGCAAATTTTACGTGGTCGCTACGGGCTTAAGCAAGAACCGCCTCACCTACGCATCAAAACCACAACGATACTTCGTCAAATAGACTCCGTTTAACCTTCTCAAGGACGGGCGTAGTCACACTTTGCTCAACTAAAGTGAGAGAGACAGACACCCACGGTCACCTTTAAGCAACGAGTGCTCGTGGCGGTGAAACCGATCTCGCGTAAGCGTCTGCGTAATGTCGGTCGGGCCGCTTCATCTCACAATACCGCTGAACCAAAGTATGACATTTGGTAGGTAGTATGACTTGTATCGCCCACAACTCACTTGTGTTCTACTCGTGCAAAACATCAAACCATAGAAAAACCTAGGCTCGGATACCTTTGTTGGGGAACGAGTAATTTCAAAAATTTTCTACGCACACGCAAGATCATGGTGATGTATAGCAACGAGAGGGGAGAGTGTTGTCTACATACCCTTGTAGACCGAGCGGAAGCGATCACAACGTAGAGGAAGTAGTCGACGTTCTCCTCGCGATCCGACCGATCGGCGCCAAGCACTCGACGCCCGAGTTCTTGACACACGACTACTCGATGACGCCCCTCAGACTCGATCCAAATGAGTGTCGAGGAGAGTTCCACAAGACGACGGCGGCAGGACGATCTTGATGTTTCACCGCCAGAGGCTTCGCTTAAGCTTCATGACAGATAACCGAGGTGGAATATGGTGGAGGGGGCACCGACACGGCTAAGGAACGATCTCACGATCAACTTGTGTGTTCAAGGTGCCCCCCGCCTCAGATATAAAGGAGCCAGGGGAGGGGGCGGCGGCCAAGGGGCGCTACAGGAGTCCTACTCCTCCGAGTAGGATTCCCCAATCCTAGTTGGACTAGGATTCCTGAGGGAAAGAGAGAGAGGGGGCGGCCTTCTCCTAGTCCTAGTAGGACTAGGGAAGGGGGGAGGCATGGCCACCTTGGGCTGCCCTTCTCCTTTCCACTAAGGCCCATCGAGGCCCATTCACCTCCCGGGGTTCCAGAACCTCCGGTACTCGGTAGAATTTGCCGCTTGGAACCATTCCGAACTTCAAACATAGGCTTCAATATATCAATCTTTATGTCTCGACCATTCCGAGACTCCTCGTCATGTCCGTGATCATATCCGGACTCAGAACTCCTTGGTACATCAAAATATATAAACTCATAATAACCGCCATCGAAACCTTAAGCGTGCGGACCCTACGGTTCGAGAACAATGTAGACATACCTAGAACTATTCACGGTCAATAACCAACGGCGGACCTCGATGCCCATATTGGTTCCTACATATTCTACGAAGATCTTTGTCGGTCGGACCGCATAACAACATACGTTGTTCCTTTGTCATTGGTATGTTACTTGCCGAGATTCGATCGTCGGATCCAATACCTAGTTCAATCTCACACGGCAAGTCTCTTTACTCGTTCCGTAATACATCATCTCACAACTAACTCATTAGTTGTAGTGCTTGCAAGGCTTGATGATGTGCATTACCGAGAGGGCCAGAGATACCTCTCCGACTATCGGAGTGACAAAACCTAATCTCAAATACGCCAACCCAACATCCGCCTTTGGAGACACCTGTAGTACTCCTTTATAATCACCCAGCGTTGTGACGTTTGGTAGCACCAAAGTGTTCCTCCGTTAACGGAGTTGCATAATCTCATAGTTACAGGAACATGTATAAGTCATGGATAAAAGCAGAGCAACATACTAAACGATCGTGTGCTAAGCTAAGGGAATGGGTCATGTCAATCGATCATTCTACTAATGATGTGACCTCGTTAATCAAATAACAACTCCTTTGTTCATGGTCGAAACATAACCATCTTTGATTAACAAGCTAGTCTTAGTAGAGGCATACTAGTGACATCTTGTTTTGTCTATGCATTCACACATGTATCATGTTTCCGGTTAATACAATTCTAGCATGAATGATAAACATTTATCATGAAATAAGGAAATAAATAATAACTTTATTATTGCCTCTAGGGCATATTTCCTTCAGCAACATATGTTTGCCCAAACTTTATGTTGCAACGTCCCAAATTGCCATTATATAGTACCAATAATGAGGGATGAGAAAATAAAGAATGAAGTCATGGAAATACCTCAAGTAAATAATCCAAAATATTATTCTGTATTCCTTCTCGACAAACTGGCTTCTTCTTCAATTAAAAAAAATCATATTTCTTGTTCAGTTGGAGCGTTCGCAATAGTAGAACTTTCTTCAGGATTATTTGTAGAGATGTACGGAATTTCTTTATCTACAGATTAATAGGCTGAAACACCAACACCATGATTTTCAGACCCTGCCAACTCTATAATTCTATAAGATCCAATACCTGCTAGATTGTTCCACAACACCAATGTCCAAGTCAATACCATATATTATCCACTGAAATGTCTGATTTAATATCATATGCAAAAACATTAGAGCAATGTGCTCTCCTTTACCCATATTGTGTACCACATAACATTATGAACATTAGGGGAGGATTAGCCTGCAGCTATTTTAGATCGTGCACCAAATACTTGTAGTTTTCCTAAATTAGGGAGAAGAACAATGTTGAAATCCACAAGAGTCGTATAGAAATTTCTGCAATCAATATCATACCTGATCCATGTACGGCAGCCTCTAAATAAGCAACATAAGTCCACAGTCCATAAGTATGTAGGCTACGCTCCAATTTGATGTATCATGCAATTTTACAATACTCGGATAGTTTTGTAAAGCATACGATACTGCATTGGAGGGCTATAAGCTTCATTAATCCGAAAATATGTAGACAGCAGCTGAGATCGTAACTTAGTGACACAACACATGGTATGATAGCTAAAGGAGAGGCTATCAATTGTCATTTTTTTGCACTGATGTGCCAGTAGAAAAACACCATTGATTCGATTTGATGTGTGAAGTCACCTGTCGACTCGGCTTGCCATTGATTCTGCGCCTATTCCCTGGCTTCCTGAAATAAAATTTCCCAGCACCGGATCAGTTCAAAGAAAAGACAGATAGAAAAACCAACGGAGAGAAGAGCCCATCTGAATGTGATCACTTGCCTTGCCGAGAGCATTGAGCTTCCCTAGCACCAGCTCGGGAGAATCCAACAAGGAGGGCCTCCTCTTGGGGGAGGCAGTTGTGCCGCCGACGCCGGCCGTCGGAGACCAGCAAGGAGGGCTCCTTCTCCCTGGGCCTCCTGCTCATGGTGCGTGAGCCGTGCAGCTCATCGAGCTCTTCTCCTGCACATACAGTTTAAGCTTCAATTCAAATCAGCTTCAGAAGCTGCAAGACAGAACATGTTCAGTTCATGTGTGCAGAGTACATACAGGTGGAACCGGCCCTTTGGGATCTTGTTCTGTGGAGGAGGAGGTGGATTGCCCTGTCGGCGACGAAGCTCCAGCCGTGTGTCACCAGCCTGGGCATGATGGTGGTGCTCTTCTTGACCAACGCCGACCTCCGCGCTGGCGAGGGCCGCTCCTTGACGGGCGTCTTCTCCTCGAAGTTGAGCGCGATGGGCCTGACAACCTTGGGTGATGCGAGCACCCCGGCATCGCCGGCACCGCTATGCTTCTCGGCCCCAGGAGCCCCTCCGCGGCACGGCCTCCTTCTTGGCAGGCTCGGGCGTGCCGACAACGAGCGGGTGGTGCCTCGGGATGTGTATGGTGCCGACCACGACGGGGACGGGGGGACCCCGGGTCGAGGCGGCGACTCCGCTTCTGGACGGTTGGTGTCGTCGCGGAGGAGCGGCCGTGCGTGAGGACCGGAGGAGGTGGGGACTGGGGAGCGGAGTGTAGAGAGGCCGGCGGCGGAGACGTCTGGACGCAACGTCCTGCCCCTCATCTCTTCCCTCGTGCGGCGGCTAGGGTTTGCGGAGGGATGGTGTGCGTTGCCTCGCTCCGTCGCTTCTGGGTTTTTTCTCGTTGGTTTTCTTTCGTAGGTTTTTTTTCGACGTGCAGGCCTCGCTCGCTACCTGAGGCATCGCTACCTCCAGGGGGGGCATCACTCGATGGTCCAGGAGAAAATCGTTGGAGGTGGGAGGTGGGAGGAGGTACCAAAATAGGTACCAAAAAAAACTGGGCGAGGTGGGACGAAAATAAAACCCGGAACGCGACCTACCAACTGAGACATTAGGAGGTACCAAAATAGGTACCAAAAAAACCCGGGCGAGGTGGGACGAAAATAAAACCCGGAACGCGACCTACCAACTGAGACATTAGGAGTTTAGATGGAAAATTCTCTGCACGGCAAGACATACTCAATGCCATGAGTCGGTGGGGTATGACCTAGGGAAATTATTCTCAATTCCATATAAATCCTTGACAAGAACGCGTACCACGGCCGTCGGCGTACGTGAAAGATCTTGCTGCTGGTCATATATAAACAGAACAAATAAGTTCGCCGCCGGCGCGCGCATCATCGGTCTCCAAAGCGAAAGAGGATAGACACAAAGCGATTAATCAATCCATCAATCCATGGACGTAGGTCAGGCTGAGGCGGCGGCGCTGCTGTTCACGGAGGCGATCCACGACGGCCCGCCGACCGCGGCGCTCTACGCCGAGCGAGCGCAGGCGCTCATCAGGGCGGGCAACTTCGCCGCCGCGGCCGCCGACGCCACAAGGGCCACCGACCTCGACCCCACCATGCACAGGGCCTACCTCCGGAAAGCCCGCGCGTGCATCAACCTCGAGCGCTACGGCTCCGCCAGGGCCGCCGTCCTGGCCGGCGCCGCCGTCGCACCGGGGGACCTGCGGTTCGCCGAGCTCATGGAGGAGCTCGACGCCAAGGTGGTTCCGGGGCAGAGGACGGAGCTGGCGGCAGGGGCGGCAGCCGGCGCCTGCGACAGCGACCGCGAGCAGCTAGCAAAAGTGGCCGGTGATGTGCACGGATGGCCAAGGCCGGCGGCGCACCGGAGGGCATCGAGCTGCGTCTAGGCATGCCACGTACTACTAACTTCATCGGTACGATGCAACGACATACGCTAGGGTGATTGAGCCGAACTTTTCTCTAATTGAACCGCACAACATCGCTGCGTTGCTTAATCCAATGACCTGTTTGTAGAGGAATTACTAATACATTCAGTGGTACGTAGATTAGAATTTTAGAACTAAGTCGTTTTCTTACGCTAAATCGTTGTGTTAGAGTATGTATATCCTAGAATCAAACGTGCGCTTTGCCACGCCGTTTTTCTTTGTTAGGTTAAAACAATTGTTTTCTCTTTGGTTATGTAAGTGCATCTCCGGGGCAATCCGTAAATTTTTTGTTGCATCTGCTCGCGGTTAGGGCATCTCCAGCCGTTTGCCCCCCAGGAGGCACCTTTTTTCGCCTCCTGGGGGGCCGCCGGCGAGAACTTAGGCCTTGGGGGCCAAACCACTTCCACTCGTTGCCTCCCCACGAGCAGCGTTGGACTCCCACAATCGGAGCGTCATTTCGTCGAGCACCTTGACCGCGGTGGCGTCGATGACCTCCAGCCAACGGAGGAGCGCGAGCGTCGACGGAGGCCTGACGGAAGACCACACGGACATGAGCACGAGCAGCGCTGGGCTCCCACGGAGGCAGCAACATTTCATCGAGCATCTTGACGCGGCGCGGCGCTGCCGCCGCTCGGCGCGCCCGTCGGGCCGGGCTCAGACGGGACGGGCGGGCGCCAGATGCGTTGGCCGGCGGGCGTAGTAGACGCGTCCCGCCCGCGCCGCGCCGTCCAGGCCACGGCTGCGCCCTACCTCATCATGGCGTCCTCCACTGTCTCCTGCTCCTGCCCGACGACGGCGTCTCCGAGGCACCGCGCGAGGACGACGGCGTGAGCAACAAGGAGGAGGAGGAGGTTGCTGGTCGCTTGCCTTGTAGACGGGGCCGAAGCCGCCGCGGCCGAGCAGGTTGCCGTCAGAGAAGCCGGCGGTGGCGGCCTCCAGCACCGGCAGATCGATGAAGAGCGTCCACTGGTTGTCCTCCTCCTTGTTGCTCTCCCGACGATGAGGGCGAGGACGATCGAGCCACAACCGCGCTTCGCCCGCGCCAGCGTGCCGTGCCGCCCGCCCGCCCCACACGCCATAGCCACACGCAATGAAGCTCCGGCCGGCCACGCCATTTACCACACGCCGGCGGACGCTGCGCGCGGCTCCGGCATGTCGTGGCGCCACGCAGCCCAAGCAAAGCCTTCCACCAAGTAAGCAACACAACAAGAAGAGCGCGAGCGAGCACGGCGGGAAGGCGACTGGCGGAGGGGCAAGCGCGAGCAGAGCGAGGCGGGGAGGCGACATGGCAGCGAGAGGATGAGCGAGCCGGCGGGGAGGTCATGGGAAGGAGGCGAAGCGCCCAAGGAAGAAAGCGAGGCGGCGAGCTCGGCGGGGCTCGGCGAGGGAAAGATTCCCACATGCACGGGTGGGCCTAGCAGGAAAAAGAGGAGAGAGAGTGAGGAGAGAGGCCGACATGTGGGGGTTTTGCATGCAAAAAGGAGCGTCGGCGCCCCCAAGTGCCTCCCGACTTTTTGGGTTTGGATCGGGACCGCCGGGCGTAACTTCGGCCAAATCCGGCGCTATTTGAGCTCTTGGGGTCCCGGCTGGGAGAAAAATTAAGCGCCGGCGTCCAAAAAGTGCTCGTGGGGGGCATCCTGGGGGGCCGGCTGGAGATGCCCTTAGGGATCAGTCTGCGGACATGAATACGGGAGACCGTCATTCAACACTATCTTGTATAAGTCCGCCAGTAAAAGGCACTTTCAAATTCAAAATTAGTCCGACCCACACAGCGCGCCGGATCGCATACTCGACCACAGCCAGAAAGTACCAAGTATGCTTACCTTTTACTTGTCCGAATCCAAAAGAACATTCGTCTGGTAGTCTGTGCAATTTTTTGCCCTGCTAGACCGGCAATCCCAGCCGTCTGCTCCACGATCAAGGTGCCATCGTCGCGGCCTGCGCCGCGCCCTCATTCTCCGCCGCTGCCAACTAACCTTTCTCCCCCTGCAACATTTGGTAGCGAACGGATTGCATGATCATTCTTGTGTCGGCATCCAAAGTGTCCACAATCAGTGTCAACATCTTGGCGTCCTCCGATTGGTGACGATCTTTAACTTCTTTTTCTTGAGCGCGACCTTCCTCTCTTCAATCATGGTCCGCCTCCCTTTGTGTTTGAGTTTCTTGTCCATTGCCTCCATCAACAATTTGAACCTCTCCGCCTTTTTATCCTCCTTAAGGTCTGAGCGCTTCACACATGCCTCCTCATTCTTCGAAAAGATGTCCTCGAACCTACCCGTCATCTTGGCCGCCTCACCTTCTTGGTTCGCCCTCTCCTCCTCTCACTTCTTCCCCCATAAATTTCTTCTAACCTTCTTCGGCGGTTCTTGGGTTGGGTCAGTAGGGTCAATGATGACCCACAAGTATAGGGGACCAATCGTAGTCCTTTCGATAAGTAAGAGTGTCGAACCCAACGAGGAGCAGAAGGAAACGACAAGTGGTTTTTAGCAAGGTAGTTTCTGCAAGCACTGAAATAGTCGGTAACAGGTAGTTTAATAGCAAGATAATTTGTAACGGACAAGTAACGGTAAGGGTAAATAAAGTGCAGCAAGATAGCCAAATCTTTTTGTGGCAAAGGACAGGCCAAAACGGTCTCTTATAATAAGCAACGTGTTCTTGAGAGCACACGGGAATTTCATCTAGTCACTTTCATCATGTTGGTTTGATTCGCGTTCGCTACTTTGATAATTTGATATGTGTGTGGACCGGTGCGTGGATGCTATTCTTACTTGAACAAACCTCCCACTTATGATTAACCCACTCACAAGCATCCGCAACTATGAGAAAAGTATTAAGATAAAATTTAACCATAGCATTAAACATTTGGATCCAAATCGGTCCCTTACGAAGTAGCACATAAACTAGGGTTTAAGTTTCTGTCACTCTAGCAACCCATCATCTAATAACTACTCTACAATGCATCCCCTTAGGCCCAAAGATGGTGAAGTGCCATGTAGTCTACGTTCACATGACACCACTAAGGGAATCACAACATACATATCATCAAAATATCGAACCCATATCAAGTTCACAGGATTACCTGCAACATGATTTCTCCCGTGACCTCAAGAACAAAAGTAACTGCTCACAAATGATACTCATGCTCAAGATCAGAGGGGTATTAAATAGCGCAATGGATCTGAACATATAATCGTCCATCAAGTAAACCATATAGTAATCAACTACAAGATGTAATCAACACTACTAGTCACCCACATGTACCAATCTGAGGTTCCGGTACAAAGATTGAACACAAGAGATGAACTAGGGTTTGAGAGGAGATGGTGATGTTGAAGATGTTGATGGATATTGGCCTCCCAAAGATGAGAGGGTTGTTGGTGATGACGATGGCTTCGATTTCCCCCTCCGGGAGGGAAATTCCCCTGGCGGAATCGCTCATGGGAGGGCAAAGTGCCTCGCCAAGTTCCGCCGAGAGGCAAGCGCCCGTCCAAAAAGTCCTTTGCTTATTTTTCTAGGTCAAAATGACTTATATACTGAAGATGGGCACCTGGGAGGTGGTGGTGATCACAACCCACCGGGCACGCCTGGGGGGTCAGTGCGCTGGTGTATTGTGGTCACCAGGTGGCCCCCCTCCGGTAGTTATTTGATTGAGTATTTTTTATATATTCCAAAATAATTCTCCGTAAATTTTCAGCTCATTTGGAGATGTGCAAAATAGATGCCTAGCTTTTTAAGGTCAAGAATTCCAGCTGCAGGTGTTCTACCTCTTTGTGTAAACCTTGCATATTACGAGAGAAAAGGCATTAGAATTACTCCATAAAGCATTATTATGCATAAAAACATTATAAATAACAGTAGGAAAACATGATGCAAAATGGACGTACCAGTCACCCGTTTCTTCCTCGTCCGCTTGGGCGGCGGACTTGGCTATTAAAAGGTTCCACTTCGGTTGCCCATTCAACTTCAACCAATAATGCATGACGGTGAAGTTTTTCTTCTCCAACTTCTTATACACCAAACAATCACGAGGAGGCTACGAAACAATGCATGTCCGGCTAGTGAGCAAGAAAAAAATGCATGTTCGGCAGGTGATCAACAAAACTATGCATCTATGGCTAGTGATCAATAGAACTATGCATATCCGGCATGTAAGCAGCAAAAGAATGCATGTCCAACTAGTGATCAACTTGCTCGGTGATTTTTGCACAGCTGGGCCACCGTGCGATGAGATGCTTCAAGTGCCCGCAATACTTGGACACGACCTGTTACATGGTGTATGTAGGATCAAAAGTAGGTCTAGAGGGGGGGGGGGTGATTAGACTACTTGACCAAATAAAAGTCTAGCCTTTTCCCAATTTGAAGGGCAGATTTTAACAACTTAGCACAAGTCAAGCAATCAACCTACACATGCAATTCTAAGAGTATAGCAGCGGAATGTAAAACATTGCTTATAAGGTAAAGGGAGGGGTTTGGAAAGGCAAACGCAATGTAGACACGGAGATTTTTGGCGTGGTTCCGATAGGTGGTGCTATCGTACATCCACGTTGATGGAGACTTCAATCCATGAAGGGTAACAGTTGCGCGAGTCCACGGAGGGCTCCACCCACAAAGGGTCCATGAAGAAGCAACCTTGTCTATCCCACCATGGCCATCGCCCACGAAGGACTTGCCTCACTTGGGTAGATTTTCACGAAGTAGGCGATCTCCTTTCCCTTACAAACTCCTTGGTTCAACTCTACAATCTTGATGGAGGCTCCCAAGTGACACCTAACCAATCTAGGAGACACCACTCTCCAAAAGGTAATAGATGGTGTGTTGATGATGAACTCCTTGCTCTTGTGCTTTAAATGATAGTCTCCCCAACACCCAACTCTCTCACACAGGTTTGGCTATGGTGGAAAGATGATTTGAGTGGAAAGCAACTTGGTGAAGGCTAGAGATCAAGATTCGTGTGGTTGGATTGGAATGTCTTGGTCTCAACACATGAGTAGGTGGTTCTCTCTCAGAAAATGTATCCTCGAAGTGTAGGCACATTCTGATGGCTCTCTCACAGATGGAGAGGAGGGTGGAGGGGTATATATAGCCTCCACACAAAATCTAACCGTTACACACATTTGAGCCAACTCGTTCAGACCGAATGTATGGACTCAGTGAGACCGATTCAGTTCAAAATGTGAACGTTAGGCTTTTCGGTGGGACCGACAAGATCAACTCGGTGAGATCGATGAGCTAGGGTTAGGGCAAAACCCGATCTTGGTTTGACCGATTACACAAACTCGGTGAGACCGATTTCGGTAATTTGCTAACAGAGAGTTGGTCAGGCAAACTCGGTGGGACCGATCGCTCCTTTCGGTGATACCGAAACGTTATGAAAAGGAAACAGAGAGTTTACACTTTGAACTCGGTGGGACCGATCGCTCATTTCGGTGAGACTGAAACGTTACGAAGGGAAACAGGAGTTTGCAATGCCATCTCGGTGAGACCGAGATCCCTATCGGTGATACCGAACTGATTAGGGTTTCTAGTTATGGCTATGTCAAGTGAACTCGGTGGCGCCGGATGAATCAAATTGGTGGGGCCGAGTTTGACTTTAGGTTTAGGACATATTTGGATTTGAGAAAGTGGTTGAGGGCTTTGGAGCATATAACTAAGCATTTTGAGCAAGTAGACCATTAAGCAACACCTCATCCCCTTTTAATAGTATTGGCTTTTCCTATGGACTCAATGTGATCTTGGATCACTAAAATAGAAATGAAGAGTCTTGAGCTTTTGCTAGTATTTGTCCTTAGCATTTTAAGGGGTCCACATCTCTAGTCCAAGCCATGCCAATCATTGAACTTTCTGAAATAATCATCTTGAAAGGATATTAGTTCAATGAGCTATATGTTGTTATGAATTACCAAAACCACCTAGGGATTAGTTGCACTTTCAATCTCCCCCTTTTTGGTAATGATGACAACATATAGATCAAAGCTTCGACAAATGATAATAAGAATGAAATATATCGTCGCTTTGAGAAGTGTGTGATAAGCAAGAGCTCCCCCTAAATTTGTGCATTATTTATGATTTGCTTTTGAATGCAAATGCATAATCGATTAGGATGATGGGTTACTCTTCCATGTCACATACATCTTGGTGGAGCGCTCAAAATGATATAATATAAATAGCATGCACTCATCACCAAGACAAATATGATTGATCATACACAAGTGATAAGATAGCATCATTCAAGCACACATATTAAAGCATAATATGATCAACCACATGATCATAAGAGTATCTCTCACACAAGCACAAATAAGTAGCAAACACACAAGCAAATAAGTAGCAAGTGAGACAAATAAAAAGCAAAACACTCTCTCTCTCTTGAAGCCTATGATCTATACACTTTGTCCCCCTTTGGCAACAAGTTACCAAAAAAACTCAAAAATGCACAGTGCTATACGGCATTCTAAGCACGATCTCCGGGAGCTCCAGAGTGCAAAGATGGCGTGGAGAGGACAACATCTACAAAGACTTCGGCTGATGTCTGAGGAACTGGAGGGGTTGCCACTCGAGGGGCAACTGAGGCTGCAGGTGCTGAAGTTATGGCCCTTGTGTCACTGACTGGCATAGCTGCAGACCTTTGTGCTCTAGGCACCCTCTAATAAGCATCTGTGGTAGATCTTCCTCTCCTCTCCTCTGCTTCTTCTCGGAGTTGCTCAACTGCAGTCTGAATCTCTATGACCTTCATGTCTAGATCATAGAACTTTGTTTCAATAATTCTCTCAAGACTTTCTTGGTTTTGAGTCAGGGTGGTCAGTCCTTTCTCAATCCTTACTGTGGCTTCAAGCAGATAGCTGAGCTGGTCCCGCTTGGTCTTGAGATTTGCAGCTGATGAATCTGGAATCTTGGAAACCTTTTCAGCCTTTGCCTTCTCTCTCTTCTCTTGAGCCTCTATAGATGTAGGATGCAAGGCATCCATGACCATTGTGTTGTCCTCAAAGTCTGGCCTCAGGGGAAGGTGCTCTCTATCTAGCAAATATGTGCCTGTGCCCACCTTGGAGTTGATGAACATGTGAATATGTGGGGCATAGCCACATGATCTCTTCTGATCAGCTGTAGTCCTCTTAACTGTCTCAACAATCAAGGTCATCACCTTGAACTTCTCTGGCGCATCAAACATGTGTAGCAAGTTGATTGAGTGCCCTCTGATCATCCTGTCATCTCCAGACCTGGGAAAGAAAGTGTGCCTCAGAATAGTGTTGATGGTTGGCAGTCCTGACAGCAGATAGTAAACTGAGCCAAACTTGTGTGTGTCCAAGGCATCATCTGGTATATCCTTGTACATGTGTTCCATGGAGTTGTGGCCTTTCCTGGGCTTTGCATAGACATCAGTGTCATCATCAGCTTCTGCAGGAGCATGGGTTAGTTCAGGCCACTCAGCAATGGAAGATTGGTACCTAGTACCATGTGTCATCCAGACAATCTTTCCATCTGGGTAAAAATGTACAGTGGAATAGAACTGCATCACCATCTCATCATTCCATTTTGTTAGTTTCTGACCCACAAATGTATCAACTCCATTAATTTTGAAGCTCTCATGAACTCCAGGAAAGTGATCTTCATTCTCATCAATGAATGTCCAGTCAACCCATCTCATATCACTGACTATGGGCTTCTTGTCCAGGAGGACTGTCTCATAGAAGTCCCGTTGTTCCTTGGTGTGGAACCTGTAGTCCACAGCAGTCCTCCTCCTTTTTGCATAATGATCTGTTTGTCTCCATAGTCTGAGACCTGCATCTTTCCTCAACTTCATGTTTTCAGCAATGGGATGATTTTTATCATGATCAGGTATCTTGGGCTTGAGTTTTCTGAGCACTTGGGGCTCATCCTCTTCTTAACCTTCAGGCACTGGGGCCTTGTTCTTCTCTGCAGCAGGGATGTTCCTGGTAGATCTCTTGGGTGCAGTTTGCTTTGGAGCTGTCTTGGGCTTGGATGAGGCAGCCCCAGACTTAATTGCATCACCCATGAGTTTCTGTGCCTTTGGTGGAGGTGCATCAGCTTCTTCCTCTTCCTCATCTTCATCAGATGAATGCTTCTCAAATTCTGCCATTGGATCTACAAGTTTGCACCATCTTCCCCTTTTTCTTTCCTTCTTGCCTCTAGCAGCCTCTTTTTCCTTTGATTTCAAGGTTTCCTGAGTTGAGGCTTTGGCTTTGGACATGGGCTTCCTCTGAGCAGGAGCCTTCTCATTCATGCCTGGCCTAATGCCAGCAGCAGCAACAACTTGTTCTTTCTTGATCAACTTCTTCTTGGAAGTGACCTCTTCATCAGCAATGTAGTCCTCATCTTCAGATTTTGAGTTTCTCTTATTCCTCTGCCTAGTAGTAGCCTTAGGCAGATTGCTTGGGGTGCTTCTGCTACCCTCATCATAACTGTTGTTGGAGGGGCTAGTGCCCTCACTGAGATTCCGTTGCTCCTCTGACTTGTTCTGACTATCACTTTGGTCTGACATCTCTAACACTGAAAGCTGACCCTGTGAATAGATAGGTTGAGATAGAGTAAATAAGAATCACAAAAGAGTCAAAAACTTAGTTTTAGTTCTCTATAGAAAGCATTTCAGAGCAACCGATATTACCAACTCGGTGACACCGAAGCAACTATGGAGTCTAAACGGGAAGATCGGTCAGACCGAGATGTAGTTTGGTGACTCTGAGTTGCTAGGGTTTCACAAAGAAATGAAATCAGTGATACATCTCTAACGTATCTATAATTTTTGATTGTTCCATGCTGTTATATTATCAATCTTGGATGTTTTATAATCATTTTATAGTCATTTTTTGGTACTAACCTATTGACATAATGCCAAGTGCCAGTTGTTGTTTTCTGCATGTTTTTTACATCACATGAAATCAATATGAGACGGAGTCCAAATGCAACGAAACTCCACAGAGATTTTTTATGGACCAGAAGGAACAATATGGGCCCTGGCTGCGCTTTCAGGGGGGGCCCGAGGGGCACAACCCACCCAGGCGCGCTGGCCAGAGGCCTCAGCGCATACGGTGGGTTGTGCCCACCTCGGGTGCCCCCCGGACCGCCTCTTTGCTCTATAAATACCCCAATATTCCCCAAACCCTAGGCGAGTCGATGAAATAATCATCCAGCCGCCGCAGAGTCTAGAACCACCAGATCCAATCTAGACACCATCTCAGATGGGGTTCACCACCTCCCTTGGTGCCTCTTCGGTGATGCGTGAGTAGTTCTTTGTAGACCTTCTGCTCCATAGTTAGTAGCTAGATGGCTTCCTCTCTCTCGCTGAATTCTCAATACAATGGTCTCTTGGAGATCCATATGATGTAACTCTTTTGGGGTGTGTTTGTTGGGATCTGATGAACTTTGAGTTTATGATCAGTTATATCTTTTTATATCCATGAAAGTTATTTGAGTTTCTTTGATCTCTTATATGCATGATTGCTTATAGCCTCGTATTTCTTCTCCGATATTTGGGTTTTTTTGGCCAACTTGATCTATTTATCTTGCAATGGGAAGAGGTGCTTTGTAGTGGGTTCGATCTTACGATGCTTGATTCCACTGACAGAAGGGGAACTGACACGTATGTATCGCTGCTACTAAGGATAAACGATGGGGTCAATTCTACATAGGTAGATCTTGTCTACATCATGTCATCGTTCTTATTGCAGTACTCCGTTTCTCCATGAACTTAATACACTAGATGCATGCTGGATAGCCGTCGATGTGTGGAGTAATAGTAGTAGATGCAGGCAGGAGTTGCTCTACTAATCTTGGACGTGATGCCTATATAATGAGCTTTGCCGGGATATTGTCATGATTATTTGAAGTTCTATCAATTTCCCAACAATAATTTGTTCACCCACCGTTTGCTATTTTTCTCGAGAGAAGCCACTAGTAAAATCCACGGCCCCCGAGTCTTCTTTCTCATATATTTGCCTTTGCAATCTACCTTTTCCTTTGCATTTATTTTCAGATCTATTAAACCAGAAATACAAAAATACCTTGCTGCATTTTATTTCTATTTATTTTATTTGGCGTTCGATCTATCAATCTACTACAATTTATCTCACGCCTGTTTGTCTATCTTGAGGCGCCGTACCCCAGAAGGGATTGACAACCCCTTTAACACGTCGAG
This sequence comes from Aegilops speltoides, assembly GCA_021437245.1. NCBI lineage: Eukaryota > Viridiplantae > Streptophyta > Magnoliopsida > Poales > Poaceae > Aegilops > Aegilops speltoides. Next base: position 376,083,674 of record CM038146.1, read on the forward strand.
TTGCGAGGATTTGTTATCTGTGTGCAGGGGCTATGTACGTTGTGTTGCTTGGTTCTCCTACTGGTTCGATAACCTTGGTTTCATATCAAAGGGAAATACCTACCGCCGTTGTGCTGCATCATCCCTTCCTCTTTGGGGAAATACCGATGTAGCTTCAAGCGATATCAAAAGGAATTTCTGGCGCCGTTGCCGGGGAAGATCTTCAACATATACCAGGTTCCTAATCACAAATCTCATCTCCTTGCAATTTACATTATTTGCCATTTGCCTCTCGTTTTCCTCCCCCCCCCCACTTCACAAAAATTTGCCATTTTATTCGCCTCTCTTTTTCTGTTCACCGTTTTCTTGCCGGATCTGTTTTTGTGTGCAATCTTGTCGTGTGGTCATCATGACTCAAGAGAACACCAAGTTATGTGATTTCTCAAATACCAACAACAATGATTTTATTGGCACTCCGATTGCTCCTCCCGCTACTAGTGCGGAGTCTTGCGATATTAATACCGCTTTGCTGAATCTTGTTGTGAAAGATCAATTTTATGGTACTCCTAATGAGGTCGCGTCCCATCTTAATACCTTCGTGGAAATATGCGATATGCAAAAGAAAAAAGATGTGGACAATTATGTGGTGAAGATGAAATTATTTCAGTTTTGAGCAAGTAGACCATTAAGCAACACCTCATCCTCTTTTAGTAGTATTGGCTTTTCCTATGGACTCAATGTGATCTTAGATCACTAAAATAGAAATGAAGAGTCTTGAGCTTTTGCCAATATTTGTCCTTAGCATTTTGAAGGGTCCACATCTCTAGTCCATGCCATGCCAATCATTGAACTTTCTGAAATAATCATCTTGAAAGGATATTAGTTCAATGAGCTATATGTTGTTATGAATTACCAAAACTACCCAGGGATTAGTTGCACTTTCAGTGTACCATCGATGATTAAGGGACTTCCATTCACATATGTGGATGAGTGCTTCGGATTAGGGCGCAAAATGCTTGTGTTCATGGAACCATATCTGAATGTTGTTCCAAACGGTTGTGCCCTTTTGCTCCATGCCATGGAGAGGATCAAGGCTAGTGGCCAACCATGCATCGTACAATAGCTCATCCTCCCGCATGTTGAAGCTTTCTCCTCCACCCTTCTTCTTTTGAACGCCGATTGTATCTGCCGGATCATCATCCTTGCCGTCCTCCCCTTCCTCCTCCTCCTCCTCCTCATCCGGCTACTACTGTTCGACAGCCCAATGCTATTGTTGCTATGTGTCCACGTCGGGCTGGGTGTAGGACTACTGCGTGGTCGTCTGGGTGTAGGACTGCTGCTAGTAGTTGCCGAATAGGGTGGGATCCAAGTCATCCACCGGCCCGTCCTCATAGACTGCTCCTCCTCCGTCGCCTCCATCCTGGATGATGTCGAGCATCTCCCTGTCCAAATAGTAGTACGCTGGCTCCCTCGCTCTAGGCATTGTAGCGAATAGTGTGCGGGCAACCATCTGTTCCCTAGTCGTTGTTCGAGCCCGGATGAGTTGTGGCAAAGAATACTAGGAGAAGAGTGGCGCCGCATTTACATTGACGATGTAAGGCACCATACCGGTGGGGTTTCCCAGCTGCTTGGTGAAAGCGCAGGTTTACTCCCAGAGGGGGGTGAATGGGAGATTTTTAGATATTCATCAAACTCTGATGAATTTGACGAAGATCATAGTGAAGAAATAGAAACGGGGACGAGACTAATTCATCACAAGAACATTGATTATGCACACATGATACATAGTAGTGAAGAACATGTAATCATACAAACATTCGGACATGAGGAGGATGAACTGAAGAAAAGAACAACATGATGAAAGTCTTCAGTTCAAATTCTTCTGAAAGTAGATCACATATTCTTCAGCAGCGGAATAACATCAAGGTAAAGGGTGAGGAATTTGAAACGAGTTGGGCTCGGAGATGACACGGTGATTTGGTAGACCAATTCCAAAAGTTGTATCAATTGTACGTCTGGTTGAGGCGACTGAGTTGAACTCCAAAGACACCAAGTCTTCACCGTATTCCTCTTGAGCTAAGGTCACATCATACCTCGCCCAATCACTCGTGGTAAGTCTTTAAGGTAGACTTCCAAAACCTCCATAGACTTATTCACTGGCACGCCATAATTCCTCTTGGGTGCTCAGAACATGACGCCTAACTGTGTGGAAGAATAACAATCTTCAAAGGTAACATGCGTCGAATCACACAGATCAATCTCTTCAGTGATGCTCAATCACTTTGGCTCTGGTTGGGGTTTTCCTCACTTGGGTTTATCACAAATTCGTCAGAGGAAGGGTTGCTCTCAAACGACAACTGCCAAATTCTTTGTAGAGCAGCCAACCAATAAGTGGTTGTAGGGGGCGGCTATTTATATGGTTATACCAGGGGGCAACCTGACATGAATTGTCATAAATTCCCTTTGGACATGACCGTTGTCAGGATAAGGATCCAGTTGACAGCTGGCATGCAGCGCAACAACGATCAGAAAATTGAACTCTTCATTTCATCGGGGCACTCAATTTCCTCGCGATAGGCAAATGGCATTGGTGAAATCCTAACTCCTTAGTCTGACCAAATTCACCAGTAATCAAAAGAACTCCGTCTCTGTCACTAGCAAATTCGTCAGCTCTGCCGGAGATTTCCAAAGGCTTCACTCGAAGCGGCAAGAGTGTGTATAGATTTGAGCATCACTTTGAAAATACAATAAACATATCATCTAGACCCCCTTTAACAACACAATTTTTCCTATGACTCAAATAAGAAGAAAAGGAACTAGAAAAAAAGTCCTCAAGCTTCCAAGTCTTCACATCATTTTGCTATAGGCGCACCAAATTCTTCACTTGAAGAAATACATTTTTAGGGGTCGCCTTTCTTTAAACCAAATCTTCAGGGACTATATCTCCTGTGTACACTCACAAACACATTAGTCTCTTAACCTATGTGTTTTCAATACTCCAAAACCACTAAGGGGGCACTTGGTGCACTTACACTTGGTGGTGGTGTAGTATGTAGGCTCGTAATGCTCCAGCCACAACATCGTCTGTATTGTGGGCGCGCCCGTCTGGCGACGTCCGCATGTCTGCAATGACCACCACGCCCACCAGCAGCCAACAACTTCTTGAGCTCCTCCTCCTTTGCAACCTTCACTTTGACACGACGAGTTTGCCGTGTAGCCGAGCTGATCTTCCGGCGAGCGTGATGCTCGGATCCTCCGGCACCTCCGCCGCCTCCATCTGTGACAAGTTCTCTGGCAGGTTCATGCATCGACGACAAAAGGAAGGAGAGGGTGGGATAAAAGAGTGGGAATTGGGCGGAGAGTGGCGGGGATGGAAGAAAAGAGTGGGGGATTTTGGCGCGGAAACAGTGAGGGTTGCTACAAAAGCGTGGGCTCCGTCTTCCTTTTGGGTGGGACAGGGGGAAGAGAGCGATGTTTCACGTGTCCGGACTCCCGCAAACCCCACCCCCATGTTTGGTTTCGGTTTGCAGGAGAAAACACGTCTGGACTGTTCGGTGGACCGACACAGGCTCGCGTTGGATGGCTTCCGCGTTCCGGACAGCGTGGTCCGGATGGATGCGGGCGGTTTGATGGTTGCCGTTGGAGATGCCCTAACAACACTTTTCTTTGGGATGTCCGTGTCTCATAACTAAAAAAAGCAAAGTTTCACGGCTATTGGCATTCTTATATTTAGCAAAGATTCAAGGTAGCTGGTACATCTCCAACGTATCTATAATTTTTTATTCTTTCATGCTATTAAATTATCAGTCTTGGATACTTTATATGCAATTTTATATCAGTTTTGGGGACTAACCTATTAACTCAGTGCCTAGTGCCAGTTTGATGTTTTCTGCTTGTTTTTGGTTTTAGAGAAAATCTGTACCAAATGGAGTCCAAAAGCTATGAAACCTTTTTACGATTTTTCTGGACATATGAGGCCCTAGAAGCTTGGGGGGGGGACAGAAAACCTAAAAGGAGACGACAAGGTAACAGGGCGCATCCTCGGGGGTAGGCGCGCCCTGATGCCTTGTGGGCCCCTCATGGCTTCACGTGACCTAATTCCAACGCTATAAATTCCAAAATATTCCAAAACCCCCAGAGAAGCCACCGAAACATTTTTGCCGCCATCACAACCTTCTATTCTTCCATGATACCATCTGGAGGCCTTTTTCAGTACTCTGTCGGAGGGGGAATCAATCATGAAGGTCTTCTACATCAACCTTTGTTGCACCTCCGATGATGTGTGAGTAGTTCACCATAGACCTACGAGTCCATCGTGTTTAGTTAGATGTCATTCTTTCTCTCTTTGATCTTCAATACAGTGTTATGAGAGTTCTATTCGATGTAATCTTCTTTTGCGGTGTGTTTGTTGGGAACCAATGAATTGTGGGTTTATGATCAGATTATTCATTGAAAGTAACTGAGTCTTTTCTGAACTTCAATATATATGATTATTATAGCTTTGTATTTCTCTCCAATCTATCTGTTTGGTTTGGCCAAGTAGATTGATTTATCTTCAGTGGGAGAGGTTCTTTGTAGTACGTTCAATCTTGGGGTGTCCTCACCTCGTGACAGAAGGGGCAGCGAGGCATGTATTTGTATTATTACTACTAAGGGTAAAACGATGGGGTTTAATCATATTACTTGGTTTTATTCTATATAGATTATGTCATCTTGCTTAAAGTGTTACTCTATTTGTCATGAACTTAATACCATAGATGTAGGCAGGAGTTGGTCGATTAGTGGAGTAATAGTAATAGATGCAGGCAGGAGTTGGTCGATTGGAGTAATTGTACTAGCCACAGGAAGTAGTCGGTCTACTTATCACGGACGCAATGCCTATATACATGATCATTGCCATGAATAACATATAACTATGCGCTTTTCTATCAATTATCCAACAATAATTTATCTACCCACCGTATGCTGTTATTATGAGAGAGATGCCTGTAGTGAAAATATGGCCCCCGGGTCTATTTTATTCATATTACCAAACCAAAAATACCTTGCTACAATTTTACTCTTTTTATTTTACTTTGCAATTTATCTGTCTATCATTATGAGATTTAATCCTTGCAATTAAATAGTATAAGAGGATTGACAACCCTCTTGCCTGTGTTGGGTGTAATTATTTGCTCCTAATGTTTTGGGGCATCAGATAATTGTGTGTGCAGTTACTGTTTACTAGGCGTTTACATGGTTCTCCTATTGGTTCGATAACCTTGGTTCTCATTGAGGGAAATACTATCCGCTACTATATTGCTTCACCTTTCCTCTTCGGGGGAAATCCCAACCCAGCTCACAAGTAGCAGAAAGAATTTCTTGCGCCATTGCCATGGAGACATCATCAAACACCTACATATTCCTACATTCACATGATCATTTACTTGTTACTTTTTATTTGCTTTATTTGCCTTCTCTTTTTCATCCCCCTCCACTTCTCAAAAATAATCAAAAGTACAAACATATTTTATTTTGCTTGTTTGCTTTGCCACTATGTCTCAAGAAAATACTAAGTTGTGTGACTTCTCGAATACCAATAACACTTATTTTATTAGTACTCGAATTGCTCCTCCCGCCACTAGTGCGGAGTCATATGATATTAATGTTACATTGCTAAATCTTATCATGAAAGAACAATTTGCTGGAAATCCTAATAAAAATGTTGCATCCTATCTTAATACCTTCGTTGTATTTTGTGATATGCAAAAGAAAAAGACGTGAATAATGATTTTTTATGTTGAAATTATTTCCATTCTCGCTAAGAGATGGTGCTAAAACTTGGTTTTCGTCCTTACCTCGCAATAGTATTGATTCATGGGATAAATGTAAGGATGGTTTTATTGCTAAGTATTTTCCTCCTACTAAGATTATTTCTCTTAGAAATCAAATCATGAACTTTAAGCAACTTGAGCAAGAATATGTTGCACAATCTTGGGAGAAAATGGAATTAATGATTAATATTTGTCCCACTCATGGATTAACCTTATGGATGATAATAAGAAATTTCTATGCTGGACTGAACTTTGCGTCACGAAATCTTCTAGACTCTATTGCAAGCGGTACCTTTATGAGAATTACATTAGGGGAAGCCATGAAGATTCTTGATAATATGATGACAAATTATTCTCAATGGCACACCGAACGAGTTCCAGCTGGTAAGAAGGTAAACTCTGTCGAAGAAGTTTCTACTTTGAGTGATAAAACGGATGCTCTTATGAATATGCTTGCTAGTAAAAATGCTCATGTTGATCCAAATGATGTGCCACTATCTACTTTGATTGAGCAAAATAACGATGCTATTGATGTGAATTTTTTCACTAGAAATAATGTCAACAAAAATGCTTATAGAGGGAATTTCAACCCTAGACCTTATACCGGTGATCCCTCTTATGATATGCTTCATAATACAATTCAGGTGCAAGAACACAATTTGAACACAATAAGCACTCTATTTAATTACTTAGAGCACGCAGAGATAATGAAACTACATAGAATTCTAGCCATGAGTTTATTGTCAATGTTGGTCTTTTCAAAATGTGCAATAGGGGCACATAGGAATGATATCTTGGTCCAGCTTTGTAATTTTCTAGAAGCCTCCAAATTTTATCAACAAAGATGATGACAAACCCCATATTTCCTAGCTTACTCTAGTGTCGTTAGTAACCTCCATGTTGTTTAAATGTTTCGTTACAATGTCCAGTTTGTAACAAGCTGTCAAATTATTTCTAATGAAGATTAGTTGAATCTAGCAAAAAAATTGTCACTTAAAATTGATGGATTTGTGCAAGAAAACTTACACGGATACGGGATGAGATGATTACTCAAATGCACCTGGATATGATGCTTAGGGTTTTCATCTAAAATAAGGCACATTCCATACCTACTTCAAACCGGTGCACTTCGGATTTTTTTCTCCATGTATAGCCGGTGAAAAAGATCATATCTTATTCGTTCATGACCTTGCATATGAAAAACTGCCTTTTTCTTGGCGGGCTTCGACAGAGTCTTGACAGATTTTCTTATACACAGCTTATCCAGAAGATCGTTTCTTGCAAATCAAGGGATGAACTTAGCATAATTAAATGAAAACAATGAATAACCCTTTGTACACTCAAATAATTATACATGCGATAGCGATGCCCAATTAAAATTCTTTGTAAATATGGACTGAATAGTTCTGAAACTGTTAAGTGTGGTGGTGCTACTCGATGTGTAGCATTTGTTGTGCTCCTCTGTGTAAGAGTTTGCAATACGCAGCATGTGTTCCTTGAGTGAGAAACCGAGGTATCAGTCTGTGGAGATGCCGGTATCTTGCAACAGTTTAGTGCCCTGCAACACGAATAAAACTTCACTTGTGTCCCCAACAGTTCTAAAAGGTTATCAACCCTGGCTTGTCTTGCTAGTTGCACAAGATTATTAAAAGATAATGTGGGATGTATTTTTTGGGTAAATTAAAACAACGTGTAGAAGTTATTGTAAGGTGATTCTCATGCTAAAACTGTACTAGGGTTCATAGGTTTACCAAGTGTAACTCTCCAAAGCATAAAAGTGTGGTAGGTAACATTATCATGTGAAAAAGTGAAACAGGAAACATCTCATATTCATGCAATATACATGAATGTGTAAGATTATATATAGGCAATACGTCCAATTACTAAAGACCGAGATCTTCTCATGCATCTTTAGCTAAAATAGCCCATCCATAGATTGAGAACACTCTGCATCATTTGGACGTTAAGTGTAAACATGGGTAATTGTGTTTAGAACGATGCGATGCTTCTATGGTTAGGGGACTATCGATCCTCTAATAACCCTTAATCCGTAGTGGAAATAATTCAGAACAAGACTTTTTCATTTTCTGCCATTATGGTAGATTACTTTCAAGATTGATCCTAACTAATGCAGACATTTTCAATATTGATTATTGATCCAAACTGGCCTAGAGAAGAGAAGTAGTTGGAAAGAATTATGCATATGTTTATCAAACATAAAAAGCATACAAAAATCTGAACATAAAGATATAATCCATCACATGATCTAGATCACCACCACAATTACATTAGATAAACCATAATCATGTAGGGCAAATCGTATGATTATTGGTTGAACATCAAAAAACACGCCGGTGAGAGGCAACGACAAACTGGATTTGGAGATTTTTAGTGGTAGACAAAGGCGGCGAAATGGAGGAGAAGAGACACAATGAAGTTGATGAGACTATACGTGAGTGCCTCCATGGTTTGGACCCACTCGATAGATGTAGCACAAAAACATATGCAAAAAAATGCAAAACAGTATAGGAAATGTATAAAAAGAATAGTATATGTAAAATAACAAAAGATCTTTCAAATCACATATAATATGATTCCTAAAACATGAAGAAGAACTTAGGGCTATGTTGGCTTAATATTTTCTGCAAGATGCTTTCAAAATTTGATTATAAATTGTTCATAAAAGAGATTGCAACAAAGTATATGAAATCTAGAAGTAAGCAAATGATATCATGCAGAAAAATATAACCCCATGCTAAATTTCACATTTTTGAATATTTTATGATTTATTTACCTTTTCTTGATGAAAAATGTTTGGGCCCACGTGTTAGCTATAGCACAAAAGCGTTTGCAAAAAAAATTACAACACAATTTCTGAAATCAAGAAAAAAATATATGAAAAAAAATTAGTTTCAAATCACATATACTATGATTCCTATTCCTAAAACATGAAGAAGAACTCAGGGCTATGTTGGCTTAATTTTTTTCTAGATGCTTACAAAAACCATTATCTAAATTTTCAAAACAAAGACTTTGAAATTATTTTAATGGATGTGACAGAGCATTATTGACATTAAGTTAATGCCAATAATGCTACATCACGTCAATTTATATAATCTCGAAGAATAGCGACTTCCTAGTGAGTCGCCAATCCTCAAACTACCCTAGAACAAGAATGCTTAACCTAGAGGTTCTTTGGGGATGAGCTTCCAGGAGAGAATATGAGTTGTCTACCAGCCACATGAGACATTTTCATCAATGTTATGCACGCAAAATATGACCCCATGCCAAATTTCATATTCTTGAGCATTTTAAGATTTGTTTACATTTTCTTGTTGAAGAGTGTAAAAAATGCATTTGAAACCTAAAAGGTACTCTCTCAGTCCCATAATATAAGAGGGTTTTTGACACTAGTGATTATGGGATGGAGGGAATAGAATTTAAAAATAGTAAACGATTAAAATTTTGCAAACATTCTTTTTAGAGTTGTTGACTTCTGCATTACACAAAAATACTACTCCCTCCTTTCATCTATATACGGCCTAATGCGTTTTTTGAGGTTAACTTTGACCAAATGTTAGAGCAATAATATATGACATGCAACTTACACAAAGCATACGATCAAATTCGTATGTGAAAGGAGTTTCCAATGATATAATTTTCACATTATACATCTCATGTACTATTAATCTTGTCAATATTCAAAGACGATCTTGAAAAATACATTAGGCCCTATATAGATGGAAGGAGGGAGTACTAAGTTTGATTTCTCATACATTAGAAAAGCATTGTTATACCAAAAATTGCCAAATACGGTTAGAATTTCCATGACCATGGTTCCTACATTTTATAAGTTATACTAGACCACTGTGAGTCCCCCGATCTCATATGGACGTGTATAGCATGATATTCCTCCTTGATTCCCATTTGACGTAGCCGGTAGCCACACGTCATCGGCCGAATGCCACATCGCCCACCTATCTGGAAGGTTCCCACCCATGTATAGCTATTTCTCGTGTTTTACCCTATTTTTTATGCCCGCACACCTATTGAACACCCCCACGCCAGCCATTTCTGATGAGCAAACCCAACACATGCCCTGGCAACCCCTTCGTTCCATACTATCATTGGTCGAGCCCATAACCATGATTCGTCGCTGAATCACCACATGTAACAACATTAATGATATATGGAATCACTTGATTTCCAGTCATGCATGCCACCCTACAGCCCCTCTCTGCCTCACTCTCCATCTCCCCCATTTGATCCATCTCTAAAGAACCTCGAAGCAGCGCTCCGTGAGATTGAATAAGAGGATGCCACAATAGAGACAACTGACGGCGATGGAGACTAAAGACGAGGGTGTGGAGATGGAGATGGACGATGACTATGATGAGGATGAGGTGATGATCCAGCTGGCGGTCCTGGATTTGCTTCCAGTGATCGCGACTAAACTGCCTCCAATGGATGAGGATGACCTGCATCCGTCCATCACCTTGCAGGCATCATTCATAACTGTCATCAATGATACACTTGACCGTGATACAAATTCATCCATCCTTTGTTGGTGCTAGGAAATCGCCCTCAAGAACTTCCTCGGCCCCGATGAAGCAAGGCATCAATTCTATGCAGACAGATGACGAGCCTTGAGGAGATCCACGCAAACGCAGACTGGGCTCATCAGGAGAACAAGCTGACGATGATGAAAGTGGGTAATGCACCTAAGCATGATGATGGGTCGGGTGTACCAGGGAGGCCGTTGTCCCCTCTTTCGACGAGGTGGATGACAGACAGTTCTAGATAAGGACTACAAGTTGTACGGCGAGCTGTTTTGAGTAGAGGATTAATTGATGTCTAGTGTAATTACATGTTATCTTAAGTTATGAGAATGTTGAAGTTCGAGGTGTGAATATGTCGTTTCATTTTGTGGTTTGGAGTGAAAATTGCCTACAAATGTGTTAGTAATTGATCAAATTTGACATGCAAACCACAATGCCATCGGTTTGTTTTGAGCAAGGCATGTCCATTGTCTGAATTTGTGCCTAGACTTTTTGGAAACAGAACTAATCTTTAGCTTCAAACTTTCACATGTTTTCTTTAGTTACATGTGGAATACAATTCAATATGATTTGTTCTAATCAACAAACAATTGCACTGAAAACTATCAGATATGCTACAATAAACTATAATAGACACCAAACTAAGAAGCACTGCGTTTATTCAGGACTTTAAGAAAAAATTAAGATTTTTGGTTCAAATTTTCTCATATTCATTCTATAATGTATACACAAATAACAAAAATAAATTAACAAGAGCACTGACAGAGAAGCTCTTGGTGAGGTCCTAAATGGTGTGCACATAAGGATGGGTGCGAACTTCGGCCGAGCAGGTGTGTGTCTCTAGAAGGTATCCTGTCCACCATTACTACACTTGACCGACGACCATTGTGGGGCAAGGTAGAAGGCAACCACGTTTCTTACTCTTACTGAATCTTCACCTCATTCCTCACTCTCCCAAATATCCCCGCACTCCTCTCATCTGTGCTCCCCCTAACTGTGCCCACTTTCCTCTCATCTGTAGTGCTAGGTTCCAAATGGATTGTCCGCCTCTGCAACCACTGGCTCAATGGCCCGATTTAAGCTTTCGACACGAGCGGGAGCAAGAGCGGCGCCGTATCATCCGGTCGGAGATGGACCAACTGATGTGCTCTTGCAAGCAGGCACCCAGAGTAGCTTGTGAGTTTTCGTGCTACGCTACTGACGACATTTTAGATCTAATTGCGGCAAAATGAAATGCGCCTTTGGTTGTTGCAAAGAGGAAAGTGAAGAGGGCACACATGTTGGCGCTGACAATTGTGACGGGGGCAACTGATGAAGCATTAGCACACATGGATTTCAAAAGATCTATGCAGATGATTCGATGTGAGACCAAGTAAGGAGAATCACACAACCCTGCCCAATTCCTTGGTGGGGGACAAAAGGAGGTTGTAGTTTACTGGTCCGGCTCATTATAAACTCATTATCATGTTATTAGTCGTTGTAGTCTTTTGTTAGAAGGTCCAGAGTTATAAGCATGGTTGTAAGCAATTCAATCAGAGTTATTGTGGCTATGAGAGAGTGGAGGAACCTTCGATCCTTGTTTGAGGCACGTAGATAATAGGGTAGGGCTCATCAGCGGCGCTGGCAGGATGGTGGTGGCGGCCGCGCTGTGGAATAAGGCGGTTGGAGCTTTTCACCCATCCCAGCGATGCCATGTGTGGTGGAGCCGACGAGCTTTTGATAGTTTGTGCTCCCATATCTGGCGATTCGGTCAGACCTGGTGCTTTAGGCGTTGTCTTCAGGGTGGAGGCGCCGACCGGATGTGGGAGATTTTGTACCTTGATCTCATCTTCGCCATGGTATGACTGCTCCTGGCCATGCTTTGGGGGTGCTGGGGCTTTCTGAGGATTTCAGAGATGTGTTGTTGCCACCGTGGTGAAGTGATGGTCGACCTTCCTCTCTCCCCGACATGTTGGTCCTCTGGGGCCGAGGCTGAAGGTTTCCCATCCATGTCCAATCAGTCTATAGATTCCAAAGTCATGTCGGCTCTGTGTGGGAGCGCGCCTGCAGCCCGCGATGGATGGAGGGTTGGGTTTGTTCCCCAAAGATCCGTTTGTTATTTCCTACCTTGTCGAGGTGCTTCATACCACAATTCGATTTCAATATATATTTGAGTCCTTTCCGCAAAAAAAGGATGTAGCTGTGCGCATCAACATTTTTTGTTTTGCCATTTTTATGCTATAATTCAGATTGAACAATATGCACATCCATGTTTGGCTTGCAATTTTGATGCCATAATAGATTTGCTGAATCTTTCCCTCCTTTTACTTAGGTCATTTTTCATCGAGTCAATGAAACAATTGTCAACAGTGCATGAAGCAGCGGCATGTGTGTTCTAGCGCTTGTCTTTTTTATCAAGAAAAATGTGTAGATCATAGCATGGTATGAATCGAAGACATGATGAGACAATCATATTTGCGGCCTGCCGTTTTATGTTCTATTGCAATGAAGCCCTCAAAGTGAAGATTCATGCGATATGCAGGGGATGACACTTGCTATGTAGTAGCGTTCTAAGCTTCCACTCATTGTATAATCGAACTCCATGGAGGCTCTTTCCACATTGTCAGGCGATGGACTTTCTCGTTTGGCCTACGGTCACTTAGTCGGGGAGATCAAAACACTAATGACCGACAAAACAGTTTATTCCTCAGAAGTTTAGACGTGATCAAATAGATTAGCTGGTCTCCTTTGACAAATTATAGTTGTACGGAATACATCATGGCTGTGTGGATGCATCAAGGACCCGCCATGTATTGAGAAACGTTTGGCTCTAGACTGTAAATCTATTGTTATGGAATACAACTCCTTTTACGCTGGAAAAAAATCAGAGAGGAAAAGAAAATGATGGAACTGGAGGATCAGTGTGCAACTTGGCCAGAATCGCACAACGTGGAAACGTGGAAAAACGTAGGGAAAATAGCAGTTTCGCCATCGCCACGCACGGCAAGACAAACCGCCGATCAACTTGGCCCGATGATCAAAGGAGAGCCGAGCCAAACCGGCCACGCGCGACCGCCCGCGCGTGCGTATATATTTGCCGTGGCGCTTCGCGGAGGAAACTTCCCGATCCCAGTTCCCAGCCGGGCGGGCCTCCTCGATGGAGCCTGCAGCCGCAGGGACCCGGAAGCCGCTGCCGCAACCACCGGCCTCACTCGCAAGGGACAGGGCGGGCGCCGTCGCCGCAGCAGCCGCGAGTCCGCGACGCGGCCGGCGCCGGCGTGGGCGTCGACGTCGCTCCTCGCCGCTGGCCTGGTCGCGGTGGGCCTCGGAGGCATCGCGCTGCTGGTGTGGTGAGCGGTCGCGTTCCACCGCGCGAACGCTAGGCTGTGGATGGTGCCCGCAGGGCTCGTCCTCCTCGGAACCCCGCTCGTCGCCTGGCTCTCCGTCCTCGCCTCCGGCCCGTGTGACCGCTCCAGGGCGCCGCCGCCGGCCGCCTTAGGAGCTTAATTAACTTGCCGCGCCCACGCCTGAAGTACGGCTTGTTTGATGATCATTACTTGCCGTTGGGCTGGATCTTGAATGTACATTACATGGTGCTTGTGTGCGCGGTTGATCTTGGGAAGACCCCTGCATTGTCTGCTGTCCAATTTTGGAACCTCTGTAGTATTGTCGATACTTTTATTAGCCCTCGATGATCTATTTTCTGAACATCACTTGCTGCACGGATGGTATGAATTTGAGCGAATTTGCTTCTGGAATTCTCCTTTCCTGATGATGGTAACGCAACAGACTAGCAACATGAAGGTCCATAATTGCCGTCATTATTCTCAATGCACTGTCTTTTTCTACCGCGTGCTGCGTGGGGTACATATTCTTACGTGCAGAAGCTTCTCCCCAGCACAGATCACTATCAAGACTGCAAACTTTCCACGCTTGATCCAACCGCAGGAGAGGCGCACTTGTTGATTTCGCCTCCGTCCAATAGTTTCTCTATGCGCATGGGTCCGTAAGCCTGGTCACAATGAGAAACCGGACAGGATCTACTAAGTGTAGTTTCTGTGATCGGAATGAAAATATCAAGCACCTCTTCTTTGATTGCCCGTTGGCAAAGGTCTTATGGCGTTCGGTGCAAATTGCCTTTAACATTCCTCCTCCGCATTCGGTCAGGTCGTTATTTGGAACGTGGCTGGTTGGGATAGAGTCCGAAACAACTAGACAAATTCGAGTAGGAGTGTGTGCGTTGTTATGGGCAATTTGGAACTGCAGAAATGATTTGGCTTTTAACAGAACAACAACTATTCATTTTTTGCAGGTTTTATTCCGGGCTACTGCGCTAATCCGTATGTGGTCCTTACTCACTCCGATGGAGGCCAGGAAGCGTTTGGTTACTGGATCTCTCCGGTGGGAGATGGTAGCACGGGATATATTCAACCAGTTTGGATGGCGGTCATGTAATAGGATAGGTGACTAGTTTACCTATTAATCTTTTGCCAGCCGGTTGTGGCTTTTGGGCCTTTTTTGCTTTTGTTGCTCTTTGTGAGCCAGCTCGTTTTCGAACAGACAACTAGACTCTGTTGAACTTATTTATTTTTATATAAATGTGATCATATGCATCTTTCTGATGCAGAGGCCGGGGAGTCCCCCTCTTCGAAAAAAGGTAGTACTTGCATGTCGACTGATCATTTTTGCTGAGGTGACACACCATTAAATGAGTAACGAGAAGATTAAGTATCATGATATGTGTAATGCGTGACAATAAATAAGATCGCTATGATGACAAGATATGAATTATCTATTGTGGAGGTAATATTATACACTAATATCATAGTATCGCTTCTAAAAAAAAATCACAATATCATATACTCCCTCCATTTCTAAATATAAGTCCTTTTAGAGATTCCACCACAAACTATATACTGATGTATATAGACATATTTTAGAGTGTAGGTTCACTCATTTTGCTATGTATGTAGTCCATAGTGAAATCTCTAAAAAGACTTATACTCCCTCCGTCCGGAAATATTTGTCATCAAAATGAATAAAAGAGGATGTATCTAGATGTATTTTAGTTCTAGATACATCCTTTTTTTATCCATTTTGATGACAAGTATTTTCGGACGGAGGGGTATTTAGAACGGAGGGGTACATAATACTAGTATACGACACTTTTTGCTGTGACTAGTGTATTCGTGTTGTCCAGCGTCTGCGACTGCGATGGGAGTTCTCACCTTTGCGTGAACCGAGTGTCCTTCCGGTCGTGCATGCACGGTGACCACCGAGGTATCATCACACAGTACCTTTGTGTCCCCTTCGACGGTGTTGCGAATCCGCGATGAAGCTTCATCATATTCGAATATGCATATATAAAAAAAAGTGCATGAATCAAGGCCAAAGTGATGGCAGTGCAACCTGTGCGAGCGCACATGGCCTCTAGTTTGGGGCCCCAAGATTTTTCAAATACTAAAGAATAGCACCCAGTTGCAGGCCAAATTTGGAAGAAGTCGGAAGCATAGCCTAAGGAACTTTCTTTTTTGAGGAATGCATAGCCTAAAGAACTGGGCGCGGCTATGTGCCGCCTGATGCCATGCCTAAGCACACCTCGCCTGGAGGATCCGGAACTGGACCGACCTAGTAACTAAGGCCAACTCCACCGCGCGACCCCAAACGGACGTCCGTTTTGTCCGGATTCTGTCCGTTTGGATAGGAATTTGAGGTTGTGTCCGGGCCTGTCCTGGGATGCGGTGGCCGTGCGCCCAGCGCGCGACCGCATTCATTTGCCCCATCATGTCCGCGTCTACTTAAAAAACTAAAAAGCAACGTTTCAAATGCCATGCCCTAGTTCAGGCCAGCGGCCCCGGTTCATCACGCCGGCAATAGAGCCAGCGGCCTACACGTCCATTGCCGGCATCGGCCGTGCCGGCAACCTGATCAGCCTCAAAATGAATAGTTCTCCTCGCCGGCAACACAGCCAGCGGCCGGCAACACAGCCGGCCTCCAAAATGAATGTTTTCTCGCCGGCACACTGCCAGCGGCCCGACGGGCGGGCGGCACCCATGCCAGCCTAAAAAAGAACGGCCACGCCGATCGGGCGACCTAGTTCAGGCCTTCGGCGTTGAGCATCTCCTTCTGCCTGGCCTCAAACCAGGCCCTCGTTTTGTCGCTCATCTTCGACAAGTCCACGCTCATGATCGCAAGGGCCACCTCCTTCGCTTTGGTGGCGGCATTGGTGGCCTCGATGTCGAGCTGCCTCTGCCTGGCCTGAAGGAAATATGCCCTAGAGGCAATAATAAAGTTATTATTTATTTCCTTATTTCATGATAAATGTTTATCATTCATGCTAGAATTGTATTAACCGGAAACATGATACATGTGTGAATGCATAGACAAAACAATATGTCACTAGTATGCCTCTACTAGACTAGCTTGTTAATCAAAGATGGTTATGTTTCGACCATGAACAAAGAGTTGTTATTTGATTAACAAGGTCACATCATTAGGAGAATGATCGATTGACATGACCCATTCCATTAGCTCAAAGACACGATCGTTTAGTATGTTGCTACTGCTTTTATCCATGACTTATACATGTTCTGTAACTATGAGATTATGCAACTCCGTTTACGGAGGAACACTTTGGGTGCTACCAAACGTCACAACGTGAATCGGGTGATTATAAAGGAGTACTACAGTGTCTCCAAAGGCAGATGTTGGGTTGGCGTATTTCGAGATTAGGTTTTGTCACTCCGATTGTCGGAGAGGTATCTCTGGGCCCTCTCGGTAATGCACATCACTGAAGCCTTGCAAGCACTACAACTAATGAGTTCGGAATGGTTCCGGGCGAAAACAGGAATTTACCGGAGTACCGGGAGGTTACCGGAACCCCCCGGGGGGTAAATGGGCCTCGGTGGGCCTCGAGGGAGAAGAGGAGGGGCCGGCCAGGAGGTGGCGCGCCTCTCCCCCCGAATAGGACAAGGAGGCGGCGCCTCTCCTCTTCCCCCTCCCCCAAACCTAATCCAACTAGGAAAGGGGGAGTCCTACCCGGTAGGAGTAGGACTCCTCCAGCGCCTCTCTCTAGGGCGGCGGCCTCCCCCTCCCTCCTTTATATCACAGGCGGGGGCACCCTAGAACACACAAGTTTGATCTTTAGATCGTTCCTTAGCCGTGTCGGTGCCCCTCCACCATATTCCACCTCGGTTATACCGTCATGAAGCTTAGGCGAAGCCCTCGCGCCGTGAAACATCAAGATCGTCACCACGCCGTCGTCTTGTGAAACTCTCCCTCGACACTCGGCTGGATCGAGTACGAGGGGCGTCATCGAGCTGTCGTGTGTCAAGAACTCGGGCGTCGGAGTAACGGCGCCGGGATCGGTCGGATCGCGAGGAGAACGTCGACTACTTCCTCTACGTTGTGATCGCTTCGCCCGGGTCTACGAGGATGCGTAGACAACACTCTCCCTCTCGTTGCTATACATCACCATGATCTTGCGTGTGCGTAGGAAAATTTTGAAATTACTCGTTCCCCAACAGTGGCATCCGAGCCTAGGTTTTTCTATGGTTTGATGTTTTGCACGAGTAGAACACAAGTGAGTTGTGGGCGATACAAGTCATACTACCTACCAGCATGTCATACTTTGGTTCAGCGGTATTGTGAGATGAAGCGGCCCGGACCGACATTACAGCGTGCTTACGCGAGACTGGTTTCACCGCCACGAGCACTCGTTGCTTAAAGGTGACTGGTGGGTGCTGTCTCTCTCACTTTAGTTGAACTGAGTGTGGCTCGCCGGTCCTTGAGAAGGTTAAACGAGTCTATTTGACGAAATATCGTTATGGTTTTGATGCGTAGGTGAGACTGGTTCTTGCTTAAGCCCGTAGCAGCCACGTAAAATTTGCAACAACAAAGTAGAGGACGTCTAACTTGTTTTTGCAGGGCATGTTGTGATGTGATATGGTCAAGACGTGATGCTATATTTTATTGTATGAGATGATTATGTTTTGTAACCGAAGTTATCGGCAACTGGCAGGAGCCATATGGTTGTCGCTTTATTGTATGCAATGCAATCGCTTCTGTAATGCTTTACTTTATCACTAAGCGGTAGCGATAGTCGAGAAGCATAAGTTTGGCGAGACGACAACGATGCTACGATGAAGATCAAGGTGTCGCGCGGTGGCGATGGTGATCATGGTGGTGCTGCAAGATGGAGATCATGAAGCACAAGATGATGATGACCATATCATATCACTTATATTGATTTGCATGTGATGTTTATCCTTTTATGCATCTTATCTTGCTTTGATTGACGGTAGCATTATAAGATGATCTCTCACTAAATTATCAAGAAGTGTTCTCCCGAGTATGCACCGTTGCCAAAGTTCGTCGTGCCCGGACACCACGTGATGATCGGGTGTGATAAGCTCTCGTCCATCTACAACGGGTGCAAGCCAGATTTGCACACGAGAATACTCGGGTTATACTTGACGAGCCTAGCATATGCAGATATGGCCTCGGAACACGGAGACCGAAAGGTCGGCGTGAATCATATAGTAGATATGATCAACATAAGATGTTCACCATTGAAAACTACTCCATTTCACGTGATGATCGGTTATGGTTTAGTTGATTTGGATCACGTGATCACTTAGATGACTAGAGATGTTTTTCTAAGTGGGAGTTCTTAAGTAATATGATTAATTGAACTTAAATTTATCATGAACTTAGTACTGATAGTATCTTGCTTGTTTATGTTTGATTGTAGATAGATGGCTCGTGTTGTTGTTCCGTTGAATTTTAATGCGTTCCTTGAGAAAGCAAAGTTGAAAGATGATGGTAGCAATTACGGATCGGGTCCGTAATTTGAGGATCATCCTCATTGCTGCCTGAGAAGAGTTACGCCTGGATGCACCGCTAGGTGCCGTGCCTCTTGCTAATGCAAGCTGCGAGATGTTATGAGCGTCTGGCGAGCAAAGTGATGACTACTCTATAGTTCGAGTGTGCCATGCTTTACGGCTTAGAACCGAGACTTCAACGACGTTTTGAGCGTCATGGAGCATATGAGATGTTCCAGAGTTGAAGTTGATATTCAACAGTAATGCCCGGATTGAGAGATATGAAGTCTCCAATAAGTTCTATAGCTGCAAGATGGAGGAGAATAGTTACATTAGTGAGCATATACTCGAATGTGCAGGTACTACAATCACTTGACACAATTGGGAGTAAATCTTCCGGATGATTGTGTCATTGATGAATTCTTCAATCACCGCCACCAAGCTACAAAGGCTTCGTGATGAACTATAATATGCAAGGGTTAGTAAAGACTATACCGAGCTCTTCGCAATGCTAAAGGCTGCGGAGGTAGAAATCAAGAAGGAGCATCAAGTGTTGATGGTCAATAAGACCACTAGTTTCAAGAAGAAAGGCAAAGGGAAGAAGAAGGAACTTCAAGAAGAACAGCAAGCAAGTTCTTTGCTCAGAGAAGAAACCCAAGTCGGCCCTAAACCAAATCGAGTGCTTCTCCGCAAGGCATAGTCCTCGAAGCGGAACTGCCCCAAGTATTTGGCGGATAAGAAGGATGGCAAGGTGAACAAAGGTATATGTGATATACATGTTATTGATGTGTACCTTACTAGAGCTCGTAGTAGCACTGGTATTTGATCTTGGTTACATTGCTACTATTTGCAACTCAAGCAGGAACTACTGATTAGCGAACTCGGCAAAGGGCGAGGTGACGATGCGCGTGGGAAATGGTTCCAAAGTCGATGTGATCGCGGTCGGCACGCTACCTCTACATCTACCTTCGGATTAGTTTTAGACCTAAATAATTGTTATTTGGTGCTGCGTTGAGCATGAACATTATATCTGGATCTTGTTTGATGCGAGACGGTTATTCATTTAAATCGAGAGAATAATGGTTGTTCTATTTATATGAGTAATATCTTTTATGGTCATGCACCCTTGAGGAATGGTCTATTTTGATGAATCTCGATAGTAGTGATACACATATTCATAATGTTGAAACCAAAAGATGCAGAGTTGATAATGATAGTGCAACTTATTTGTGGCACTTGCCGTTTAGGTCATATCGGTGTAAAGCGCATGAAGAAACTCCATCTTGATGGACTTTTGGAGTCACTTGATTATGAATCACTTGGCACTTGCGAACCGTGCCTCATGGGCAAGATGACTAAAACACCGTTCTCGGTACTATGGAGAGAGCAACAGATTTGTTGGAAATCATACATCTGAGATGTATGTGGTCCGATGAATGTTGAGGCTCGTGGCGGATATCGTTATTTTCTCACCTTCACAGATGACTTAAGCAGATATGGGTATATCTACTTAATGAAACATAAGTCTGAAACGTTTGAAAGGTTCAAAGAATTTCAGAGTGAAGTTGAAAATCATCGTAACAAGAAAATTAAGTTTCTACGATCGATCGTGGAGGTGAATATTTGAGTTACGAGTTTGGTCTACATTTGAAACAATGCGGAATAGTTTAGCAACTCACGCCACCGGAACACCACAGCGTAATGGTGTGTCGAGCGTCGAATCGCACTTTACTAGATATGGTGCGATCTATGATGTCTCTTCTGATTTACCGCTATCGTTTTGGGGTTATGCTCTAGAAACGGCCGCATTCACATTGAATAGAACACCGTCGAAATCCGTTGAGACGACACCTTATGAACTATGGTTTGGCAAGAAACCAAAGTTGTCGTTTCTTAAAGTTTGGGGATGCGATGCTTATGTGAAAAAGCTTCAACTGATAAGCTCGAACCCAAATCGGAGAAATGTGTCTTCATAGGATACCCAAAGGAGACAGTTGGGTACACCTTCTATCACAGATCCGAAGGCAAGACATTCGTTGCTAAGAATGGATCCTTTCTAGAGAAGGAGTTTCTCTCGAAAGAAGTGAGTGGGAGGAAAATGGAACTTGATGAGGTAATAGTACCTTCTCCCTTACTTGAAAGTAGTTAAATCACGAAACCGTTTTCGAGACACCTACACCAAGTAGTGAGGAAGTTGATGATGTTGATCATGAAACTTGAGATCAAGTTACCGCAGAACCTCGTAGATCAACGAGTAAGATCCGCACTGTGAGTGGTACGGCAATCCTGTTCGGAAATCATGCTACTAGATCATGATGAACCTACGAACTATGAAGAAGCGATGGTGAGCCCAGATTCCATAAAATGGCTTGAGGCCATGAAATCGAGATGGGATCCATGTATGAAAACAAAGTATGGACTTTGGTTGACTTGCCCGAGGGTAGGCAAGCAATAGAAAACAAGTGGATCTTCAAGAAGAAGACCGACACGACGGTAATGTTATTGTCTACAAAGCTCGACTTGTCGCAAAGGGTTTTCGACAAGTTCAAGGGATTGACTACGATGAGACCTTCTCACCGTAGCGATGCTTAAGTCCGTCCGAATCATGTTAGCAATTGCCGCATTTTATGATTATGAAATTTGGCAAATGGATGTAAAGACGCATTCTGAATGGATTTACGGAAGAAGAGTTGTATATGATGCAACCGAAGGTTTTATCGATCCAAAGGAGCTAACAAAGTGTGCAAGCTCCAGCGATCCATCTATGGACTGGTGCAAGCATCTCGGAGTTGGAATAAACGCTTTGATAGTGTGATCAAAGCATTTGGGTTTGTACAGACTTTTGGAGAAGCTTTGTATTTACAAGAAAGTGAGTGGGAGCTCAGTAGCATTTCGATATTATATGTAGATGACATATTGCTGATAGGAAATGATATAGAATTTCTGGATAGCATAAAGGGATACTTGAATAAGAGTTTTCAATGAAAGACCTCGGTGAAGCTGCTTACATATTGGGCATTAAGATCTATAGAGATAGATCAAGGCGCTTAATTGGACTTTCACAAAGCACATACCTTGACAAAATTTTGAAGAAGTTCAAAATGGATCAAGCAAAGAAAGGGTTCTTGCACGTGTTACAAGGTGTGAAGTTGAGTAAGACTCAATGCCCGACCACTGCAGAAGATAGAGAGAAAATGAAAGATGTTCCTATGCTTCAGCCATAGGCTCTATCATGTATGCAATCTGTGTACCGGACACTGATGTGTGCCTTGCTATAAGCCTAGCAGGAGGTACCAAAGTAATCCAGAGTGGATCATGGACAGCGGTCAAGAACATCTGAAGTACACGAAAAGGACTAAGGATATGTTTCTCGTATATGGAGGTGACAAAGAGCTCATCGTGGCAGTTACGTTGATGCAAGCTTTGACACGATCCGGACGATTCTAAATCGCAGACCGGATCGTATTTACACTAAACGGAGGAGTCGGTTGCCATGCAGTTCTAAACAAAGCGTCGTGGCGGGATCTACATGTGAAGCGGAGTACATAGCAGCCGGAAGCAACTAATGAAGGAGTGCGGATGAAGGAGTTCATATCCGATCTAGGTGTCATACCTAGTGCATCGGGTCCAATGAAAATCTTCTCGTGACAATCATGGAGCAATTGCCTTAGCGAAGGAATCCAGATTTCACAAGAGGACCAAACACATCAAGAGACGCTTCAATTCCATCCGGGACTTAGTCGGTGGGAGACATAGAGATTTGCAAGATACATACGGATCTGAATATTGCGAGACCCATTGACTAAGCCTCTTCCACGAGCAAAACATGATCAGCACCAAGACTCCATGGGTGTTAGAATCATTACTATGTAATCTAGATTATTGACTCTAGTGCAAGTGGGAGACTGAAGGAAATATGCCCTAGAGGCAATAATAAAGTTATTATTTATTTCCTTATTTCATGATAAATGTTTATCATTCATGCTAGAATTGTATTAACCGGAAACATGATACATGTGTGAATGCATAGACAAAACAATATGTCACTAGTATGCCTCTACTAGACTAGCTTGTTAATCAAAGATGGTTATGTTTCCTGACCATGAACAAAGAGTTGTTATTTGATTAACAAGGTCACATCATTAGGAGAATGATCTGATTGACATGACCCATTTGAAGGAAATATGCCCTAGAGGCAATAATAAAGTTATTATTTATTTCCTTATATCATGATAAATGTTTATTATTCATGCTAGAATTGTATTAACCGGAAACATAATACATGTGTGAATATATAGACAAACAGAGTGTCACTAGTATGCCTCTACTTGACTAGCTTGTTAATCAAAGATGGTTATGTTTCGACCATGAACAAGGAGTTGTTATTTGATTAACAAGGTCACATCATTAGTAGAATGATCGATTGACATGACCCATTCCCTTAGCTTAGCACACGATCGTTTAGTATGTTGCTACTGCTTTTATCCATGACTTATACATGTTCCTCGTAACTATGAGATTATGCAACTCCGTTTGCGGAGGAACACTTTGGTACTACCAAACGTCACAACGAATCGGGTGATTATAAAGGAGTACTACAGTGTCTCCAAAGCGAGATGTTGGGTTGGCGTATTCGAGATTAGGTTTTGTCACTCCGATTGTCGGAGAGGTATCTCTGGGCCCTCTCGGTAATGCACATCATGAAGCCTTGCAAGCACTACAACTAATGAGTTAGTTGTGAGATGATGTATTACGGAGCGAGTAAAGAGACTTGCGTAACGAGATTGAACTAGGTATTGGATACCGACGATCGAATCTCGGGCAAGTAACATACCGATGACAAAGGAAACAACGATGTTGTTATGCGGTCCGACCGATAAAGATCTTCGTAGAATATGTAGGAATCAATATGGGCATCCAGGTCCGCTGTTGGTTATTGACCGTGAATAGTTCTAGGTCATGTCTACATTGTTCTCGAACCGTAGGGTCCGCACGCTTAAGGTTTCGATGGCGGTTATTATGAGTTTATGTATTTTGATGTACCGAAGGAGTTCGAGTCCGGATGTGATCACGGACATGACGAGGAGTCTCGAAATGGTCGAGACATAAAGATTGATATATTGGAAGCCTATGTTTGGAGTTCGAATAGTTCCGGTAAAACGGAATTTATCGAGTACCGGAGGTTACGGAACCCCGGGAGGTAAATGGGCCATAGTGGGCCTTAGTGGAAAAGAGAAGGGCTGCCCTAGATGGGCTGCGCTCCCCTTCCCCTAGTCCTATTAGGACTAGGAGAGGTGGCGCCCCTCCTCCTCTTTCCCCCCGGGAATCCTAATTGAATAGGATTGGAGGAGTCCTACTCCGGAAGGAGTAGGACTCCTCCTGCGCCTCCCTCTCTGGCGGCGCCCCTCCCCTTGGCTCCTTTATATCTGAGGTAGAGGCACCCCAAGACAACATAAGTTGATCGTGAGATCGTTCCTTAGCCGCAGCGGTGCCCCCTCCACCATATTCCACCTCGGTTATACCGTCATGAAGCTTAAGCGAAGCCCTGCGCCGGTGAAACATCAAGATCGCCACCACGCCGTCGTCTTGTGGAACTCTCCTCGACACTCGGCTGGATCGAGTACGAGGGACGTCATCGAGCTGTACGTGTGTCAAGAACTCGGGGGCGTCGGAGTAACGGCGCCGGGATCGGTCGGATCGCGAGGAGAACGTACGACTACTTCCTCTACGTTGTGATCGCTTCCGCTTCGGGTCTACAAGGGTATGTAGACAACACTCTCCCTCTCGTTGCTATACATCACCATGATCTTGCGTGTGCGTAGGAAATTTTTGAAATTACTACGTTCCCCAAACAAAGTGGCATCCGAGCCTAGGTTTTTATGGTTTGATGTTTTGCACGAGTAGAACACAAGTGAGTTGTGGGCGATACAAGTCATACTACCTACCAGCATGTCATACTTTGGTTCAGCGGTATTGTGAGATGAAGCGGCCTAGACCGACATTACGCCAGACGCTTACGCGAGACTGGTTTCACCGCCACGAGCACTCGTTGCTTAAAGGTGACTGGTGGGTGTCTGTCTCTCTCACTTTAGTTGAACTGAGTGTGGCTACGCCCGGTCCTTGAGAAGGTTAAACGGAGTCTATTTGACGAAGTATCGTTGTGGTTTTGATGCGAGGTGAGATTGGTTCTTGCTTAAGCCCGTAGCAGCCACGTAAAATTTGCAACAACAAAGTAGAGGACGTCTAACTTGTTTTTGCAGGGCATGTTGTGATGTGATATGGTCAAGACGTGATACTATATTTTATTGTATGAGATGATCATGTTTTGTAACGAAGTTATCGCAATGGCAGGAGCCATATGGTTGTCGCTTTATTGTATGAAATGCAATCGCCCTGTAATGCTTTACTTTATCACTAAGCGGTAGCGATAGTCGTAGAAGCATAAGTTTGGCGAGACGACAACGATGCTACGATGAAGATCAAGGTGTCGTGCCGGTGACGATGGTGATCATGATGGTGCTGCAGAGATGGAGATCACGAAGCACAAGATGATGATGACCATATCATATCTTGATTTGCATGTGATGTTTATCTTTTATGCATCTTATCTTGCTTTGATTGACGGTAGCATTATAAGATGATCTCTCACTAAAATTATCAAGAAGTGTTCTCCCTGAGTATGCACCGTTGCCAAAGTTCGTCGTGCCCAGACACCACGTGATGATCGGTGTGATAAGCTCTCGTCCATCTACAACGGGTGCAAGCCAGTTTTGCACACGCAGAATACTCGGGTTATACTTGACGAGCCTAGCATATGCAGATATGGCCTCGGAACACGGAGACCGAAAGGTCGAGCGTGAATCATATAGTAGATATGATCAACATAAGATGTTCACCATTGAAAACTAATCCATTTCACGTGATGATCGGTTATGGTTTAGTTGATTTGGATCACGTGATCACTTAGATGACTAGAGAGATGTCTTTCTAAGTGGGAGTTCTTAAGTAATATGATTAATTGAACTTAAATTTATCATGAACTTAGTCCTGGTAGTATTTTGCAAATTATGTTGTAAGATCAATAGCTCGCATTGTTGCTTTCATATGTTTATTTTGATATGTTCCTAGAGAAAACTGTGTTGAAAAATGTTAGTAGCAATGATGCGGATTCGATCCGTGATCGGAGGTTTATCCTCATTGCTGCACAGAAGAATTATGTCCTTAATGCACCGCTAGGTGACAGACCTATTGGGGAGCGGATGCGAGGCGTTATGAACGTTTGGCTAGCTCAATATGATGACTACTTGATAGTTTTGTGCACCATGCTTTATGGCTTAGAATCGGGACTTCAAAGATGTTTTGAACGTCATGGACCATATGAGATGTTCCAGGAGTTGAAGTTAATATTTCAAGCAAATACCCGAGTTGAGAGATATGAAGTCTCCAACAAGTTCTATAGCTAAAAGATGGAGGAGAATCGCTCAACTAGTGAGCAAGTGCTCAGATTGTGCAGGTACTACAATCGCTTGAATCAAGTGGGAGTTAATCTTCCGGATAAGATAGTGATTGATGAATTCTCTAGTCACCATCACCAAGTTAGTAGAACTTCGTGATGAACTATAGTATGCAAGGGATGACGAGAACGATTCCCGAGCTCTTCGTGATGTTGAAATTGATGAAGGTAGAAATCAAGAAAACATCAAGTGTTGATGGTAGACAAGACCACTAGTTTCAAGAAAAGGGCAAAGGGAAGAGGGGAACTTCAAGAAGAACGGCAAGCAAGTTGCTGCTCAAGTGAAGAAGCCCAAGTCTGGTCCTAAGCCCGAGACTAAGTACTTTTTTTGCAAAGGATTGGTCTTTGGAAGCGGAACTATCCCAAGTATTTGGCGGATAAGAAGGATGGCAAAGTGAACAAAGGTATATTTGATATACATGTTATTGATGTGTAGTTTACTAGTGTTTATAGCAACCCCTCGGTATTTGGTACTGGTTCGGTTGCTAAGAGTAGTAACTCAAACGGAGTTGCGTATAAATGAAACTAGTTAAGGGTGAAGTGACGATATGTGTTGAAAGTAGTTTCAAGATTGATATGATCATCATCGCACACTCCCTATACTTTCGGGATTAGTGTTAAACCTAAATAAATGTTATTTGGCGTTTGCGTTGAACATGAATATGATTTGATCATGTTTATTGCGATACGGTTATTCATTTAAAGTTATAGAATAAATTGTTATTCATTTGCATGAATAAAACCTTATATGGTTACACACCCAATGAAAATGGTTCATTGGATCTCGATCATAGTGATACACATATTCATAATATTGAAACCAAAATATGCAAAGTTAATAATGATAGTGCAACTTATTTGTGGCTTCTTTGTTTAAGTCATATTGGTGTAAAGCGCAAGAAGAAACTCCATGCTGATGGGATTTTGGAATCACTTGATTATGAATCACTTGATGCTTGCGAATCATGCCTCTTGGGCAAGATGACTAAAACACCGTTCTCCAGAACATTGGAGCGAGCAACAGATTTGTTGGAAATCATACATACTGATGTATGTGGTCCGATGAATATTAAGGCTCCCGACAAGTATCATTATTTTCTGACCTTCACAGATGATTTGAGCAGATATGGGTATATCTACTTGATGAAACATAAGTCTGAAATAGTTGAAATGTTCAAAGAATTTCAGAGTGAAGTGGAAAATCATCGTGACAATAAAATAAAGTTTCTGCGATCTGATCGTGGAGATGAATATTTGAGTTACGAGTTTGGTCTTCAATTAAAACAATGTGGAATAGTTTCACAAATTCATGCCACCTGGAACACCACATCATAATGGTGTGTCCGAACGTCATAACCGTACTTTATTGGATATAGTACAATCTATGATGTTTATTACCGATTTACCAATATCGTTTTGGGATCATGCATTAAAGACAGCTGCATTCACGTTAAATAGGGCACCATCTAAATCCGTTGAGACGACACTATATGAACTGTGGTTTAGCAAGAAACCAAAGTTGTCGTTTCTTAAAGTTTGGGGCTGCGATGCTTATGTGAAAAAGTTTCATCCTGATAAGCTCAAACCCAAATCGGAGAAGTGCGTCTTCATAGAATACCCAAAGGAAATTGTCGGGTACACCTTCTATCACAGATCCAAAGGCAAGACATTTGTTGCCAAGAATGGATCCTTTCTAGAGAAGGAGTTTCTCTCGAAAGAAGTGAGTGGGAGGAAAGTAGAACTTGATGAGGTAATTGTACCTTCTCCCTTATTGGAAAGTAGTTCATCACAGAAATTTGTTCCTGTGACTACTACACCAATTAGTGAGGAAGCTAATGATGATGATCATGTAACTTCAGATCAAGTTACTACCGAACCTCGTAGGTAAAACAGAGTGAGATTCGCACCAGAGTGGTACGGCAATCCTGTTCTGGAGGTCGTGTTACTTGACCATGACAAACCTACGAACTATGAGGAAGCGATGATGAGCCCAGATTCCGCAAAATGGCTTGAGGCCATAAAATCTGAGATGAGATCCATGTATGAGAACAAAGTGTGGACTTTGGTGGCGTTGCCCGATGATCGGCAAGCCATAGAAAATAAATGGATCTTCAAGAGGAAGACGGACGCTGATAGTAGTGTTACTATCTACAAAGCTCGACTTGTCGCAAAAAGGTTTTGACAAGTTCAAGGTGTTGACTACAATGAGATTTTCTCAAGCTGTAGCGATGCTTAAGTCTGTCCGAATCATGTTAGCAATTGCCACAATTTATGAAATTTGGCAAATGGATGTAAAACTGCATTCTGAATGGGTTTTAGGAGGAAGAGTTGTATATGATGCAACGAGAAGGTTTTATCGATCCAAAGGAGCTAACAAAGTATGCAAGCTCCAATGATCCATCTATGGACTGGTGCAAGCATCTCGGAGTTGGAATACACGCTTTGATAAGTTGATCAAAGCATATAGTTTATCAGACTTGCGGTGAAGCCTGTATTTACAAGAAAGTGAGTGGGAGCACTACACATTTACGATAAGTATATGTGAATGACATATTGTTGATCGGAAATAATGTATAATTATTACGCAAAGCATAAAGGAGTGTTTGAAAGGAGTTTTTCAAAGAAAGACCTCGGTGAAGCTGCTTACATATTGAGCATCAAGATCTATAGAGATAGATCAAGACGCTTGATAAGTTTTTCAATGAAGTACATACCTTGACAAGATTTTGAAGTAGTTCAAAATGGAGCAGTCAAAGAAAGAGTTCTTGCCGTGTTACAAGGTGTGAAATTGAGTAAGACTCAAAACCCGACCACGGCAGAAGATAGAAAGAGAATGAAAGTCATTCCCTATGCCTTGGCCATAGGTTTTATAAAGTATGCCATCTTTGTGTACCGGATATATTGTATACCTTGACCGAGTTTGGCAAGGAGTACAATAGTGATCTAGGAGTAGATCATCGACAGTGTCAAAAATTATCCTTAGTGGAATAAGGATATGTTTCTCGATTATGGAAGTGAAAAAGGTTCGTGCGTAAAGGGTTACGCCGATGCAAGTTTTGACACCGATCGGATGACTCTAAGTCTCGATCTAGATACATATTGAAAGTGGGAGCAATTAGCTAGAGTAGCTCCGTGTAGAGCATTGTAGACATAGAATATTTGCAAAATACATACGGCTCTGAATATGATAGACCCGTTGACTAAGATTCTCTCACAAGCAAAACATGATCACACCTTAGTACTCTTTGGGTGTTAATCACATAGCGATGTGAACTAGATTATTGACTCTAGTAAACCCTTTGGGTGTTGGTCACATGACGATGTGAACGATGGGTGTTAATCATATCTGAGATATGATTATTGGTGTTCAATCACATGGCGATGTGAACTAGATTATTGACTCTAGTGCAAGTGGGAGACTGAAGGAAATATGCCCTAGAGGCAATAATAAAGTTATTATTTATTTCCTTATATCATGATAAATGTTTATTATTCATGCTAGAATTGTATTAACCGGAAACATAATACATGTGTGAATATATAGACAAACAGAGTGTCACTAGTATGCCTCTACTTGACTAGCTTGTTAATCAAAGATGGTTATGTTTCCGACCATGAACAAGGAGTTGTTATTTGATTAACAAGGTCACATCATTAGTAGAATGATCGATTGACATGACCCATTCCCTTAGCTTAGCACACGATCGTTTAGTATGTTGCTCTTGCTTTTATCCATGACTTATACATGTTCTGTAACTATGAGATTATGCAACTCCGTTTGCGGAGGAACACTTTGGGTACTACCAAGCGTCACAACGAATCGGGTGATTATAAAGGAGTACTACGGTGTCTCCAAAGGCGGATGTTGGGTTGGCGTATTTCGAGATTAGGTTTTGTCACTCCGATTGTCGGAGAGGTATCTCTGGGCCCTCTCGGTAATGCACATCATGAAGCCTTGCAAGCACTACAACTAATGAGTTAGTTGTGAGATGATGTATTACGGAACGAGTAAAGAGACTTGCGATAGCGAGATTGAACTAGGTATTGGATACCGACGATCGAATCTCGGGCAAGTAACATACCGATGACAAAGGAAACAACGATGTTGTTATGCGGTCCGACCGATAAAGATCTTCGTAGAATATGTAGGAATCAATATGGGCATCCAGGTCCGCTGTTGGTTATTGACCGTGAATAGTTCTAGGTCATGTCTACATTGTTCTCGAACCGTAGGGTCCGCACGCTTAAGGTTTCGATGGCGGTTATTATGAGTTTATGTATTTTGATGTACCGAAGGAGTTCGAGTCCGGATGTGATCACGGACATGACGAGGAGTCTCAAATGGTCGAGACATAAAGATTGATATATTGGAAGCCTATGTTTGGAGTTGGAATAGTTCCGGTAAAACGGAATTTTCGAGTACCGGAGGTTACGGAACCCCGGGAGGTAAATGGGCCATAGTGGGCCTTAGTGGAAAAAGAGAAGGGGCTGCCCTAGATGGGCTGCGCGCCTCCCCCTTCCCCTAGTCCTATTAGGACTAGGAGAGGTGGCCGGCCCCCTCCTCCTCTTTTCCCCCTCCGGGGAATCCTAATTGGAATAGGATTGGAGGGGAGTCCTACTCCCGGAAGGAGTAGGACTCCTCCTGCGCCTCCCTCTCCTGGCCGGCTCCCCCTCCCCCCTTGGCTCCTTTATATACTGAGGTAGAGGCACCCCAAGATAACATAAGTTGATCGTGAGATCGTTCCTTAGCCGTGTGCGGTGCCCCCCTCCACCATATTCCACCTCGGTTATACCGTCGCGAAGCTTAGGCGAAGCCCTGCGCCGGTGAAACATCAAGATCGTCACCACGCCGTCGTCTCGTGGAACTCTCCCTCGACACTCGGCTGGATCGGAGTACGAGGGACGTCATCGAGCTGTCACGTGTGTCAAGAACTCGGGCGTCGGAGTAACGGCGCCGGATCGGTCGGATCGCGAGGAGAACGTCGACTACTTCCTCTACGTTGTGATCGCTTCGCCGGGTCTACAAGGGTATGTAGACAACACTCTCCCCTCTCGTTGCTATACATCACCATGATCTTGCGTGTGCGTAGGAAATTTTTTGAAATTACTACGTTCCCCAACACCATTCCATTAGCTTAGCACACGATCGTTTAGTATGTTGCTACTGCTTTTATCCATGACTTATACATGTTCCTGTAACTATGAGATTATGCAACTCCGTTTACGGAGGAACACTTTGGGTGCTACCAAACGTCACAACGAATAAGCTGGGTGATTATAAAGGAGTACTACAGGTGTCTCCAAAGGCGGATGTTGGGTTGGCGATTTCGAGATTAGGTTTTGTCACTCCGATTGTCGGAGAGGTATCTCTGGGCCCTCTCGTAATGCACATCATCAAGCCTTGCAAGCACTACAACTAATGAGTTAGTTGTGAGATGATGTATTACGGAACGAGTAAAGAGACTTGCCGTAACGAGATTGAACTAGGTATTGGATACCGACGATCGAATCTCGGGCAAGTAACATACCGATGACAAAGGGAACAACGTATGTTGTTATGCGGTCTCGACCGATAAAGATCTTGAAGAATATGTAGGAACCAATATGGGCATCCAGGTCCCGCTATTGGTTATTGACCGTGAATAGTTCTAGGTCATATCGCATTGTTCTCGAACCGTAGGGTCCGCACGCTTAAGGTTTCGATGGCGGTTATTATGAGTTTATGTATTTTGATGTACCGAAGAAGTTCGAGTCCCGGATGTGATCACGGACATGACGAGGAGTCTCGAAATGGTCGAGACATAAAGATTGATATATTGGAAGCCTATGTTTGGAGTTGGAATGGTTCCAAGTAAAACAGAATTTACCGGAGTACCGGAGGTTACGGAACCCCGGGGTAAATGGGCCTCGGTGGGCCTCGAGGAGAAGAGGAGGGGCGGCAGAGGAGGTGGGCGCCCTCTCCCCCAGTCCGAATAGGACAAGGGGGGGGGGGCCTCTCCTCTTCCCTCCCCCAAACCTAATCCAACTAGGAAGGGGGAGTCCTACTCGGTAGGAGTAGGACTCCTCCCGGCCGCCTCTCTAGGCCGGCCGGCCTCCCCCTCCCTCCTTTATATCTGGGGCAGGGGGGCACCCTAGAACACACAAGTTTGATCTTTAGATCGTTCCTTAGCCGTGTCGCGGTGCCCCTCCACCATATTCCACCTCGGTTATACTGTGTCGCGAAGCTTAAGCGAAGCCTGCGCGGTGAAACATCAAGATCGTCACCACGCCGTCAGGTCTTGTGAAACTCTCCTCGACACTCGGCTGGATCGAGTCGAGGGACGTCATCGAGCTATCGTGTGTCAAGAACTCGGGCGTCGGAGTAACGGCGCCGGATCGGTCGGATCGCGAGGAGAACGCACGACTACTTCCTCTACGTTGTGATCGCTTCCGCTTCGGGTCTACGAGGGTACGTAGACAACACTCTCCCCTCTCGTTGCTATACATCACCATGATCTTGCGTGTGCGTAGGAAAATTTTGAAATTACTACGTTCCCCAACATGGCCTTGACGTTGTCGGCCTCGATGTCGAGCTGCCTTTGCCGGGCCGCCTCCTCCATGTCGAGCTGCCTTTGCCGGGCCGCCTCCTCCATGTCGATCTTCCTCCTCTTGGTCGCTTCCTCCATCTCAAGCTTCTGTCTTTGAAGGTCTAGGTATTGCTTCATTTGCTCGTCCTTGCTTTGCCGCTTCTTCTCGTCCCTCACATCCTTTTGGGACATCATGCCATGCAAAGTCTCATACAAGGCCATGGATGAGGCGTCGCGTGACATTGAGGTCGATGACGGCCGCGGGGCGCGGTGTGTACGACGCGAACAAGCCCACGTCCGGCGACCCCGAGAAACGGGTTTGGCCGTCGTGCCTTGGCGGAGGGAAGCCGGGCGACATGGGCGTGTGCGACGTCGGCGACTGGCAGTGCGTTGGTCGGGCGACCGACGAGCCTGTGCTCGCCGGGCCGACGGCCGCAGGAACCAGCGGGACGCCCATGCCAAGCATGAGGATGGCGGCGCTTTGTCGACGAGTCCTCCTTCTTC
Organism: Aegilops speltoides; assembly: GCA_021437245.1. NCBI lineage: Eukaryota > Viridiplantae > Streptophyta > Magnoliopsida > Poales > Poaceae > Aegilops > Aegilops speltoides. Next base: position 376,117,409 of record CM038146.1, read on the forward strand.
GTCGGCAGCGGCCTTGCGTCGCGCTGCCTCCGGCTTCCTCGCATTTGGCGGCGAACTTAGCATGGCGGCATTGACCTTGACGACCGCTCGCTGTTTCCTCCTCTTCGCCGATTCCGCTTCCAACTTGGCGATCTCCTCCGGCGTGCACTCCAACCGCGGCTTCCTTGGCGCCTTCTTCTTCATCTTTGCGGGCGGGTCGACGGCCAAGCCGCCGGAACTCGGCGGGGCGTCGGCCATGGACGGGGGAGAGAGAGGGAGCGGCGGGAGGGACGTGGGAGGGCTTGGGGCAAATGGCGCCAAATGGGCGTGGGGGGGGGGAGAGGTTGGTTTCTCCCACCGACAATGCCGGGGGGAGGACAAGCAGCCCGTCCCGTCGTCCGTTCACTCCCAAAACGGCGCAAACTTGGGCGGAGATGGTCAGCGGACACAAAGCGACAAAGTCCGTTTGTGCCATGTATTTGGCCGCCTTTTTGTCCCTTTTACCCCAAACGGACGGGGGCGGACAAGATAGGGTCGCGCGGTGGAGTTGGCCTAAGTGCGTGATCATGCTGACGTCAATCATGATTTTTATTTTAATTTTATTTTCATACTTTTTCTATATTTCAAAATATTCTTCACACATATATTAGAAAACACTTTACATAAAAAACTGAATTTTTTAAATTTTGCATTTAGAAAATTTTAAACGTGTATAGAAAATGTTTTTAATGTATACGAAAAATGTATAAATGTGAATGTAAAAATTATAAAATGTAATCATGTGTATAAATTCGTTTGTGTTAATTTAAAATGTCACTCATTTAAAAAAAAGTAAGTGGCATTTAGAAAAATGCTTATGCAAAAGTAAATATAATTTTTTGTGTAATTCAAAAGAATATTTCTTACATTCAAAATACAATGTATACGTCACATTCAAAAATATTCACATGTTTGAAAAATTCTTGTCATTTAAAAAAGGTGTAGAATGTACAAAAATGTTTTTATAGTTCAAAAACGTTTATCACGTATTTGAAAACTATATTCAAAAACTCTTTTATAAAAATGCTAAATATGTATTTGAAAAATTTAAAATGTGTGTTAAGAAAGGTTTTACATGTATACAAAAATGTAAAATAGAAGAAAATAAAATCCAAAAAAAGAAACAAATAAAAGCAAAGTATAAGAAAATAAAAAATATAACAAAGAAAAAAGAAAGACAAATGAAAAAAAAGCCAGAGGAAAAAAACTGAAAAATAAAACAAAATACCGAACTGAACTGATCGAAGGCAGCGACCGGACACGGGCTCGCGAACGCATCAAGTGACCTAGCTAATGGTCGGCCCGTAGTCGGTTCCTATTAGAAATCGGTGCGAGTGAGACATAGCGCTCGTGTAAAGAACAGCATTTCCTAACGGGCGCCATAAGCGCCCGTTTCTTCTGTTGCCGCAAACGGGCGTACACCCCCGCGCCGCGCTGGGCCGGCCCGTTTCCTTCCTTTTCTTTCTGTCAAAAATGAGTAGCAAAAATCTTATTGCGATTGTGAGGTCTCGAACACGCGATCTCTCCGTTCAAACAGCAGCGCACTAACCAACAGAACACCGCACCAATTATCTCCATTTACTTATTAACTAGCTTTCACTGCTCGCTGATTTCTGGGTTTTTTTTCTTTTATTTCTGTTTCCTTTTTTCTTTTCTTTTTTTCCCATTTTCTTTTTTTATTTTCTTAAAAAAATGCGAATTTCTAAATTCGTGAAATTTATAAATTGAACTTTTATCAAATCAATGAACTTTTTTTTAAATTCGATGAAAAATTTAAAATTCCATAATTTTTTAAAACGCGAACAATTATTGAGAACATGAACAAAAATTTATATACGATGAGCGATTTTCAAATATACACTGAACATTTTTTCGTGTATGATGAACAATTTTAACTACACAGTGAACATTTTTGTGGTATACATTGAAATAATTTGAAATATATTTATACATTTTTTTATATAAGATGAACAAATTTTACACATTGAACATTTTGTAATATAATCTGAACAATTTTTAACTACACATTGAACAATTTTGTTGTATGCACTGAAAAACCATTTAAATACCCATTGAACATTTTTAGATGTACACCGAACAATTTAAAATTGTGAACAAAATTTGAAATGTGAATGAATTTAAAACTATGAACACATTTTTAAATCATGAACAAAAAACGAAAAATACATTTTTCTAAAAATTCCATGAACTTTTTTCAAATTTTATGAACTTTTTCTAGATTTCAACGAACTTTTTTCAAATACGATGAACTTTTTTCAAATTTGATGAACCGGACGCTCGTTCTTATACTGTTGGCGCTTCAATAGATCACTAAAGTTAAGTTGTTCTAGTGGTTAGGCATCCTCATACAGGAAGGCATTGTCCCTAGTTCGAATCCTGAGAGGTGCACCTTTTTGCTGTTTTTTCGTTAATTTTCAACCAGACGCGTTGGCCTTGTTGGGCCAGGCCCAGGTAGGCAGCGCGTGGGCGCCAGTAGACGTTACGGGCGCTAAAGGCGCGGCTTAGGAGCTCCCGTAAAGAACTGCCTAGAGAATAAAGTGAAGGGCCAATTAGGTCTTTATTCCTCCTCTGGATGGGCCGCTTTCAGTCGGTCGCTGCGGGGAACTAGTGATTAGCGCAGCAGGTCAATCGATCGGCCGATCCCTTGCTCGAGGCTCCAACAGGTGGAGAAGGGCGCAAGGCGATTGCCGCGGCGGTTGGCTACTTTTCGATCCATCTTCGTAGATCAGGTCACAGGTCCATTAAGAGACCTGGATAAGGAGGAACAAGCAAGATCGAGATGCGAGACCCTGAGCTCTAGTAAATTGCCAAAACCCACCACAGTTGCGCACGTCAAATAAAAAAACCACAGTTTTGCTAGCAGTTAAAAAACACAAACCACGGTTTTTCTAGCAGTTAAAAAACACAGTGTAAGTAATCCGTTTGTTGAAAGCACTTAGTGTTGGGAAAGGTTACATGAAAAACAAAAAAAAATTACGCACACGCAAGATCTATCAAGGAGATGCATAGAAACGAGAGATGAAAGTGTGTCTACGTACCTCGTAGACCATAAGCGAAACCGTTTAGTAACACGGTTGATGTAGTCGAACTTCTTGGCACTCCAACCGATCAAGTACCGAACGTACGGCACCTCCGCGTTCCGCACACTTTCAGCGCGGTGACGTCCTCCGCCTTCTCGATCCAACAAGACGGCGAGGTAGTGGATGCGTTCCGGTAGCACGACGGCGTGGTGACAGTGATGGTGAAGTTTGTTGGGTAACGCAGTATTTCAAAATTTTCCTACGTTCACGTAAGATCTATCTAGGAGATGCATAGCGACGAGACGGGAGAGTGTGTCTACATACCCTCGTAGATCGAAAGCGGAATCGTTTAGTAACGCGGTTGATGTAGTCGAACATCTTCGCGATCCAACCGATCCAAGTACCAAACGTACGGCATCTCCACGTTCAGCAGATATTCAGCTCGATGAAGTCCCTCGTGCTCTTGATCCAGTTGAGGACGAGGGTGAGTTCCGTCAGCACGACGGCGTGGCGACGGTGATGATGATGTTACCGGTGCAGGGCTTCACCTAAGCACTACGGCGAAATGATTGACGTGTGTAACTGTGGAGGGGGCACCGCACACGGCTAAGGCAAAACATGCTGTGTTCTAGGGTGCCCCCTGCCCCCATATATAAAGGAGGGAGGGGGAGGCCGGTCGGCCAAGCTAGGCGCGCCGGGAGAAGGGGAATCCTACTAGGACTCCAAGTCTTAGTAGGTTTCCACCTAAAGGAGAAGGGGGAAGGAAGGGAGAGGGGGCGCGCCCCAACCGCTTGTCCAATTCGGACTGGGCTTGGGGGCGCCACCTCCTGGCCGCTGCCTCTCCTTCCCACTAAGGCCCACTAGGGCCCATCAACTCCCCGGAGGGTTCTGGTACCTCCCGGTACTCCGGAAAATACCCAAACTTCTTCGGAACCATTCCGATGTCATAGCCTTTCAATATATCAATCTTTATGTCTCGACCATTTTGAGACTCCTCATCACGTCCGTGGTCTCATCCGGGACTACGGACAAACTTCGGTCATTAAAACACATAACTCATAATACAAATTGTCATCGAACGTTAAGCGTGCGGACCCTACGGGTTCGAGAACTATGTAGACATGACCGAAACACATATACGATCAATAACCAATAGCGGAACCTGGATGCTCATATTGGCTCCTACATATTCTACGAAGATCTTTATCGGTCAAACCGCATAACAACATACGTTGTTCCCTTTGTCATCGGTATGTTACTTGCCCGAGATTCGATCGTCGGTATCATCATACCTAGTTCAATCTCGTTACCAACTAACTCATTAGTCACATTGCTTGCAAGGATTACAGTGATGAGCATTTCCGAGAGGGCCCAGAGATACCTCTCCGATACATGGAGGGACAAATCCTAATCTCGATCTATGCCAACCCAACAAACACCTTCGGAGACACCTGTAGAGCATCTATATAATCACCCAGTTATGTTGTGACGTTTGATAGCACACAAGGTATTCCTCCGGTATTCGGGAGTTGCATAATCTCATAGTCTGAGGAACATGTATAAGTCATGAAGAAAGCAGTAGCAATGAAACTGTAACGATCATAATGCTAAGCTAGCAGATGGGTCTTGTCCATCACATCATTCTCATAATGATGTGATCCCGTTTTATCAAATGACAACACATGTCTATGGTTAGGAAACATAACCATCTTTAATTAACGAGCTAGTCAAGTAGAGGCATACTAGGGACACTATGTTTTGTCTATGTATTCACACATATACTAAGTTTTTGGTTAATACAATTCTAGATGAATAATAAACATTTATCATGATATAAGGAAACATAAATAACAACTTTATTATTGCCTCTAGGGCATATTACCTTCAGTCTCCCACTTGCACTAGTGTCAATAATCTAGATTACACAGTAATGATTCTAACACCCATGGAGTCTTGGTGTTGATCATGTTTTGCTTGTGGAAGATGCTTAGTCAACGGGACTGCAACATTCAGATACTTATGTATCTTGCGGTCTTGCCAATCTCTATGTCTCCCTCAGCGACTTGATGCCGGATTGAATCGAAGCATCTCTTGATATGTTTGGTTTTCTTGTGAAATCTGTGTTCCTTTGTTAAGGCAATGGCACCAGTATTATCACAAAAGATTTTCATTGGACCCGATGCACTAGGTATAACACCTAGATAGGATATGAACTCCTTCATCCAGACTCCTTCATTTGCTGCTTCCGAAGCAGCTATGTACTCCGCTTCACACGTAGATCCCGCCACAACGCTCTGCTTGGAACTGCACCAATTGACAGCTCCACCATTCAATATAAATACGTATCCGGATTGTGATTTAGAGTCATCCGGATCAGTGTCAAAGCTTGCATTGACGTAACCATTTACAACAAGCTCTTTGTCACCCCCATAAACGAGAAACATATCCTTAGCCTTTTCAGTTATTTCTGGATGTTCTTGACCGCTGTCCAGTGCTCCAGTCCTGAATTACTTTGGTACCTCCCTTCTATACTTATAGCAAGGCACACATCAGGTCTGGTACACAACATTGCATACATGATAGAACCTATGGCTGAAGCATAGGGAATGACTTTCATTTTCTCTCTATCTTCTGAAGTGGTCGGGCATTGAGTTTGACTCAACTTCACACCTTGTAACACAGGAAAGAACCCTTTCTTTGACTGATCCATTTTGAAATTCTTCAAAACTTTATCAAGGTATGTGCTTTGTGAAAGTCTAAGTAAGCATCTTGATCTATCTCTATAGATCTTGATGCCTAATATGTAGGCAACTTCACCGAGGTCTTTCATTGAAAACCTCTTTTTTAAGTATCCTTTTATGCTATCCAAAAATTCTATATCATTTCCAATCAACAATATGGCATCCACATATAATATTAGAAATTCTACAGAGCTCCCACTCACTTTCTTGTAAATACAGACTTCTCCAAAAGTCTGTACAAAACAATATGCTTTGATTACACTATCAAAGCGTTTATTCCAACTCCGAGAGGCTTGCACCAGTCCATAAATGGATCGCTGGAGCTTGCACACTTTGTTAGCACCCTTTGGATAGACAAAACCTTCTGGTTGCATCATATACAACTCTCCTTCTAGAACTCCATTCAGGAATGCAGTTTTGACATCCATTTGCCAAATTTCATTATCATAAAATGCAGCAATTGCTAACATGATTCGGGCGGGTGAGAAAGTCTCATCGTAGTCAACTCCTTGAACTTGTCGAAAACCTTTCGCAACAAGTCGAGCTTTGCAGACAGTAACACTACTGTCAGTGTGAGTCTTCTTCTTGAAGATCCATTTATTTTCTATGGCTTGCCGATCATCGGGCAAATTCACCAAAGTCCACACTTTGTTCTCATACATGGATCCCATCTCAGATTTCATGGCCTCAAGCCATTTCGCGGAATCTGGGCTCTTCATCGCTTCCTCATAGTTCGTAGGTTCATCATGGTCTATTAACATGACTTCTAGAACAGGATTACTGAAAGGTTCGATATAGTTGACTAGAGGGGGGGTGAATAGGCAACTAACAATTTTTAGCTTTTCTTTACCAATTTAAACTTTGCATCAAAGTAGGTTGTCTAGATATGCAACTAGGTGAACAACCTATATGATGCAACAACAACAAGCACACAAGCAAGCAAGAGATGCAACACAATATAAGCTTGCAAAAGTAAAGGTACGAGATAACAAAGAGTGGAGCCGATGAAGACAAGGATGTGTTACCGAAGTTCCTTCCCTTTGAGGGGAAGTACGTCTCTGTTGGAGCGGTGTGGAGGCACAATGCTCCCCAATAAACCACTAGGGCCACCGTATTCTCCTCACGCCCTCACACAATGCGAGATGCCTTGGTTCCACTATTGGTGCCCTTGGAGGCGGCGACCGAACCTTTACAAACAAGGTTGGGGCAATCTCCACAACTTAATTGGAGGCTCCTAACAACACCACGAAGCTTCACCACAATGGAATATGGCTCCTCGATGACCTCAACCGTCTAGGGTGCTCAAACACCCAAGAGTAACAAGATCCGCAAGGGATTAGTGGGGGGAATCAAATTTCTCTTGGTGGAAGTGTAGATCGGGGCCTTCTCAACCAATCCCTAGAAAATCAACAAGTTTGATTGGCTAGGGAGAGAGATCGGGCGAAAATGGAGCTTGGAGCAACAATGGAGTTTGGGGATGGAAGAGGTAGGTCTTCTTGGAGAAGAAGACCCCTTTATATAGTTGGGGGACACATCCAACCGTTATGCAGCCCGCAGCCCGCATCTGGGCGGTACTACGTTCTTTGGAGCGGTTGACTGCCGCCACGCAAGATACTACCTTTGTGGCAAGCAGGCATAGGGCAACCAGGGTTGAGGAAGAAGAAGTACACGCACTAGGGCGGTCCTATCGCCATGAGGGCAGTACTATCGCCGATAGGCGGTAACGCCGCTTCCTACAGCCGCTGGAAAACAGGGGAGGGCAACGAGCTGAGCGGCAGTTGGAGCGGACGTAGGAGCGGTAGTACCGCTGATAAACGGTACTACCGCGCCCTACTGCCGTCCCTACTACCGCTCCCCTGGGTGGTCCTATACGGAAACCCGACACGAAAAATTGAGACCACAGCAGGGGCGGTAGTACCAGCGGCACTAACAAGCGGTACTACCGCCCTGGCCGCAGTACTACCGCTTAGCATAAAGCAGCCCTTGTTTTGCACATCACGGAAACTCCAAAGAAGCAAGAAGAAAGCGAGGGTGCAAGGAGAATGTGAACATGATGATTCCACCCATACTCTTCCGAAACGGATGCCCTCTTGATAGTACGGTTATCCCTACGACTCAATTCCATCGAAAAGAAACGAAGGAAAATAATCCGTCTAAAGTGAAGTCCTCGAGGGGTAACAATTGCATAGTGCTCTTATATTAGATAACCTAAAAAGCTTAATGCACAGGATTAGTCCGCAAATGTATTGTCATCAATCACCAAAATAACCGGGGAAAATAATGCCCTAACAATTACCGTACCACTCTGGTGCGGACCATACTCTGGAAGACCTACGAGGTTCTGTAGTAACTTGATCTGAAGTTTCATGATCATCATCATTAGCTTCCTCACAAATTGGTGTAGGAATCATTGGAACTGATTTCTGTGATGAACTACTTTCCAATTCGGGAGAAGGTACAATTACTTCATCAAGCTCTACTTTCCTCCCACTCACTTCTTTCGAGAGAAACTCCTTCTCTAGAAAGGATCCATTCTTAGCAACGAATATCTTGCCTTCGGATCAGTGATAGAAGGTGTACCCAATAGTTTCCTTTGGGTATCCTATGAATACGCACTTCTCTGATTTGAGTTCGAGCTTATCAGGTTGAAGCTTTTTCACATAAGCATCGCAGCCCCAATCTTTGAGAAACGACAACTTTGGTTTCTTGCCAAACCACAATTCATAAAGCGTCGTCTCAACGGATTTTGATGGTGCCCTATTTAACGTGAATGCAGCCGTCTCTAAAGCATAACCCAAATCGAGAGCGGTAAATCAGTAAGAGACATCATAGATTGCACCATATCCAATAAAGTACGGTTACGACGTTCGGACACACCATTGCGCTGTGGTGTTCTAGGTGGCGTGAGTAGCAAAACTATTCCACATTGTTTCAAATGAAGACCAAACTTTTAAATCAAATATTCTCCTCCACGATCAGATTGTAGAAACTTTATTTTCTTGTTACGATGATTTTCCACTTCACTCTGAAATTCTTTGAACTTTTCAAATGTTTCATACTTATGCTTCATTAAGTAGATATACCCATATCTGCTCAAATCAATTGTGAAGGTAATAAAATAACGATATCCGCCACGAGCCTAAACACTCATTGGACCGCATACATTGGTATGTAATATTTCCAATAAGTCAGTAGCTCGTTCCATTGTTCCGGAGAACGGAGTTTTAGTCATCTTGCCCATGAGGCATGGTTCACAAGCACCAAGTGATTCATAATCAAGTGATTCCCAAAGCCCATCCGCATGGAATTTCTTCATGCGCTTTACACCAATATGACCTAAACGACAGTGCCACAAATAAGTTGCACTATCGTTATCAACTTTGCATCTTTTGGCTTCAATATTATGAACATGTATATCACCACGATTGAGATTTAACAAAAATAGACCACTCAGCAAGGGTGCATGACCATAAAAGATATTACTCATATAAATAGAACAACCATTGTTCTCTAATTTAAATGAATAACTGTCTCGCATCAAACAAGATCCAGATATAATTTTTATGCTCAACGCTGGCACCAAATAACAATTATTCAGGTCTAAAACTAATCCCGAATGTAGATGTAGAGGTAGCGTGCCAACAGTGATCACATCGACCTTGGAACCATTTCCAACGCGCATCGTCACCTCGTCCTTAGCCAATATTCGTTTAATCCGTAGCCCTTGTTTCGCGTTGCAAATATGAGCATCAAAACCATTATCAAATACCCAAGCGCTACTACGAGCATTAGTAAGGTACATCAATAACATGTATATCAAATATACCTTTCACTTTTCCATCCTTCTTGTCCGCCAAATACTTGGGGCAGTTCTGCTTCGAGCGACGAGTCCCTTTGCAGTAGAAGCACTCAGTTTCAGCTTAGGTCCAGACTTGGGTTTCTTCTCCTAAGCAGCAACTTCCTTGCCATTATTCTTCAAGTTCCCCTTCTTTCCTTTGCCCTTTTGCTTGAAACTAGTGGTCTTGTTGACCATCAACACTTGATGCTCTTTTATTTCTACCTCCATAGCTTGTAGCATCGCGACGAGCTCAGGAATTGTCTTGTTCATCCCTTGCATATTATAGTTCATCTCGAAGCCTTTAAAGCTTGGTGGCAGTGATTGAAAAACTCTCTCAGTGACACTATCATCAGGAAGATTAACTCCCAGCTGAGTCAAGTGGTTATGGTACCCAGACATTCTGAGTATGTGTTCACTAACAGAACTATTCTCCTCCATTTTGCGGCTATAGAACTTGTTGGAGACTTAATATCTCTCAACTCAGGCATTTGCTTGAAATATTAACTTCAACTCTTGGAACATCTCATATGCTCCATGATGTTCAAAACGTCTTTGAAGTCCCGATTCTAAGCCGTAAAGCATGGCACACTGAACTATCAAGTAGTCATCAACACACGTCGCGTGCATTCACAATGTGTGCGATTCTTTGGCGCTGGTGAGGAGTCTGGATTAGGGTATCCGGACAGCCGGACTATATACTTTGGCCGGACTGTTGGACTGTGAAGATACAAGACTCAAGACTTCATCCCATGCCCGGATGGGACTCTCCTTTGCGTGGAAGACAAGCTTGGCGATTCGGATGTTAGATCTCGTTCTTTGTAACCGACTTTGTGTAACCCTAGCCCCCTCCGGTGTTCATATAAACCGCAGGGTTTAGTCCGTAGGACAACAACAATCAGAATCATAGGCTAGCTCCTAGGGTTTAGCCTCTACGATCTCGTGGTAGATGCACTCTTGTAATACTCATATCATCAAGATCAATCATGCAAGAAGTAGGGTATTACCTCCATCGAGAGGGCCCGAACCTGGGTAAAACATCGTGTCCCCTGCCTCCTGTTGCCATTAGCCTTAGACGCATAGTTCGGGACCCCCTACCCGAGATCCGCCGGTTTTGACACCGACATTGGTGCTTTCGTTGAGAGTTCCTCTGTGTGGTCACAGCAAGGCTCGATGATTCCTTCGATCATCAACAACAACACGGTCCAGGGGGAGATTTTTATCCCCAAACAGATCTTCGTGTTCGGCGGTTTCCTGCGGGCAATTAAGCAGCCATCTGGAGCAGATCGACAGCTCGCGCCCGCCATCAGTCAAGTCGGAAACTTGAACTACACGGCCGATATCCGCGGAGACTTTATCTTCGACAGATTCGGGCCTACGCCAGGAGCACCGAACAGTCACGACGAGCACGGCTTAGATCTACTGTCAGACAATATTCGAGATATCGCACCTGCAGTAGCTTCGGACCAAAATCCAGGACAGACCGCGTCGTCCGAGGACGGGTGGATGGACCCCGCCCCGGAGGCCGCATACTCATCGGCGGTAGAGCCGAACACAGACTCCACCTCCAAGGAAATCTGTGTCGCTGGACCCCCGGACTTGCGTCTGGTTGTAGGCTCCGGACCGTATGCGCCCGGGCCCATCGAATCCGATTGAGCTCCGGTAATGGAATTCACCGCTGCGGATATCTTTCAGCACTCGCCCTTCAGTGACATGCTGAATTCATTAAGGTCTCTCTCTTTGTCAGGAGACTCTTGGCCGAACTATGTCCGACTCGAGTGGGAAGCAGGCGACGAGGAAGTTTGTTACCCACCCACCACCCACTTCATTGCCACTGTCGATGATTTGACCGACGTGCTTGACTTCGACTCCGAAGACATCGACGGTATGGACGACGATGCAGGAGAAGAACAGGAACCACCACCCACGGGGCGCTGGACTGCCACCTCCTCGTATGATATATACATGGTGGACACTCCCAAAGAAACCAATGGCGATGAGGCAATAGAGGATAACCCCTTAAGGAAGAAATCAAAGCATGGGTGTCATCGGCGCCGCTCTAAGCCACGCCACAGCAATACCGACACAGGAGATGAAAACAATCCGGATGGTGCCGAAGATGAATACAATCCCGATCAACCTGCCTTCGAGCAGGCCGGACAGGGAGACGGGCAGGTTAGCTTAGATGAACAAGCGATAGACGGATACTTGGAGGAGGACAACTACATGCCCCCTCCGAAGACGAGGTGAGCCTCGGCGACGATGAATTCGGCATGCCTGAGGATCCCGTAGAGCAGGAGCGCTTCGAGCGCCAGCTTATGGCCACTGCAAGAAGCCTGAAAAAGAAGCAGCAACAGCTCCAAGCTGATCAAGATCTGCTCACAGACAGATGGACTGAGGTCCTGGCAGCCGAGGAATATAGATTTGAGCGCCACACCAAAGGTTACCCAAAGCAAAATTTGCTACCTCAACTCGAGGAGGAGGCCCTAAAGCCCACACTACCACCACAGGACGAGGCTGACCGGCCACCTCGTGGCCGAGATAAAACGGCGTATCAGCCCGAATACCACCCCGCACCCCCACGCCAATACACTACGGCCCGGGGCAATAGGCAGGACCTGTGAGACATACTGGAAAATAAGGCAGGACAGCCAAGATCGATCTACGGATCGCGGGGGCGCGCCCCAACACGTGACAATGATCGTCATACCGGATACATTATCAACAAGTCCGGCCGGGCCGAATGTATCCGGCCGGACTTATTCGAACTACGTAGCAACATAGCCCGGCATAGAGGCGCCGCACACCCCCTCTGCTTCATTGACGACGTAATGGATCACGAATTCCCGGAAGGGTTTAAACTCGTAAACATCGAATCATACGATGGCACAACAGTCCCCGCGGTATGGATCGAAGATTTCCTTCTCCACATTCACATGGCCCGCGGTGACTATTCACATGCCATCAAGTATCTTCCCCTTAAACTGAAAGGACCGGCCCGACACTGGCTGAATAGCATGCCGGCAAATTCCATCGGCAGTTGGGAAAACCTGGAGGACGCGTTCCTCGACAACTTCCAAGGAACTTACGTGCGACCACCAGATGCTGACGACTTGAGTCACATTACCCAACAGCCCGGAGAGTCAGCCAGGAAATTCTGGACTCGGTTCCTAACTAAAAAGATCCAAATTGTCGACTGTCCGGACGCCGAAGCCTTGGCGGCCATAAGCATAATATCCGCAACGAGTGGCTCGCCCAACACCTTGGCCAAGAAAAACCGAAGTCCATGGCGGCCCTCACGACACTCATGACCCGCTTATGCATGAGCGAGGACAGCTGGTTGGCTCGTAGTAGCACCACGCCAAGAAACTCCGGCACTTCAGATATCCGCGATAGTAACGGCAAGCCACGGTGCAACAGACACAAGCAACGGAACAATGGCGACAACACCGAAGACACGACAGTCAAAGCTGGATTCAGCGGCTCAAAATTCGGTCAGCGGAAAAAGCCGTTCAAGAGAAACAATCAGGGATTGTCCAGTCTGGACCGCATACTTGATTGCTCGTGCCAAATTCACGGCACCCCGGATAAGCCAGCCAACCACACTAACAGAGATTGTTGGGTGTTCAAACAGGCCGGCAAGATAAATGCCGAAAACAAGGACAAGGGGCTGCACAACGACGATGATGAGGAGACCCAGTGTCCGAACACTGGGGGACAGAAGAAATTTCCTCCCCAGGTGAAAACAGGAAACATGATCTATGCCACCCACATTCCCAAACGAGAACGAAAGCGAGCACTAAGGGACGTCTATGCGATGGAGCCAGTCGCAACGAAATTCAACCCATGGTTAGCCTGTCCAGTCACTTTTGATTGTAGGGACCACCCTACCAGCATCCGTCACGGCGGTTCAGCCGCACTGGTCCTTGACCCAATCATCGACGGATTCCACCTCACGCGAGTCCTTATGGACGGTGGCAGCAGCCTGAACCTGCTTTATCAGGACACAGTGTGCAAAATGGGCATCGATCCTTCAAGGATCAAACCCACCAAAACCACCTTTAAAGGTGTAATTCCAGGAGTAGAGGCCCGTTGTATGGGCTCCATAACACTGGAAGTGGTCTTTGGATCCCCGGATAACTTCCGAAGCGAGGAGTTAGTCTTTGATATCGTCCCTTTCTATAGTGGCTATCATGCACTGCTTGGACGAACCGCATTTGCTCGATTTAATGCAGTACCACACTATGCATACCTCAAGCTCAAGATGCCAGGACCTCGCGGGGTTATAACAGTCAATGGAAACATAGACCGCTCTCTTCGTATAGAAGAGCACACTGTGGCCCTCGCGGCAGAAGTACAAAGCAGCCTTCTCCGGCAGACCGCCAATTTGGCGACAACAACCCCAAACACCGTCAAGCGAGTCCAAAGTACTCTGCAACAGGATCACCAGGCACGCCAAGAGCACGACTAGCAGTCCGGCCTCTGCCCCAGCACCATTCAGGCAGCATTTGTGCCACGCGTACACAATTACGCACTCAAAATACGATGGGCATAGGCGAAGGCGCAACGGTGATGCGGTCCATAGTGCGGCTCAACCGCCACAAGACCTGCATACTTTAACAACCTTATTTCTCTTTCAGGACCCTACTTTCGGGCAGCCCCTTCAGAGAACCGGATTATCGGACTTATCACAGGAGGGAAAACCAAGGAGGCAAAAGGCTTTTCGCACAAAGGGAATACCCAGGTGGTATCTACCAATGATAGTTATACTTGCTTGACATACCCGCATGCGGCCCGCCCTTAGATATGACATGTCAAATAGTCCTCTTTGCTTAACGCATTAATTGTACACATACGCTTGGACATATTATTTAAATAACAACGGGAAATAATATATAGCGTCAGCTTATTATTCCTATCTTCACATTTTTTTCCTAAAAATGTTTATCTAATATTGCATCCGTACACTTTGGTACGTTTAGTTTGCCAGGGGATTCTTATGGTGCCCCATAATACGGCAAGATAAGTCTGAACACTTTCGACAGTGCGGCACCCCGAACTTATAGCATTATATGCATCAGCTCCGAATCATGTCTTGGGTCAATAGTTGGGTTTGCCCAGCTCCCTTGTTTTGGTACCTTACGTTCTGTTATATCGGCTATGGTAGCGCAGGGAGAACTACTGCGATTGTGTCCCGGTTCTTCCGGACGAGCACCTTAGTAGAGAAAGCCGAAAACTGACTGTCATGATGCGACGAGAGCTAGCCGCTGTTCGAGAGGTCTTAAATCCTTAAAGATTTTTTCCGCTTCAGGCGAGGAATCAGCCTTGTCCGATTTAGGCGTGTATAGCGCCCCAATTAAACTTTCAATTTAGGGCTTCACGAAATTTAAAACTGTAGACTTCTATGGCTAAGTGAGAGTTATAAAGCCGCATAGTCCGATTTCCTTGTTCGCTGCGCCAAACACCTCCTTAAAGGACCAAAAAATTTGGGTATAGAGTGTTTGGGTTTTCCACGAACACCCCAGTACTAGTTACGTGGGGGCGGAAGCCGACGATTGGCCTACTTTCAGAATTTTATAAACAGCCGCATAGAAGGTAATATTTTAAATCAACAAAGCGCCATATAGCGCAAACGAACTAGTTTTCGTATTACAAAGACGACATGAGTATATTCACTCAAAGATTATGTCCTTGGTACATTCATCGGCCACGAGGCGAGCGCCTTTCATAACACCATCATAATATTTCTCGGGGTAGCGATGTGCCTTGCCCTCCGGCGGTCCATCCTTCACCAGCTTCTCTGCATCCAGCTTGGCCCAATGCATCTTCGCACGGGCAAACGCCCGCGGGCACCCTCAATACTAACAGATTGCTTGATAACTTCAAGCCGCGGACAGGCATTTACCATCCGCTTTATAAGGCCAAGTAGCTGTCGGGCAGGGGCTCACCAGGCCACATCTGGACTATGAAGTCCTTCATGGCCACTTCGGCCGCCCCGTGGAGTTCAACCAATTGCTTCAGTTGGTCACTCAGAGGCATTGGGTGTTCGGCTCCAGTATACTGGGACCAGAACAGCTTCTTCGCCGAGCTCCCCTCTTCGGCACGGTAGAACTCTGTGGCATCCGATATGCTGCGTGGCAGATCTGCGAATGCCCCTGGAGAGCTCCGAATTAGGGTAAGTAAAAGAAATGTCTCCTCCACATGCTTGCTTTGCATAATGAATGCCTTACCCGCCGCTATCTTCTTGGCCGCCTGGATTTCCAGTTGGGCCTTTTGGGCTTCGGCCTTGGCGTCTTTCGCGCTCTGAAGGGCCTTTGCAAGCTCAGACTCTTGCGTCTTGAAGTCACGCTCCAAGGACTCGAACTTCTTGCCAAGCTCCTGGAGCTCTTGCTGTACCTCACCCACCCTAGCATCTTGCTTTTCACGCTCAATATGCTCCATGGCCGCCTTGTCTTCGGCCTCGGATAGCGCTTTCTTCACGGCCGCCACTTCGGTCGTGGCTCCTATTAAAAAATCATGACGCTTTTTTAGCGTCACCAATTTTTTCTCTTATATGACACATGGACGGGGTATCACTCACCTTTGTTCTCTTCGAGCTGCCTCTTCGTGACGCCGAGCTCCTCTTCGGCCTGCTTCAGGTCCCGTTCGAGTCCGGCGACCTCGGCTGTGCGGGCAGCAGCGGCAAGCAGCACCGCCTGCTTATTCATATAGACACATACTGTTAGATTCCTGCGGCTTGGAGTTGACCCTCCATTTGGCTTTTCTTTTTGGATACCAAACAGAGTATCAGGGGCTACTGTCTATGGGATGATAATTTCTCACACTTTCAACTACTTACCTCAAAGCCTGTTAGGAGGCTGGTGCAGGCTTCGGTCAATCCGCTTTTGGTGGACCGAACCTTCTGAATCACCGTACTCATAAGAGTACGGTGCTCTTCATCAATGGAAGCGCCACGAAGAACTTCCAGCATACTATCCGACGCCTCCGGCGTGACGGAGGTCATCGGCACGGCCGGCTCAGCGAGGGGCTGCCTACTCGAATTCGGAACCTTTGGAGGTTCCGGTGCAGTGCCCGGCTGGAAGCCCAAGTTGCTGCAGCTCTCGTCAGCATAATCTATGGGGATCTTACCCCCCATGTGCCCGGCGTCTGTAATTTCGCCTTGGGGCATCTCCAGAGCCGCCCCCTGCTCTGGTACCCTTTGGGACAACACCTCCGTGTCATTCGCAGGCCGAGGGGAGGTGACCGTTGGGAGCGAATTCATTGCCGAATCACTCAGAGACCCATCCGAAGAAGATACCTCGGGATGGGACCTGGCCGGACTGCATATGCATGTTTGGCGTTATAACAAACTATGAAGTCAAGTCGCACGAAAAGTATTACAGAGTGCGGATACTTACGATCTCGCCAGGGGCTTGCCCCTGGGTAGACACTCCTCCTCGCTATAGGCGGCGGTTGTGGAGTGGTCCGGAGGGAGGGTCCATCCCTTCTTGGACCCTTCGGCCTCCCCGGAAGGGGTGGCCTTCCTCTTCTTCTCGCCCTCGTTTTGGGGGGGGGAGGGTTTTCCTCCTCCTCCTCCTCCTCCTCCTCCTCCTCCTCGTTGTCGTTGGAGGAGTGCGCCCCAGTGTCTTCGGACGATGAGTCCGGCACCACGTTGTGCCGGGAACTTCTTCTGGTCCCCGTAGCCTTTTTCTTGGCCTTCTTCTCCAGCACCTCATAGGGTGTCGGAGCCAGCATCTCCGTCAGGAGTTCGTCTGCTGGGTCCTCAGGCAACGGAGCCAGACTGTTGATCCGCTCCGCCGTCGCCACATATTCCTGTTAAAATCAGCACAGTGGCCTAAGTTTCTCCCACG
Source organism: Aegilops speltoides (assembly GCA_021437245.1). Lineage (NCBI taxonomy): Eukaryota > Viridiplantae > Streptophyta > Magnoliopsida > Poales > Poaceae > Aegilops > Aegilops speltoides. The sequence continues at coordinate 376,134,894 of CM038146.1, forward strand.
AATGTACTGAGGAAGGGCACATCTTGCGAAGTGTAGAATGCTTACCACATTGGCCTAGCGCCCGGCGCTGAGTCCGCGGTCCTTAGAGGTGGGAGGAGGAACTTCACTGGCCTTGAACAACACCTTCCAGGCGTCTTTGTGCGTCGTGTCAAAGAGCTCTTGCAGCATCTCGTGTTGGACCGCGTCGAACTCCCACAGGTTGAATGCTCGTCTCTGACACGGGAGAATCCGACAAAATAGCATGACCTGGACCACATTGACTAGCTTGATATTCTTGCTTATCATGTTTTGGATGCAGTTCTGGAGTCCGGTCAGCTCCGCGGATGCGCCCCAGGCTAGGCCCTTCCTCTTCCAGGAAGTAAGCCGCACAGGGACACCGGGTCGGAATTCGTGGGCCGCCACCCAGTTGGCGTTGCGCGGCTTGGTGATGTAGAACCACCCCGATTGCCACCCCTTCTCGTTCTCCGCAAAGGAGCCTTTGAGCCATGTGACGTTGGGCACTTGCATACCATGGCGCCACCGCACTCCGCCTGCTGGCCAACCACTATCTTTGGCTTCACGTTGAAGATTTTTAGCCACAGGCCAAAGTGGGGCCTCATGCGGAGAAAAGCCTCGCAACGACGATAAATGCCGAGATGTTGAGGATGAAGTTAGGGGCCAGATCATGAAAATCCAGCCCGTAATAGAACAGAAGCCCGCGGACAAATGGGTGGAGGGGGAATCCCAGTCCACGGATGAAGTGGGCGAGGAACACGACCCTCTCGGGCGTCCCAGAGTCGGAATGATCTGCCCTGCGTCCGGAAGCCGGTGCGCAATATCTGCGGCCAAGTATCCGGCTGCCCGGAGCTTCGTAATGTGCTCCTCCTTGACGGAGGAGGCCACCCACTTGCCTCCCGCTCCGGACATGTTTGGCTATGCGGAGAAGGCGAGAACTAAGGCGCTGGAGCTCGAGAGTGCGAGAATGGATGAGCAAAGGAGGAAGAAGGCGTGGGTAAAAATGGGGGATCCTTATCCCTTTATAGAGGTGGCAAAAATGGTGCGCCTCCCCGCTTGCCTGATGAAATCGCTTATTTTCCAAGCGCCATGGTTGGGTTACCCGTACCCGTATTAATGAGGATCCCGTGATAAGGGGACATGATCTCTGCCTCAACAAGACGTGCCGAGGAAGCCGCCTCGCAAAATGTGCGGTGGCTGGTTGTGGGAAAACGGTTTGAATAATGACTTGGCCATGGTGTGTGGTCACGTTATCTAAAGTTATCAGTAGATTATATTTGTGGAATATCGTTCTCTCTACGGTGGTATGTGAAAATCGTCTTGCAGAGCCGGACACGATTTAAGTGTTCGAGATTTATTTTGGAGTATTCGGAGATGGAACCCGCCTTGCAATGCCGAAGACAATCTGTGTGCCGGACTCATCGTCATTGAAGCCTGGTTCAGGGGCTACTGAGGGAGTCCTGGATTAGGGGGTATCTGGACAGCCGGGCTATATACTTTGGCCAGACTATTGGACTATGAAGATACAAGACTCAAGACTTCGTCCCGTGTCCGGATGGGACTCTCCTTTGCGTGTAAGACAAGCTTGGCGATTCGGATGTTAGATCTCCTTCTTTGTAACCGACTTTGTGTAACCCTAGGCCCCTCTGGTGTCTATATAAACCGGAGGGTTTAGTTCGTAGGAGAACAACAATCAGAATCATAGGCTAGCTCCTAGGGTTTAGCCTCTACAATCTCGTGGTAGATCCACTCTTGTAATACTCATATCATCAAGATCAATCAAGCAGGAAGTAGGGTATTACCTCCATCGAGAGGGCCCGAACCTGGGTAAAACATCGTGTCCCCTGCCTCCTGTTGCCATTAGCCTTAGACCCCCTACCCGAGATCCGCCGGTTTTGACACCGACAACGGGTGGTACACCTAGCGGTGCTTCCAGGACGTAATTCTTCTATGCGGCAATGAGGATAATCCTCAAGTTATGGACCCAGTCCGTGTAATTGCTACCATCATCTTTCAACTTAGCTTTCTCTAGGAACGCATTAAAATTCAAAGGAACGGTAGCACGGACCATTGATCTACAATAACATAGACATGCAAGATAACTATCAGGACTAAGTTCATGATAAATTAAAGTTCAATTAATCATATTACTTAAGAACTCCCACTTAGATAGACATCCCTCTAGTCATCTAAATGATCACGTGATCCAAATCAACTAAACCATGTCGGATAATCACGTGAGATGGAGTAGTTTTCAATGGTGAACATCACTATATTGATCATATCTACTATATGATTCACGTTTGACCTTGCGGTCTCAGTGTTCCGAGGCCATATTTGCATATGCTAGGCTCGTCAAGTTTAACCCGAGTATTCCGCGTGTGCAAAACTGGGTTGCACCCGTTGTATGTGAACATAGAGCTTATCACACCCGATCATCACGTGGTGTCTCGGCACGACGAACTGTAGCAACGGCGCATACTCAGGGAGAACACTTATACCTTGAAATTTAGTAAGGGATCATCTCATAATGCTACCGCCATACTAAGCAAAATAAGAAGCATAAAAGATAAACATCACATGCAATCAAAATATGTGACATGATATGGCCATCATCATCTTGTGCTTATCATATCCATCACCGAAGCATCGTCATGATCTCCATCGTCACTGGCGTGCAAGCTTTTAAATATCGGATAGCGGATTGGTTGTGGATTAGGGTCCACATAGCAGAATGTGGATAGTGGGTGATATTGCGGGCACTATGTCCACATATCCAATTTTTAAAAAACACTCATAAATTTTTGGTTGTTGTGTATATTTCTAGGCCATTGAGAAAAAAGTATAACACTTAAGTTGACAAATCATCATTTATATAAGAATTTAAACTATAACTGAACAATATTTGCTCATGCAACCATGCAAGGACGACACATTTACCAAAATAGATTACACAACAGAACAACAAGGACTTATATAGCGGGCGATATTGCGGATAGAGGACGATACAGCGGTCTGACAAGTGATATATTGCCCGCATCATGACAACACGCTATTTTCTAACGCAGACTTAAAGTAATAGCGGTAGGGTGACGCTACCACTATTGTGGCAGCAATAGCGGAGGTGGCGGACGCTATTTAAAAGCTTGCCGGCGTGACACCTTGATCTCCATCGTAGCATCGTTGTCTTCTTGCGAACTATTGCTTCTATGACAATCGCTACCGCTTAGTGATAAAGTAAAGCAATTACATGGTGATTGCATTGCATACAATAAAGTGACAACCATATGGCTCCTGCCAGTTGCCGAGAACTTTGTTACAAAACATGATCATCTCATACAACAATTTATATCACATCATGTCTTGACCATAACACATCACAGCAAGCCCTACAAAAACAAGTTAGACGTCCTCTACTTTGTTGTTGCTAATTTTACGTGGCTGCTACGGGCTTCTAGAAAGAACCGTCCTTACCTACACATCAACACCATAATGATTTTTTGTCAAGTGTGTTGTTTTAACCTTCAACAAGGACCGTCTGTAGTCAAGCTCGATTCAACTAAAGTTGGAGAAACAGACACGCGCCAGCCACCTATGTGCAAAAGCACGTCGGTAGAACCAGTCTCATGAACGCGGTCATGTAATGTCGGTCCGGCCTACTTCATCCAAGAATACCATCGAATCAAACTAAGATGTTGGTGGTAAGCAGTATGGCTATTATCGCCCACAACTCATTGTGTTCTACTCGTGCATAAAACATCTATGCATAGACCTGGCTCGGATGCCACTATTGGGTAACGTCGTATTTCAAAATTTTCCTACGATCACACAAGATCTATCTAGGAGATGCATAGCAATGAGATGGGAGAGTGTGTCTACGTACCCTCATAGACCGAAACTGGAAGCGTTTAGTAACGCGGTTGATGTAGTCGAGCGTCTGCGCAATCCAACTGATCCATGTATTGAACACAGGGCACCTCCGCGTTCAGCACACGTTCAGCTCGATGACGTCCTCGTGCTCTTGATCTAGTTGAGGACAGGGGTGAGTTCCTTCAACACGGCGGCCTGGCGACGGTGATGATGATGTTACCGGCGTAGGGCTTCGCCTAAGCACTATGGCGATATGAGCGAGGTGTGTAACTGTGGACGGGGGGCACCGCACACGGCTAAGGCAAAACTTGGTGTGTTTTAGGGTGCCCCTGCTCCTGTATATAAAGGAGGGAGCGGGAAGCCGGCCGGCCAAGCTAGGCATGCCGGGAGAAGGGGAATCCTACTAGGACTCCAAGTCCTATTATACTTTGCCGGACTGTTGGACTGTGAAGATACAAGACTCAAGACTTCGTCTCATGTCCGGATGGGACTCTCCTTTGCGTGGAAGACAAGCTTGGCGATCCGGATAATAGATTTCCTTCTTTGTAACCGACTCTGTGTAAACCCTAGCTCCCTCCGGTGTCTATATAAACCAAAGGGTTTAGTCCTTAGAGACAATCATAATCATCATAGGCTAGCTTCTAGGGTTTAGCCTCTACGATCTCGTGGTAGATCAACTCTTGTAATACTCATATCATCAAGATCAATCAAGCAGGAAGTAGGGTTTTACCTCCATCGAGAGGGCTCGAACCTGGGTAAAACATCGTGTCCCTTGCCTCCTGTTACCATTAGCCTTAGACGCACAGATCGGGACCCCCTACCCGAGATCCGCCTATTTTGACACCGACATTGGTGCTTTCATTGAGAGTTCCTCTGTGTCGTCGCTGCAAGGCTTGATGGCTCCTTCAATCGTCAACAACAACACGGTCCAGGGTGAGACTTTTTTTCCCCAGACAGATCTTCATGTTCGGCGGTTTCGCACTGTGGGCCAATTCGCTTGGCCATTTGGAGCAGATCGACAGCTACGCCCCTGGCCGTCAGGTCAGATTCGGAAACATGAACTATATGGCCGATGTCCGCAGAGACTTGACCTTCGATGGATTCGGGCCTACGCCAGGAGCGCCGAATAGTCACGATGAGCATGGCTTAGACCTGCTGTCGGACAATACTCAGGATATCGTGCCCACAGGAGCCCTGGACCTAAATCCGGGGCAGATTGCATCGTCCGAGGACGGGTGTATGGACCATGCCCCGGAGGCCGCACACTCATTGGTAGAAGAGCCAAACACAGACTTCATCCCCAAGGAAGCCCGTGTCTCCGGACCTCGGGACTTGTGTCCGGTTGTAGGTCCCAGACCGCGCGCCCCCGATCCCGCCGATTCTGGCCGGTCTCCGGTATCGGAATTTGCCACTGCGGATATCTTCCAGCACTCGCCCTTTGGCGACATGCTGAACACACTAAAATCTCTCTCTTTGACATGAGACTCTTGGCCGAACTATGTCCGGCTCAAGGGGGAAGAAGACGACGAGGAAATTCGTTACCCACCCACCACCCACTTCATAGCCACTGTCGACGACGTAACAGACACGCTTGACTTCGACTCTGATGACACCGACGGTATGGATGTCAGCGCAGGAGACGATTCAGAGCCACCACCCACGGGGCGCTGGACTGCCACCTCATCATATGATATATACATGGTGGACACGCCTAAAGAGGACGATGGCGATAAAACAGAGGAGAAAACTCCCGGAAAAAAGCCAAAACAACGGCGCAGACGCCGCTCTAAGTACAGCCACAGTAAAAACAGTGATAACAGCACTCGAAGGATCGACAACCCAGACAATTCCAAAGGCAACTACGACCATATGGACCCAGCGATGGAGCAGGAGGAGCCAGGTCACACCGAACACAGCCCGGAGCAGACGCCCGATCACAGCAATCCCGAGGGCCGAACCCATCAACCCGCCCCGGAAGACGAGCAATGACCGGACGACGATGCATTCATCATCCCGAGAACACGTTTGGGACGAGATAACCTCCACAGAAAGCTCATGGCCACTGCGAGAAGTCTAAAGAAGCAGAAGCAAAGCCTTAAGGCTGCCCAGGAAACGCTCAATCGCAGATAGAATATAGTGCTAGACACCGAAGAAAAATACGGCGACGATTGCCGCACAAAGGGCTATCCAAAGTACAAGCTACTGGCAGAATTCGACAATGAGGTCGTTCCACCGAAGAACAATACAACCAGTAGGCCGGAGAAACCACTTCGTAACCGTAACAAAGCAGCCACTGATGCTGCACATGATTTACGTGAGCTACCAGACAAAAAGGCCGGCGCAACCAGGTCCATCTACGGATCTAGAGGACACGCACCAGCGAAGTATTATGGTCACCAAAACGATCATACTGATTGAATACCAGTTCGGAATCAACGCCGGACAAAACAACAGTCGACATCATGCCACAACATGTCCAGATACAGAGGAGCCGCTCACCCTCTGTGCTTCACCGAAGAGGTGCCGGACCACGAATTTCCACAGGGTTTCAAACCCGTGAACATAGAGGCATATGACGGAATGACAGACCCCGGGGTCTGGATTGGGGATTTTATCCTGCATATCCACATGGCTCGGGGGGACGACCTCCACGCCATCAAATACCTTCCCCTCAAGTTGAAGGGACCAGCTTGGCACTGGTTCAAAAGCCTCCCCAAAAATTCAATCGAAAGTTGGGAGGAACTCGAGGATGCCTTCAGGGCCAATTTTCAAGGGACCTATGTCCGACCTCCGGACGCAGACGATTTAAGTCACATAATTCAACAGCCTAGAGAGTCCGCCCGCAAGCTTTGGAACAGATTCCTCACTAAGAAGAATCAAATTGTCGATTGTCCCGATGCCGAAGCCCTGGCGGCCTTCAAGCATAGCATCCGGGACGAGTGGCTTGCCAGACACCTCGGCCAAGAAAAGCCAAGGACAATGGCAGCCTTAACAAGCCTTATGACCCGCTTTTGCGCGGGTGAAGACAGCTGGATGGCCCGTAGAGGCACCAGTGTCCCAAGTACATCCGAAATAAGGGATGGCAATGGGAAGCCACGCGCAATAAAAACAAACGTCGAAACAAGGAAGAAAGTCCGGACAACACAACGATCAACGCCGGATTCAGGGGCTCTCGACCCGGTCAACAAAATAAGCCATTTAAAGGCAGCAAAGAAGGACCGTCCATCCTAAACAAAGTCCTGGACAGACTGTGCCAAATTCATGGCACCCCCGAAAAACCTGCGAACCACACTCATAGAAAATGTTGGGTCTTTAAGCAGGCCGGCAAATTAAATGCCGAACACAAGGGGAGGGAAACACCAAGTGAAGACGAGGATGAGCCTCGCCAGCGGAACACTGGGGGATAGAAAAAATTCCCACCAGTGGTAAAAACAGTAAACATGATCCACGCGACTCACATACCCACAAGAAGGCGCGAACACACGCTCAAAGACGCATACGCTATAGAGCCCATCACCCCCAAACTTAACCACTGGTCGGCCTGCCCGATCACCTTCAATCACAGGGACCACCCGACTAGTATGCGGCACAGAGGATCAGCTACCTTGGTGCTCGACCCAATAATCGACGGATACCATCTCACTCGCGTCCTCATGGACAGCAGCAGTAGTCTTAACCAAATATACCAGGACACTGTCCGCAGGATGAGGATAGACCCATCCAGAATCAGCCAAAGTAACACCACCTTTGAAGGGGTTATACCAGGCATTAAAGCCCGCTGCAGGGGCTCCCTCGTACTAGAGGTGACATTCGGCTCCCCAGGCAACTTCAGAAGCGAAGGACTACTCTTCACAATCGCCCCCCTCCAAAGTTGTTATCATGCCTTGCTCGGGAGAACGGCCTTCTCCCGCTTCAATGTAGTACCGCACTACGCCTACCTTAAACTCAAGATGCCCGGCCCACGTGGCGTCATCACCGTCAACGGAAATACAGAGTGTTCCTTACGCGCAGAAGAGTAATACGGCTCTAGCAGCCGGACTCTAAGCGGCCGCTAATATAAAAATGCATGATTGGTCGTTAAGACCACGAACACGGTTACACGAGTCCGGCAGCCCAGATAAACCTGAGCTGGGGTGCCATACATGTAATCCCATAGAGGACACCAGGGGCTATAGATGTTTATTAAAGCCCCACTGTTGGCTTGACCTCATTAACAAGCCAATGTCTTACACTTTTACTATCCATTGCACGCTTCCGTCATACTCTTCTACATGAGTTTTTCTTTTTACAGACACCATTCGTGCGATACCCTCCCAGGACACGGCGCAACGGAGATAAAGGCGCAGCCGTGCAGCAGGGCCCCTCTCAAAGGTTTCTCTTTAGATTAAGCCCCTGTGTAAACCTTTTTTATTGTCTCTTGTTTTTTACACATCCCATGGGTACTACACCCACAGAGGATACTGTTGTTATTGGCATTTCGCCACGACGGACTCATGCACGTACCTGGAAATACATGGTTCATCATGAAGGGCGTTACTCAGCCCAGTATATGTTACAAAGTCCGAATACCTTCGGGAGTGTTCGGCGTCGTGAGTTTGGCCTTATATGCATTAGCTCCGAATCATGTCTTTGGTCAAATATTGGGTTTGCCCGACTCCTGGGTTTGCCGCCTTACGTTACGTTCTTATCGGCTAAGGTGGTCAAAGGAGAACTACGGCGATTGCGCCTTGGTTATTCCGGATGAGCACCTCAGTAGAGAAAGGCGAAAACTGACTGTCATGATATAGCGAGAGACTGTTCAACCACTCGAAGACTTATCGCAATCTTTAGGATTCCTCCACATTAACGAAGGACCGTTTCCCGGTCATGTACACACGTGCCCGTATTAGGAAGAACGCAAAGGTACTAGGGGCTACATAGTAGCCCCGCCATCAAACTCCTATGGCTAAGTGAAAGTGTTACAGCTATATAGGCCGGTTGCCTAGTTCGACGTGCGATCACCTCCTTAATGGACCAAGACGTTGGATCAAGTGTGATTATGCATACTCTCGCGAACACCCCCACATTACATGCGTGGGGGCTGAAGCCAACGACTGCTAACTTTCAGATTACATATATACATAAAATGGCCGCACAAGAGGCACAATAACACTTTCGGGCAAGAAGTGTAAACATAGCCTTCATAATTAAAATAGCATTGTTTTTACAATGAAACGATTTGTCACTCGAACATGTCATCCTTTGAGCACTGAGCCTCTATTAAGCGAGCACCTTCTATTACCTGCTCCAAGTAGTGCTCGGCCTGATCCTGGCCTCCCGCCGGATTCTGGGTCGCAATGATGGTGGCCTCCATATCTGTCCAATATGCTTTAACACGGGCAAGAGCCATCCGTGCAGCCTCTATGCACGCCGACCTCTTCATGGCATCGATCTGCGATACGGCACCAAGGAGTTGTTGCACTAAACCAAAATAACTGTCCGGCTTAGGCCCCTTCGGCCATAGATGGTCTATTACAGACCGCATTGCAAGACCGGACAACCTATGAAGCTCAGCCGCAGCAGCCATCCTCTCACTCAATGGCAATGGGCGCGTGGGAGCACTGAATTGCGACCAGAACAGCTTCTCCACTTCATTATCTCTTTGATCTTCGAAAAACTTGGCCGCATCAGCCATACTCTTAGCCAAATTCGCATACGCATCTGCAGGGGCTCCAGCGTTGATCCAAGGGAGCATACTTCGGATCTAAAAACTTCATCCGCAATAAATAGGGGTTTCCAGCCGCGATTTCTCTGGCCTGTCGAAGCTCCTCCCGCGCATCCTTGATCTCGGACCGCATCTCCTTGGCTGCATCAAGTGCCTTCTTCAGGTCAGCCGAATTAGCCTGATTCTCTTTTTCAAGGAGCTCATACCGGTCGGCAGCATTTTTCAGCTCCACAGCCATCTCGGCTATTTTGTCTTCGCTTCGGCGATGAGCAGCCAGTTCGGCTCTCAAATCTCCGACCACCTTTAGGGCAGCCGCATTGCTAGCCCTGGCTTGTTCCTTGGCCAGGGCAAGTTCCGCCCTTAGGGCTTCCACGACAGCAACACCGTCTGCAGTCCAAGCATTAATATTATGCTCCTCTCAATTTTTCCTATAAAAAATAAGGAAAGCAGAGCACATACCTTGTGACTCGTTAAGACGCTCGTTCACAAGTGTGATATCGGCATCAATAACTCCAATCTGCCTCCTCAGTTCGGCAACTTCAACGGACCGGTCGGCTGCCGGATCCTTAGACACCTGCGCACAAATACAGCGCGATCATTACTTAACAATCTGATCCTCTGTTTGCCGCCTAGGGCTGGCAACCAGAGTCTCAGGGGCTACTATCCATATGGAGCACACCTAGCGCGTGTGTCACAGTCAAAAATTATGTATTTTCATTACATACCTCAAAGCCTCTGAGCAGGCTCGTAAAGGCTTCATTCAACCCGCTTGTGGCGGGTGAAATCTTCTCAAGCACCATGCTCATTATTGAACGGTGCTCCTCCAACAGAGCAGCTCGCTCCAGAAGGCCCGTCAGTGTGTCCGGCCGGATGTCGAACTGTGTCGGACCCTTCTTATCGCCCCCGTGGGAGCCGAACGCTCCGGGCTCAGGGCGGCCGAAGTATTAGCTTCTGGCTTCGGCAGATCTGGACTCCTCCGTGACGACACCTCGGGGTCGCCCGCCCCATGAGGCGGAGAGGTTGGTGGGGTCTCACTCTCCATCATCTCCGGAAGGAGATCACCCGAAGACGAACTCTGTCGAGAAGAGCTGCTAGCTGGACTACAAAGAATGGATCCTAGTTATTGTTCTCGGAGAAGGAAGTAGTACCTTCGTATTTACGATTAACTGACAGCTTGGCTGAGGGCAGGCCCGTTGGCGGGCATGGCGCGGTGAGGACGCCTTTCGGGGCAGGCCCCCCTGGTGAAGCTTTCTTCCCTTGTCTGGGCACCTCCGTCTCCAAGTCTTCGGAGGCGGCCCTCTTCTTCCCGCGAGGGGAGGAGGCCTTAGATTCCCCTCCCCGACTATCCTCCTTTGGGGAGGTAGCAATTCCCCCGTTTTGGATGTACAATGTGTGAAGTTCTGCTTCTCTGTTCTTCCCTTCGTCTTTCCCCGAGGGCACTTTACTTAGCACACGACCAAGCATCTTGGCTATGGTGGGACTAGGTGAGCCTTCGGGAAGTGGCGCCGAACACCTGATTCTCTCCGCCTTGCTGAGCCATTCCTGGCCAGCTGGGAGGATTTTCAGAATAATGTTATGATAAAAATAAACAAAGTGTTCGGTTTTTGGGTTGCTTACTTGGGTATCTGGGCGATTGCAGCTCAGGCCCGCATCCTCGGTGGTGTCCGGACACTTTATTTGTGGTCCAAAGAGTAACTTACACATCCCTTCGAGTGTGACGCCAAAGAAGTGCAGAATAGTCCACGGACCTTACGGATTGAACTCCCACATCCGGAGAGGCCGGCGTTTGCACAGCAAGATCCGTCGGACTAGCATTACCTGAATTACGCTTACAAGGCTGATGTCCCCCTCAAGAAGCTCCCGTATGCGGCTCTGCAACGTTGGTACATCATTAGCAGGCCCCAATCCCGTCCTACGTTGGCCCATGACGCCAGTTGAGGCGGAGGGCCAGAACGCAAGTCGGGGGCAGACACCCACTTTGTGCCTCTGGGAGCCGTGACGTAAAACCACCTCCGCTGCCCATAGATCGGACACCTCCGGGAAGGAGCCCTCTGGCCATGGGGCATCGGCGTTCCTCGCTTATTACAGCACCTCCAAGACTCGCGTGTCGCCCTCAATCATCTTGACTTCACATTGAAGGTCTTGAGCCATAAGCCGAGGTGCGGGGTGACGTGGAGAAAAGCTTCGCACACAACGATGAATGTCGAGATATGAAGGATGGCGTCCGGAGCTAGATCATGAAAATCTAGCCCGTAGTAGAACATGAGACCTCTCACGAAGGGATCAAGAGTGAAGCCTAAGCCGCGAAGGAAGTAAGACGCTCTCATTGGGCTCGGGAGTAGGGATGATCTGCCCTGGAGCAGGGAGCCTGTGGCTAATGTCGGCGGTCAGGTATCCGACCTCCCTAAGCTTCGCGATATCCTCCTCTGTGACAGAGGAAGCCACCCACCGGCCTTTAAGGTTGGATTCAGACATGATTGAAGATCCGGAGGGCTTAAGCCTGGGCTTCGGGTGTTGGAACTCAAGATGCAAAAAGGCGCAAGCGTGGTAGGAAAGAGGGATAGGCCTCGGCCCCTCTATAAAGGGGTGAATATCAAGCGTCCTCAGCGTAACCACTTGGGGCTTACCTAAAAAAACACGGAGTCATACCAACAGTCGTCGTGGGGTTCCGCACGCCCGTATTGATGGAAGATCCCGTGATAAGGGGAACACGATCTCTGCTTTGGCAAGATGTGCCAATGAAACCGCCTCGCAATGCGTATCGAGGCAGGCCAAGAAAAATCGATTCATGATGGGCCATGCCACGGTGTAAGAGCACGCCGTACAAAAATTGCCAGCAGATCAGATTTATGAAGTGCTATGCTCTCTACGGTGGTGTGTGGAAATTATCTCGCAAAGCTAGACACGATCCACAATCTGCGTTGGATTACTCGGAGAGGGAACCCGCCTTGCAATGCCGAAGACAAACTGCGTGCCGGACTCATCGTCATTGAAGCCTGGTTCAGGGGCTACTGAGGGAGTCCTGGATTAGGGGGTATCCGGACAGCCGGACTATATACTTTGGCCGGACTGTTGGACCATGAAGATACAAGACTCAAGACTTTGTCCCGTGTCCGGATGGGACTCTCCTTCGCGTGGAAGACAAGCTTGGCGATTCGGATAATAGATTTCCTTCTTTGTAACCGACTCTGTGTAAACCCTAGCCCCCTCCGGTGTCTATATAAATCGGAGGGTTTAGTCCTTAGAGACAATCATAATCATCATAGGCTAGCATCTAGGGTTTAGCCTCTATGATCGCGTGGTACATCAACTCTTGTAATACTCATATCATCAAGATCAATCAAGCAGGAAGTAGGGTTTTACCTCCATCGAGAGGGCCCGAACCTGGGTAAAACATCGTGTCCCTTGCCTCCTGTTACCATTAGCCTTGGACGCACAGATCGGGACACCCTACCCGAGATCCGCCGGTTTTGACACCGACAGCGCCACCTCCTGGCCGCCGCCTCTCCTTCCCACTAAGGCCCACTAGGGGCCATCAACTCCCTGGGGGGTTCCGATAACCTCCCAATACTCCAGAAAATACCCGAACTTCTCCAGAACCATTCCGATGTCCGAATATAGCCTTCCAATATATCGATCTTTATGTCTCGACCATTTCGAGACTCTTCGTCACGTCCGTGATCTCATCCGCGACTCTAAACAAACTTCAGTCATCAAAACACATAACTCATAATACAAATCGTCATAGAACATTAAGCGTGCGGACCCTACGGTTTTGAGAACTATGTAGACATGACCGAGACACATCTTTGATCAATAGCCAATAGCAGAACCTGTATGCTCATATTGTCTCCTACATATTCTATGAAGATCTTTATCGGTCAAACCGCATAACAACATACGTTGTTCCCTTTGTTATCGGTATGTTACAAGCCCAAGATTCGATCGTCGGTATAATCATACCTAGTTCAATCTCGTTATGGCAAGCCTCTTTACTTGTTCGTAATGCTTCATCCCGCAACTAACTCATTAGTCACATTGCTTGCAAGGTTTATAGTGATGAGCATTACCGAGAGGGCCCAGAGATATTTCTCCAATACATGGAGGGACAAATCCTAATCTCGATCTATGCCAACCCAACAATCACCTTCGAAGACACCTGTAGAGCATCTTTATAATCACCCAGTTACGTTGAGACGTTTGATAGCACACAAGGTGTTCCTCCGGTATTCAAGAGTTGCATAATCTCATAGTCTGAGGAACATGTATAAGTCATGAAGAAAGCAGTAGCAATGAAACTGTAACGATCATAATGCTAAGCTAATGCATGGGTCTTATCCATCACATCATTCTCATAATGATGTGATCCTATTTTACCAAATGACAACACATGTCTATGATTAGGAAACATAACCATCTTTGATTAACGAGCTAGTCAAGTAGAGGCTCTGTTGGAAAAGGCAGTGCCTAGGAGGCGCTTAGGCACGCCTAGGCACTAGGCAATGGCCAAACGCCTCGCCTAGGGCATAATTGGAGGTCTAGGCAGGGCAAGCAAGGAATTGCATACCCAAGCAAGAAATCATGCCACATACTAAACTGATATGCCAAACGGGTTATATTCCAATGGCAGTAGACGGTAATTAACTTATTTATACGCCCTAAACTAATATCAACACCCATATAATAATCACAAATACACTATGAGTAAAACCTATATTACCTCCTAGGCCACGCCTAGGGCGCTTAGGCACCGCCTAGGCACTAGGCGAAGGCCAACCGCCTCACTTACGCCTACCGCTTTTTTCAACCTTGAGTAGAGGCATACTAGGGACACTATGTTTTGTCTATGTATTCACACATGTACTAAGTTTCCGGTTAATACAATTCTAGCATGAATAAAAAACATTTATCATGATATAGGGAAATATAAATAACAAATTTATTATTTCCTCTAGGGCATATTTCCTTCAAAGTTATATCCGCAGGGTTTCATCTAAGCACTACAAAAATATGACCGAGGGTGTAAACGGTGGAAGGGGCCCCGCACACGGCTAGGCAATTGTCGTGGTTGTGCTAGGGGCCCCCTCCCACATATATATATAGGTGGGAAGGAGGGAGCTGCCAGGAGGTGCCCTCAAGTAGGCCAAATCCTACTTGGGGCCCCTCCCAAGTGGCGTCCCCTTACCATATTTGTCGGTGGGGGGAAGGAAAGGGGGACGAGGGAAGGAAGGGGGAGGCCGAATCCCTCCTTTCCTTTCCCCCACTTGGACGGCTGCCATGGGGGGTGTGCCAGCCCCTTGTGGGCTGGTGTGCTCCCCTCTAATGGTCCAATAGGACCACTATCCTCCCGGCAGTGTTCAGTACCCCTTCGGTACTCTGATGACTACCCGATACACTCTGAAACACTTCTGGTGTCCGAATACCATCGTCCTATATATATCAATATTTACCTCTCAACCATTTCGAGACTCCTCGTCATGTCTGTGATCTCATCCAGTACTCCGAAAAACATTCGGTCACAAAATTAGAAAACTCATATAACACTATATCGTCAACGAATGTTAAGCGTGCGGACCCTACGGGTTCGAGAACTATGTAGACATGACCAAGACACTTCTCCGGTCAATAACCAATAGTTGAACCTGGATGCCCCTCCCACATATATATAGGTGGGAGGGAGAGGGTAGGCATCTGCTAAGTCTTGAGCTTGCGTTAGTTTTCCTTGAAGAGGAAAGGGTGATGCAGAAATAGTAGCGTAAGTATTTCCCTCAGTTTTTGAGAACCAAGGTATCAATCCGGTAGGAGGCTCCTCAAAAGTCCCACGCACCTACACAAACAAACAAAGAACTCGCAATAAACGCAATAAAGGGGTTGTCAATCCCTTCACGGCCACTTGCGAAAGTGAGATCAAATAGAGATAGTATGATAAGATAAATATATTTTTGGTATTTTATAATATAGATTCAACAAGTAAAGATGCAAATAAAAGTAGATTGGAAGCAAATATGATAAGAGATAGACCCGGGGGCCATAGGTTTCACTAGAGGCTTCTCTCAAGATAGCATAAGTATTATGGTGGGTGAAAAAATTACTGTCGAGCAATTGATAGAAAAGCGAATAATTATGAGATTATCTAGGCATGATCATGTATATAGGCATCACGTCCGTGACAAGTAGACCGACTCCTGCCTGCATCTACTACTATTACTCCACACATCGACCGACTCCTGCCTGCATCTAGAGTATTAAGTTCATAAGAACAGAGTAACGCATTAAGCAAGATGACATGATGTAGAGGGATAAACTCAAGCAATATGATATAAACCCCATCTTTTTATCCTCGATGGCAACAATACAATACGTGCCTTGCAACCCTTTCTGTCACTTGATAAGGACACCGCAAGATTGAACCCAAAGCTAAGCACTTCTCCCATCGCAAGAAAGATCAATCTAGTAGGCCAAACCAAACTGATAATTCGAAGAGACTTGCAAAGATAACTCAATCATACATAAAAGAATTCAGAGAAGATTCAGATATTATTCATAGATAAACTTGATCACAAACTCACATTTCATCGGATCTCGACAAACACACCGTAAAAAGAGTTTACATCAAATAGATCTCCACAAGAGAGGGGGAGAACATTGTATTGAGATCCAAAAAGAGAGAAGAGCCATCTAGCTAATAACTATGGACCCGTAGGTCTGTGGTAAACTACTCACAACTCATCGGAGGGGCTATGGTGTTGATGTAGAAGCCCTCCATGGTCGATTCCCCCTCCGGCAGAGTGCCGGCGAAGGCTCCAAGATGAGATCTCGCGGATACAGAAGGTGGTGGAAATTGTGTTTTGTTGGCTCCCTGGATGTTTTCGGGGTACGTAGGCTTATATAGGAGGAAGAAGTACGTTGGTGGACGCCCGAGGGGCCCACGAGACAGGGGGCGCGCCCTCCTATCTTGTGGAGGCCTCGGCTGCTTCTTGACTTGCACTCCAAGTCCTCTAGATCACGTTCGTTCCAAAAATCACGCTCCCGAAGGTTTCATTCCGTTTGGACTCCGTTTGATATTCCTTTTCTTCGAAATACTGAAATAGGCAAAAAAACAGCAATACGGGCTAGGCCTCCGGTTAGTAGGTTAGTCCCAAAAAATGATATAAATGTGTAAAATAAAGCCCATAAACATCCAAAAGGGGTAATATAATAGCATGGAACAATCAAAAATTATAGATACGTTGGAGTCATATCAAGCATCCCCAAGCTTAATTCCTGCTCGTCCTCGAGTAGGTAAATGATAAAAAGAGAATTTTTGATGTGGAAAACTACCGAGCATAATTCTTAATGTAATTTTCTTTATTGTGGCATGAATGTTCAGATCCAAATGATTCAAAATAAAAGTTCATATTGATAAAAGAAATAGTAACACTGCAAGCATACTAATCAAAGTAATCATGTCTTCTCAAAATAACATGGCAAAAGAAAGTTCATCCCTACAAAACCATATAGTTAGGCTATGCTTCGTTTTCGTCACACAAAGATGTTCCCGGCTTCTATACCCCCGATGACAAGCCAAGCAATTGTTTTATACTTAAATAATCTCAAACTTTTTCAACCTTCACACAATACATGAGCATGAGGCATGGATATAGCACTATGGGTGGAATATAATATGATGATGGGGATTGTGTGGAGAAGACAAAAAAGGAGAAAGTCTCACATTGACGAGGATAATCAACGGGCTATGGAGATGCCCATCAATTGATGTCAACATGAGGAGTAGGGATTGCCATGCAACGGATGCACTAGAGCTATATGAATGCTCAACAAAGGAAAACTAGTGGGTGTGCATCCAACTTGCTTGCTCACGAAGACCTAGGGCATTTGAGGAAGCCCATCGTAGGAATATACAAGCCAAGTTCTATAATGAAAAATTCCCACTAGTATGAAAAAGACAACTTATGAGACTAACTATATGAAAAACATGGTGATACTTTGAAGCACAATATATGAGACTCACTACATAAAGAGCAAAGTGCTACTTTGAAGCACAAGTGTGGAAAAAGAGATAGTAACATTGCCCTTTTTATTTATTTTCTTTTTTTCTTTTTTTTCTTTTCTTTTTTTTCTTTCGGGCCTTTCTTCTTTTTTTTCTTTTTTTCTTTGGGCAATGCTCTAATAATGATGATCATCACACTTTCATTGATTACAACATAGGAATTACAACTCGAAACTAGAACAAGATATGACTCTATATGAATGCCTCCGGCGGTGTACCGGGATGGTGCAATGAATCAAGAGTGACATGTATGAAAAATAATGGCAATATGACAAAAGTAAAGTATGTCATGATGATAAATGGAACGGTGGAAAGTTGCATGGCAATATATCTCAGAATGGCTATGGAAATGCCATAATAGGTAGGTATGGTGGCTGTTTTGAGCAAGATATAAGGAGGTTTATGTGTGATAGAGCGTATCGTATCACGGGGTTTGGATGCACCAGCGAAGTTTGCACCAACTCTCAAGGTGAGAAAGGGAAATGCACGATACCGAAGAGGCTAGCAATGGTGGAAAGGTAAAAGTGCGTATAATCCATGCACTCAACATTAGTCAAAAGAACTCATATACTTATTGCAAAATTTTAGAAGTCATAAAAAAATCAAGTACTACGCGCATGCTCCTAGGGGGATAGATTGGTAGGAAAAGACCATCGCTCGTCCCCGACCGCCACTCATAAGGATGCACAAGCCAGGTACACTTCATGTTTCAAATTTGTTACACAACTTTAACCATACGTGCATGCTACGGGACTTGCTAACTTCAACACAAGCATTCTTTAAATTCATAATCACCCAACTAGCATGACTTTAATATCACTACCTCCATATCTCAAAACAATTATCAAGTATCAAATTGATCATAGCATCCAATTCAGTTCCTATGATAGTTTTTATTATACCCAACTTGGATGCCTACCATTCTAGGACCAATTTTATAACCAAAGCAAATACCATGCTGTTCTAAAATACTCTCAAAACAATATAAGTGAAGCATGAGAGACTAGCAATTTCTTCAAAATTAAGTCACCACCGTGCTCTGAAAGATATAAGTGAAGCACTAGAGCAAAAACTATCAAGCTCAAAAGATATAAGGGAAGCACATAGAGTATTCTAGCAAATTCTAATCAAGTAGGCTTCTCCCAAAAGGTGTGTACATCAAGGATGATTGTGGTAAACTAAAAAGCAAAGACTAATATAATACACGACGCTCCAAGCAAAACACATATCATGTGGCGAATAAAAATATAGCTCCAAGTAAAGTTACCAATGAACGAAGACGAAAGAGGGGATGCCTTCCCGGGGCATCCCCAAGCTTAGGATTTTGGATATCCTTCAATATCTTGGGGTTCCATGGGCATCCCCAAGCTTAGGCTCTTGCCACTCCTTATTCCATAGTCCATAAAAGCTCTACCCAAAACTTGAAAACTTCACAACACAAAACTCAACAGGAAATCTTATAAGCTCCGATAGTGAAAGAAAATAAAACCACCACATAAGGTACTGTAATGAACTCATTATTTATTTATTTTGGTGTTAAACCTACTTTAATCCAACTTCTCTATGGTTTATAAACTAATTTACTAGCCATAGATCCATCGAAATAAGCAAACAACACACGAAAAACAGAATCTGTCAAAAACAGAACAGTCTGTAGCAATCTGTAACTAACGCAACCTTCTGGAACTCTAAAATTCTACCAAAATAGGAAGTCCTGGAAAATTTATCTATTGATCATCAGAAAAAAGAATCAACGCAAAAGCACGTTTCTGTTAACAAAACCAAATCCGTGCGCGCAAAGTTTCTGTTTTTCAGCAGAATCGAATCAACTATCATCATAGGTTATCCTATAGGTTCTACTTGGCACAAACACTAATTAAAATATAAAAACACATCTAAACAGGAGGTAGATGCAAGATTTATTACTAACAAAAACAAAAAACATAAATAAAATTGGGTTGCCTCCCAACTAGCGCTATCGTTTAATGCCCCTAGCTAGGCATAAAAGCGAAGATAGATCTAACGAGCGCCATCTTTGGCACTAAATTCATAAGTAGCCCGCATGATAGATTCATAAGGTAATTTGACTTTATTTCTTGGAAAGTGCACCATGCCTTTCTTTAATGGAAATTTGAATCTAATGTTCCCTTCCTTCATATCAATAATCGCGCCAATCGTTCTAAGGAAAGGTCTACCAAGAATAATAGGGCAAGAAAGATTGAAATCTATATCAAGAACGATAAAATCTACGGGCACCAAATTTTTATTTGCAACAATGAGAACATCATTGATTCTTCCCATTGGCTTTTTAATGGTAGAATCCAAAAGGTGCAAATTTAAAGAGCAATAATCAAGATCATGAAAACCTAGAATATCACATAAAGTTTTCGGAATCGTGGAAACACTAGCACCCAAATCACACAAAGCAAAACACTCATGATCTTTAATTCTAATCTTTATAGTAGGTTCCCACTCATCATTAAGTTTTCTAGGTATAGAAACTTCCAAATTAAGTTTTTCATCATAAGATTGCATCAAGGCATCAACAATGTGTTTGGTAAAAGCTTTATTTTGACTATAAGCATGAGGAGAATTAACAACGGATTGCAACAAGGAAATACAACCTTCTAAATAACAATTATCATAATCAAATTCCTTGAAATCCGAGATAGTGGGTTCAATGCGATTTAAAGTTGTGACCTCTCCAATCCCACTTTTACCAAATTTAGCATCAAGATCTAAAAACTCTGAATTCTTGGTACGCCTTCTAGGTAAAGTTGAATCATTATCAGTCCCATAATTATCAAGATTCATATTGCAAAACATATATCTAATAGGAGACGCATCAATAACTTTAAGATCTTCATCATTATTTTCATGGAAACTAGAAGAACACGCCTTTACAAAGCAATCTTTCTTAGCACGCAATCTAGCGGTTCTTTCCTTGCACTCATCAATGGAAATTCTCATGGCTTTGAGAGACTCATTGATATCATGCTTAGGAGGAGAAGATCTAAGTTTAAGAGAATCAACATGAAGCGAAAGTCTATCAACGTTCCTAGCCAAATCATCAACTTTGAGCATTTTTTCTTCAAGCAAAGCATTAAAATTCTTTTGAGAAATCATAAATTCTTTCACACTATTCTCAAAATCAGACAGCATCTTATTAAAATTACCAAAAGAATTATTGTAGAAATTTCCATAATTATTAGAGGAATTACTAGGGAACGGTCTAGCATTAAAGTTTCCTTTATAAGCATTGTTTCCAAAACTATTCCTACCAACAAAATTCACATCCATAGATTCATTATTATTCTCAATCAAAGTAGACAAAGGCATATCACTAGGATCAAGAGGAGTATTTTTAGTAGCAAACAACTTCATAAGTTCATCCATCTTTCCACTCAAAACATTGATTTCTTCTATAGCATGCACTTTTTTACTAGAAGATCTTTCGGTGTGCCATTGAGAATAATTAGCCATAATATTATCAAAAAGTTTTGTAGCATATCCTAACGTGATTTCCATAAATGTGCCTCCCGCGGCCGAATCTAAGAGATTTCTAGAAGCAAAGTTCAAACAGGCATAAATTTTTTGTATGATCATCCATAAATTCAAACCATGAGTAGGGCAATTGCGAAGCATCAATTTCATTCTTTCCCAAGATTGGGTAACATGATCATGATCAAGTTGTTTAAAATTCATAATATCGTTCCTAAGAGTGATGATCTTAGCGGGAGGAAAATACTTAGAGATAAAAGCATCTTTGCACTTGTTCCAAGAATCAATACTATTTTTAGGCAAAGACAAAACCAAAATTTAGCACGATCTCTAAGTGAAAACGGAAATAACTTCAATTTAACAATATTGTTATCCGTATCTTTCTTCTTTTGCATATCACACAAAGCAACAAAGTTGTTTAGATGAGTAGCGGCATCTTCGCTAGGAAGGCCGGCAAATCGATCTTTCATAACAAGATTCAGCAAGGCAGTAATGATTTCACAAGACTCAACATCATTAAGAGGAGCAATCAAAGTACTAAGGAAATCATTATTATTGGTATTCGAGAAATCACACAATTTGGTATTATCTTGCGCCATGGCAACAAGTAATCCAACACACAAGCAAACAGAAAAAGGCAAGCGAAAAGAGAGAAGAAGATTGAGAAAGAGAGGGCGAATAAAACGGCAAGGGTGAAGTGGGGGAGAGAAAAGCGAGAGGCAAATGGCAAATAATGTAAATGCGAGGGAGATGGGTTTGTGATGGGTACTTGGTATGTCTTGACTTGAGCGAAGACCTCCCCGGCAACGGCGCCAGAAATCCTTCTTGCTATGTCTTGAGCTTGCGTTGGTTTTCCTTGAAGAGGAAAGGGTGATGCAACAATAGTAGCGTAAGTATTTCCCTCAGTTTTTGAGAACCAAGGTATCAATCTAGTAGGAGGCTCCTCAAAAGTCTCACACACCTACACAAACAAACAAAGAACTCGCAACCAACGCAATAAAGGGGTTGTCAATCCCTTCACGGCCAGTTGCGAAAGTGAGATCTAATAGAGATAGTATGATAAGATAAATATATTTTTACTATTTTATAATATAGATTCAACAAGTAAAGATGCAAATAAAAGTAGATTGGAAGCAAATATGATAAGAGATAGACCCGGGGGCCATAGGTTTCACTAGAGGCTTCTCTCAAGATAGCATAAGTATTACGGTGGGTGAACAAATTTGTAACATCCCAAATTTTCAATTTGGAATGTTATACAAAGATCATCATTGCATCTCATATTTTGTTGCATTGTTGGCTCGATTCTAGAAATTCTACGCAACTCAAGGACCCACAGAGAGAGTTGGGAATTTCGTTATTTTCATAATTGAGTTTTCTCAAATTTTGAAAATAGGATCATTTGATTTTATTTATTTATCTTCAATTATTTCTACTATCAAAATTTCAGAGAGGAAATAAAATGACTTTCCAAAAATAAAGAAATAATGGAGATTTAATAAAAAAATCAAATAGGATTTTATTTTGGAGTTTTCGCCTTTTTATTTGGATTTAGGAAAAATGTGCGTTTTTCAAAATTGCATTTAGGCCCCAAATAAATGTTCATCTAGTCCGGCTTGATTTCAGAAGCCGGGGTAAACTTATTTCGGGATTTTTGGAGTCCGTTTAGTATTTCTTTCGTTTGTTTTTCTGCGCGGAATTATTTTAAAAAAACGCGAACCGCCTTTACTGTCAGGCGTGCAGCGGGACTCGCCGGGCAGCTTATATAAAGCCGCCGACCGATCCCCAGCCCACCGAGACCACCTTGACACCCCGCCCCAAACCATAGCCGCCTCGAGCCGTGCGCGCCTCCGCCGCCGCCGCCATGCCAGAAGCCAAACCGAGCCCACGGACGCCGACGCCGTCGATCCGGCCGCCCAAGGTTCGCCGCGCCTCGAAATCCATGCCACCGATTTTCTTTTAAAAACCGATCGATTTTCTTCGGTTTTGTCGGTTTATTTTTTTAGTTTCGGTTTATATTATTAGATCTGTTTTTTTTTCGGTTTCGGTTAAATAGCGAGCGTTCGCTCGTTCCTTCGTTTTAACGAACGTTTTCGTCAGATTAGGTTTAGTTAACGAACGTTCGTTCGTTAACCTGTTCGTCGTTTTTCTTTTTCTCGGATTTAATCCGCAATTTTTTTGATCGGGATTTGTGATCCGATTTTCGTTTTAGTATAACTTTTCGCTCGTTTATCGGTATCAGGCGATTCAAGCGCCTGGAGTTTCATCTCGAAACCCTCTTTCTGAATAACCAACTTAAACCAGTTTTTTGCCTCTGTAAAATTTGACTTAGGTCCAGATTAGTAAAACGAAGCTGTTTTCTTTCGCCGTTTGACTTTCGTTGCTTTGTTTGATTTGATTCTTTTTGCAAACCGGAGTTCTTAAGTTGAACTTTCTGGTTAGACCTTTTATTCTGGTTTTACCTGTGCATTAGATGAGTACTTATTGTATGCTTGTTTGTTTGTCTGTGATAGAATACTCGGAGTGCGCCGCCTGTTACTTCGAGTCACTAGGTTTCGCGGATATCAGCAAGGCAAGTAACACTTTGATCATACCTTTTCTACTACCCAGTTTTTATGCATTAGATCAATCCTCAAACATTGCATGACTAGAATCTAATTAATATGTGGGTTGGGAAGTAGTTGAGGTAGTACCTATTACCTGTTTTATTATCAAACCTTTGGGAGTTACTTCTACGTTTGCTTATTATGCCATGCTATGCTAGTAGACGTGGATTGGGTGAGTGTATCCATGACAGATGTGAGGTTGTTAATTAATGATTTATTTAAGGTGGCAACTTAAACACACATCTGGGTGGATTGAGGTACCTGGTTTCCAGGACTTGCCTGTTTTTCTTCGGACCGCCACCCAGGCTCGAAGGGATCATAAGATTATTCATGCTAGAAACTTCAGTGTGCAGCCACATGCTATTATGGGCTCTAGCATAGTTGATTAAGTCGTGCGAACTCTTACAGTGGTAGACTAGTTGATGTAGGGGTTGTAGGTTGGTACGGTCTACCCGTTACGTAAGGTGCAAGCGCTTCTAAAAGACTATGTCTCGGTCATCCGTTTCTCAAACACCATGTAGTGCGAGAAACCAAACGGAGGAGATCGAGTCATGTGGGGAAAAGTGCACAAACCTCTGCAGAGTGTAACAAACTAATCATGGTTAGCCGTGTCCCCGATTATGGACGTTTTGAGTATCTAGTATTTGGATATCAAGTGAATCTCATCATGTTACTATAATTAATATTGTTGGGTTTTAATGATGATGCTTAATTGGGATTGAGAATGTTGTCAACCATTCTCAATGTTTAACAACCACCATGATAGTTAAATAAAATTTATTCCTTTGTAGTAGGGAAAAATTGGCTTTACGCAAAACAGTAGCCATAGAGCTTTCCACCAGCCAAATATGCATGTAGTATAGCTTATTCCATCATATTTCTCTATGTGTTACATTGCCAGCATATTCCATGTCCTGGCCCGTTTACGGGCTGCAATGTTTCATGTTGCAGACTTTTCAGACGACGAGTAAGGTGCTTAGGTCGTGGTTCTATACTCAGTGATGCCGTTGGAGTTGATGGACTCGCTTATTCTTCCAAGCCTTCCGCTGTTATCGTATTTAGATGGCCTTAAGCCATATTTATTTTTAATAAGTTCTCTCTTGAGACATTTTATGTAATAAGTATGTGATTGCTACTCTGTTATAAATCCTTCAAGTACTGTGTGGTGTCAGCATTACCGATCCAGGGATGACACTTAAGCACAGAGACTTGACCCATTCGGGTCGGGTCGCTACAAGATGGTATCAGAGCACACGCTGACTGTAGGACACAACCACTAAGCTAAAGCCCTAGATCACTACTCTTTCCTCTCATTTCTGACTCCTCATCTTTTCTATTCTTTAGGATGGCGGATGCAAGGAACAAGTTCACACAACCAGATGAAGACTCACCTTTTGGATATCACTTGAAGGAAGTCACTGGATACCTGAACATAGGAGTACTAAGGTTCACTGGAACCTTCAACGCCACTTTACCCGAAGAGGAGCGCTGGATGATTCAAGTCCAACTTCCAGGGAGGACATTGCACCAGTCACGGAGCCCATAGAGTTTTCCTTTGATGTACCAACATGGAGCCTAGGAAAGAGCATGGCAGCCCACATCGCCATGGGACGAATTGGAGAAGTTTACCACAATGATCTCAAGAATACTATCTACCATATTTGTGGGTGCCGAGATGAGCATTGGGAGATGATCAACACTAGGAGGGACAGATCAATCGCAACTTATATTCAGGAGATGAACCAACACATCCGACGCCAGGAGAATCAGATGTGCACAGACATGGAGGATCTGCAGAAGGCTATATCCAAGATCAAGGAGTTAAAAGAGGAACTCAAGGCTACACGTAAAGACTATATGGAAGTGATCGTCGCTCTAGTAAGACAGAACGGCGACCTTAAGGAGAAGATTGGAGTATTCATGGGAGGTTCAGCACCCAAAAGAGAAGATGACGAACCCACTTGTCCGGATAATTATATCATCATCGACGACACCGACTCGGATCCCGACGATAGTGATGATGACTATGTTGATGAAGCTAGAGCAGATATCATGGAATCTTCATCGGAGCAGTTTTTCTAGTTGACCACCATAACAGTAGTAGAATTTCCCCCCATTAAAAATTAGTTTTAGTCCAAGCACTTTTGTAACGATAGTTAGACCGTTGTATGCCCTTGTTTGAATTGATTGGAATGATATTGTGTGCTTTGTCTCATGTGCATATGGGTAGTGTTATCTCACTAGACCTCATTCTATTCTTAACTCTCGTCTCTTCTATAAACCCTCAGATGCCTCCGAGACGCGACCCCGAATTTGTTTTCCCGCCAGAGATCACTCAGTTGATTCAGCAGCAGAATGCCTTGATTCAAACATTGGTATAGAACCAAGGCAACAACAACAACAACAACCCACCACCACCACCACCTGTTGACCATTTGACTCGTTTCTTAAGGTTGAATCCGCTGATGTTTTCCAGTAGCACCGAGCCGATAGTAGCAGATGATTGGCTCCGTAAGATAGGGAGGGAGTTGATCACTGCAGGATGTACAGATGGGGAAAAGGTGAAGTTTGCCGCACATCAGCTCGAAGGACCCGCAGCAGCATGGTGGGAGAATTTTACAACCACTTACCCTATAGACACTGTCACATGGGATCAGTTTCAGCAAGATTTCCGTACTGCCCATGTTTCAGCAGGAGCTATGGCCATGAAGAAGCATGAGTTTTGCAACTTACGCCAAGGAGGAGGGACAGTTGGCCAGTATGTGGATGACTTCAGTAAGCTAGCACGTTATGTCCCAGATGACGTTGCTACGGATGCAGCTAAGCAGGAGAAGTTTCTAGAAGGACTGAATGATGAACTGAGCATGCAGTTGATGGTAGCCACCTTCAATAACTACCAGGAGTTAGTAGATCGTGCTCTTATGATTGAAGGAAAGCAGCAGCAGATTGACAATCGCAAGAGGAAGTATGGATAGGGGAAGAACAATTCTGGAGCTCAGCAGAAACTACTCTTTACCCCGAAGTCAGGAGGGCAATTTCAGCATACTCACGGAGGAGGCAGCTCGCACAATCATAATGGCACCAAAGAATGGAAACGGGAATGGAGGAAGCAATGGACAAAACTGCACCAACCCGTCAACACCATCCAAGGTAGACCTGAGCCATATCACTTGTTATAAGTGTCGTAAGACTGGGCATTATGAAAATGAATGTCCAGAAGCCCAAAATGGTAACGACAATGGAAGCTCAGGAAAGAAGCCGAACCCTTTCAACAGGGGACAGGTGAACCATGTTACTGCGGAGGAGGTTGAAGCTCAGCCAGACGCAGTAATAGGTAAGTTTTTGGTTAAGACATTTACTGTGGTTGTTCTTTTTGATACTGGTGCATCGCATTCATACATATCAAGGGGATTTTGTGGATAAATATAAATTACCAACCCAAGCCCTTAGGTCACCCATGCTAGTAACCTCACCGGGAGCAGAGTATATGGCTAGTATATGGTGTGATCGACTGCCATTAAGGATTGGACACTATGTATTTCCCTCCGACATAATAGTTCTGGAATCGCAAGGATTGAATGTGATATTAGGCATGGATTGGTTATCGAAGTATGGAGGGAATATAGATTGCGCCAGTAAGTCGATTTTGCTTACCACCCCTGAAGGAAGGATAATCAAGTATGTATCACGGCATGAGCCGAGGAGGGCACATGTAAATTCCTTATCAGGAGTTGTGCAGGAGGAAGTACCAGTGGTAAGAGATTATTCGGATGTGTTTCCGGAAGAGTTGCCAGGCATGCCACCGGACAGAGACATTGAGTTTCTGATTGAACTACTGCCAGGCACTGGGCCGATATCTAAGAGACCGTATAGGATACCAGCCCAAGATTTGGAGGAAATTAAGAAGTAGATTAAGGAGTTGTTGGACAAAGGTTTTATTCGCCCAAGTTCTTCGCCTTGGGAATCGCCAGTACTTCTAGTGGACAAAAAGGATGGATCATTAAGAATGGTTGTTGATTATCGAGGATTGAATGAAGTGACCATTAAGAATAAGTACCCGTTGCCGATGATCAACGACTTGTTTGACCAATTGCAAGGAGCTAAGGTATTTTCCAAGATCGATTTGCGATCAGGATAGCATCAGTTGAAGATTCGGGAGCAGGATATACCTAAGACGGCTTTTACCACCAGGTACGGGCTGTATGAGTATACCATTATGTCATTTGGTCTGACTAACGCCCCAGCCTATTTTATAAACATGATGAACAAGGTGTTTATGGAGTTTTTGGATAAGTTCGTCGTGGTATTCATTGACGATATTTTGGTCTACTCAAAGAATGAAGAGGAACATAAGGAACATTTGCGATTGGTACTGGAGAAGCTCAGAGAACATCAGTTATATGCCAAGTTCAGCAAGTGTGAGTTTTGGTTGAAGGAAGTTGGGTTTCTCGGACATGTTATATCCGGAGAAGGTATAGCAGTAGACCCCACTAAAGTTGTCACGGTGACAAACTGGGAAGCACCAACAACAGTTGGAGAGATCCGGAGTTTCCTTGGAGTCGCAGGATACTACCAGAGATTCATTGAGAATTTCTCGAAGATTGCGAAGCCTATGACAGAATTGTTTAAGAAGGACACCAAGTTCATATGGACTGAGGAGTGTGAGGCTAGTTTCCAAGAGTTGAAGAAACGTTTGGTTACCTCACCAGTATTAATCCTGCCAGATCAAAGCAAGGATTATGAAGTATATTGCAACGCTTTACGTCGAGGACTTGGAGCAGTGCTTATGCAGGAGGGAAGAGTTGTATCATATGCTTCACGACAGCTTAAGCCTCATGAGTTAAATTATGCTACTCATGATTTGGAGTTAGCAGCCGTAGTGCATGCACTGAAAACTTGGAGACATTTTCTTATTGGGAACCACTGTGAGGTGTACACGGATCACAAGAGTTTGAAGTACATCTTCACGCAGAAGGAGTTAAATCTCAGGCAGAGGAGATGGTTGGAGCTTATTAAAGATTACGATATGAGATTGCATTATCACCCCGGAAAGGCTAACGTTGTAGCAGACGCGTTGAGCCGCAAGAGCCATGTCAACACCCTAATGACCGGAGGTTTACCAAAAGAATTAGCAGAGGAAGTCCAGGAGCTATGTTTGGAAATAGTTCCGAGAGGCTATGTAGCAGCGTTGGAGATTCAGTCTACTTTGATGGATAAAATCAGAGAAGCTCAAAAGACAGATAAGAAGTTGCTTCTATTAAGGAGAGGATGAACAAGGGAAAAGCTAAGGGATTTCGTGAGGATGAGCATGATACCTTATGGTTTGAGGACCGCGTTTACGTGCCAAGTGATCCGAAGATTCGGAAGTTGATTTTGCAAGAGGCACATGATTCGCCGTATTCGATCCACCCCGGAAATACCAAGATGTATTTGGATTTGAAGGAAACTTTCTGGTGGACCGGAATGAAGAAGGATATTGCAGAGTATGTAGCAGTTTGTGATGTATGTCAGAGAGTGAAGGCAGAACATCAGAAGCCAACAGAATTGCTACAGCCATTGCCTATACCCGAATGGAAGTGGAATAAACTAGGTATGGATTTCATCACGGGATTGCCCAGGACCCGTTCAGGCTATGACTCGATTTGGGTTGTAGTCGATCATTTGACGAAGGTAGCTCATTTCATTCCAGTAAAGACTACCTACAGCAGTGCCAAATTGGCTAAGATATACATGACCAGGATTGTATGCTTGCATGGAGTTCCGAGGAGTATCGTATCAGATAGAGGAACCCAATTCACCTCAAAGTTCTGGAAGCAGTTGCACGAAACATTGGGAACCAGACTAGAGTTTAGTACAGCTTTTCATCCACAGACAGATGGACAAACCGAGAGAGTCAACCAGATTTTGGAAGATATGTTGAGAGCATGTGCCTTGGATTATGGATCAAGTTGGGATGACAACTTGCCATATGCGGAGTTTTCTTATAACAACAGCTACCAAACCAGTTTGAAGATGGCACCCTTCAAAGCCTTGTACGGAAGGAGGTGCAGGACCCCGTTGTTGTGGGATGAGGTTGGAGACCGCTAGTTGTTTGGACCAGATTTGATTAAGGAGTCTGAACGGAAAGTAAAGTTGATTCGCGATAGGCTCAAGGTAGCCCAGTCAAGGCAGAAGAGCTATGCAGATTCAAAATGCAAGGAGGCAGAATATGAAGTCGGAGACAGAGTTTATCTTCGAGTATCTCCGCTTCGAGGAGTTAAGCGTTTTGGAGTGAAAGTTAGCGCCATGTTTTGTGGGACCATACAAAGTTTTGGAGCGCAAGGGAGAAGTTGCGTACAAGTTGGAATTACCCGAGGGATTGTCAGGTGTTCACGATGTGTTCCATGTTTCAACGTTGAAGAAGTGTCACGCAGAGATGGCGGATATACCACCAAGAGATACTGTGCCACTAGAAGCGATTCAGTTAAACAACGATCTGACCTATGAAGAGAAACCAATTAAGATTCGGAATATGCCAGCCGAGTCACCCGCAGCAAGGCCATCAAGTTTTGCAAAGTTCAGTGGAGCCACCACACCGAGGAAGAAGCCACCTGGGAGCGAGAGGAAGATCTGCTCAAGGCCCACCCTCACCTATTTGCTAGCCAACCCGAATCTCGAGGGCGAGATTCATCTTAAGGGGAGTAGGTTTGTAACATCCCAAATTTTCAATTTGGAATGTTATACATAGATCATCATTGCATATCATATTTTATTGCATTGTTGGCTCGATCCTAGAAATTCTACGCAACTCAAGGACCCACGGAGAGAGTTGGGAATTTCGTTATTTTCATAATTGAGTTTTCTCAAATTTTGAAAATAGGATCATTTGATTTTATTTATTTTATCTTCAATTATTTCTACTATCAAAATTTAAGAGAGGGAATAAAATGACTTTCCCAAAATAAAGAAATAATGGAGATTTAATAAAAAAAATCAAATAGGATTCCATTTTGGAGTTTTTCGCCTTTTTATTTGGATTTAGGAAAAATGCGCGTTTTTCAAAATTGCATTTAGGCCCCAAATAAATGTTCATTTACTCCGGCTTGATTTTAGAAGCGGGGGAAAATTTATTTCGGGATTTTTGGAGTCCGTTTAGTATTTCTTTCGTTTGTTTTTTTGCGCGGAATTATTTAAAAAAACGCGAACCGCCTTACGGGCCGTACCCGAGCGGGACTACGCCCGGGGGAAGCTTATATAAAGCCGCCGCCCGAGCCCCCCAGCCCACCAGACCCCGCCGCCGGCCCATCCCGCCCCAAACCCTAGCCGCCGAGCCCCCAGACCGCCTCGAGCCCACAGCCACCGACCGCCTGCCGCCGAGCCGCCGACCCGCCACCGCCGATCCCGCCGCCCGAGGTTCGCCGCACCTCGAAATCCGTGCCACCGGTTTTCTTTTAAAAACCGATCGATTTTCTTCAGTTTTGTCGGTTTATTTTTTTAGTTTCAGTTTATTTTATTAGATCGTTTTTTCGGTTTCGGTTAAATAGCAAGCGTTCGCTTGTTCGTTCGTTTTAACGAACGTGTTCGTCAGATTAGGTTTAGTTAACGAACGTTCGTTCATTAACCTGTTCGTTGTTTTTCTTTTCTCGGATTTAATCCGCGATTTTTCTGATCGCGATTTCTGATCCGATTTTCGTTTTAGTATAACTTTTCGCTCGTTTATCGGAATCAGGCGATTCAAGCGCCTGGAGTTTCGTCTCGAAACCCTCTTTCTGAATAACCAACTTAAACAAGTTTTTGCCTCTGTAAAATTTGACTTAGGTCCAGATTAGTAAAACAAAGCTGTTTTCTTTCGCCGTTTGACTTCCATTGCTTTGTTTGATTTGATTCTTTTTGCAAACCGGAGTTCTTAAGTTGAACTTTCTGGTTAGACCTTTTATTCGAGTTTTACCTGTGCATTAGATGAGTACTTATTGTATGCTTGTTTGTTTGTCTGCGATAGAATACCTGGAGTGCGCCGCCTGTTACTTCGAGTCACTAGGTTTCGCGGATCATCAGCAAGGCAAGTAACACTTTGATCATACCTTTTCTACTGCCCAGTTTTTATGCATTATATCAATCCTCAAACATTGCATGACTAGGATCTAATTAATATGTGGGTTGGGAAGTAGTTGAGGTAGTACCTATTACCTGTTTTATTATCAAACCTTTGAGAGTTACTTCTACGTTTGCTTATTATGCCATGCTATGCTAGTAGACGTGGATTGGGTGAGTGTATCCATGACAGATGTGAGGTTGTTAATTAATGGTTTATTTAAGTTGGCAACTTAAACACACATCTGGGTGGATTGAGGTACCTGGTTTCCAGGACTTGCCTGTGTTTCTTCGGACCGCCACCCAGGCTCAAAGGGATCATAAGATTATTCATTCTAGAAACTTCAGTGTGCAGCCACATGCTATTATGGGCTCTAGCCTAGTTGATTAAGTCGTGCGAACTCTTATAGTGGTAGACTAGCTGATGTAGGGGTTGTAGGTTGGTACAGTCTACCCGTTACGTAAGGTGCAAGCGCTTCTGAAAGACTATGTCTCGGTCATCCGTTTCTCAAACACCATGTAGTGCGAGAAACCAAACGGAGGAGATCGAGTCATGTGGGGAAAACTGCACAAACATCTGCAGAGTGTAACAAACTAATCATGGTTAGCCGTGTCCCCGGTTATGGACGTTTTGAGTATCTAGTATTTGGATATCATGTGAATCTCATCATGTTACTATAATTAATATTGTTGGGTTTTAATGATGATGCTTAATTGGGACTGAGAATGCTGTCAACCATTCTCAATGTTTAACAACCACTATGATAGTTAAATAAAATTTATTCCTTTGTAGTAGGGAAAAATTGGCTTTACACAAAACTGTAACCATAGAGCTTTCCACCAGCCAAATATGCATGTAGTATAGCTTATTCCATCATATTTTCTATGTGTTACATTGCCAAAGATATTCCATGTCTTGACCGTTTTGGCTGCAACGTTTCATGTTGCAGACTTTTCGAACGACAGTAAGGTGCTTAGGTCGTGGTTCTATACTCGATGATGCCGTTGGAGTTGATGGACTCGCTTATTCTTCCAAGCCTTCCGCTGTTATCGTATTTAGATGGCCTTAAGCCATATTTATTTTTAATAAGTTCTCTCTTGAGACATTCGATGTAATAAGTGTGTGATTGCTACTCTGTTATAAATCCTTCAAGTACTGTGTGGTGTCAAGACATCGATCCAGGATGACACTGAGCACGAGATCGATCGCTTGAGGTCTGGTCGCTACAAAATTACTGTCGAGCAATTGATAGAAAAGCAAATAATTACGGGTCCATGACAAGTAGACCGACTCCTGCCTGCATACTACTATTACTCCACACATAGACCGACTCCTGCCTGCATGTAGAGTATTAAGTTCATAAGAACAGAGTAACGCCTTAAGCAAGATGACATGATATAGAGGGATAAACTCAAGCAATATGATATAAACCCCATCTTTTTATCCACGATGGAAACAATACAATACGTGCCTTGCAAACCTTTCGGTCACTGGGTAAGGACACCGCAATATTGAAGCCAAAGCTAAGCACTTCTCCCGTGGCAAGAAAGATCAATCTAGTAGTCCAAACCAAACTGATAATTCGAAGAGACTTGCAAAGATAACTCAATCATACATAAAAGAATTCAGAGAAGATTCAAATATTATTCATAGATAAACTTGATCACAAACCCACAATTCATCGGATCTCGACAAACACACCACAAAAAGAGTTTACATCGAATAGATCTCCACAAGAGAGGGGGAGAACATTGTATTGAGATCCAAAAAGAGAGAAGAAGCCATCTAGCTAATAACTATGGACCCGTAGGTCTGTGGTAAACTACTCACAACTCATCGGAGGGGCTATGGTGTTGATGTAGAAGCCCTCTGTGGTCGGTTCCCCCTCCGGCGGAGTGCCGGCGAAGGCTCCAAGATGAGATCTCGCGGATACAGAAGGTTACGGTAGTGGAAATTGTGTTTCGTTGGCTCCCTGGATGTTTTCGGGGTACGTAGGCTTATATAGGAAGAAGAAGTACGTCGGTGGACGCCCGAGGGGCCCACGAGATGTGGGGCGCCTATAGGGGGCGCCCAATCTCGTGGAGGCCTCGGCTGCTTCTTGACTTGCACTCCAAGTCCTCTGGATCATGTTCGTTCCAAAAATCACGCTCCTGAAGGTTTCATTCCGTTTGGACTCCGTTTGATATTCCTTTTCTTCGAAATACTGAAATAGGCAAAAAAACAGCAATACGGGCTGGGCCTCTGGTTAGTAGGTTAGTCCCAAAAATGATATAAATGTGTAAAATAAAGCCCATAAACATCCAAACGGGGTAATATAATAGCATGGAACAATCAAAAATTATAGATACGTTGGAGACATATCAGCAGCCAGGGTGCGCCCCAAGTAGGATCCGAATCCTACTTGGGGTTTCCCCAAGTGGCACCCTCCCCCTGCCTTTTTTCACCGGAGCGGAAAAAGAAGGGGGAAGAGAGAAGGAAGGGGGCAAAACCCCCTCTTTTCCTTCTCCCAATCGGCCTCCTTCCATAGGGGGGTGCGCCACTCCTTGTGGGATGGAGTGCTCCCATCTCATGGCCCATATATTCCCCCGGGGGTTCAGGTAACCCCTCTGGTAGTCCTATAACTACCCGATACAGTGAACACTTTCCATGTCCGAATACTATCGTCCTATATATCAATCTTTACCCCTCAACCATTTCGAGACTCCTTGTCATGTCTGTGATCATATCTGGGACTCCGAACAACATTCGCTCACCAAATCACATAACTCATATAATACTATATCATCATCGAACGTTAAGCGTGCGGACCCTACGGGTTCGAGAACTATGTATACATGACCGAGACACCTCTACAGTCAATAACCAATAGCGGAACCTGGATGCTCATATTGGCTCCCACATATTGTAGGAAGATCTTTATCGGTCGAACCGTTATGACAACATATGTGATTCCCTTTGTCCATCGGTATGTTGCTTGCCCGAGATTCGATCATCGGTATCTTCATACATAGTTCAATCTCATTACCGGCAAGTCTCTTTACTCCTTCTGTAATACATCACGTTGTGACTAACTCCTTAGTCATTTGCTTGCAAGCTTATAATACCGAGAGGGCCCAGAGATACCTCTTCGATACTCGGAGTGACAAATCCTATTCTCGATATATGCCAACTCAACAAACACCTTCGGAGATACCTGTAGAGAATATTTATGATCACCCAGTGATGTTGTGATGTTTGATAGCACACAAGGTATTCCTCCGGTATCTGGGAGTTGCATAATCTCATAGTCAAAGGAACTAGTATTTGACATGAAGAAAGCAATAGCAATATACTGAACGATCATTATGCTAAGCTAACGGAACTTTGATCAACGAGCTAGTCCAGTACAGGCTTACTAGGGACACGGTATTTGTTTATGTATTCACACATGTATTTAAGTTTCCGATCAATACAATTCTACCATGAATAATTAACCTTTATCATGATTTAGGAAATATAATAATATCCATTTTATTATTGCCTCTAGGGCATATTTCCGTCAGTTAGCACCTTTAGGATCGACAAAACCTTCTGGTTGCATCATATACAACTCTTCTTTAACATATCCATTAAGGAATGCAGTTTTGACATCCATTTGCCACATTTCATAATCGTAAAATGCGGCAATTCCTAACATGATTCGGACTAACTTACGCATCGCTACAGGTGAGAAAGTCTCATCGTAGTCAACTGTTGGGGAACGCGGTAATTTCAAAAAAATTCCTACGATCACGCAAGATCTATCTAGGTGATGCATAGCAACAAGAGGGGAGAGTGTGTCCACGTACCCTCGTAGACCAAAAGCGGAAGCATTTCAACAACGCGATTGATGTAGTCGAACTTCTTCGCGATCCAACCGATCAAGTACCGAACGCACGGCACCTCCGCGTTCAGCACAAGTTCAGCTCAATGACGTCCCTCGTGTTGTTGATCCAGTTGAGGACGAGGGTGAGTTCCGTCAGCACAATGGCGGGGTCATGGTGATGATGATGCTACCAGCACAGGGCTTCGCCTAAGCACTACGATGGTATGATCGAGGTGTGTAACTGTGGAGGAGGGGACCGCACACGGTTAAGAGAAACTTGAGTGTCATAGGGTGCCCCCTGCCCTCGTATATAAAGGAGCAAGGGGGAGGCTGGCTGGCCCCTAGGGTGCACCAAAGAGAGGAGTCCTACTAGGACTACTAGTCCTAGTAGGATTCCACCACAAGGGAGAGGGGGAAGGAAGGCGAGGGAGAGGGAGTAGGAAAGGGGGGCGCCGCCCCCCTTTCCCTTGTCCTATTCGAACTCCAAGGAGGAGAGGCGAGGCCTGCCCTGGCCTCCATCCTCTCTCTCTACTAAGGCCCATGGTGGCCCATTAGTTCCCCCGGGGGTTTCCGGTAACCCCTCCGGCACTCCGGTTTTACCCAAAACTTCTCGGAACTCTTCAGGTGTCCGAATAACATGGTCCAATATATCAATATTTATGTCTCAACCATTTAGAGACTCCTCATCACGTCCGTGATCTCATCCGAGACTCCGAACAAACTTCGGTCATCAAAAACACATAACTCATAATACATATCGTCATCGAACGTTAAACGTGCGGACCCTACGGGTTCGAGAACTATGTAGACATGACCGAGACACATATCCGGTCAATAAGCAATAGCGGAACCTGGATGCTCATATTGGCTCCTACATATTCTACGAAGATCTTTATTTGTCAAACCGCATAACAACATACATTGTTCCCTTTGTCATCGGTATGTTACTTGCCCGAGATTCCATCATCGGTATCATCGTACCTACCTCAATCTCATTACTGGAAAGTCTGTTTACTCGTTCCGTAATACTTCATCCCGCAACTAACTCATTAGTCACAACGCTTGCAAGGCTTATAGTGATGAGCATTACCGAGAGGGCCCAGAGATACCTCTTTGAAACACGGAGTGACAAATCCTAATCTCGATCTATGCCAACCCAACAAACACCTTCGAATACACCTGTAGAGCATCTTTATAATCACCCATTTATGTTGTGACGTTTGATAGTACACAAGGTGTTCCTCCGGTATTTGGGAGTTGCATAATCTCATAGTCTGAAGAACATGTATAAGTCATGAAGAAAGCAGTAGTAATGAAACTGTAACGATCATAATGCTAAGCTAACGGATGGGTCATGTCCATCACATCATTCTCCTAATGATGTGATCCCATTCATCAAATGACAACACATGTCTATCGTTAGGAAACATAACCAACTTTGATTAATGAGCTAGTCAAGTGAGGCATACTAGGGACAATATGTTTTGTCTATGTATTCACACATGTACTAAGTTTCCGGTTAATACAATTCTAGCTTGAATAATAAACATTTATCATGAAATAAGGAAATAAATAATAACTTTATTATTGCCTCTAGGTCATATTTCCTTCATCAACTCCTTGAACTTGTCGAAAACCTTTCGTGACAAGTCGAGCTTTGTAGACAGTAACATTACCATCAACGCCAGTCTTCTTCTTGAAGATCCATTTATTTTCTGTGGCTTGCTGATCATCGGTCAAGTCCACCAAAGTCCATACTTTGTTTTCATACATGGATCCTATCTCATATTTCATGGCCTCAAGCGATCTGTCGGAATTTGGGCTCATCATAGCTTCTTCATAGTTCATAGGTTTGCCTTGGTCTAATAACATGACTTGCAGGATATGATTACCGTACCACTCTGGTGTGGATCATGCTCTTGTTGACCTACGAGGTTCAGTAGCAACTTGATCTGAAGTTTCGTGATCATTATCATTTGATTCCTCTCTAGTTGGTGTAGGCATCACGGGAACGGATTTCTCTAATGTGCTACTTTCCAATTCGAGAGAAGGTACAACTACCTCATCAAGTTCTACTTTCCTCCCACTCATTCTTTCGGGAGAAACTCCTTCACTAGAAAGGATCCATTCTTAGCAACAAAGATCTTGCCTTCGGATCTGTGGTAGAAGGTGTACCAATTGTCTTGTTAGGATATCCTACGAAGACGCACTTCTCCGATCTAGGTTTGAGCTTATCAGGCTGAAGCCTTTTGACATAAGTGTCGCAACCCCAAACTTTAAGAAACGACATCTTAGGTTTCTTGGCCAAACCACAGTACGGTGTCGTCTCAACGGATTTAGATGGTGCCCTATTTAACGTGAATGTGGTTGTCTCCAATCCATAACCTGAAAACGATAGAGGTAAATCGGTAAGAGACATCATAGAACGCACCATATCTAATAAAGTATGGTTACGACATTTGGGCCAAGCTTTTAAATAGCGGATAGCGGATTGGTTGCAGATTAGGGTCCACGTAGCGGAATGTGCATAGCGGTGATATTGTGGGCGCTATGTCCACATAGCCAATTTTTAAAAAACACTCATTATTTTAGGTTGTTGTGTAAATTTCTAGGCCATTGACAAAAAATATAACACTTAAGTTGTGAAATCATCATTTATATAAGAATATAAACTATAATTGAACAATATTTGGTCGTGGAACCATGCAAGGACGACACATTTACCAAAATAGATTACACAACAGAACAACAAGGACTTATATAGCGGATGATACTGTAGATAGAGGACGATATAGCGGTCTAACAAGTGATATTTTGCCCGCATCATGACAACACGCTTTTTTCTAATGCAACCTTAAAGTAATAGCGGTAGGGTGACGCTATCGCTATTGCTACCGCTGTTGCCGAGGTGCCGGACGCTATTTAAAAGCTTGGTTTGGACACACCATTACGTTGTGGTGTTCCAGGTGGCGTGAGTTGTGAAACAATTCCACATTGTTTTAAATGAAGGCCAAACTCATAACTCAAATATTCGCCTCCACGATCAGATCGTAGAAACTTTATTTTATTGTTATGATGATTCTCCACTTCACTCTGAAATTCTTTGAACTTTTCAAATGTCTCAAACTTGTGTTTCATCAAGTAGATATACCCATACCTACTCAAATCATCTGTGAAGGTCAGAAAATAACGATACCCGTCGTGTGCACTACCAGGGAAAACTTTATACACAGAACTTTAGCAGTAGCACCTGTTAAAAAACCATGCTACTGTTAGACAGCAGTAGCGCGTGCAAAATAAGCGCGCTGCAGATGCATATATATCAGTAGCGCGTCTCACCGAAAGCTCGCTACTACTAAAATTCCAACCACATAGCCGATGGGCTACACATAGTAGTAGCGATCTTCCGAAAACCGCGCTACCGCTAATATACTTATAGCAACATGTTTATGCATACAACACTACTGCTAACAAAAATAAAATAACATGAAAAGCGAATAGAAAAGTAAATGAAAATGAAAGAAATAGAAAAAGGAGAAAGGAAAAATATAAAATGTAAAGAAAAATAAATAAAAGGAGAAAAAAGGATGAACACTTAGAAGTAGCGCGTTCGGTGAAACGCGCTATAGCTAAGTTAGCAATAGCGCGTTTTCTGCAACGCGCTACCATTATTTTTGACTTAACCGAAAAATGGTTCCCCCCGGCCACCACTTCTCCCCCAAATCCCCTCGCCCCACTTCGCCGCCATCTCCCCCACTTTGCTGTCGCCCCCACTTCGCCGCCGTCCCCTGCCGGCGTCGACGCCGCGCTCATCCTCACCGCTGCCTCTCGGGCTGCCCTCGACCTCACCGTCGCCTTCCTCGACCTCACCGCCGCCGCCCTCAACCTCACCGCCCCCGAGCCCGCCCAGGACTGCCGCCTCTCGATCCCGAGCCCGCCCTTGTGGGCCCTACCTCCGTCGCCGAGCACCTCCCCTCCACCGTCTCTCCCCTCTCTGTAAGCCCCCACCCATCCTTTTTAGTTAATAGATGTTAATGTTAAGTAGTAGATAATGTTGATGTTTTTTAGTTAGGGTAATAATAGATGTTAAGTAGTAGATAATGTTGATGTTAATTAGTTTAGTAGGGTTTAGTTTTTGAATTGAGTTTGTTTAACTAGATGTTAAATAGGGTAGTAGGGTTTAGTTTAGAGTAAAGTAATTTAGTTCAGTAGTTAACTAAATATAATCTATATTTGGTTTTTGAATTGAGTTTGAGAGAGCATGAGATTTGTGTAGATTTTCTTGTACTGTCAAACGCTAGGACATGCAAATTTGAAGTGGTCAGGATATATGCAAATTCCTCAATTGTGTTTGCACATGCATGTTTCGATTGTGCCCAAGTGGCCTTTTGTTGTTTCCAGGGAATGAAGCCGAGTGGCCTGTGTTTTGCCGGAATGATGATTCATTTCTGTTCCGACAATTTTCAGGTTCTCGATTTGTCCACTTTTTAGCAAAGGTCATGCCGAAATTTTCCGTGAATTTTGGCATGACTTGTGCTACAAACTAGGACATATCGAGTGCCCGGGATTTGCCGCACCTGGAAGGAGTCAACGTTCCTGCAAAACAATAGGCCTTTTTATGTCGTTATTCATTTTATTAGGTCTAGAATTAATTGGCTAGATTTAATCGTAGGAAACTTGGCTAGCAACGATGAAGGACAGGGTTCTGGTGATTGCGACGATGTCTACTGGGCAACAGACGAATTTTTGAGCCTTGCCGACGATCAACCGATGTTGTTGCTACGCCCACCAGGGGCATCGGGGACTTAGACCGACACGTAGACCGGTCTTTGAGATCGAGACAAGGCCGAGACTCGAGACCGCATCGAGACCGGCCGAGACTCAGACCGGCGCTGCCTCGGGGAGCAGAGCCGGTGTAGAACCAAAAGCAAAGAGGCAACGGCTTCCTAAAGAACTCAGGACTACTAGACTGGTGGTCACGGAGGTGGACGACAACAATTTTGAGCCAAACGCGCCCGAGGAAGCGCGCGCATGCTACGACAATCAAAAAGGCTGCATCGTACGGACAACCGCCACCATCAGTGATGAGAAACTACAGAAGATAGATAATATAAGGCCCTCCCTCCTAAAGAAGTTTCACCAGATATTCTTGTTCCCTGGCCGGAATGAAAAGGATTATAAAGATCCAGATAAGGACCTGGCAATGAAGAAGATAAACAAACATGCCATGACCAAGTTTAGCGACGCGGTGGCCGCCTGGAAAACAAGGGTGAAAGCAAGGATCATCGACAAGAAGGAACCCTACTCCGAGATTGTAAAGGATAATCCGACAATCATGGAAGAGCAGTTTCAAATATTCAAGGCGGCTTGCGAGGCCGAAGCTGCCAAAAAAAAGTCTAAGTACATGAAGGGGCTTCAAGAGAGAGACATTGGGAGCCACCACCTCGGAAGTCGTGGTTACGGCGGGAAGAGGTCCAAATGGGCCAAGGAGGACGCGGAAGCCACGAGTCTGGGCATCCCAGACCCCTTGGCGGAGTTCACCGTCCTGCAGGAGCGTGACGTCCTCTGGGCCCGGCACCATTGGGACCTAGTGAAGAAGGTTTATGAGACAAAAGCGGTCACGACGGAGTTCATTAGACTACTGGTAATTTTAGTTTCTGATCAATTCGACTGCACACGTTAGTCATATTTGTAAACGATCCTTGTGCCTTTTGCAGAGAGAGCAGCACAGGATTGCGGCCAAAAGTGACTCGCCATATGAGGCATTGGCGAGGCCCAAGTGGGACACTCCATACAACCGGGCGTTGAACATATTGAAAAGACTCCCGATGGAGACTCGACCGTCGTATGGACGCGTGCATGGTGTCGAAGACGGCGCCACGTGGAAGAAGTACTACCGTGAGACCACAGAGGAGAGAAAGGAAAGACGGAGGTTAACTAAAGAAAACATCGACAAGAAGGTTGAGATTGCGATTGAGAAGAAATCATCTCAGACAGTCGCAACAGCGGTAGCTGCCGCAAAACAGGTGGTTGTAGATTTGTCTACTTCCTTGGTTCCAGCCGTTTTCAATTGGACCAGGCAAAATCCAGAAAAAATGCAGCGGACTTTCCCCTTACTTCTTGGGGAGTAGCTCGACTAGTGTTGCACCAGCACCTGCTCCCGCACCGACTCCGGCACCGGACGTGCTCGGCGGTGCTTCGTCTTTGGCTGAGCTCGACGCCCTCACGGTATCTGTCACACCGCCCCCCTTCAACAAATGTATAATCTCCCATTTTTGTTGCCTTTCGGATGTCTCACGTCGCAGAATTTTCTTTGCAGGCCGACGAAACCCCATGCACCATATTGTACACCATCGGCGACCATAAGGTGGACGTGGGGAAGGCGATGATAATGGAGCCAAAGGAACCATTGTTCCACAGCCGGCCGATCCCCCGAACGTCTTCAAGGTTTCCGTGGCCAGTGTCAAACCGGGCCACGAGAATTTGCCTCCTATGATACTAGTGGGGGATGACGACGATACCCCGCGGTGGCTTGGTGATTGTTGCAATGGGTGGGTCATGTTGTGGCCAAAGAGTCTGCTTCATCTGGAGGCGGCCGGGAGCACACCCACGAGCACGCAGCCTCAGCAAGGTATGAACATCAACACCCCACCTACTCAATTAGTGTCGGGTGTTGGGTTGGGTGATAGCGGATGGGGTAAGGAAGAGGCTCCATTAGTCGCTGATGACGTCGCCATGGATGAGGAGGAGGATGACGATGGCACTCAATAGTATGTCTATACTGGCACCTACTCAGGGTTTGAGCATCATGAGTCGGTGCCTGAATTGCCGTCTCCGGAGGCTGAACGTATTATGGACGACCTTCCGGTAGTAAAGAAGTCTAGGAAGAGAGCGAGGAAAGGAAAAAAAGCTGAGTCTATGATCCAGCCGCCTCAGCAGCCTTGACTTCAAGACCGTATAGATATCCCCGGTGCGGATAAATGGCATATCCCCGGTCAACCAATCCTACCTGCAAGAGCGCTAGGGGCCAGATTCGATGAACTAAGGAGACTTCATGACGATGTGCTGCGGATAGAGAAAGGCCTCATCGCCTCCAAAGATCCAGGATACCCACTCTACGTGGTTAACGTTCCGCGACAATTGTCGTACGTCGACTTCTTCCACGCGGATAAGTTCTTCCTTCAATTCGATTACATATTCGACATGTTTCACGTGAAGAAGCTGGATTTTACATTTGTCCGCCTTGATGCCTTGCACATGAACTACATCATTGCGGTGGAGCAGATACCTCATATCTATGTCACTGACCCGTACTACATGCACGAGGGCTTCTTGGGAGTCTGTGCAAAGCACCGTGAATACGCGAGGGAATACACCGTCAGTTTCATGCTCGCCAATAAGGACAAGGAAGCGATTCTCATGCCTTATCATCCCATGTAAGTCATCCGCGCGGATATCCTTCCTTTGATTTCAATCATTCATTTGCACGATGGAGGCTAATTAATTTGAGGTGTACTTATTTTGCCCAGTGGCGGGCGCGCCGTCCTCATCATCCTCTACCCCCGATACTCCCATGCTCTTTACTTGGACTCGTCGAAGAACATTCATAGAAAGGATTACACCCACATCAAGGATGTTCTCGACAGTGCTATGTTTTACTACCAAGCACGGGGTGGAGAGGTCAAGGACAAGAAGAGAAGGGCGGCAGGCTCGCCTTCGGCCATAAGACCGACTTCTGCTGCATCCAGCAACCGAGTGATTCTCTTAATGATGGATTCTGTGTCCTACACCACATGCTGGAGTACAGACGAGATCACCAGAACCTTCGCATGCCACCTAGATCCGGCGATGCCCATATTCTGCAATGGGCAAAGAACGTAGGAGATATCGAGGATCATCGACTTCGAGCTGAGTTCTATAACATCCAGCGCGAACTTGCCCAAATCATCATGAAGGAGGTCGTCGGAAAAACAGGAATGTTCTACGAAGAGGGACAAATGTCGCGGGAAGACGTCCGAACATGCGTAGCCTCTCAGCGTCTCAATGTGAAGCCTTTCACTAAGCTCGGGGACTATGTCCCTGACATTGATGGATGGCACGACATGTTGGAGTGATTGTCGATATATGACAATGTGTCCATTTAGTCCATACTTTCTGTATGACAAAACTTTGAGTTATGCACGGCGAAACTTTATTTGTGATGTAGTTAAACCGTCCTCCTCCTCGATTAGGGAAGATCACTCTAGTTAGGGCATTTTGGGTACGATGAACTTTGTTATTTATGCTTATGATATGTTGTTTATATTTTTGCCAAGTCTGTCTCTTTCTGTTGCTCAACTATATATGTTGCATATCATCGACTCATGTGATAATGCAGGTTCATAGATTATCGATGGCGAAGAAGTGCTACGCCAGGAGTATATATATGATGAGTGGCGGGAGTGTCAGGCCCAGGTGTACCAGTTTCCGGTTTCCGAGCGACGGGCAGTAGTTAGTTTAGGTTCATGCTAATGCGAGAGAGGGATACGAACTCATGTACTGCATAGTTCCGCTCTCACTCAAAGTGATAGCTCTTCTCGCGTATATCATTGTTTAGATGGATGACGATGTATTTGCAAGTAATCGAGACTTGTATCGCTATTTTCGAGATGATGGCGAGA
The DNA here is from genome assembly GCA_021437245.1 of Aegilops speltoides. Lineage (NCBI taxonomy): Eukaryota > Viridiplantae > Streptophyta > Magnoliopsida > Poales > Poaceae > Aegilops > Aegilops speltoides. The sequence goes on from CM038146.1 coordinate 376,179,194, forward strand.
GACCACTTTGTGTTGGATGATGATTATGATGATGACATGATTTGATGAGACTAGTTGTATGTATATGCTATGATTACATTTGTATGTGTATGATATGCTAAAGATTATTGTATAAAGCCTATTCAAATACAAAACAAATATGCAGAAAAAACTAATAAAACTAGTAGTAGCGAGGGGAAAAAAGTTAGCAGTAGCGTCGCCTTACCAGTAGCGCTTCCCTGTAAAAAGCATTGTTGATAATATTAGCAGCGCTCTTCACTGAAGCGCGCTACAGCTATCCATGTATAGCAGTAGCGTGGGACGACAGGCGCTACTGCTACACATTAGCTGTAGCGCCTTATCAGTAGCGCATCATCCCATGCTACTGATAGGCCTAAAACCCGCGCTGCTGCTAGGCTTTTCCCTAGTAGTGGTGCCTCAACACTCATCGGACCGCATACATCGGTATGTATTATTTCCAATAAGTCATTAGCTCGCTTCATTGTTTCGGAGAACGGAGTTTTAGTCATCTTGCCCATGAGGCATGGTTCGCAAGTATCAAATGATTCATAATCAAGTGATTCCAAAAGTCCATCTGCATGGAGTTTCTTCATGCGCTTTACACCAATATGACCTAAACGGCAGTTCCACAAATATGTTGCACTATCATTATCAACTTTGCAGCTTTTGGCATCAATATTATGAATATGTCTATCACTACAATCGAGATTCAACAAGAATAGACCACTCTTCAAGGGTGCATGACCATAAAATATATTATTCATATAAATAGATCAACCATTATTCTCTGACATAAATGAATAACAGTATCGCAATAAACAAGATCCAGATATAATGTTCATGCTCAACGCGGGCACCAAATAACAATTATTGAGGTCTAAAACTAATCCCGAAGGTAGATGTAGAGGTAGCGTGCCAACGGGGATCAAATCGACCTTAGAACCATTCCCGACGTGCATCGTCCCCTCGTCCATAGCCAATCTCCATTTATTCCGTAACTCCTATATTGAGTTACAAATATGAGCAACCGAACCAATATCAAATACCCAGGCGCTGGTACGAGCATTAGTAAGGTACACATCAATAACATGTATATCAAATATACCTTTGTTCACTTTGCCATACTTTTTGTCCGCCAAGTATTCGGGGCAGTTTCGCTTCCAGTGACCATTCCCTTTGTAGTAGAAGCACTCAGTTTCAGGCTTGGTCCAGCTTTGTGCTTCTTCCCGGGAGTGGCAACTTGCTTGCCATTCTTCTTGAAGTTACCTTTCTTTCCCTTGCCCCTTTTCTTGAAACTAATGGCCTTGTTAACCATCAACACTTGATGCTCCTTCTTTATTTCTACCTCCGCGGCCTTAGGCATTGCGAAGAGCTCAAGAACCATTTTGTGCGTACCTTGCATATTATAATTCATCACGAAGCCTTTTTAGCTTGGTGGCAGTGATTGAACAACTCTGTCAATAACACTATCAACTGGAAGATCAACTCCCAGATGAGTCAAGTGATTATGATACCCAGACATTTTGAGTATGTGTTCACTGACAGAACTGCTCTCCTCCATCTTGCAGCTATAGAACTTCTTGGAGACTTCATATCTCTCAACCCGGGCATTTGCTTGAAATATTAGCTTCAACTTTTGGAACATCTCATATGCTCCATGACGTTCAAAACGTATTTGAAGTCCCGGTTCTAAGCCGTAAAGCATGGCACACTGAACTATCGAGTAGTCATCAGATCGAGCTTGACAGACGTTCATAACATCCGCTTCAGCTCCTGCAGCAGGTCTATCACCTAGCGGTGCATCAAGGACATAATTCTTCTATGCAGCAATGAGGATAGTCCTCAAGTTACGGACCGAGTCCGTGTAGTTGCTACCATCATCTTTCAACTTAGCTTTCTCTAGGAACGCATTAAAATTCAAGGGAACGGTAGCTCGGGCCATTGATCTACAACATAGATATGCAAAACGATAAGACTAAGTTCATGATAAATAAAGTTCAATTAATCAGATTACTAATGAAACCCGACTTAAATAAACATCCCTCAAGTTATCTAAGTGATACGTGATCCAAATCAACTAACTCATGTCTGATCATCACGTGAGATGGGGTAGTCATCAATGGTGAACATATCTATGTTGATCATATCTACTATATGACTCACATTCAACCTTTCGGTCTCCAGTGTTCCAAGACCATGACTGTACATGCTAGGCTCATCAGGTTTAACCCAAGTATGCTACATGTGCGTAATTTTCCAAAGCATCATCATGATCTCCATCGTCACTGGCTCAACACCTTTATCTCCATCATTGTGTCGGGGTCGTCTGATAACCCACAAGTATAGGGGGTCACAACAATTTTCGAGGGTAGAGTATTCAACCCAAATTTATTGATTCGACACAAGGGGAGCCAAAGAATATTCTCAAATATTAGCAGTTGAGTTGTCAATTCAACCACACCTGGATAACTTAGTATTTGCAGCAAAGTATTTAGTGGCAAAGTAGTATGATAGTAAAGGTAACAGTAGCAAAAGTAACGATAGCAGTTTTGTAGTAATTCTAATAGTAGCAACGGAAAAGTAAATAAGCAAAGCACAATATGTGAAAAGCTCATAGGCATTGGATCAGTGATGGATAATTATGTCGGATGCGATTCCTCATGTAATAGTTATAACATAGGGTGACACAGAACTAGCTCCAATTCATCAATGTAATGTAGGCATGTATTTCGAATATAGTCATACGTGCTTATGGAAAAGAACTTGCATGACATCTTTTGTCCTACCCTCCCGTGGCAGCGGGGTCCTAATGGAAACTAAGGGATATTAAGGCCTCCTTTTAATAGAGTACCAGACCAAAGCATTAACACATAGTGAATACATGAACTCCTCAAACTACGGTCATCACCGAGAAGTATCTCGATTATTGTCACTTCGGGGTTGTCGGATCATAACACATAATAGGTGACTATAGACTTGCAAGATAGGATCAAGAACTCACATATATTCATGAAAACATAATAGGTTCAGATCTGAAATCATGGCACTCAGGCCCTAGTGACAAGCATTAAGCGTAGCAAAGTCATAGCAACATCAATCTCAGAACATAGTGGATACTAGGGTCAAACCCTAGCAAAACTAACTTGATTACATGGTAAATCTTATCCAACCCATCACCGTCCAGCAAGCCTATGATGGAATTACTCACGCACGGTGGTGAGCATCATGAAATTGGTGATGGAGGATGGTTGATGATGACAACGGCGATGAATCCCCATCTCCGTAGCCCCGAATGGACTCCAGATCAGCCCTCCCGAGAGAGATTAGGGTTTGGCGGCGGCTCCGTATTGTAAAACGCGATGAAACTTTCTCTCTCATTTTTTTCTCCGCGAAACGGAATATATAGAGTTGGAGTTGAGGTCGGTGGAGCATCAGGGAGCCCATGAGACAGGGGGCGTGCCCAGGGGGAGGGGGCTCGCCCCCCACCCTCGTGGACAGGGTGTGGGCCCCCTGGCCTTGATTCTTTCACTAGTATTTTTTATAAACTCATAGCTAATTAAGCATGGCATAAATAACTATAATCTCTAATTGTCATTGCAAACATGTTTATTCATAATAGGCTGAATCAGGAACGATGAACTCATCATATTTACAAAAACAAGAGAGGTCGAGTTCATACCAGCTTCTCTCATCTCAATCAGTCCATCATATATCGTCATTATTGCCTTTCACTTCCACGACCGAACGGTGTGAATAATAATAATAGTGCACGTGCCTTGGACTAAGCTGGAATCTGCAAGCATTCAATTCAAGGGAGAAGACAAAGTAATATGGGCTCTAAGTTAAGTAAACAATCATGCATATGAGAGCCACTAAACATTTTCAATATGGTCTTCTCCTCTCGACCCCCAAAGGAAAGAAAAGAAATAAAACTGTTTACACGGGAAACCTCCCAACAAGCAAAAGAAGAATGAGAAATCTTTTTGGGTTTTCTTTTAATTACGACTACAAGCATGGAAATTAAACTAACTAATTTTTTTGGTTTTTCTTAAGGATTATCAAACACACAAGAAGAAAGCTAGAAAAAGAAAATAAACTAGCATGGATAGTACAATGAAAGAGTATGAGCACCGCAAGTAGAATAGTGTGTGAACATGAATGTAAAGTCGATGATAAATACATACTCCCCCAAGCTCAGGCTTTTAGCCTAAGTTGGTCTATGGCCATGGATAACGACTACTTTCCCCGGTGTACTGAGGAGTGTCATCAGGATACCACTGGCTAGCGATCTCCTCCGGATCCCACTGATAAGATGATGGACGATAAAGGTCTAGTGGAGGTTCCGACTCAGGCTTTGGAGCAGATGTCTGGCCTCGATGCACGTACACAGCTTTCGGCAAGATAAGGTAATGCCCTGCAGTTAAATCAAACAACAAAGGCACAGGCAGGGTAATAATCTCATTGTGTTTCTTATTAAATCTCAGGTTATACAGGAGCATCTTATCATCATTGTCAATAATAAATTCATGCGCTACCATGCTCCTGTAATCTAAAAAGGTAGGAGGCAACAATGTCTCCTCTTTCTCATCATGTCTAATGGGTATCTCAAAATGTTTAGCAAGACGCGCAGCATAGATACCTCCAAAGATGGGGCCCTTTGTATGGTTTAAGCTTAACCGTTTAGCAATAACGGCACCTATACTAAAAGTGTTATCACTGAATAAGGCATGGAACATAATAATAATATCAGGAACACTGAAGTTTCCACTATTTTCACGACCAATTAAGCATCGACTAGCAAATATGGCAAAGTAGCGTAAAACAGGAAAATGTATGCTAGTGGTTCTCGCATCGGAACCCTTCTTCGAATCCCCTACAGTAACAGTGTTAACAAAACCATCCACATCTTTACGATGTGGTTCATCTAATCTGCCCTCAAAGGGTATTCTACAAGCCACGCAAAAATTACGTAATGACATTTCCTTAGCCTCATCATATAAATGAAAAGATACTGAAGGAGGTGAATCCTTAGGATAATAGTAAAAGTTTTGCACGAAAGTATTTGTGAGTAAGACATACTGATCGACCCGGTCGTGGAGGAAGTCGGTGAGGCCCGCATTTTCAGCCAAAGAATAAAAGTCTTCATAAATCCCTACTACTCTTAAGAAATTATCACATGGCCAGTCACAAGGCCTTACTTCCACTACGCGAGGAAGATTATACTTGGCCTTTTCTTTCTCCTTAGCTTGTTTATCCTTGGAGCCTTGTCTAGAAGAGCCCCTCAATAATCTCCTTATCATTTTCTAAAAATTTCTGAATTTTTTCGTAACTTCAAAATAAAAGTGAATCAAACTAAACAAGATTGGTAGCAACTACTCCCACAAGTGCCTAGAGCCTATATCATGCATTAGAATTACTTGGGACCTCATAAATTTGACATGCAAGCTCAAGAACAGGGTCACCTAGGCAGCAAAAATTTGAAATGAATAAAGCACTAGAACAGAAAATAATTGGATCAATGGAGGAGTCACATACCAAGCAACAATCTCCCAAAGCACTTTTGTGAATGGAGCATTGAGCAAGGAGATTGAAAAACGCAGCAAAATGAGCTAGAACTTGTGCTTGAGCTGGATGGGGATTTTTTTGGGGGGAAGATGGAGTGTGTGGGTGCAGGAATAAGTGGAGGGGGCCACCATGGGCCCACGAGATAGGAGGGCACGCCCAGGGGGAGGGGGCGCGCCCTGGACCCTCGTGGCCAAGTGCTTGCCCCCCCTGTTGTGTTCTCAGTGCCTAAAATCCTCAAATATCCCATAAAAAATCATACTAAATTTGCAGGGCATTTGGAGCACTTCTATTTTCAGGATATTTTTTAGTTGCATGGATAATTCAGAAAACAGGCAGATAATACTATTTTTGCTTTATTTATTCTAAATAACAGAAAGTAGAAAGAGGGTACAGAAGGTTGTGCCTTCTAGTTTCATCCATCTCATGATCATCAAAATGAATCCACTAACAAGGTTGATCAAGTCTTGTTAACAAACTCATTCCGAATAACACGGAATCGGAGAAATTTTGAATAACACTAGGTTACCTCAACGGGGATATGAACATCCCCTATAATAAGAATATCAATTTTTTTCTTGACAGTAGGAAGAGGAAATTCAAAACCTCCAATAATGATAGTTGGAATTTTTCCAATAGAATTGATACTAAGAACTTGAGGTTGTTTCCTCAGAAAGTGTACCGTATGCTCATTAACATTAACATGAAAAGTGACATTGCCTTTGTTGCAATCAATAACAGCCCCTGCAGTATTCAAAAAGGGTCTACCAAGGATAATCGACATACTATCGTCCTCGGGAATATCAAGAATAACAAGTCCGTTAAGATAGTGACATTTGGAACCACAACAGGCACATCCTCACAAATACCGACAGGTATAGCAGTTGATTTATCAGCCATTTGCAAAGATATTTCAGTAGGTGTCAACTTATTCAATTCAAGTCTACGATATAAAGAGAGAGGCATAACACTAACACCGGCTCCAAGATCACATAAAGCAGTTTTAACATAGTTTCTTTTAATGGAGCATGGTATAGTTGGTACTCCTGGATCTCCAAGTTTCTTTGGTATTCCACCCTTAAAAGTGTAATTAGCAAGCATGGTGGAAATTTCAGCTTCTGATATCTTTCTTTTATTTGTAATGATATCCTTCATATATTTAGCATAAGGGTTTACTTTAAGCATATCAGTTAAGCGCATACGTAAGAAGATAGGTCTAATCATTTCAGCAAAGCGCTCAAAATCCCCATCATCCTTTGTCTTGGATGGTTTAGGAGGAAAGGGCATGGGTTTCTGAACTCATGGTTCTCTTTATTTACCATGCTTCCTAGCAACAAAATCTCTCTTATCATAACGTTGATTATTTGATTGTGGGTTATCAAGATCAATAGCAGGTTCAATCTCTACATCATTATTATTGCTAGGTTGAGCATCAACATGAACATTATCATTAACATTATCACTAGGTTCATGTTCATCACCTGATTGTGTTTCAGCATCAGAAATAGAAATATCATTGGGATTCTCAGGTGTGTCTACAACAGGTTCACTAGAAGCATGCAAAGTCCTATCATTTTTCTTTTTCTTCTTTTAAGAAGGACTAGGTGCATCTAAATTATTTCTCTGAGAATCTTGCTCGATTTTCTTAGAGTGGCCTTCAAGATACAAAGGTTCCTGAGTCATTCTACCAGTTCTAGTAGCCACTCTAACAGCAAAATCATGTTTATTATTTAACTCATCGAGCAAATCACTTTGAGCTTTAAGTACTTGCTCAGCTTGAGTGGTAACCATAGAAGCGTATTTGCTAATGTGTTTAAGTTCACCTTTAACTCTAGCCATATAATCACTCAAGCGTCCAATCTCGAAAGCATTATTCTTTAGTTCTCTACCAACATAAGCATTAAAACTTTCTTGTCTAGCCATAAAGTCATCAAATTCATCTAAACATGGGCTATGAAATTTAGTAGACGGGATTTCAACTTTATCATATCTATAGAGAGAATTTATCTCTACTACCTGTGTCGGGTTATCAAGACGATGTGTTTCTTCAACAGGCGGTATATTAAGACCATGTATTTCTTCAATAGGAGGTAAATTCTTAACATCTTCAGCTTTGACACCTTTTTCTTTCATTGATTTCTTTGCCTCTTGCCTATCTTCAGGATTGAGAAATAGAACACCCCTCTTCTTCGGAGTTGGTTTAGGAATAGGCTCAGGAGTTGGCTCAATTGGCTCAGGAATTGGCTCAGGAAGAGTCCAATTATTTTAATTAGTCAACATTTTATTCAATAACAATTCAGCTTGGTCGATTGTTCTTTCCCTGAAAACACAACCAGCACAACTATCCAAGTGGTCCTTGGAAGCATCGGTTAGTCCATTATAAAAGATATCAAGTATTTCATTTTTCTTAAGAGGATGATCAGGCAAAGCATTAAGTAATCCGAGAAGCCTCCCCCAAGCTTGTGGGAGACTCTCTTCTTTGATTTGCACAAAATTATATATTTCCCGCAAGGCAGCTTGTTTCTTATGAGCAGCGACATATTTAGCAGAGAAGTAATAAATCATATCCTGGGGACTACGCACACAACCAGGATCAAGAGAATTAAACCAAGTTTTAGCATCACTCTTTAATGAGAATGGGAATATCTAAAGGATATAGTAATAGCGAGACTTCTCATCATTAGTGAACAGGGTGGCTATATCATTTAGCTTGGTGAGATGTGCCACAATAGTTTCGGATTCATTGCCATAAAAAGGATCATATTCAACCAAAGTAATAATTTCAGGATCAATAGAGAATTCATAATCCTTATCAGTAACACAGATAGGTGAAGTAGCAAAAGCAGGGTCAGGTTTCATTCTAGCGTTAAGAGATTGCTGCTTCCATTTAGCTAATAACTTCTTAAGATCATATCTATCATTACAAGCAAAAATAGCTCTTGCAGCTTCTTCATCCATAACATAACCCTCAGGAACAACAGGCAATTCATACTTAGGGGGAGAACCTTCATCATCACTATCTTCAATAATTTCATTCTCTCTAACCCTAGCAAGTTGTTCAGCAAGATATTCGCCTAATGGCACAGTAGTATCAAGCATAGAAGTAGTTTCATCATAAGTATCATGCATAGCAGAAGTGGCATGATCAATAACATGCGAAATATCAGAATTCATAGCAGTAGCAGGTTTAGGTGTCGCAAGCTTACTCAAAACAGAAGGAGAATATAGTGCAGAGCTAGATGGCAGTTCCTTACCTCCCCTCGTAGTTGAGGGAAAAATCTTAGTTCTTTCGTCTTTCAAGTTCTTCATAGTGATCAGCAGATATAAATCCCAAGTGACTCAAAGAATAGAGCTACGCTCCCCGACAAAGGCGCCAGAAATTAGTCTTGATAACCCACAAGTATAGGGGATCGCAATAGTTTTCGAGGGTAGAGTATTCAACCCAAATTTATTGATTCGACACAAGGGGAGCCAAAGAATATTCTCAAGTATTAGCAGTTGAGTTGTCAATTCAACCACACCTGGATAACTTAGTATCTGCAACAAAGTATTTAGTGGCAAAGTACTATGATAGTAACGATAACAGTAGCAAAAGTAACGATAGCAGTTTTGTAGTAATTGTAACAATAGCAATGAAAAAGTAAATAAGCAAAGCACAATATGTGAAAAGCTCGTAGGCATTGGATCAGTGATGGATAATTATGTCGGATGTGATTCCTCATATAATATTTATAACATAGGGTGACACAGAACTAGGTCCAATTCATCAATTTAATGTAGGCATGTATTCTGAATATAGTCATACGTGCTTATGGAAAAGAACATGCATGACATCTTTGTCCTACCCTCCCGTGGCAGTAGGGTCCTAATGGAAACTAAGGGATATTAAGGCCTCCTTTTAATAGAGTACCGGACCAAAGCATTAACACATAGTGAATACATGAACTCCTCAAACTACGGTCATCACCGAGAAGTATCCCGATTATTGTCACTTCGGGGTTGTCGGATCATAACACATAATAGGTGACTATAGACTTGCAAGATAGGATCAAGAACTCACATTTATTCATGAAAACATAATAGGTTCAGATCTGAAATCATGGCACTCGGGCCCTAGTGACAAGCATTAAGCATAGCAAAGTCATAGCAACATCAATCTCAGAACATAGTGGATACTAGGGATCAAACCCTAACAAAACTAACTTGATTACATGGTAAATCTCATCCAACCCATCACCGTCCAGCAAGCCTATGATGGAATTACTCACGCACGGCGGTGAGCATCATGAAATTGGTGATGGAGGATGGTTGATGATGACAACGACGACGAATCCCCCTCTCCGGAGCCCCGAACGGGCTCTAGATCAGCCCTCCCGAGAGAGATTAGGGATTGGCGGCGGCTTCGTATCGTAAAACGCGATGAAACTTTCTCTCTGATTTTTTTCTCCGCGAAACAGAATATATCGAGTTGGAGTTGAGGTCGGTGGAGCATCAGGGGGCCCATGAGACAGGGGGGCGTGCCCAGGGGGAGGGGGCTCGCCCCCACCCTCGTGGACAGGGTGTGGGCCCCCTGGCCTTGATTCTTTCACCAGTATTTTTTATATTTTCCGAAAGTTATCTTCGTGGATTTTCAGGTCATTCCGAGAACTTTTGTTTTCTGCACAATAAACAACACCATGGTAGTTCTACTGAAAACAACGTCAGTCTAGGTTAGTTTCATTCAAATCATGCAAGTTAGAGTCCAAAACAAGGTCAAAAGTGTTTGGAAAAGTAGATACGTTGGAGACGTATCATCATCTCGCCAACTATTGCTTCTACAACTATTGCTAACGCATTAGTGATAAAATAAAGCAATTACATGGCGTTTGCACTTCATACAATAAAGAGACAACCCTAAGGCTCCTGCCGATTGTCGATATTACAAAACATGATCATCTCATACAACAACGTATATCACATCATGTCTTGACCATATCACATCACAACATGCCCTGCAAAAACAAGTTAGACGTCCTCTACTTTGTTGTTGCAATTTTACGTGGCTGCTACGGGCTTCTAGCAAGAACCGTTCTTACCTACGCAAAACCACAACGGTGATTCATCAAGTGAGATATATTAACCTTCTTCAAGGACTGGATGTAGTCAAATTCGATTAAACTAAAGTAGGAGAAACAGACACCCGCCAGCCACCTTTATGCAAAACTAGTTGCATGTCTGTCAGTGGAACCGGTCTCATGTGCGTGGACATGTAAGGTTGGTCCGGGCCGATTCATCCCACAATACCGCCGAATCAAAATAAGACGTTGGTGGTAAGCAGTATGACTATCACCGCCCACAACTCTTTGTGCTCGAATGCCACTGTTGGGAAACATTGCATGGAAAACAAAAACAATTCTATGCACACGTAAGATCTATCAAGGAGATGCATAGCAACGAGAGGGGAGAGTGTGTCTATGTACCTTCGTAGATCGTAAGCGGAATCATTTAGTAACGCGATTGATGTAGTTGATCTTCTTCGCGCTCTAACCGACCAAGTACCAAACGTACGACATCTCCGTGTTCAGCACACGTTCAACTAAGTGAGTTCCTCCGCCTTCTTGATCCAGCAAGACAACAAGGTAGTGGATGAGTTCTGGCAACACGACGGCATGGTGACGGTGATGGTGAAGTTATCCCCATAGGGCTTCGCCTAAGCACTATGAAAATATGACCGAGGGTGTAAACGGTGGAGGGAGCGTCGCACACGGCTAACAAATTCTCGTGGTTGTGCTAGGCACCCTCCTCCCACATATATATAGGTGGGGGAGGAGCGAGTAGCCAGGAGGCACCCTCAAGTAGGTTGAATCCTACTTGGGGTCCCTCCCAAGTGGCACCCATCTTACCATATTTGTCAAAGGGGGAAAGGAAAGCGGGAACAGGGAAGGAAGGGGGAGGCCGAATCCCCTCCTTTACTTTCCCCCACTTGGGTGGCTGCCATGGGGGTGAGCCAGCACCTTGTGGGCTGGTGTGCTTCCCTCTAACGGCCCAATAGTCCCACTATCCTCCCGGGGGTGTTCGGTACCCCCTCCGGTACTACGATGACTACCCGGTACACTCCGAAACACTTCCGGTGTCCGAATACCATTGTCCTATATATCAATCTTTACCTCTCGACCATTTAGAGACTCGTCGTAATGTCCGTGATCTCATCTAGGACTCCAAACAACATTCAGTCACCAAATCATATAACTCATATAACATTATATCATCAACGAACATTAAGCGTGCGGACCCTACGGGTTCGAGAACTATGTAGACATGACTGAGACACCTCTCTGATCAATAACCAATAGCGGAACCTGGATGCCGATATTGATCCCTACATATTCTACGAAGATGTTTATCGGTCGAAATGTTATGACAACATACGTAATTCTCTTTGTCCATCGGTATGTTACTTGCCCGAGGTTCGATCGTCGGTATCTCTGTATCTAGTTCAATCTCGTTACCGACAAGTCTCTTTACTCGTTCCATAATACATCATCTTGAAACTCACTCATTAGTCATTTGCTTGCAAGGCTTCTTATGATGTGTATTACCGAGAGGGCCCAAAGATACCTCTCCGATACTCCGAGTGACAAATCCTAATCTTGATATGTGCCAACTCAACAAACACCTTCGAAGATACCTGTACAGCATCTTTATGATCGCCCAGTTCCGTTGTGACATTTGATAGCACATAAGGCATTCCTCCGGTATTCGGTAGTTTCATAATCTCATAGTCGAAGGAATATGTATTAGACGTGAAGAAAGCAATAGCAATAAACTGAATGATCATTATGCTAAGCTAACGGATGGGTCTTGTTCATCACATCATTCTCCTAATGATGTGATCCCGTTATCAAATTATAACACATGTCTATGGTTAGGAAACCTTAACCATCTTTGATCAACGAGCTAGTCTAGTAGAGGCTTACTAGGGACACGGTATTTGTTTATGTATTCACACATGTATTTAAGTTTACGATCAATACAATTCTAGTAAGAATAATAAACCTTTATCATGAATAAGGAAATATAAAATAACAACTTTATTATTTCCTCTAGAGCATATTTCCTTCACTAAGAGCTCGATTGGACATGTTTTGACAAAAAATGACATGCGGGGGCCGCTATCAGTGATAACATGGCACAAGGAAAATGGAATCAGGAGACACAATTTCTTCCTTCCTCCACTTTCCTTGACATTTCATTGAACACCTTCTGGGCAGCGCCAGGTATAGGATGTCATCGAGGAGGCGTACGGCAGAGCGGCTGCTGCTCAACGCTGGCCTAATGTTGCGTGTGTTGCCTGATAACCCACAAGTTTAGGTGATCAATTCTAGCATTTTTGATAAGTTAGAGTGTTGACCCCAACGAGGATCTACAGGTAGAATTAATATTCTCTCAAAAGTTCTATCAACCATTGATACAACTCTACGTACGTTAAACATTGCTTTATCTAGAACAAAAATAAACTACTTTGAGAGAATGGAAAGATAGCTTTGCAGTAATATAAAGATTTAGGTGCTACTTTAATAAAAGAACATTAAAGTAAAGGGTTTTTAAAGAACAATAAGAAAAATATTGTCCTTAGGCTATTGGATATGAAATGATAGTGATCCTGGGATCGACCAGGAATTGAGTGAAACGGCGGAGGAAGAGACCCTGGTGCCAAGGCTAAGCGCCCGCATTGTGGATGACCTAAATGTCTGGCCCTATTTCTTTTCTAAGTCCACAACAACCAAAATAATAGCATATCAATCATCGATGAGTGAAAATATTCAAAAGCGACAGTGGTCAAATGCAAATATTACAATTTGGTTAAGTTTTAAAATAAAATAGTTCAGACATGAATTCAACTCCATATATGTTTTAGTTGTCCCCTTTAACCATCCATGAATGGTCAATCATATCTTCCTTAAGCTGCTCATGAGTTGGTCGATGCCAAAATTGTTGATACATCTGAACAAACTCATTAAACGTGGTCGGTTTTTATTTGAAAGTTGGATAAGATCACCCATGTTCTAAAATTCCAGACCTCTGGTAGCGTCTCACCCTCATCCTCCATGATCATTTTGTGCATGATCACACAACATGTCATCACCTCCCATAAGCTCTCTGGGTCCCATTGTTTAGTAGGTCCACGAACAGTTGTAAAACGGGCATGGAGCACTCCAATGCCCTCTGCACATCCGTTCTAGTTCCTTGTCTTTGGGTAAGGTGAGCTATTTTATCACCAACTAGCTCAAATATGGTCTTGACGAAAGTCACCCTCGGAGGATAGATACCGCAACCAGATGTAGCCCATGTTGTAGTCATGCCCATTTGACTGTATAGTTGCACGGAGGAGCTTGTCCTTCAGTTAACCTAGCAAACAGTGGAAACTGCCGCAACATATTGTTGTCATTGTGAGACCAGAAAATGCCAAAAAAGTGTGTCAAATTCATTGGTCATGTGATGCAATTACTTCAAAAATGATGTTGGGCTTCTAAACATGGCCTTGATGTTGCCCATGTAGAGATTTTGGGTAGTTCTTCCATCTATGGTCAATGCAATCAAGAGATCCAAGCATACGTGGGCACCCTTTTGGTTTGGACATTGCCATGAGCCTTTCGATGTCTGTGATAGTTGGTTCTCTCGAGTACTAAGGTCCAAACACCTCGACTGTCGCAGTAGAAAACCTCACCATGGTGTTTCCGCATGTGGTCTGAGACATCCGGAGGTACTTGTCTAACAATTAGCGATTGTGTCATAGGCAAGCATCCACAATGCTGTCGTGCATTTCTGGTAAGCAAAGAATCCAATTATTCCTATGTCATCCTTTTTCAAGATGAAGTGCTCATTGTAGGCCCGAACACCATTATAGAGGCGATCGGCCTCATTTTTCCCACATCTGAAAGCGTTGGTGAAAATTTTCCGCGAACAGGGCATCGAGGGGCAAAGTAGTCATCCATCTGCATCAAATGACCCAGTGCCTTTCGCTTCAGTACTCGATGACCCTTGATCGATTCCTTTAAATTGAGAACAAACTCTTCCACACACTTCGCGTCCGCAAAGATCGCCCGCATCATCGCCGTTTCATCCGCAAAATCCTACTCATTGGACGACTCAACGTAGTGCTCGTAGATGTACTCCATGTGTGAATCCATTTATTCAAAGAAATGAGAAAAATTGTCACAAATTAGCACGGGCATTTCACCAGACACTTGCCAAGGATTTGAGGGTCCGCTTTGGAGATGCCCAACACTATATATATATATATATATATATATATATATATATATATATATCTTGTGCTCGAGTGCACCGAAAAGACATAGCACATTTTAAAATGTTCCAAAATCTGAAAACAAATTTAGGACATTGACACTTCATCGATGTATGTTGTCATAAAAAATTTCATACCAAAATTGAAAATATTGCACGAGATACAAAAATGATATCAATGTGGTAATGGGTTAATTATAAAGCCCAACTTATGTTATGCACTATTCAATGTCGAATTTGTTGTTTTTGTATCTCATGCAATGTTTTGAATTTTGTTTTAAAATTTTACGACAAGATAGATTGATGTTGTGTGAATGTACTAGGTTTTTACATTTGAAAATATGCTACGGGCATCCGAGGCACCGATAGCAATAGCACCACAAGTACCCGAAAATCCAACTCGGTGCCCATGCTCATCTGCTCTCGAGCTATAGTAAATTCAAAAAAAAAACTAGAAAAATAAGAAAAACTGTTTTTTTATGGAAGATGTTCGCATGTGTGATGTCCGTGCAAAATTTCATCATGTTTCGGCCTCTGAGGAGCTCGTGACAAAAAAAAGATCGGTCCAAACAGTGCGTGAACAGTAACCTTACTCGCATAGCCAAAATTTATCTTCTTTTGTCGCAAGCCCTCGAATGTTCAAACTCCACCATTTTTTACACGAACATCACGCACATAAGCATCTTGCTTCCAAAAAAAGTTGAAATTTTTTAATTTTTTTTCTTTCTTTTTTTAAAGATTTTTTTATTTTGCCCGCACTCGTCTAAGCCCGGGAGCAGAAAGGCCGCTATGCACAAGTACCACCGTATACATTCCCATAGGGACCAGCGGACCGTCGGGGGAGAAGAATAGAGCGTATAGCATGGCACATGCGAACGGACTTGCAATTAATTGTGCAACTGTTGTTGCTTTCTGTTCGAGAGGAATCGTTCGATGGGTACGTCGTGCGCGTGTGTGTGCGCCGGAGATGACCTGTTGGATTTGGCACCCAACGGCTTTGATCCTCTTTCGTCATCCTCTTCAAGGGCCGACATGCCA
The DNA here is from genome assembly GCA_021437245.1 of Aegilops speltoides. NCBI lineage: Eukaryota > Viridiplantae > Streptophyta > Magnoliopsida > Poales > Poaceae > Aegilops > Aegilops speltoides. The sequence continues at coordinate 376,195,082 of CM038146.1, forward strand.
CTGGGAAAAAAGACAATTTCGGTTACTTTCCCCTCTCCATTCGATCCGCATCCAACGGCTCTCCTTCATCTTTCACCTTCAATCATCTCCTTCTCCAGCCCTTCCTTTCCTCCGTCGCGACGAGCTGCGCCGGCCTAGCCTTCGACAAGGTACAGGCGAGTCCTCGCCAGCGACAGCGCAGCCGAGTGCGGCGTACCTGTGTCGGAGTAATGGGCCACGGGTAGGCTAACTCGGGTCCCAGGATCTTTCAAGACATCGGGGCAGGCCGCGCCCCTCAAGCCGAGTCCCAGACGGCGACTCCAAGACATGCCGAGTCGCAAACGGCGACCTCCAGAGAGGCCGACTCCAAGCTGGCGACCTCCAGAGAGGCCGACTCTGGGAGTCGGCCCATGACTCTTCCCGAAGCCCGATGTGGGGCACGGTCACGACGTGGCCATTCCTCCCTGCCTACGAGGGACCGGCATGGCTACAGTGAGCCGTATCGCCGGAAGATCTCCGGCAAGGCGCGGCACTGTTGCCATGCGTGCCCTGACCTCAGCCATAGTGCGCGACGCACTGTACCCAAGATGCCGGCAGACGGCCCAAGACCGCGGGCTGCACGTCGATGGGTGGACAAGGCGGCTGGCGCCTAAAGACGGCCACGAGGGAGTCGGCCTCCCGAGTCGGCCGCCTCCTCCAGGCCCCACGAGCCATTAACCGGATAAGATGGGGAATGGCGGCGGTGATCGCCGATAGACGGCGGCCTTGTTGCCCGACTCCAATGGCCAAGCTCTGCGTCATCGAGCGCCCGCCTGATGACAAGCTGTCTGCTGGGACCCAATCGGCGGGCCCCAGAAGCCGGCGGGAAAGACGGCGGTGAGAGAGATAGACGGCTGGGACCCGCGCCCAGCCGGATTACCATTGTACCCCCGGGGGTAGGCCTATATAAACCCCCCGGGGCACCCATGCAAAGGGTTCGGACCTTGATAAAGATAGACCAGATAGCAAAGGAAGGAGAGGACTAGCCTTGCTCTCTCCTACCTCCCGATACAGCTCAAGGAGCACCATTGTAGTCACCTTGCTTTAGTGATCATGCGGAGACCCCGCAGAGCAGCAGTAGGGGTGTTATCTCCCCGGAGAGCCCCGAAGCTGGGTAAGATTCGCCGGCGTGCATGCCTACGCCTCATCCCGTTTCCAGGCACCAGCGACGTTCTACTCGCCCCCACCATGATAAGCCATCCTTTGGCATATGTCGCACCCAACCCCCGACATTTGGCGCCCACCGTGGGGCGAGGTGCACCGTCGTCCGGAGATCTGTTCTGGACGGGAACCCTCTTCCTCCCTGGCGAGCGCAGCCAGCCAGGCTCGCCAGATGGAGTCTGCATCGACGCGCTGCGCGGCGCTGAGGCCGCCTGCGCCGCGAGCAGCCTCGCCGAACTTGTCGGCGAGGTGCGCCTCTCCGACGAGCCTGCATCCGACGCAGGCACGGGTGGCCCCGAGAGCCTCTCGCGGGTCTCCTTGACCAACTCCACGTCGCCGGCGAGCCTGCCGTAGACTTGAAGTCCGTAGGCTCCACCGACCCGATGTTGGTCGACTCCGACGCCGTGTCGCTTGACGTTTTCCCCACCAATGTGGTGGTCTACGACGAGCCGCTTCCGTACGAGGAGAGCGGCGGAAGCGCCGTCACGGAGGTGCTCGTCATCAGTCACGGCGAGCACTCCGGCGAAGAAGCCCAGGACCCGCTTGCTGCGGCCCTGCAAGACCTTACCGCGCCCATTCCAGAGGACGCAGATGCCGAGACGCTGGAGACATGCCGCCTTCAGATCATCGAAGGCGCCAAGAAGCTGGCAATCATGAGGCGCTTGTCAGAGGCATACCGGCACGAGATGGATCACGCTGTAGGCGGCTCGCCGGCTCCGACTGGGCCGAGCCGTCTAGGCGCGGTCCGGCAACGCGGTGTAGACATCGCCGACTTGTTCGGGGCAAAACGCCCCGTATACGCCACCCCTGCGGAGAACATCCGCGCCGCCCAAGCGGCGACTGACGAGCTGAAGAACTTCGAGGGCGAAGAGCGCCGTTTGATGACGGAGCGAGTCCAGCAACTCCTCGATGCGGTCGCCGCGCAGAACGCGGCTGTCGGCCGCACGGATGCGCTGCAGCGGCCGATCGACGACTTGCCACCCCACCGAGATCAAGGCGCGACCTCTCGGACGCCGACTGGCGGAGTTCGCGGAAGGAAAGAGAAGGAGCCGGCTGTCAGTCACAGTCGGACTCACATCACCATCGAGCGCGACCAAGACGGCCGCCCGAGAGCAGTAAAGCGGCGGGACGACTACCTGCCTCCCCCGCCCAGAAGAGAGCGGTGAGTTTCCCCGCCACCTGTTGAGCATCCGACTCTCGGAGGTCGCCTTGGCCGCCGAGAGGGAGTCGGAGAGAACGACGCCCGCCATCGGATCGACCGACTCCACCGATCCCTGGCGCTGGAAGAGGAAGACGATCTGGGTCCGCCTTGCTTCGGGCCCCGCATCCGAGATGAGCCCTTCCCCAAAGGGTTCACGCTCCCCCGAGACACACCCAAGTACAACGGCTCCATGAAACCGGAGGACTGGCTGATAGACTACTCCACAGCCGTCAGCATAGCGAACGACAACAAGCGAGTTGCCGTGAAGTACGTTCCTCTCATGCTCCAGGGCATGGCCCGGACATGGTTGAACAGCCTGAAGCCCCGCAGCATCAACAGCTGGTCGACTTCACTGAAGCCTTCATCCACAACTTCACGAGCACGTACAAGCGACCTCCCAAGCCGCCCCAGCTCTGCTTGTGCGTGCAAGGCCCTGATGAATCAACGCGCGACTACCTCACGCGCTGGGGCGAGCTTCGGAACTCCTGCGAGGGCGTGCACAAGGTGCAGGCTATCGAGTACTTCACCGCCGGTGCCGAAGGGCACCCTCCTCAGCACTGAGCTCTCTGCGGCAGCCGAAACCCTCGATTTAAGCGCTAATCATAGCAGACAAACGCCACGGCCGACTCTTCCATGAAGACAGAGATCCAAGTCAGCGCCCGTTGGCAAGGTGACCCCTCGAGCTCCCAAAGCCCGGTGGAGACACGGTCGGCGCCAACAATGTAACGACAACAAGCGCAAGGGCCAACAGCCGACTTCCAACGATCGGCAAGTGGCGATGATTGAAGACCAACGGCGGAGGGGCAGCCTCCGCCAAGCGGCAGAAAGGCGGCAAATCCAACTGGTTGCCAGCCTTCTCCTACGAGCAGACTTTGGATGGTCCCTGCAAGTTCCACAGCAGCGCGAAGCCGTCAAACCACACCACCAGAAAGTGCCACTACCAAGGGAGACGGCCTCGCTCCCCCTCCGCCTGCTGGGCCGCCGCCTCCGCCGCCGCCCCAGCAGCCGGCTGCTCGTCCAGTCGGCGCGGTACAAGATGAGTTCCCAGAAGAGCACGGAGACTATGTGGTGTTGACCAGTGTGGCAGATGACCGGCGTAGCAAGCGCCAACAGCAACAAGAAGTAAATGCAGTAGCAACAGATACTCCAGAGTTCATGCATTGGTCCGAGAGGCCTATCAGTTGGAGTAGGGCAGATCACCCAGAGGTGATGCTGAGTCCGGGCTCTTATGCCCTGGTCCTAGGTGCCACCTTGGCCACTGATAAGCGGGTCGCCCGTTTTTCGCGAGTCCTGTAGACGGAGGCAGCACCATCAACATCCTGTACAAAGACACCATGGAGAAGCTAGGAATCAAGCGAAGACAGCTGCAGAGCAGCCGGACTGTGTTCCATGGAATTGTACCCGGCCTTTCCTGTTCGCCAATCGGCAAGATCCTGATAGACGTCCTCTTCGGAGACAAAGATCATTTCTGCCGAGAGCCGGTCTGGTTCGAAGTAGTGGACTTGGAGAGCCCGTACCACGCCCTGCTTGGCCGACCTGCCTTGGCCAAGTTCATGGCGGTTCCTCACTACGCCTACCTCAAGATGAAGATGCCGAGTTCCAAGGGGATTCTGACCGTAGCCGGCGACTACAAGAGGTCGTCCGCCTGCGCGGCCGAGAGTAGTCGGCCGGCCGAGTCCCTGGTGATCGCGGCCGAGAAGCGGCTCCTTGACCGGGTTGTGGCGATGGCAGGAAAGCAGCCAGAGATGTCGCCCGACCCCAAGGAGTCGGAAGCAGATGGATCATTCAAGCCGGCCAAAGAAACCAAGAAGATACCCTTGGACCCGAAGCACCCAGAGAGGCGCGCTGTCGTAGGCACAGGACTTGACAGCAAATAGGAAGGCGAGCTCGTCGATTTCCTCCGTGAGAATCGAGACATCTTTGCATGGTTCCCCAAAGACATGCCAGGTGTACCGACGGAATTTGCCGAGCACAAGCTACACGTCAGGCCAGATGTGAAACCCGTCAGGCAGCCCTTGCGCCGCCTGTCAGAAGAGAAAAGAAGAGTTGTTGGAGAAGAGATAGCCCGGCTCCTGGCAGCCGGCTTCATCATGGAAGTGTTTTTCCCAGAGTGGCTGGTAAACCCGGTTTTGGTGCTAAAGAAGAACAAGCAATGGCGGATGTGTATCGAGTACACAAGCCTCAACAAAGCCTGCCCTAAGGACCCATTTGCCCTACCAAGAATTGATTAGGTGATAGACTCCACAGCCGGATGCGAGCTGCTGAGTTTCCTAGACGCATATTCAGGATATCACCAGATCAAGCTGAACCCAGCGGACAGACTGAAGACCGCCTTCATCACACCATTCGGAGCCTTCTACTACCTGACAATGACGTTCGGCTTGAGGAATGCCGGCGCCACCTTTCAGTGTTGCATGCAGAAGTTGTTGGGGAACGTAGTAATTTCAAAAAATTTCCTACTTACACGCAAGATCATGGTGATGCATAGCAACGAGAGGGGAGAGTGTTGTCTATGTACCCTCGTGAGACCCGGCGAAGCGATCTGGCAACGAGAAGTAGTAGTCGACGTTCTCCTCGCGATCCGACCGATCCGGCGCCGTTACTCGGCGCCCCGAGTTCTTGACACACGTACAGCTCGATGGCGTCCCTCGTACTCGATCCAGCCGAGTGTCGAGGGAGAGTTCCGTCAAGCCGACGGCGTGCAGGCGATCTTGATGTTCTATCGGCGCAGGGCTTCGCCTAAGCTTCATGACGATATGACCGAGGTGGAATATGGTGGAGGGGCACCGACACGGCTAAGGGCGATCCGTAGATCAAACTTGTGTGTTCTAGGGTGCCCCCTGCCCCGTATATAAAGGAGGGAGGGGAGGTGCGGCCGGCCCAAGGGAGGCGGGGAGAGTCCTACTCCCAGGGAGTAGGACTCCCCCTTCCTAGTTGGAGTAGGATTGGGGGAGGGAAGAAGAGGAAGGGGCGCCCCCTCCTTGTCCTATTCGGACTAGGGGGGGGGGCGGCCTGCCCCTGGCCGGCCCCTCCTCTTCTCCCTCGAGGCCCACTAAGGCCCATTTAGTTCCGGGGGTTCGGTAACCTCCGGTACTCCGATAAATTCCGTTTTCACGGAACCATTCGAACTCCAAATGTAGGCTTCCAATATATCAATCTTTATGTCTCGACCATTTGAGACTCCTCGTCATGTCCGTGATCACATCCGGACTCCGAACTTCTTGGTACATCAAAATACATAAACTCATAATAAGCATCATCGAAACCTTAAGCGTGCGGACCCTACGGTTCGAGAACAATGTAGACATGACCGAGACACGTCTTGGTCAATAACCAATAGCGGGACCTGGATGCCCATATTGGTTCCTACATATTCTCGAAGATCTTTATCGGTCGGACCGCATAACAACATCGTTGTTCCTTTGTCATCGGTATGTTACTTGCGAGATTCGATCGTCGGTATCAATACCTAGTTCAATCTCGTTACGGCAAGTCTCTTTACTCGTTCCGTAATACATCATCTCACAGCTAACTCATTAGTTGTAATGCTTGCAAGGCTTGATGATGTGTATTACCGAGAGGGCCCAGAGATACCTCTCCGACAATCGGAGTGACAAAACCTAATCTCGAAATCGCCAACCCAACATCGCCTTTGGAGACACACTGTAGTACTCCTTTATAATCACCCGATTCGTTGTGACGTTTGGTAGCACCAAAGTGTTCCTCCGTAAGCGGAGTTGCATAATCTCATAGTTACAGGAACATGTATAAGAAATGGATAAAAGCGGTAGCAACATACTAAGCGATCGTGTGCTAAGCTAATGGAATGGGTCATGTCAATCGATCATTCTACTAATGATGTGACCTTGTTAATCAAATAACAACTCTTTGTTCATGGTTAGGAAACATAACCATCTTTGATTAACAAGCTAGTCTAGTAGAGGCATACTAGTGACATGTTGTTTGTTTATGCATTCACACATGTATCATGTTTCCGGTTAATACAATTCTAGCATGAATGATAAATATTTATCATGAAATAAGGAAATAAATAATAACTTTATTATTGCCTCTAGGGCATATTTCCTTGATCTCCCACTTGCACTAGAGTCAATAATCTAGATTACATAGTAATGATTCTCACACCCATGGAGTCTTGGTGCTGATCATGTTTTGCTCGTGGAAGAGGCTTAGTCAGCGGGTCGCAACATTCAGATCCGTATGTATCTTGCAAATCTCTATGTCTCCCACGGACTAAGTCCGGATGGAATTGAAGCGTCTCTTGATGTGCTTGGTCCTCTTGTGAAATCTGGATTCTTCGCTAAGGCAATTGCTCGAGATTGTCACGAAGATTTTCATTGGACCCGATGCACTAGGTATGACACCTAGATCGGATATGAACTCCTTCATCCGAGACTCCTTCATTAGCTGCTTCGAAGCTGCTATGTACTCCGCTTCACATGTAGATCCCGCCACGACGCTTTGTTTAGAACTGCACCAACCGACAGCTCCTCCGTTTAGTGTAAATCGTATCCGGTCTGCGATTTAGAATCGTCCGGATCGGTGTCAAAGCTTGCATCAACATAACCGTTTACGATGAGCTCTTTGTCACCTCCATATCGAGAAACATATCCTTAGTCCTTTTCGGTATTCGGGATGTTCTTGACGCTGTCGATGATCCACTCTGGATTACTTTGGTACCTCCTGCTAAACTTATAGCAAGGCACACATCAGTGTCGGTACACGAGCATTGCATACATGATAGAGCCTATGGCTGAAGCATAGGAACATCTTGTCATTTTCTCTCTATCTTCTGCAGTGGTCGGGCATTGAGTTTTACTCAACTTCACACCTTGTAACACAGGCAAGAACCCTTTCTTTGCTTGATCCATTTTGAACTTTCTTCAAAATTTTGTCAAGGTATGTGCTTTGTGAAAGTCCAATTAAGCGTCTTGATCTATCTCTATAGATCTTAATGCCCAATATGTAAGCAGCTTCACCGAGGTCTTTCATTGAAAAACTCTTATTCAAGTATCCCTTTATGCTATCCAGAAATTCTATACCATTTCCAATCAGCAATATGTCATCTACATATAATATCGAAATGCTCTGAACTCCCACTCACTTTCTTGTAAATCTGAGCTTCTCCAAAAGTCTGTATGAACCCAAATGCTTTGATTACACTATCAAAGCGTTTATTCCAACTCGAGATGCTTGCACCAGTCCATAAATGGATTCTTTGGAGCTTGCACACTTTGTTAGCTCCTTTGGATCGATAAAACCTTCGGTTGCATCATATACAACTCTTCTTCCGTAAATCCATTCAGAATGCGGTCTTTACATCCATTTGCCAAATTTCATAATCATAAAATGCGGCAATTGCTAACATGATTCGGACGGACTTAAGCATCGCTTCGGGTGAGAAGGTCTCATCGTAGTCAACCCTTGAACTTGTCGAAAACCCTTTGCGACAAGTCGAGCTTTATAAACGATAATATTACCGTCGGCGTCGGTCTTCTTCTTGAAGATCCACTTGTTTTCTATTGCTTGCCTACCCTCGGGCAAGTCAACCAAAGTCCATACTTTGTTTTCATACATGGATCCCATCTCAGATTTCATGGCCTCAAGCCATTTTGCGGAATCTGGGCTCACCATCGCTTCTTCATAGTTCGTAGGTTCATCATGATCTAGTAGCATGATTTCCAGAACAGGATTACCGTACCACTCAGTGCGGATCTTACTCTGGTTGATCTACGAGGTTCTGCGAGTAACTTGATCTGAAGTTTCATGATCAACATCATCAACTTCCTCACTACTTGGTGTAGATGTCTCAGAAACCGGTTTCTGCGACAAACTACTTTCAAGTAAGGGAGAAGGTACTATTACCTCATCAAGTTCTACTTTCCTCCCACTCACTTCTTTCGAGAGAAACTCCTTCTCTAGAAAGGATCCATTCTTAACAACAAATGTCTTGCCTTGGATCTGTGATAGAAGGTGTACCCAACTGTCTCCTTTGGGTATCCTATGAAGACACATTTCTCGATTTGGGTTCGAGCTTATCGGGTTGAAGCTTTTTCACATAAGCATCGCATCCCCAAACTTTAAGAAAGCGACAACTTTGGTTTCTTGCTAAACCACAGTTCATAAGGTGTCGTCTCAGCAGATTTCGACGGTGTTCTATTCGGTGTGAATGCGGCCGTCTCTAGAGCATAACCCCAAAAGCGATAGCGGTAAATCTGAAGAGACATCATAGATCGCACCATATCTAGTAAAGTACGATTACGACATTCGGACACACCATTCTGCTGTGGTGTTCGGGTGGCGTGAGTTCTGAAACTATTCGCATTGTTTCAAATGTAGACCAAACTCGTAACTCAAATATTCACCTCCACGATCGGATCGTAGAAATTTAATTTTCTTGTTACGATGATTTTCAACTTCACTCTGAAATTCTTTGAACTTTTCAAATGTTTCAGACTTATGTTTCATTAAGTAGATATACCCATATCTGCTTAAGTCATCTGTGAAGGTGAGAAAATAACGATATCCATACGAGCCTCAACATTCATTGGACCACATACATACGTATGTATGATTTCCAACAAATCTGTTGCTCTCTCCATAGTACGGAGAGCGGGTTTTAGTTATCTTGCCCATAAGGCACGGTTCATAAGTGCCAAGTGATTCATAATCAAGTGACTCCAAAAGTCCATCGGTATGGAGTTTCTTCATGCGCTTTACACCGATATGACCTAAGCGGCGATTGCCACAAATAAGTTGCACTATCATTATCAACTCTGCATCTTTTGGTTTCAACATTATGAATATGTGTATCACTACTATCGAGATTCATCAAAATAGACCACTCCTCAAGGGTGCATGACCATAAAAGATATTACTCATATAAATAGAACAACCATTATTCTCGATTTAAATGAATAACCGTCTCGCATCAAACAAGATCCAGATATAATGTTCATGCTCAACGCAGCACCAAATAACAATTATTTAGGTCTAAAACTAATCCGAAGGTAGATGTAGAGGTAGCGTGCCGACCGCGATCACATCGACTTTGGAACCATTTCCCACGCGCATCGTCACCTCGTCCTTTGCGGTGTTAAGCAATCCGTAGTCCCTGTTTGAGTTGCAAATATTAGCAAGCAGAACCAGATATCAAATACCAGTCCCTCTGCGAGCTCTAGTAAGGTACACATCAATAACATGTATATCACATATACCTTTATTCACCTTGCCATCCTTCTTATCCGCCAAATACTTGGGGCAGTTCCGCTTCGGTGACCGATCGCTTGCGGTAGAAGCACTCGATTTCAGGCTTAGGTCCAGACTTGGGTTTCTTCTCTGAGCAAACAACTTGCTTGCTGTTCTTCTTGAAGTTCCTTCTTCTTCCCTTTGCCTTTCTTCTTGAAACTAGTGGTCTTATTGACCATCAACACTTGATGCTCCTTCTTGATTTCTACCTCCGCAGCCTTTAGCATTGCGAAGAGCTCGGTATAGTCTTTACTAACCCTTGCATATTATAGTTCATCACGAAGCCTTTGTAGCTTGGTGGCGGTGATTGAAGAATTCATCAATGACACAATCATCCGGAAGATTAACTCCCAATTCGTCAAGTGATTGTAGTACCCGGACATTACGAGTATGTGCTCACTAATGAACTATTCTCCTCCATCTTGCAGCTATAGAACTTATTGGAGACTTCATATCTCTCAATCCGGGCATTCTGTTGGAATATTAACTTCAACTCTGGAACATCTCATATGCTCCATAGCGTTCAAAACGTCGTTGAAGTCCCGGTTCTAAGCCGTAAAGCATGGCACCTTGAACTATATAGTAGTCATCACTTTGCTCGCAGACGTTCACAACATCTGGTGTTGCTCAAAGAAGCAGCTCGCACCCAGCGGTGCATCGGGGCGTAACTCTTACATGCAGCAATGAGGATGATCCTCAAATTACGGACCCAATCCGTGTAATTGCTACCATCATCTTTCAACTTTGCTTTCTCAAGGAACGCATTAAAATTCAACGGAACAACAAAGACGAGCCATCTATCTACAATCAAACATAAACAAGCAAGATACTATCGGTACTAAGTTCATGATAAATTTAAGTTCAATTAATCATATTACTTAAGAACTCCCACTTAGGCAGACATCTCTCTAGTCATCTAAGTGATCACGTGATCCAAATCAACTAAACCATAACCGATCATCACGTGAAATGGAGTAGTTTTCAATGGTGAACATCTTATGTTGATCATATCTACTATATGATTCACGCTTGACCTTTCGGTCTCCGTGTTCCGAGGCCATATCTGCATATGCTAGGCTCGTCAAGTATAACCCGAGTATTCTCGTGTGCAAAACTGGCTTGCACCCGTTGTAGATGGACGAGAGCTTATCACACCCGATCATCACGTGGTGTGCGGGCACGACGAACTTTGGCAGCGGTGCATACTCGGGAGAACACTTCTTGATAATTTAGTGAGAGATCATCTTATAATGCTACCGTCAATCAAAGCAAGATAAGATGCATAAAGGATAAACATCACATGCAAATCAATATAAGTGATATGATATGGTCATCATCATCTTGTGCTTCGTGATCTTCATCTCCGCAGCACCACCATGATCACCATCATCACCGCACGACACCTTGATCTCCATCGTAGCATCGTTGTCGTCTCGCCAATCTTATGCTTCTCGACTATCGCTACCGCTTAGTGATAAAGTAAAGCATTACGAAGCGATTGCATTGCATACAATAAAGCGACAACCATATGGCTCCAGCCGATTGCCGATAACCGGTTACAAAACATGATCATCTCATACAATAAAATATAGCATCACGTCTTGACCATATCACATCACAACATGCCTGCAAAAACAAGTTAGGCGTCCTCTACTTTGTTGTTGCAAATTTTACGTGGCTGCTACGGGCTTAAGCAAGAACCAGTCTCACCACGCATCAAAACCACAGCGATACTTCGTCAAATAGACTCCGTTTAACCTTCTCAAGGACGGGTGTAGCCACACTCGGTTCAACTAAAGTGAGAGAGACAGACACCCACCGGTCACCTTTAAGCAGCGAGTGCTCGTGGCGGTGAAACCAGTCTCGCGAAGCGTCGCGTAATGTCGGTCAGGCGCTTCATCTCACAATACCGCTGAACCAAAGTATGACATTTGGTAGGTAGTATGACTTGTATCGCCCACAACTCACTTGTGTTCTACTCGTGCAAAACATCAAACCATAAAAACCTAGGCTTGGATGCCCTTTGTTGGGGAGCGTAGTAATTTCAAAAATTTCCACGCACACGCAAGATCATGGTGATGCATAGCAACGAGAGGGAGAGTGTTGTCTACGTACCCTTGTAGACCCGGCGAAGCGATCTGGCGTAGAGGAAGTAGTCGACGTTCTCCTCGCGATCCGACCGATCCGGCGCCGTTACTCGGTGCCCCGAGTTCTTGACACACGACAGCTCGATGGCGTCCCTCGTACTCGATCCAGCCGAGTGTCGAGGGAGAGTTCCGTCGACCGACGGCGTGGTGGCGATCTTGATGTTCTATCGGCGCAGGCTTCGCCTAAGCTTCATGACGATATGACCGAGGTGGAATATGGTGGAGGGGGCACCGCACGGCTAAGGAACGATCCGTAGATCAAACTTGTGTGTTCTAGGTGCCCCCTGCCCTCGTATATAAAGGAGGGAGGGAGGTGCGGCCGGCCCAAGGGAGGCGGCGGGAGGAGTCCTACTCCCACCGAGTAGGACTCCCCCTTCCTAGTTGGAGTAGGATTGGGGAGGGAAGAGGAAGGGCGCCCCCCTCCTTGTCCTGTTCGGACTAGGGGGAGAGGGGGCGCGCGGCCTGCCCTGGCTGGCCCCTCCTCTTCTCCCTCGAGGCCCACTAAGGCCCATTTAGTTCCCGGGGGTTCGGTAACCTCCCGGTACTCCGGTAAATTCCCGTTTTCACCCGGAACCATTCCGAACTCTAAATATAGGCTTCCAATATATCAATCTTTATGTCTCGACCATTTCGAGACTCCTCGTCATGTCCGTGATCACATCAGGGACTCGAACTTCTTGGTACATCAAAATACATAAACTCATAATAAGCATCGCCATCGAAACCTTAAGCGTGCGGACCCTAAGGTTCGAGAACAATGTAGACATGACCGAGACACGTCTTGGTCAATAACCAATAGCGGGACCTGGATGCCCATATTGGTTCCTACATATTCTCGAAGATCTTTATCGGTCGGACCGCATAACAACATACGTTGTTCCTTTGTCATCGGTATGTTACTTGCCCGAGATTCGATCGTCGGTATCAATACCTAGTTCAATCTCGTTATCGCAAGTCTCTTTACTCGTTCCGTAATACATCATCTCACAGCTAACTCATTAGTTGTAATGCTTGCAAGGCTTGATGATGTGTATTACCGAGAGGGCCCAGAGATACCTCTCCGACAATCGGAGTGACAAAACCTAATCTCGAAATCGCCAACCCAACATCGCCTTTGGAGACACCTGTAGTACTCCTTTATAATCACCCGATTCGTTGTGACGTTTGGTAGCACCAAAGTGTTCCTCCGATGGCGGAGTTGCATAATCTCATAGTTACAGGAACATGTATAAGAAATGGATAAAAGCAGTAGCAACATACTAAACGATCGTGTGCTTAAGCTAATGGAATGGGTCATGTCAATCAGATCATTCTACTAATGATGTGACCTTGTTAATCAAATAACAACTCTCTGTTCATGGTTAGGAAACATAACCATCTTTGATTAACAAGCTAGTCTAGTAGAGGCATACTAGTGACATGTTGTTTGTTTATGCATTCACACATGTATCATGTTTCCGGTTAATACAATTCTAGCATGAATGATAAATATTTATCATGAAATAAGGAAATAAATAATAACTTTATTATTGCCTCTAGGACATATTTCCTTCAGAAGTGCCTCCTCAAGCAACTCGGCAGGAATGCCCATGTCTATGTGGATGATGTGGTGGTGAAGACGGAGAAGCATGGGACGCTGTTGGAAGACCTCAAGGAGACCTTTGAGAATCTGCGCCGATTCCAGATCAAGCTCAACCCTGAGAAGTGCGTTTTCGGAGTACCAGCCGGCCAGCTCCTTGGCTTCCTGGTCTCCGAATGCGGCATAGAGTGCAACCCCGTGAAGATCAAGGCCATCGAGAGGATGGAGGTACCCAGCCGACTGTTAGATGTGCAGAAGTTCACCGGCTGCTTGGCGTCCATCAGCCGATTCATCAGTCGGTTGGGCGAGAAAGCTCTGCCCTTGTATAAATTGATGAAGAAGACCACCTTTTTTGAGTGGAACCACAAGGCGGATGAGGCATTTCTCCAACTGAAGAAGATGTTGATTACTCCCCCTGTGTTGGCGGCTTCGACTCCCGAAGAGCCCATGCTCTTGTACATCGCCGCCACCAGCCGAGTAGTCAGCACAGTCATCGTAGTCGAGCGCAAGGAGGAAGGCAAGGCGCTCCCTGTCCAGAGGCCGGTATATTACCTGAGCGAGGTATTGACGACCTCCAAGCAGAACTACCCTCGCTACCAGAAGATGTGCTACGGTGTGCATTTTGCCGCCAAGAAGCTGAAGCCGTACTTTCAAGAACACCCAATCACCGTGGTTTGCACGGCTCCGCTCGCCGAGATCATTGGAAGCTGAGATGCCTCCTGCCGGGTAGCCAAATGGGCTATAGATCTGGCTCCTAACACCATCTACTACCAGCCCCGAACCGCCATCAAGTCGCAGGCGCTGGCCGACTTCCTCGTCGACTGGGCCGAAACTCAGTACCTGCCACCAGTGCCTGACTCCACCCATTGGCGGATGCATTTCGACGGCTCCAAGATGCGCACCGGCCTGGGAGCCGGCATCGTCCTCACCTCCCCTAAAGGCGACAAGCTCAAAGCACGTCTTTGCAGATCCACTTCGCCGCCTCCAACAACGTCGCCGAATATGAGGCGCTCATTCATGGGCTCCAGCTTGCCAAAGAACTCGGCATGCGCCGGATCCTGTGCTATGGCGACTCCGACTTGGTGGTACAGCAATCATTCGGCGACTGGGACGCCAAAGACGCAAACATGGCGAGCTACCACTTCCTGGTGCAGCAACTCAGTGGATACTTCGAGAGGTGCGAATTCCTTCACGTGCCAAGAAATGACAATGATCAAGCAGATGCCTTGGCACGAGTCGGCTCCACTCGCCAAGCGATACCTTCCGGCGTCGCCCTTGGCGCCTCCTCAAGCCGTCTATCAAGCCTTCACCAGAGTCGACTCCATCTTTGTGCGGCTCCTCCGAGTAGTCGGATCCGACTCAGAGCCCCAAAGACACGGCCCCAAGAAAATCACAGTCGAAGCCGCCCGGGACTTGAACCCGGCACAGGGATCGCGCCACCGACTCGGGGACTTCAGAGCCCGGCCCGGGGACTGCGCCAGTCGGCCCAGAGACTCCGTCAATCCAGCAAGCGGTCGCGGACTCCAGCCCGCCGCCTCCCAGCCCGGCCACCCTTGTCCAAGTCGTTGTGGTAGCAGTTGAAGCGATAGCAGCACCCTCATGGGCACAACCCATCCTCAAGTTTCTAGTGAACAGAGAGCTGCCGACAGATGAGATCCTGGCTCGGCAAGTGCAGCGCCGAGCAGCAACATACACCATAGTCAACAGAGAGCTAGTCAGTAGCAGTGTCTTTGGTGTCTACTGCTATTGTGTAGAATCAGAACAAGGCCAAGCAATCCTCAGAGACATTCATCAGGGCGAGTGCGGCCACCATGCGGCTTCAAGAGCACTCGTCGCCAAAGCTTTCCGGCATAGCTTCTTTTGGCCGACTGCCCTAGAAGAGGCTAAAGAGTTAGTCCAAAAATGCAAGGGATGCCATGTGTTCCGCTCCAAGCCACTTCAGCCGGCTTCCGCGCTGAAGACAATCCCCATCGCCTGGCCCTTCGCAGTTTGGGGCCTGGACATGGTGGGACCATTCAAGACGGCCCGAGGCGGCCTAACTCACATGCTTGTCGCGGTGGACAAGTTCACCAAGTGGGTAGAAGCAAAGCCCATCAAGAAGTTGAACGGACCGACTGCAGTGACTTTCATCGCCGACATCACGGTGCGGTATGGCATACCGCACAACATCATCATCGACAACGGCACAAACTTTGCCAAGGGCGCCTTGGCCCATTTCTGCGCGACGCAGGGCATCCGACTAGACTTAGCGTCCGTTGCCCACCCACAGTCAAATGGCCAGGTGGAACGAGCAAACGGCCTCATCCTATCCGGCATCAAGCCTCGACTGGTCGAACCACTCGAGCGTTCGGCCGGCTGTTGGGTCGAGGAGCTACCAGCCGTCCTCTGGAGTCTGCGCATGACTCCAAACAAGTCAACTGGCTTCACGCCTTTCTTCCTCGTCTATGGTGCCGAAGCCGTCATCCCAACGGATATAGAGTTCGACTCTCCACGAGTCACCATGTACACCAAAGAGGAAGCTGAAGAAGCACGCCAAGACGGCGTCGACCTACTGGAAGAAGGCCAACTGTTGGCACTCAGCCGGTCCGGCATCTACCAGCAGAGTCTGCGCCGGTACTACAACCGAAAGGTCAAGCCGAGATCGTTTCAAGAGGGCGACCTTGTGCTCCGGCTGATTCAGAGAACAGCCGGCCAGCACAAGCTGTCGGCACCTTGGGAAGGCCCCTTCATCATCAGCAAGGTGCTAGGGAACGACGCCTACTACCTAATCGACACTCAGAAGCCTCGAGCACGCAAGAGGGATGACTCCGGCAAAGAAACAGAGCGCCCGTGGAACGCAAATCTTCTTCGAAGGTTTTACAGTTGATGCAGTATGTATCGCACTACCCCCTTTTGTATTAAAGTACTAAGACCTTGGGCCCCCCGAGACGAGATCGGGGACCGCCTTTTTGTTATCTGTATGATAAGAACCACGCTTACGAATACGCTACTCTTTTTTACCATACCGTCTGGCACCGGGTCCGACTAGTCGGCCCGGGGACTTGCCGTCTTGCACTATGAAATTCTTCCAGCAATCGGACAAGTAGTGTGTTGCGCTCAAGCCATCTCCTGCCGAAAGCCGCAGCTCGTAGAGCGACTGTTGGTAGGTGGAGAACAAGCAAGAACAAGCGCACACATGAAAAATGGCTAAGGACCTAAAGCGAACGCATAGCTCAAGCCGGCTACCAGCCTCTCTCTGCAGAGCCGACTCATGAATAGCCAGCTCGCCGTCTTAGCTCTTATCAAAGACGGCCGACTCTTGGATAGTCGGCATGTCGCTTTCTAGCCGACTTGCTAAAGAAACTCTAAACGGACAAGTACTTGCCTTCCTGAAGTAGCCAAGCACTTGACCCAGCGGCAGTCCGCAGAGCGGCTGTCCAGATGGCAAGGCGGCAACAAAGGAAGGCGGCAAAGGAAAAAGCCCAAAGAGCAATAAGCAAGGAAAGGCGGAAATCGGATAAATATTTACTTAGGCCCTTGGCCGAATTTTCGATTAGAAATTCAGGATACACCCCGCGGGTGGAATTGTTCGAACCTAACAAATTTTCAAAAGATTACTAAAGACAGATAAATAGAGGCGGAAAAAGCAGCCTAGGAGGCGGTCTCCGGGGCCGGAGGATCGGAGGAGACGGCGGTGTCGAGTGTCGGGGCAGTCGGTTGGGCGGTCTCGGCTTGGTCGCCTCCGGCGGCAGTCGCCTGGTCTCCACGCGGCTCGTTGCTGGAGGCGCGATCGGGTTGAGGCTGGCCGCCTGCTCCGTCCTCTGGCGCCTCCGCCTCACCTCCGTCCTCCGCCTCGTCCTCCTCCTCGGCGCTGGAGTCGATCACCTCCACTGAGTCTTCGCCATACTCCGGGTTCATCCCGAACCAGTCCGGCGGCACTTCCTCGCCGCCTTCAGCCCGCTCGGGCACGAAGACGTTGGTGTCCGTATACTCGGCGATGGCCGCCGCGTGCTCGACAAGGGCGCCCTCCACAGCCTCCAGCTCGGCCTGGGCTTCTGACCTGAACGCGGCCAGACGGTCCAGGTCCAGCCCCGGATATCACGCCTTGACAAACTCCAAGGCCCGACGTGCTCCGGCCCGGGCCGAGGAGCCCTTCCAAGCCTCAAGACGATCGGCGGCGACTTCCAGCCAGTCGGCGGTCCGACTGGCGGTGCGCAGAGCCGGCATGTCCGGCCATAGGGCGGCAACCGCCTGGGCGCCGGCACGTTGAAGCTGGCGCAGCAGCCGGTGAGCCGGATGAAGATGGGCTTCAATGCTCAGGAGCTGCTCGTCGATGGTTCGGGGGGCATTAGCGGCGATCTCCTCTCCCTTCGCCCTTCGCGCCTCTCGAGCAGCCTCGATGGCCAGAGGGACTGCCTGTGAATGACCAGGAAAGAAGTCTGCCAAGACAAAAAACAAGAAAGTCGAAAAATCAGAAGTCGGTCTGACACATACTCGGAAGCCCGAAGAAACAAAGGAAACTTACCATCAACGATGTCCTCGATCTCATGGTAGCCGGAAGTCAGCGTCGCTTCCCTATCGGTCCAGGCGGAGCGCTCGATCTCGAACTCGGCCATGAGAGCGGCCTCCCGCGTCTTGGCCTCATCCTGCGCCTTCTGGAGCAGCTCCCTCTGCTCGGCCAGCTGCGTCACCAGCAGGTCACGCTCTTTGGCGAGCCTGCCGCATTCCTCCTCCTTGGCACGCCGAGCAGTGTTGGCCTCGCCCAGCTGCTCCTTAAGAGTGGCGTTAGTACCTGAAGAACAAAAAAAGAGACAAGCAAGTCGTTAGTAAAGTAGATCGCTGGGGAGATCCGGCCCGACTGCTCAGCAGTCGGCCCGAATCTCGGGGACTACAGCCCGCGGGTGCGCCAGCGCGCCCCCGCGAAAAAGGAAGAAAAGAGCTCACCCCGACTTTCCACCAAGTCGGCGATCCGCTTGTTCAACTCCTCAACATTGCGGTTGAAGGCAGTGGCGCGGAGGTTATGATACTCCTACAAAAAGCCAATGAAGACAAAGTCAGTATTCGGAACTCGCGGAGGTTCGAACCGCCGCTCAGCGATCGGCCGGAACTCGGGACTACACCCGGTGGGTGCTGTTGCGCGCCTACGAGAAAAAACAAGAATCAGAAAGAAGAAGAAAACGTACTCGGACAGATGTCCGCACGGCCAGATGTGCCCTGGTGCAGACTTGAAGAGCGTCGCTTTCAGCGCACAGCTTCGCCTGGACGTCCAGGAGCGCTTGGTTCAGCGGTCCGGTGCCGCCTCCGCGCAACCACCCGGTGGGCGCGGCACTGGAGGCCTCGATGTCCAGACTCGCCGAGCTAGCGGTACCGGTTTCCCGAGGTCGCGGCGCTGAAAGTGCAACGAATCCCCGGGTGGTTTTGGTAATTAATAACAACATATATATCATTGAACTAATAGTTTCTTGAGAATCATTTCAGAAAGTTCGATGATATGGGTATGGCAAGGATCAAGAAGTGGACCCTCAAAATGCTAAGGCAAGCATTGGCAAAAGCTCAAGACTCCATTTTTGGTTTAGTGATCCAAGATCACATTGAGTCCATAGGAAAGCCAATACTATTAAAAGGGATGAGGTTATGATAATGATCTGGTTGCTCAAAGTGCTTAGTGATACATCTCCTAAACTATCGACAACTCTCACCGCCACATACACTCATAAGTAATCTCGGTCCCACCGATTTCCTAAACTCACCACACCGAGATGAACCACCTCACCACAAAGCCAAACCCTAGAAATCTCGGATTTTCCGATTCGAACTCGGTCTCACGAAACTTGAGTTGCCAAGCTTCAGAAACCTTCGTCATCAAATCGGTGTCACCGAGATGATGAAGTCGGTCCCACCGAGATTGGCAAGCTCTTGTCTTTACGAATCGGACTAACCGAGTTTGTATTTTCGGTCCCACAGAAAATCCCAACGTTCACATGATTTGAACTTTCGGTCTCACCGAGTTGTCAACTTCGGTCCGACCGAGATTGGTCAAATGTGTGTAACAGTTGGATTTTGTGTGGAGGCTATAAATACCCTCCACCCCTCTTCATTCGTGGAGAGAGCCATCGAAAGAACTACCACTCCTACCTTACATTTCGAGAAGAGAACTACCTACCCTTGTGTTGAGATCAAGTTGCTCCACTCCCACCATATGAAGCTTGATCTCTAGCCTTCCCAAGTTGCTTTCCACTCAATCCTTTCTTCCACCACAGCCAAATCGGTGAGGAGAGTTGAGTGTTGGGGAGATTATCATTTGAAGCACAAGAGCAAGGAGTTCATCATCATCAACACCATCTATTACCTTTTGGAGGGTGGTGCCTCCTAGATTGGTTAGGTGTCGCTTGGGAGCCTCCGTCGAGATGTGGAGTTGAACCAAGAAGTTTGTAAGGGCAAGGAGATCGCCTACTTCGTGAAGATCTACCCCGAGTAAGGCTAGCCCTCCGTGGGTGTAGGCCATGATGGCATAGACAAGGTTGCTTCTTCGTGGACCCTTCGTGGGTGGAGCCCTCCGTGGACTCTCGCAGCCGTTACCCTCCGTGGGTTGAAGTCTCCATCAACGTGGAATGACGATAGCACCACCTATCGGAACCACGTGAAAAAATCACCGCGTCTCCAAAATTGCGTTTGCTCTTCTCCACCTCTCTTTACTACATGTGCAATTTACTTTCCGCTGCCTATACTCTAGAATTGCATGTGTAGGGTGATACTTGACTTGATCATCATTGTGAATCTGCCAAAAACTTGTCTTTGTCAAAAGGCTGAATTTTTATATTGTCAAGTAGTCTAATCACCCCCCCTCTAGACATACTTTCGATCCTACAAGTGGTATCAGAGCTTTGGTCTCCATTGTATTGGTTTCCATTGCATTGGACTCCATAAGCTTGGTTTCACAACCTAGGAGAGTATGGCGTCTAGTGAGGTAATTTTCAGAGAGGTCCTTACTTTGATGGTACAAACTTTGCTAGTTGGAAGCATAAAATGAAAATGCATATTCTTGGCCATAACCCACCGCATGGGGCATTATTTGTGTTGGTATGCAAGGTGAATTCTTGAGGAAGGAAAAGTTCGGATCGCGGCTTACAACGGATGAATTGCGGATGTTGCAAAACAATGCTCAAGCTTGTGACATTCTCTTCAATGCTTTGTGTCCCGAGGAGTTCAACAAAATCAGCCGTCTTGAGAATGCAAAAGAGATTTGGGATACTTTGGTTTAAATGCACGAAGGTACCAAGTCCGTGAAGGAATCAAAGCTAGATGTTCTTCAAGGTCAACTTGACAAGTTCAAGATGAAGGAAGGTGAAGGAGTCGCTGAAATGTACTCTAGGCTTGCTCTCATCACAAATGAGATTGCCGGCTTAGGAAGCGAAGAAATGACCGACCGATTCATCATCAAGAAGATTCTCAGAGCCTTGGATGGAAAGTATGACATCGTGTGCACTTTGATCCAAATGATGCCAAACTACAAGAATCTCAAGCCAACCGAAGTCATTGGAAGAATTGTTGCTCATGAGATGACACTTAAAGATAAGGAAGAGCTTCACAACAAGTCAAGTGGTGCTTACAAAGCTACAAGTGATGCTCCCACAACCTCAAGTGACAAGCTAGTTTCCAATGAAGAGATAAGCCTAATGGTGAAGAACTTCAACAAATTCTACAAGAGTAGAAGCAAAGAGAGAAGCTCAAAGTCTAGATCATATGATGAAAAGAGATCTTCTAGTCGTGATCGAAGCTGCTACAATTGTGGAAGACCGGACACTACTCAAATGAGTGTTCGGCTCCCCACAAGAGAAGAGAAGAATCTCCAAGAAGAAGAAGCTCAAGAGAAGAGTCACCTCGGAAAGAGAGAAGGAGTAGAGATGATCGTTATGAACGAAGACCCTCTCGGAGAAGCAAGGATTCGGAGAGGAAAGACAAGTCATCAAGGAGCTACACAAGAAGAAAACATCAAGCTCATGTAGGTGAATGGGTCTCGGCTCCGACTCAGACAATCAATCCGAAAGAAGCTATCACTCCAACTCCGACTACTGATCAAGATGAAGGTGTTGCGGTCTTGCTCTCGTATCCTCCAACTCCAACTCCTCGACTTATTTGATTCACCAAATGAGGGAATTGGAAGATGCTTCATGGCTAAAGGCCCCAAGGTATCACACCCTGAATTCATTGACTTTGATAGTGATGAGGATGACTTGCTTGGTGAAGATGAGCTCTTACATGATAAATCCAATGAACATAGTAATGATGAACATGCTAGTATTCTTTATAGTCGAGATGAGTCGAATGACAATGCTATGAAGGAGATTGAGCGTCTAACTAAAGAACTAAACACTCTTAAGTTAGCTCATGAAACAGCTCAAGAAGATCATAGAGAGCTCCTAAGATCTCATGAGAAGTTACGCTTCGAGAAGCTCACTCTAGAGCAAGAACATGAGTTTCTAAAAGCAATCAATGACGATCTTCGAAAGAAGAGTTCTTCATATCTTGCCAAACGACTTCTCTTGTCTAATTTCTTGCCACCTATTAAAACTAAGCATGACAAGCATAAGAAAAATTCTTTCTCTAGTAGTAACAATAACCATGCTAAATCCAATATTGTTGCTTCTAGTAGTTCTCTTGATTCCACTAACAATATTTCAAGCCAAGTTACACTTGAGCAAGAAAATAGTTTATTGAAAGGGATTATAGAGAAAGGTGTCTACAAGAGCCTTGCGGAAGCAAGAACTTTGAGGAAATTGTTCGCAAGCAAGGAAGGCACCGGAAGAATCAAGGAATTGGTTTTGAGCGAAAGTTCAACGCCGAGGGTGTTGAATGGGAAGAAGGTCAATATCCTACTCCACAGTTTATTCCTCAAAAGGAGAAGTACAATCCTACTTCTTCCAATGTGGAACAAGCTCAAGATGATCTTCCACCACAAGACCACAAGCTAAAAGGCAAGGACAAGCTTCAAGAGGAGATTGATGCATTTATTGAAGCACCTAAAGCCATGGTCAAGTGGGTTCCCAAGGAAATGTCAAGTACTACTTTGTCAAGCTCAACTACAACCCCAAGGATTCCCATCAAGATGATGTGGATCCCGAAGAAGAAGAACTAGAGAGTTCTTGAGGGTGACTCCGCCAACATACTTCACTCACATTCATTTTGGCAAAAACTTGTGCAATCAACTTCCACATCTTGCACTAGTTCATGGAGTCACAAACCCTCTTGTTGGTAAGTCAAGGGACAAGGTAATCATTGCTTTCATGGACATCATCTATTGTGAACTTCAATCTATGTCCATGGATATCCTTGTTTGTTCCTTGTGGGACTAACCCATGTAGGTATTGAAAGTGCCCGAATCCAAAGGACTGCTCCCAACTCTTGATGATCTTCATCAACATTGAGCATCCACATCTTCAACATCTACATGAAGTCTTCTACGACAACCCAAGGTTAGTTTGACCCTTTAAAAGGGTTCTCACATCTAGGGGAGCTTTGCTCTAAAGAATTGAGCTAAAGCATCTTCAAATGATGTGAACACATCAATGCTTTATGTAAAAGTGGTAACCCCACTTGTGCTTAAACGATGAGTATGACCTATGATCAAATGTTCTCATTTGACTCCTAAGTCAATATACTCATATAAAGATGACCTAGTCATCGACAAATTGTGTGATAGTAGCTAGAGTTTTGATTGTGCATGTTTGACACATATTTCATTTGCTATTTTATTGTGTGAGCATGTTGGATGCATGATTTTATCCATTCAAGGACATCCATTTGTTGCTTTGGTCGTTTTGATTTTTCTGACCAAATGGATGGACAAGAATGCCTAAGTACATCCCCTAGCTATCTATGCTTTCTTGTCTCAAATTCTATTCATGCTTACATCACAAACTTTGAACAAGTCATTTTCGGACCCTCCGAGTGAGGAGCACTCGGAGCCACCGATCCGTCAAAGGCTAACTTCCAAAACCTTCTAAGTGATTTCGGTCAGACCAACTCACTCAAACTCGGTCAAACCGAAAGCATTTAGATTGATCTAGGTTTTCACCTCGGTGAAACCGAAGTTGTGATTTTCGGCGTGACGAAGTGCATAATCGCCAAATAAGTTGTCCATCTCGGTGCCACCGAAGTTTTACAACTCGTCCCACCGACGACTAAGGGGTATATATACTCGAGGGCGCGCGTTGATTTCTACTTCAAACGCTTAGCCCCCACCCTTCTTGCCGTCGCCTTGGTCTCCGGATCGTCTCCGTTGCCGCTCAGGCGCCCTCGCCACAGTCTCCGTCGCCGTCAACGGACATCTTCTCCGCGCCATTGCCGCCGTAGAGAAACTCCACCAAGTTAGGGTGAGTTTCGATCCCACTCGTGCTCCCATCTCCGATTCAATGCACGTTTGGTTTGCCTATAATCTTGCCACGAATGAGATCTTCCTGTGCACCAGATTACTTCTTTTGAACGAGATTCGAGTAAAAGTTTTAGGGTTAGGTTTCCGCCGAACACATCTCGGTGAGACCGATTTTACATTTTCGGTATGACCGATTTGGCCTATGGCCATTGCACTGCACCTTCGGTCCAACCGAGTTGTGCAAATCGGTGTGACCGAAATGAGGATTTTGTGAAACCCTAGTGTTCTCGGCAGGACCGAAACCCACTTCGGTCCAACCGAAAGTGGTGTGAATGTTTCTGTTTGAACACTTCGGATTCACCGAATTTTAAACTCGGTCTGACCGAAATGTCTTCTGTGAAAACCTAATACTAGAATTTGAACTCATTTGTTTGCAAAAACTTCTGCAGTTTGTGATAACTCTTCTACTCTGCCTACACCTTATCTATTCACGGGTTGTCGGCCATGTCGATGCCAAGTGACAGCCGTAAACAGTCGAGTCACCTATAGCAGATATTCCAGAGGGGCACTAGTCCCGATCCCAAAGCAGCTCATCAGATGATGGTGAGAGGAGTACACCAAGTGGTTTGCCTCCTGCAGCCACCAGGGCCAGGAAGAAGAGAAACTCAGATGAGGAAGACTCAGATTTTGTTGTTGAGGAAGAGGTCACCTCAAAGCCCAAGAGGAAAGTTGTTGCCAAAGAGCCTCAAGGTCAGCAAACAAAGAAGGGCACCAGAAAGTCAAGCAGTCCTTTGTTGCTAAGAAGCTGAGTTTGGAAGAGGAAACTACGAGCAAAGTGAAGAAAACTTCCAAGAGGAAGAGGTTAGTGCATGATGATGCAGCAGAGGAAGATGAGGATGAGGAAGCACCCCAGCCTCCTCAGAAGCCTAAGCTCATGGGTGATGCCATCAGGGCAGGAGCCACTTCAAAGTCCAAGCCATCTGCTCCAGTCAAGGCAGCTCCAGCAAAGCCTCTTTGCCAAGCCCAGAAAAAAACAACAGAACATTCCAGATCGAGAATAACAAAGATGATGTGCCACGGTATGTCGGATGATGAAGGACCAGTTTTTTGAAACTTCGTCAAAAGCGCCACTTCACAATGATGCTCATCCTCAAGCTGAAAACATGAAGGAAAGGAAAGATAGAGGTCTCAGGCTATGGAGACAAGCTGATCCATATGCCGTGAGGAGAAGAACTGCTGTTGATCCCAGATTTCACACCAGAGAGCAGCAGGACTTCTATGAGACTGTGCTAATGGACAAGAAGCCCATAGTGGCAGACACAAGATTTGTTGATTGGAAATACATTGACAGTGAAGAGCACAGAGACTTCTTTCCACATGTGCATGAGAGCTTCACTGGCATGTGGTGTTGCAGATTTTGTAGGTCGAAGTTGACAAATTGGAATGATGAGATGATTATGCAATTCTATGCCTGACTCATTTCTATCCCGATGAAAAGATCACATGGATGGTGAAGGCCAAAGATTCTCTTCAACTGTTGAAGAATGGGCAGAACTTGAATGCTCCGGTGCAAGAGAGGATGATGTTGATGTATATGGTATTCCCAAGAAGAACCATGAATCCATGAAGAATATGTACAAAGAGGTTCCACTAAAGATTTGGGAATCTGGAAGCTCGGCTCGATGTACTATCTCGAGGCAGGTCTACCTACCACCAATACTATTACGAGGCATACCTTGATGCCCAAGTTCGAGATCATCGCATGATCGAGAGGATACTCTATCAACATGCTGCATATACTTGATGAGAAAGCACCTTTCAAGGTGATGGACTTGATAGTTGAGACTATTAAGAGGACTGCGGTGACCGAAAAGGTCATGTGGATTTGCCCGCATATTCAGATGCTTATCAATGCCAAGTTTGGCACGGGCACATTTTGTTGGATAGAGAGCACTTACCACCGCAGCCTGAGCATGAAGACAATGTTGTTGTGATGGATGAGGAGGATCCAACGTCGGTTGAAGGTCAAGCAAAGATTGAAGCTGCCAAGAAAGCTAAAGCTGAGAAGGAAGCAAAGAAGAGCAGCTAAACCAAAGAGTGTTGGAGAACAACTACTTGAAGCTACCCAAAGGATTGAACAACGCCTGCCAGCATTATGCAGTCTCGGGAGAGCCTAGAGAGGATTGTTGAAGACAAGATCCATGCTCTGGATGTGAAGTCGATCAAGTGCAAGTAATCAACAAGCTTGAGGCGGACATCGAGGAAGCAAAGAGGAGAAGGAAGAGCTTATGCGTGAGATGCAGGATGACCTAGTCCAGATGCTTATCAACAGATCGCTCCGGTTCCCACAGGACCCGATCATTGCTATTCCAAAGGATGACACCAGGACTACAGCTTCAAAGACCTCCACAGCTCCATCGGTTGCTCCGGCTCCAGCTCCAAAGTGACCACTCCTCCAAAGCCTGAGACATCAGGTGAAGTCTTCGCCGATGCTGCCATATCAACTCCAACATCAACCTGCACAGAGCCGCCAAAGTGTCCCTAGTGACGCTTAGCTCTATGCCGTTTCGAACTTTTTGGTAACTTGTTGCCAAAGGGGGAGAAATTGTATAGATCATAGGACTTCGAGAGAGAGAGTGTTGTCGCTTTTGCTCTTTCGTTCATTTGCGGTTTCTTTGAGATACTTTTGGTTTTCGTGACATTCCGTGTGTTTGATACTACGTTTCATTCTATCTTAATGAGTGCTTGGTCGTACTATGCTTTAATGTGTGCTTAATGCTTATCATATGCTACTCTTATCTTGTATGGCCATCTACTCATGTCTTAGTGATTGGGTGCATGCTATTCACTCTTATCATTTTGTGCACTCCACCAAGATGTATGTGACATGGAAGAGTGACCCATGATCCTAATCGATTGTGCATTTGCATTCAAACGCAAATTTTAAATAATGCACAAATTTAGGGGGAGCTCTTGCTTATCACATACTTCTCAAAGCGATTTATATTATTCATTGATTATATCCTTTGTCGAAGCTTTGATCTATATGTTGTCATCAATTACCAAAAGGGGAGATTGAAAGTGCAACTAATCCCGGGTGGTTTTGGTAATTAATAACAACATATATATCATTGAACTAATAGTTTCTTGAGAATCATTTGAAAGTTCATTGATATGGGTATGGCAAGGACTGAAGAAGTGGACCCCTCAAAATGCTAAGGCAAGCATTGGCAAAAGCTCAAGACTCCATTTTTGGTTTAGTGATCCAAGATCACATTGAGTCCATAGGAAAGCCAATACTATTAAAGGGGATGAGGTTATGATAATGATCTGGTTGCTCAAAGTGCTTAGTGATACATCTCCTAAACTATCAAGAACTCTCACGCCACATACACTCATAAGTAATCTCGGTCCCACCGATTTCCTAAACTTCCACACCGAGATGAACCACCTCACCACAAAGCCAAACCCTAGAAATCTCGGATTTTCCGATTCGAACTCGGTCTCACGAAACTTGAGTTGCCAAGCTTCAGAAACATTCATCATCAAATCGGTGTCACCGAGATGATGAAGTCGGTCCCACCGAGATTGGCAAGCTCTTGTCTTTACGAATCGGACTAACCGAGTTTGTATTTTCGGTCCCACGAAAATCCCAACGCTCACATGATTTGAACTTTCGGTCTCACCGAGTTGTCAACTTCGGTCCGACCGAGATTGGTCAAATGTGTGTAACAGTTGGATTTTGTGTGGAGGCTATAAATACCCTCCACCCCTCTTCATTCGTGGAGAGAGCCATCGAAAGAACTACCACTCCTACCTTACATTTCGAGAAGAGAACTACCTACCCTTGTGTTGAGATCAAGTTGCTCCACTCCCACCATATGAAGCTTGAT
The DNA here is from genome assembly GCA_021437245.1 of Aegilops speltoides. Classification (NCBI taxonomy): domain Eukaryota; kingdom Viridiplantae; phylum Streptophyta; class Magnoliopsida; order Poales; family Poaceae; genus Aegilops; species Aegilops speltoides. The sequence goes on from CM038146.1 coordinate 376,222,701, forward strand.
CTCTAGCCTTCCCAAGTTGCTTTCCACTCAATCCTTTCTTCCACCACAGCCAAATCAGTGAGGAGAGTTGAGTGTTGGGGAGATTATCATTTGAAGCACAAGAGCAAGGAGTTCATCATCATCAACACCATCTATTACCTTTTGGAGGGTGGTGCCTCCTAGATTGGTTAGGTGTCGCTTGGGAGCCTCCGTCGAGATGTGGAGTTGAACCAAGAAGTTTGTAAGGGCAAGGAGATCGCCTACTTCGTGAAGATCTACCCCGAGTAAGGCTAGCCCTCCGTGGGCGTAGGCCATGATGGCATAGACAAGGTGTTGGGGAATGTAGTAATTTCAAAAAATTTCCTACGCACACGCAAGATCATGGTGATGCATAGCAACAAGAGGGGAGAGTGTTGTCTACGTACCCTTGTAGACCGAAGCGGAAGCGATCACAACATAGAGGAAGTAGTCGTACGTTCTCCTCGCGATCCGACCGATCGGCGCCAAGCACTCGGCGCCTGAAGTTCTTGACACACGTACAGCTCGATGACGTCCCTCGAACTCCGATCCAGCCGAGTGTCGAGGGAGAGTTCCGTCAGCACGACGGCGTGGTGACGATCTTGATGTTCTACCGGTGCAGAGCTTCGCCTAAGCTTCGCGACGATATGACCGAGGTGGAATATGGTGGAGGGGGGCACCGCACACGGCTAAGGAACGATCCGTAGATCAAACTTGTGTGTTCTAGGGTGCCCCCCTGCCCCCGTATATAAAGGAGCAAGGGGGGGTAGCGGCCGGCCTAGAGGAGGCGTGCCTGGAGGAGTCCTACTCCCACAGGGAGTAGGACTCTCCCCCTTTCCTAGTTGGAGTAGGATTGGGGGGAGGGGGAAGAAGGAAGGGGGGCGCCGCCCCTCCTGTCCTATTCGGACTAGGGGGGGGGCGCTGCCTGCCCCTGGCCGCCCCTCCTCTTCTCCCTCGAGGCCCATTAAGGCCCAATAGCCTCGGGAGGGTTCGGTAACCCCGGTACTCGAAGAAATCCCGATTTCACCCGGAACCATTCCGAACTCCAAATATAGGCTTCCAATATATCAATCTTTATGTCTCGACCATTTCGAGACTCCTCGTCATGTCCGTGATCACATCCGGGACTCCGAACTTCTTTGGTACATCAAAATACATAAACTCATAATATAACTATCATCGAAACCTTAAGCGTGCGGACCCTACGGTTCGAGAACAATGTAGACATGACCGAGACACGTCTCCGGTCAATAACCAACAGCGGGACCTGGATGCCCATATTGGTTCCTACATATTCTACGAAGATCTTTATCGGTCAGACCGCATAACAACATACGTTGTTCCCTTTGTCATCGGTATGTTACTTGCCCGAGATTCGATCGTCGGTATCCAATACCTAGTTCAATCTCGTTACGCAAGTCTCTTTACTCGTTCCGTAATACATCATCTCACAGCTAACTCATTAGCTGAAATGCTTGTAAGGCTTGGTGATGTGTATTACCGAGAGGGCCCAGAGATACCTCTCCAGACAATCGGAGTGACAAAACCTAATCTCAAAATCGCCAACCCAACATCCGCCTTTGGAGACACTGTAGTACTCCTTTATAATCACCCGATTACGTTGTGACGTTTGGTAGCACCCAAAGTGTTCCTCCGGTAAACGGGAGTTGCATAATCTCATAGTTATAGGAACATGTATATGTCATGGATAAAAGCAGTAGCAACATACTAAACGATCGTGTGCTAAGCTAATGGAATGGGTCATGTCAATCGATCATTCTACTAATGATGTGACCTTGTTAATCAAATAACAACTCTTTGTTTATGGTTAGGAAACATAACCATCTTTGATTAACAAGCTAGTCTAGTAGAGGCATACTAGTGACATATTGTTTGTCTATGCATTCACACATGTATCATGTTTCCGGTTAATACAATTCTAGCATGAATGATAAACATTTATCATGAAATAAGGAAATAAATAATAACTTTATTATTGCCTCTAGGGCATATTTCCTTCAGTCTCCCACTTGCACTAGAGTCAATAATCTAGATTACATAGTAATGATTCTAACACCCATGGAGTCTTGGTGTTGATCATATTTTGCTCGTGGAAGAGGCTTAGTCAACGGGTCTGCTACATTCAAATCCGTATGTATCTTGCAACTCTCTATGTCTCCCACCTGGACTAAGTCCCGGATGGAATTGAAGCGTCTCTTGATGTGCTTGGTCCTCTTGTGAAATCTGGATTCCTTCGCTAAGGCAATTGCTCCAGTATTGTCACAGAAGATTTTCATTGGACCCGATGCACTAGGTATGACACCTAGATCGGATATGAACTCCTTCATCCAGACTCCTTCATTAGCTGCTTCCGAAGCTGCTATGTATTCCGCTTCACATGTAGATCCCTCTACGACGCTTTGTTTAGAACTGCACCAACTGACAGCTCCTCCGTTTAGTGTAAATACTTATCCGGTCTGCGATTTAGAATCGTCCGGATCGGTGTCAAAACTTGCATCAACGTAACTGCCATTACGATGAGCTCTTTGTCACCTCCATATACGAGAAACATATCCTTAGTCCTTTTCGTATTTCAGATGTTCTTGACCGCTGTCGATGATCCACTCTGGATTACTTTGGTACCACCTGCTAAACTTATAGCAAGGCACACATCAGTCGGTACACAACATTGCATACATGATAGAGCCTATGGTGAAGCATAGGAACATCTTTCATTTCTCTCTATCTTCTGCAGTGGTCGGGCATTGAGTCTTACTCAACTTCACACCTTGTAACACGTGCAAGAACCCTTTCTTTGCTTGATCCATTTTGAACTTCTTCAAAATTTTGTCAAGGTATGTGCTTTGTGAAAGTCCAATTAAGCGCCTTGATCTATCTCTATAGATCTTAATGCCCAATATGTAAGCAGCTTCACCGAGGTCTTTCATTGAAAAACTCTTATTCAAGTATCCCTTTATGCTATCAGAATTCTATATCATTTCCGATCAGCAATATGTCATCTACATATAATATCGTAAATGCTATAGAGCTCCCACTCACTTTCTTGTAAATACAAGCTTCTCCAAAAGTCTCAGATGAACCCAAATGCTTTGATCACACTATCAAAGCGCTTATTCCAACTCCGAGATGCTTGCACCAGTCCATAAATGGATCATTTGGAGCTTGCACACTTTGTTAGCTCTCTTTGGATCGATAAAACCTTCGGTTGCATCATATACAACTCTTCTTCCGTAAATCCATTCAGAATGCAGTCTTTACATCCATTTGCCAAATTTCATAATCATAAAATGCGCAATTGCTAACATGATTCGGACGGACTTAAGCATCGCTACTGGTGAGAAGGTCTCATCGTAGTCAATCCCTTGAACTTGTTGAAAACCCTTTGCGACAAGTCGAGCTTTGTAGACGATAACATTACCGTCGGCGCCGGTCTTCTTCTTGAAGATCCACTTGTTTTCTATTGCTTGCCTACCCTCGGCAAGTCAACCAAAGTCCATACTTTGTTTTCATACATGGATCCCATCTCAGATTTCATGGCCTCAAGCCATTTTGTGGAATCTGGGCTCACCATCGCTTCTTCATAGTTCGTAGGTTCATCATGATCTAGTAGCATGATTTCCGAACAGGATTACGTATCACTCAGTGCGGATCTTACTCGTTGATCTACGAGGTTCTGCAGTAACTTGATCCAAGTTTCATGATCAACATCATCAACTTCCTCACTACTTGGTGTAGATGTCTCAGAAACCGGTTTCAGTGACAAACTACTTTCAAGTAAGGGAGAAGGTACAATTACCTCATCAAGTTCTACTTTCCTCCCACTCACTTCTTTCGAGAGAAACTCCTTCTCTAGAAAGGATCCATTCTTGGCAACAAATGTCTTGCCTTCGGATCTGTGATAGAAGGTGTACCCAACTGTTTCCTTTGGGTATCCTATGAAGACACATTCGATTTGGGTTCGAGCTTATCGGGTTGAAGCTTTTTCACATAAGCATCGCATCCCCAAACTTTAAGAAACGACAACTTTGGTTTCTTGCTAAACCATAGTTCATAAGGTGTCGCCTCAACGGATTTTGACGGTGTTCTATTCAAGTGTGAATGCGGCCGTCTCTAGAGCATAACCCCAAAACGATAGCGGTAAATCTGTAAGAGACATCATAGATCGCACCATATCTAGTAAAGTGCGACATGACGTTCGGACACACCATTACGTTGTGGTGTTCCGGTGGCGTGAGTTGCTTAAACTATTCCGCATTGTTTCAAATGTAGACCAAACTCAGAACTCAAATATTCACCTCCACGATCGATCGTAGAAATTTAATTTTCTTGTTACGATGATTTTCAACTTCACTCTGAAATTCTTTGAACTTTTCAAATGTTTCAGACTTATGTTTCATTAAGTAGATATACCCATATCTCGCTTAAGTCATCTGTGAAGGTGAGAAAATAACGATATCCGCCACGAGCCTCAACATTCATCGGACCACATACATCAGTATGTATGATTTCCAACAAATCTGTTGCTCTCTCCATAGTACCGAGAACGGGTTTTAGTCATCTTGCCCATGAGGCACGGTTACAAGTGCCAAGTGATTCATAATCAAGTGACTCCAAAAGTCCATCAAGATGGAGTTTCTTCATGCGCTTTACACCGATATGACCTAAACGGCGGTGCCACAAATAAGTTGCACTATCATTATCAACTCTGCATCTTTTGGTTTCAACATTATGAATATGTGTATCACTACTATCGAGATTCATCAAAATAGACCACTCTTCAAGGGTGCATGACCATAAAAGATATTACTCATATAAATAGAACAACCATTATTCTCTCGATTTAAATGAATAACCGTCTCGCATCAAACAAGATCCAGATATAATGTTCATGCTCAACGCAGCACCAAATAACAATTATTTAGGTCTAAAACTAATCCCGAAGGTAGATGTAGAGGTAGCGTGTCGATCGCGATCACATCGACTTTGGAACCATTTCCCACGCGCATCGTCACCTCGCCCTTTGCCGGTGCTCGCTTAATCCGTAGTCCCCTGCTTTGAGTTGCAAATATTAGCAATGTAACCAATATCAAATACCAGTGCTCTGCGAGCTCTAGTAAGGTACACATCAATAACATGTATATCACATATACCTTTGTTCACCTTGCCATCCTTCTTATCCGCCAAATACTTGGGGCAGTTCCGCTTCAAAGGACTAATCTGCTTGTAGTAGAAGCACTCGGTTTGTGCTTAGGTCCGGACTTGGGTTTCTTCTCTTGAGCAGCAACTTGCTTGCTGTTCTTCTTGAAGTTCCCTTCTTCTTCCCTTTGCCTTTCTTCTTGAAACTAGTGGTCTTATTGACCATCAACACTTGATGCTCCTTCTTGATTTCTACCTCCGCAGCCTTTAGCATTGAAGAGCTCAAGTATAGTCTTTACTAACCCTTGCATATTATAGTTCATCACGAAGCCTTTGTAGCTTGGTGGCGGTGATTGAAGAATTACATCAATGACACAATCATCCGGAAGATTAACTCCCAATTGTGTCAAGTGATTGTAGTACCTGACATTCGAGTATGTGCTCACTAATGTAACTATTCTCCTCCATCTTGTAGCTATAGAACTTATTGGAGACTTCATATCTCTCAATCCGGGCATTCTGTTGGAATATCAACTTCAACTCTGGAACATCTCATATGCTCCATGACGCTCAAAACGTCGTTGAAGTCCCGGTTCTAAGCCGTAAAGCATGGCACATGAACTATAGAGTAGTCATCACTTTGCTCTCGCCAGACGCTCACAACATCTGGCGTTGCTCTCAAGAAGAGTTCGCACCTAGCGGTGCATCCAGACGTAGCTCTTCCATGCAACAATCAGGATAATCCTCGAGTTACGGACCCAAATCCGTAATTGCTACCATCATCTTTCAACTTTGCTTTCTCAAGGAACGCATTAAAATTCAACGGAACAACAAAGACGAGCCATCTATCTACAATAAAACATAAACAAGCAAGATACTATCAGGTACTAAGTTCATGATAAATTTAAGTTCAATTAATCATATTACTTAAGAACTCCCACTTAGACAGACATCTCCCTAGTCATCTAAGTGATCACGTGATCCAAATCAACTAAACCATAACCGATCATCACGTGAAATGGAGTAGTTTTCAATGGTGAACATCTTATGTTGATCATATCTACTATATGATTCACGCTCGACCTTTCGGTCTCCGTGTTCCGAGGCCATATCTGAATATGCTAGGCTCGTCAAGTATAACCTGAGTATTCTGCGTGTGCAAAACTGGCTTGCACCCGCTGTAGATGGACGAGAGCTTATCACACCCGATCATCACGTGGTGTCCGGGCACGATTTAACTTTGGCAACGGTGCATACTCGGGAGAACACTTCTTGATAATTTAGTGAGAGATCATCTTATAATGCTACCGTCAATCAAAGCAAGATAAGATGCATAAAAGATAAACATCACATGCAAATCAATACAAGTGATATGATATGGTCATCATCATCTTGTGCTTCGTGATCTCCATCTCTGCAGCACCACCATGATCACCATCGCCACCGCGCGACACCTTGATCTCCATCGTAGCATCGTTGTCGCCTCGCCAATCTTATGCTTCTACGACTATCGCTACCGCTTAGTGATAAAGTAAAGCATTACGAAGCGATGCATTGCATTTCATACAATAAAGCGACAACCATATGGCTCCCGCCATTGCCGATAACCGGTTACAAAACATGATCATCTCATACAATAAAATATAGCATCACGTCTTGACCATATCACATCACAACATGCCCCGCAAAAACAAGTTAGACGTCCTCTACTTTGTTGTTGCAAATTTTACGTGGCTTCTACGGGCTTAAGCAAGAATCAATCTCACCCACGCATCAAAACCACAACGATATTTCGTCAAATAGACTCCGTTTTAACCTCTCAGAACGACCGGATCCGATCGCCGGTGTCCGCCGATTATTCGCCGTCGTTGCCATGTCATTTGCTTGCGTGTTGCACTTTGCCATGTCAGCATATGCATTTCATATCATGTCATCATGTGCATCGCATTGGCATACATGTTCGTCTCATGCATCCGAGCATTTTCCTGTTGTCTGCTTTTGCAATCCGCGCTCCTATGTCCCCTTGCGTGCCCCTTCTTGTCTCCTTTTCGTAATGCGGGTATTAAACTTTCTCGGAATGGCCGAGGTTTGCCAATGACCTTGGTATAGCACCGTAGACCGCTGTCAAGTTTCGTGCCATTTGGAGGTCGTTTGGTACTCCAACAGTTAACCGGGTAACCGCAAAGCCTCTTTTGTTTCCAGCCCAACACCCCTTCCAAAGTGGCCCAAAACCCACCAAACTCCCCTCCATGCTCTCGGTCGTTCGATCACGATCGCGTGGCCGAAAACCGCTCCTCATTTGGACTCTCCTAGCTCCTCTACCTATAAATATGTGTCCTCCGGATTTTTCGCACAGATGAACCCTAGCCTCTTCCCTCAAGGCCGCCGGACATATCCGCCGGCGGCCGGACACGTCCACGCCCTCAGCCACGTCGCGCGGCCAATGGCAGGCCGACACGTCGCCCGCCGCCGCCGGAGCAGTGGCATCGCGCCACGTGGCCTTTTCGCTCCGCCTACCATCGCGGCCATGGGTTCCAGCGAGCCGCGAGCCCGCAACCGCCGCCGCCTCCTCCGTCCCGCTCCACGCGCCGCTCGCCGCCGCAGCCGCTCCGCCGCCAGCGCCGCCCGCTACTCGCGGTGTGCCCCCCGCCCTCCGCCGTCAGCGCCGCGCATCGCCGCGCCGCTCGCCTCGCTGAAGGCGCGCCCGCGCTTCTCTGCCCCTCAGATCGCCGCGCATCCTCGCCGCCGCGTCCCCGCCGGCAGCGCCGCCGCCGCCGCCGCGCCAGCTCGCCGCCGCGCGAGATGCGCGCATGTAAGGCTCCTCTCCGCCGCCGGCGCCCGTCCCTGCCGCCTCGGCCTCCCCCGCCTCCGGCCAGATCCGGGGAAGGAGACCCCGGATCCGCCTCCTCCCGCACCTCCGGTCCCTTCTCCGGCGAAGATCCGATGAACTCCGGCGAACCTCGTAAACCGTGCAACTTCAGGTTGACCCCGGATATCCACTAAGTCCCCAGATTTCCATTATTTCATGCCATATTCATTGCATCACATCTCCGCATCCGTTGCTCCGTTTTGCGCGTATAATATGTCAAATTGTTCGTCTCAACGAGTACATCATTTCATTCCATTGCATCATTTGCATTTGAGCTCATCTTGGTGCCCGAAATGCTGTTGGAAGATAGCTTCAGATCGTTAGTTTCAGAATCTTATCAGCTCGAGCTATTTTGTCATTTTTGCCATGATTTATGTGTGCATCTTATGAGTATGAGCTCTACATGAATGTTGGACTAGGTCATGCCATCTATCCAGGGGTGTTGACCTTGTATTTTTGTGAGTTGTGTGCTGAGTGCATTGAGCTTGTAAAGTAGGGTAGTTGCTGTTGTTGTTTTCCTGGCAGATTCTGTTATAGTTTGATGCCATGTTAACATGCTTCTAGTAATCATTCTATGCATAATCTGGAGATGCTCTATAAACATGTTTTGATATATATGTCATGCTCTATCCATTCATGCTATTGGTTGCATTTATAGCCTGCTGGAACATGTTCATTTCTTGCTCCAAAGTTGCTTGAAAATGTTTCCTGACAGATTGTTTGCATTAGATTCAATTTTCACGAGGTCGGTGTAGTTGATCCGTGTATTCTATGATGTTGTTCTTGCCATGTATAGCTCCTATGCCATGTCTTCTTGATGGGTGTATGCTTAGTTTATCATGAGATGCTCTGTAGTGAGTGCATCGAGCTCATTTAACATGCCATGTTGAATCTGTTTTTGCCATGTCCTGATATTTCACTAAGTCTGAAATCTGTAATAAAACTTGCCATGTTTACATGGGTGCCATCATTTCTTAGAGTCCTTTTGGCTTATGGTCAGTAAGGGACTATTGATATATGCTTTGAGTAGAATCATGTCATGCCTTGCTTTGCTATTATAAGTTCCTGTAGCATGTTGTTTGCTTGCTCTAAACATGCCTTCCTGATGTTAATTCCTGGTATGTTAGTATTTTCACTAAGTCTGTGAACCTGATATTTTGAGCACTTTCACCATGCTTGTTTGAACATGTTATGATGTGATTTAGCCGTAGCTCAGTGTTCCTCTTTTGTTAAGCATCTCCTGTAGTTCGTTGTCATATGCTTTGTTTGTATGTTGGGGTGCTGTAGCATAGTTTTGTGTTGCGTGCTAAGTAGTATCGGGCTGTTAAACGCAGTTTTGCGTCATTCTTGTTTTGCTTGTCATTTGCAAACCGTGCATCCGTTTCCGGTGATCTTTATATCGATTTCAACCGAAATCATCTCATCTTTCCAGCGGCATACTTGGTTTGCCAAGTTGATGCCCGGTTCATCATTTTCCTTCCGGAGCATACATATGCATTGCATATCACATCTCGCATAGCATGTCATGTATTGCATCATATTGCTTGTGCATTGTTCCTTGTTTGATTGTGGTTCCGTTGCTTGTGTTCTTGCTCTGGGTAGAGCCGGGAGACGAGTACGTGAACGAGGAACCTGTTGAGTACGCCTACGAGGATCAAGCCTTCGACAACTCTGAGAACCTTGCAGGCAAGATGACCATACCCTCGAAATCACTACTATCTTTGCTATGCTAGTTTGCTCGCTCTTTTGCTATGCCAATGCTATGATGCCTACCTTTTGCTTGTCAGCCTCCCAAATTGCCATGTCAAACCTCTAACCTTTGACACCATTCCTAGCAAACCGTTGTTTGGCTATGTTACCGCTTTGCTCGGCCCTCTTATAGCGTTGTTAGTTGCGGTGAAGATTGAAGTTTGTTCCTTGTTGGAACATGGAGATGTTGTTCCTTGTTGGAACATGGTTACTTGTTGGGATATCACAATATCTCTTATATTATTAATGCATCTATATACTTGGTAAAGGGTGGAAGGCTCGGCCTTATGCCAGTGTTTTGTTCCACTCTTGCCGCCCTAGTTTCCGTCATACCGGTGTTATGTTCCGGATTTTGCGTCCCTTACGCGGTCGGGTGATTTATGGGACCCCCACAGCGATTCGCTTTGAATAAAACTTGTCCAGCAAGGCCCAACATTGCCTTTTACTATTTGCCTCACCCCACCTATCTTTTTCCTTGGGAGTCGCTCTCTCGAGGGTCATCTTTATTTCAGCCCCGGGCGTTGCTTGTCTAAGTGCTGGTTCGAACCGAGTAGATCGGGGCCCCTCGGGCAACTCGAGGTTTGGTTTTACTCGTAGGATGTCTCATCCGGTGTTGCCCTGAGAACGAGATATGTGCAGCTCCTATCGGGATTGTCGGCGCATCGGGCGGCTTTGCTGGTCTTGTTTTACCATTGTGAAATGTCTTGATGTACCGGATTCCGAGCCTTTGATCGGAGTGTCTCGGTGAAGGTCTATTCCTTCGATGATCGCGAGAGCTTGTCATGGGCTAAGTTGGGACACCCCTGCAGGGTATAAACTTTCGAGAGCCGTGCCCGCGGTTATGTGGCAGATGGGAATTTGTTAATGTCCGGTTGTAGAAAACCTGAAGTTGACCTTAATTAAAATACATCAACCGTGTGTGTTACCGTGATGGTCTCTTTCCCGTGAGTCCGGAAGTGAACACGATGTTGGAGTTATGCTTGACGCGAGTTGCTATAGGATCACTTCTTGATCATACTTTTGTCGACCGTGCTTTGCCTTCTCTTCTCGCTCTCATTTGCGTATGTTAGCCTCCGTATTTGCTAGTCGCTTGCTGCAGCTCCACCTCATGCCTGTACCTTACCTATAAGCTTAAATAGTCTTGATCTCGCGGGTGTGAGATTGCTGAGTCCTCGTGACTCACCAGATACTTCCAAAACCAGTTTGCAGGTGCCTATGTTACCGAGCAGGTGACTCAACCAAGCTCAAGGAGGAGCTCGATGAAGATCTTGCCCTTTGTGTTATTTCGTTTCAGTTGATCAGTAGTGGAGCCCAGTTGGGGTCGATCAGGGTCCTTTGTCGCATTTGGGGTTCTTCTTTTATTTTGGTTCCGTAGTCGGACCTTGATTGTATCTGGATGATGTAATGCTTTATTCATGTATTTGTGTGAAGTGGCGATTGTAAGCCAACTATGTATCTTTTCCCTTATGTATTAAATGGATTGTGCGAAGATTACCTCACTTGCGACATTGCTTTCAATGCGGTTATGCCTCTAAGTCGTGCTTCGACACGTGGGAGATATAGCCGCATCGAGGGCGTTACACCTTCTCAAGGACCGGGCGTAGCCACACTTGGTTCAACTAAAGTGAGAGAGACAGACACCCACCAGTCACCTTTAAGCAACGAGTGCTCGTGGCGGTGAAACCAGTCTCGCGTAAGCGTACGCGTAATGTCGGTCTGGGCCGCTTCATCTCACAATACCGCTGAACCAAAGTATGACATGCTGGTAGGTAGTATGACTTGTATCGCCCACAACTCACTTGTGTTCTACTCGTGCAAAACATCAAACCATAAAAACCTAGGCTCGGATGCCCTTTGTTGGGGAACGAGTAATTTCAAAAATTTCCTACGCACGCGCAAGATCATGGTGATGCATAGCAACGAGAGGGGAGAGTGTTGTCTATGTACCCTCAGACCGAAGCGAAGCGATCACAACGTAGAGGAAGTAGTCAGACGCTCTCCTCGCGATCCGACCGATCCGGCGCCGTTACTCGGCGCCCCGAAGTTCTTGACACACGACAGCTCGATGACGCCCCTCGAACTCTGATCCAGCCGAGTGTCGAGGAGAGTTCCACAAGACGACGGCGTGGTGACGATCTTGATGTTCTACCAGCAAGAAAGCTTCGCCTAAGCTTCATGACGATATGACCGAGGTGGAATATGGTGGAGGGGCACCGCACACGGCTAAGGAACGATCCGTAGATCAAACTTGTGTGTTCTAGGGTGCCCCTGCCTCGTATATAAAGGAGCAAGGGGGTTGCGGCCGGCCAGAGGAGGCGCGCTGGAGGAGTCCTACTCCCACCGGGAGTAGGACTCCCCTTCCTAGTTGGAGTAGGATTGGGGGGGGAAGAAGGAAGGAGGCGCGCCCCCTCCTTGTCCTATTCGGACTAGGGGAGGGGCGCCTGCCTGCCTGGCCGGCCCCTCCTCTTCTCCCTCGAGGCCCATTAAGGCCCAATAGCCTCGGAGAGGTTCGGTAACCCCGGTACTCCAGAAATCCCGATTTCACCGGAACCATTCGAACTCCAAATATAGGCTTCCAATATATCAATCTTTATGTCTCGACCATTTCGAGACTCCTCGTCATGTCCGTGATCACATCCGGACTCAACTTCTTGGTACATCAAAATACATAAACTCATAATATAAGCATCATCGAAACCTTAAGCGTGCGGACCCTACGGTTCGAGAACAATGTAGACATGACCGAGACACGTCTCCGGTCAATAACCAACAGCGGGACCTGGATGCCCATATTGGTTCCTACATATTCTACGAAGATCTTTATCGGTCAGACCGCATAACAACATACGTTGTTCCTTTGTCATCGGTATGTTACTTGCCCGAGATTCGATCGTCGGTATCCAATACCTAGTTCAATCTTGTTACCGCAAGTCTCTTTACTCGTTCCGTAATAGATCATCTCACGATAACTCATTAGCTGAAATGCTTGCAAGGCTTGATGATGTGTATTACCGAGAGGGCCAGAGATACCTCTCCGAGCAATCGGAGTGACAAAACCTAATCTCGAAATACGCCAACCCAACATCGCCTTTGGAGACACTGTAGTACTCCTTTATAATCACCCGATTCGTTGTGACGTTTGGTAGCACCAAAGTGTTCCTCCGTAAACGGAGTTGCATAATCTCATAGTTACAGGAACATGTATATGTCATGGATAAAAGCAAGTAGCAACATACTAAACGATCGTGTGCTAAGCTAATGGAATGGGTCATGTCAATCAGATCATTCTACTAATGATGTGACCTTGTTAATCAAATAACAACTCTTTGTTTATGGTTAGGAAACATAACCATCTTTGATTAACAAGCTAGTCTAGTAGAGGCATACTAGTGACATATTGTTTGTCTATGCATTCACACATGTATCATGTTTCCGGTTAATACAATTCTAGCATGAATGATAAACATTTATCATGAAATAAGAAAATAAATAATAACTTTATTATTGCCTCTAGGGCATATTTCCTTCACAAGGTTGCTTCTTCGTGGACCCTTCGTGGGTGGAGCCCTCCGTGGACTCTCGCAGCCGTTACCCTCCGTGGGTTGAAGTCTCCATCAACGTGGAATGACGATAGCACCACCTATCGGAACCACGTGAAAAAATCACCGCATCTCCAAAATTGCGTTTGCTCTTCTCCACCTCTCTTTACTACATGTGCAATTTACTTTCCGCTGCCTATACTCTAGAATTGCATGTGTAGGGTGATACTTGACTTGATCATCATTGTGAATCTGCCAAAAACTTGTCTTTGTCAAAAGGCTGAATTTTTATATTGTCAAGTAGTCTAATCACCCCCCCCCTCTAGACATACTTTCGATCCTACAGGCGCCGAGGTCGTCCTCTCAAGACGGCAGCGCACCGGCGTGGCGACTTGAAGAAGCAGCCGCGCCTCGGCCTCGTCCGCGGTCGGCGGCTCTGACTGGTCCACCGGCTGTTTGCCGTGCGGTCTTCCAGACGGTGGCGGAGGCGGCGGAGGCGGCACGAGGGTGTCCGAGCAAGAAGCCTCGCCGCCCTCCTCCACGAGGGGGTTCTCAGTGCCGACCTCTCCGGTCTGCCCCGTGAACTCCGGAGCTGGCGGCGCCGATGACAATGGGGGGACAAGCATCGCCGATCGGCGACGCGCGGCCTCCTCAGCACGCTGCTTCGCCGCAAGGGCGGCTTCGGCGTCCTCCAGCTTCTTCTGGGCGTTGGCGGCCGCCTTCTCGGCCTGCGCCTTCTCCAGGCGGTCGGCCTCCTCCTCGTCGCGCTTCTCCCGCGCATTCCGCTCCGTCACCTCTCGGAGGTCGGCGGCGGGATCGGGCCGCCGAGTGTTGGCGGATGTCTCTACCGACCCCATGACAGAGGGGACGACGACTCTCTCAAGGGAGAGGGGGGCCCTGAAGAAGAACGAAGGGAGAATAAAGGAAAATTCGGGCAAGATTCAACGAAAGAAAATAAAGAGCATGAAGACTTACGCCGAGACTAGCGGCGGCCTTCTCCCTTCCCTTCGGAAGCGGTTGGCCTTCGCGGCCGCCTCCTCCCGTTTCGTCGCGGCGGCCGCCCCCTTGAACTTCTTCAGTTTGCCGCCGGGCACACTCGGCCCGGCGTGACGCCTCTTCGCGCCGCCTTGGCCAGTCAGGCCGGCCCTCGGTTGGTGGCGCGGGGCGACCTCCCCGTCGGCGTCGTCTTTAGGCCAGTCGGCGAAGGTGGCCGAGGGCCTGAAACCGCCGCCTGCCCCTTCTCCGCCGCCTTCGGCGTCGGCTTCCATCGCCGCCACCCCCAAGTCGGGGTCGTCGACGCCGCTGTCCGCGCGATCAGGGACATACTCGCGGGGCTGTCTCCTGGCGCCGGCTGCGGGCTCCATGAGGGGGTTCTGGCCAGAAGAAACCGACAAGAGTCAGAAGCCGGAGTCGGCTGCAAAAGAAGACAAAACTACAGAAAGATGCGACTTACCACTGGAGGGGGGTTGTCGCGCGAGTACGACTCCTTGCCGAACTGCCGGTCCTCCGTGAACTCGCAGTGCACGATGTGGTTCACCAAGTTCGCCACCTCCTTGTGGCATCTCCTTGGTGCTCATCCGACTTGGATCTCTTGAGGCCGCTAATCTGGACAGATCGTGAGGCCGGCCTTGGGCGGGAGGACTCGGCGCCGCCGCAAGGCGGCGAAGGTCGATCCGACGAGGCCCTCCGATCGCAGAAGAAGACACGAGTCGCGCCACGGGCGGCTCGGAGGGAGTCGGCGACTTGGCCGGTGAGACCACTGGGAGCCTCCTAGTCGGCGGCGTTGAAGGCGGCAGAGTTGACCCGTCGCCGTCGGTGGGGAGGTTCTTCACGAAGAAATCTGGCCTACCACATCTTCACCGACTTTATCGGCGAGATGGGAGGAAAGGGGTTGTCGGTGTCGAGCGCCGACCGCGACGAGGTGCCAGCCTGAGCCAAAATGCGGCGACGTGCGTGCGCCGAGCCGAAGAGAAGAATTCTCCCACGGCTCGAGGGTGGGGAGAATGCCGAGGAAACCTTTGCATAGAGTGGCGGCGGAGAGCAACACCACCGTATTTGGAGTAAGGTGGTGCGGAAGAAACCGTGAAACTCCGAACGAGCGGAAGAAACCGCTCGCCCGGCAGCCCAGAGCGCGCATGAGGTGCGGAGGAAGATGACCCGCCGCCCTCCTCGGGCGCCGGCCGGATCTCCCAGCCCTGGGCAGGGGCGGAGCGACGAGGTCCATGGCTGGGAGAGGCGGCGGGTTTGGCGGAGGAACTCGATGTGTTCCTCCTCCACCTCCGAGCCGTCCCATACGCCGGAGCGCACGGCGGGGGCCGCGGCGGAGGAAGAGCTCATTGCCGCGGTGAGGAGAGTTCTCGCTCGACGGCGGGGGCGGGAGGAAGAGAAGGCAAGAGAGGCGGGAGAATGGGGGAGAAGGGTGCGCGTGCAGTGCCGCCCCGCTCCCTCCCACCTATTTATAGCCCTGCAGGCTGAGGAGCCGAGGGGGCGGGCGTGGGATTAACTGCGCACGATGCCCCACGCCGCCCCACGATTTACCCCACGACGTTAATGCGCGCAGTAATGGCGTGGGGAAGCTAACCGTCCGCGGCCGCAACGGATCCGTTCGTATGCCGAGGGGCGGTAATGGCGGGCCCCGCCTTACGGCCCGTCCCGTCGCGCGCGTGGGTGAGCAGACTGTCCTCTCCACGTGGCGCCACACGATAGGACCGCCTCGATAGCAGCAGGGAAGCGTATCAGTTACGCCGCCCGTTTTCCCGCCGCGACTTTCAAGCAGCGGCCCTTCGTTAGAAAAGATCCGACTTTCAACAAGTCGGCCGAGGAGAAGACGGCAGCTGAGTTCCGGAGTCTTCACGCGGGAAGATGAAACTGTTGAAGCCTCCCAAGGCGGCGTCCGCGGGGCTTCACCAGCTTTGGGGACTACTGTCGGAGTAATGGGCCACGGGTAGGCTAATCCGGGTCCCAGGATCTTTCAAGACATCAGGGCAGGCCGCGCCCCTCAAGCCGAGTCCCAGACGGCGACTCCAAGACATGCCGAGTCGCAGACGGCGACCTCCAGAGAGGCCGACTCCAAGCTGGCGACCTCCAGAGAGGCCGACTCTGGGAGTCGGCCCATGACTCTTCCCGAAGCCCGATGCGGGGCACGGTCACGACGTGACCGTTCCTCCCCGCCTACGAGGGACCGGCATGGCTCTGATGAGTCAGATCGCCGGAAGATCTCCGGCGAGGCGCGCAGATTGCTGCCATGCCTAGCTCGACCTCGGCCACGGTCGTGGACGACTGCCTCCACGACGCCGCCAGACGGCCCGAAGATCAGCAGGGCCGCTGTCGGTCGTGGACCGGCGGCGGCTGGCGCCAAGACGGCCTGTGGGAGTCGGCCTCCCCGGAGTCGGCCGCCTCCCCTCCAGGGCCCCACGAGCCATTAACCAGATAGGATGGGGAATGGCGACAGTGATCGCCCGATAGATGGCAGCACTGTTGCCACGACCCAATGACCAAGCCTGCGTCATCAGGAGCGCCGCACAGTGACAAGCCTGTCCGTGGGACCCACCAATCGGCGGGCCCCAGAAGCCGGCGGGAAAGACGACGGTGAGAGAGATAGACGGCTGGGACCCGCGCCCAGCCGGATTACCATTGTACCCCCGGGGGTAGGCCTATATAAACCCAGGGGCACCCATGCAAAGGGTTCGGACCTTGATAGAGATAGACCAGATAGCAAAGGAAGGAGAGGACTAGCCTTGCTCTCTCCTACCTCCCGATCTGCTCAAGGAGCACCATTGTAGTCACCTTGCTTTAGTGATCATGCGGAGACCCCGCAGAGCAGCGTGAGAGGGTGTTATCTCCCGGAGAGCCCCGGTCGGGTAAGATTCACCGGCGTGCATGCCTCGCCTCATCCGCTTCGAGCACCGCAACGTTCTACTCGCCCCCACCATGATAAGCCATCCTTTGGCATATGTCGCACCCAACCCCCGACAACCTGTCTCAAATTCAGGCGTTGCTAGTCTCATTTGCATCAAAACGAGGAAAGTGCCCAACGAAACCTATGAATCCTTGGTGCGACTAGCCACATCGCCCTCATGCGGGAAAGACATGACTCGGCCTTGAGTGTTGCGCATGATACTCCCTCGGTCGCATAGTAAGACGTTTTTTTTACACTACTGTAATATAAAAAAAGTCTTACATTATAGGATGGAGCGAGTAGCAAACACGTCTTATTTATTCATATTTGCATAAGGTGAAAACTTAAAGTTTTACTATTTCTTAGCGTGTTTCGTCTCACTTGACGAACATCGTTAAAAAATATGAATTAAATTAAAAAAATGTAAGAGTTAATGACAATCCTAAGACTTGAACTCTAATGGCATCTTTCAACGCCGACCATCAAACCTCCCGCATCCATTCGGACCACGCTGTATGGACAGCGGAAACCATCCAACAAGGGGCTTGTATCGCTCCATGGGACGATCCGGACGCGATTTCTCGCGTGAAGTAAAGACAAACATGTGGGGCTTTGCGGAAGTCCAGACCAATCCAAAGCACTGTTCTGACCGCCCTGGCCCACCAAGAGACTTCACCCCTCCCGCGCGTTTTCGGTCAGCGCTACTCAAGAGCGTCCGCGCCCACATTCATCCCCGGCCAGAGCGAGCGCGACCTCTCACTGGCGCCGGCATTGAAGCGGCGCGCCAGACGAGAGAGTGCCGCCGGTGTCGCTTCCCGGTGCAGGCGACTCTCGCGTGTTCAAATGTCACGACGACCGCCCGCCCGTCTGTCTGCCGCCCACATTGATGGCACGCGGTTGTCGAGTCGTCTCCTCCGGCACCACCCGTCCATCCTTTTTCCGCCCACCATTGCTATAAAAACCGGTGCTCCGGCCTAGTCGCAGTCATCCACCTCTGATCCATCTTCGTACCACACCCATCATGGATCCTTGCCCCGCCAAAGCTATCTGGAATGGGCTGATGTCGGACAAGAAGAAGGAGATGGCCGACATTGCTGTCGGCTGGCTGGCTGGCTGGCTGGCTGGCCGGCAGGCAGCCCGAGGACTACGACGTCCCAATCAGTGGTGAATCTACTAGGGGGGCTTTAACAGGCTTAAGCCCCCTTGCCCCTCCAGCTTTGCAAATCTAGTTTTTACTACTAGTTTAAAGGCCTAATCCAGCCATTTGTCAGCCCAACACAACATATATTCGCATGAAATAGGCAGTCAGCCCACCCTCCATTTTCTCTATAGATTTGCCACTGGTCCCAATGGAGGACGCCGCCAACGACGAACCGGCGCCACCCTCCTCCTCCTCTGCGCCAACCTTGCCGGTGCATTGCACCTTGATCATCGGCGAGGCCCGTGTCCACTACATGGACATGGTGCGGGAGGAGCGAGAGGAGAAGTTCCGGGAGGCGCATGCCAACGCCACCTACAACCACCACCTCTTGCAGGAGCACGTGTAGGCGGAGAAGCAGCTCGCCGCCGGCAGGGCTGTCGCGCCGAATGGGGACGTGGCGGAGCAGGAGGCACTGCTCGAGTCCTACCACTTTGCCCGCAAGATCCGCCTCGCCTGGTGGCGGTACCGCCAGCGGGTGGCGGAGGTGGCCGCCGCCTACAAGGAGAGCGATGACGCGGGCGAGGCGGTGTTCGGCGAGACCAACGACAAGGAGGAGGACATCGTCGAGTCCATGCCCCGCCACGGCACGTCCACGGGCGGCGGCGAGGAAGAGTGGTGCATGGTAGGTCGCCGCCGCTCGTGTCCCAGGAAGGCCATCGCTCCTTCCCTCCCATCGACACCAAGCTTTTTGGGCTCACCATCTTCGGACGATTAGTCACTTGGTGCCGATGTGGAGGCGGACAGCTTCACTTCCCGGGCCTCCAGAGGCGGAGGTTACGGGGGCGGAGCTAGGGAGCGCCGAGGCGGAAGTGGAGACGATGAAGCTTCAGTTCTCAGGGCTGATGGCCGGACATGTGAAACGGGAGCGGGCGACCATTTAGATTAGGTATTAATTATACCTCTAGAGCCGGACTAGCATCGCTTTGATGTAAATGTAATGAAATCCATCATGTTTATATGAAATTCAGACGTGTTTATATGAAATTCGGCCTTGTCTGCACGAATTTCATCCAATTTGTTGAAAAAGAGTTTGAAATGTATGCGGTTGCGGTTGGTTGGCGGCCTCCCGCAACCATGTTCGCGGACTGGTCTCCCCTGTCGGCAGACGGATGCACGAGGAAATTTACGGGTTGCCGTTGAAGATGCCCTGATGAGCTAGTTCAAAAGAAAAAAAACAGTAAGCCATGCTCAGATGCTATGGGTGTGTGCTCGTTTTACTACTTGTATCGTTTGATGCGACGTTACAGTTAATAAAGCGCCTCTTTATCTAGACTAGAAACGAAAGTGGGTCGTGTGCGCCCATGTGTACAGGGCAGGGGGCTAGCTGCCTAGCTGATCGATGCACACTTCTTCTATATAAAGCCCCGAGCCCCCGACCCAGCAAGATAAACCAAAAGTGGAGAACCTAGAGCGCCTCACACGAGCAAGTCCCTCCGGGTGGTAGTGCCGTCCCACACGCGCACACTCCGGAAGGACAAGAACAGAAAGAATGTTGAGCCCCGGCATTTCGGTCAAGAAGCGCCACGGCGGTGCCGGGTTCGCGCTCGGGTGTGGCTGCAAGGACGCCAAGAGCGTGTTGGTGGTCCCCGCGTCGGTGTCTGCGTCGCCCTCGCCGTCCGGCGCGGGTACATCGACCACAACCGAGACGCGGCGCAGGGGCGGGAGGGCCAACCCGTCGGCGTCGACGACGACGGACACTCTGACCTCTGCCTCGTCGTCGTCCTTGCTATGGGAGGACGCCGTGGCGGAGTTCGACTGCGGCGACGACGGACACTTCAAGAGGGAGAGCTCCGCAGCCACGCAGAGCTTCTCCGGCCTGCTGCGCGAGCTCAACGAGCTTGAGCAGAGCGTCGTGTCGTGGGGTCGGAAGAGCCACCGCAGCCGCGACGACAAGAAAGCCTCGACGCCGCCACTGGAGCACAACCAGGCGACCATGAAAAGCGGCGACCTGAAGACGGGCCGCGCTAAAGATCGCAGCGCCGGTGACAGCGTCGAACCGGAGGCCTGCGTGGAAGTGGGGCTCGACGGCAGCGTGGCGGTGGTGAAGCAGTCCGAGGACCCGCTGAGCGACTTCCGGCAGTCGATGGTGCAGATGATCGTGGAGAACGGGATCATCGCCGGGGCGGAGCTGCGGCAGATGCTCCGCCGCTTCCTCACCCTCAACGCGCCGCACCACCACGACGTCATCCTCCGCGCCTTCGCGGAGATCTGGGACGCCGTGTTCGCGGCCTCCTACGTGCCCGTCCCCGCCACCGCCCGCCCCGCAAGCACACCCGCCGCGAGGAGCCCGCCGACGGAAGGCCGCCCATGCCGAGGACCCCTCCGCGCCACCACCACTCGCCATCGCCATCAGCATGGCGCGTGTAAACCTACCGAAATGTGTTGCCTCGATTCAATATACTCCGGTTAATTAGCATTGGAAATTTGGAATTGCCACTAGCTTGTCATTGTACGTGCAGGGCCGGTCCTGAGATTTCAGGGGCCCGGGGCGAAAATACAATCGGGGGCCCTTTATATATCCAAAATTATAATCATTATGTGCATGTTTAGATAAAATTTAAGCATTAGTTGTTGTTATTTCCAGGTTCCATATATTCAAAATTATAAAAAAATTATCATGGAGTGCAAAACCAACTGGTCGACTTAGTTCCAGGTTCTAATTAGATATTATTATTTTTATTATTATAATTTCTCACTTTTGCTAAGATTTTGATAGGGAAGTTTCATTCATTGTATATTTCATAGTTTGGCTCACAAAAAGTAATTTGAACTGCTCTTGGTGGCACGCAGGTAGAATAGCTTCATAATTTGCAACACTAAAAATTAATTTTGCCACCTAATCATATTGAATCGACCATGAATCCACCAACTAATTTCAGCTTGCCTATTATCATTATCCCATGGATTCTAGACATCCTCTCCCCTCATCTTTCATCGATCTCCAACATGACCAGATTAATTAATCAGAAGGATTGCATTAAAAGATTAGTCAGAAGGACAACTACGTCCTACTCCTCTCCGCTAATTCACTAGATCTAATAACTCTGTCACCAACTAGTCACATATCAATCTAGCTAGCTCCGTTGGATGATGCATCAGGAAGATGCTAACCTGATCTTTAAAACTGCCTGCCAGGGCCGGTGGTGTTCGTTGTTACTCCTCTCCAGGGCGATGAACATGAAATTACTCCATCCGCCATTGGACGAGAAATCATCGGGGGAGGCCTCCGCGGGAGGAGGCTGTGTCGGCGGCGGGTTCGCCCTAGGGCTTGCGGGATATGTCGCTAGGTCGATCGCTCATGTCGTTATGCGCGGACCTGCGCGAGGGAAACGGAAGTTCCACCAATTTAGCTTTTTTTTTAGATTTAGAAACTCCACCGATTTAGCTAATCGCTGATTTACTTGCCCACAGCTAATGTTCACTATTGCATCAAAATTAGCCGAGAGCACACGGGCTGGATACAAAGAGCACACCATACGTGGGGGGCCCCCTGATTTCGGGGGCCCGGGGCGGCCGCCCCCCTGCCCCCCCATCCGGGCCGGGCCTGTGTACGTGAGTGAGTCCGCATAACGGAGTTCTTTGTGTTATATATTATTTCGTACGTATATTTTGCCTCCGTTGTTCTCACGTGCAATGCAGCTTCATTTGCTACAAAGCCAGCGCGGATTCCCGCCTACGACAAGCCCGAGCACGTAGGCGTGCCGGCGTCTAACTACCGGAAGATAGATCGGGCGTGCGTTGCTTCGGTTAGGAGTTGGACCGATGGGGACTGGAGACGAACGCCATGCATGCAATGCGCGACCGAATTCGCTACTTATTAGTCGACTGATTTTCCTCAGTCGATTTTTGGACGAAGGAAAGACTTCGCCGGAGATAAGGAAAGACCTCACCGGAGATAGGGAAGGGATTCGCTGTCATCGCCCCAGTATCAATGTTAGGGCTCAGGGTAGGGGCGGTGATGGACGGCGACGGTGGTGGACGGTGGTGGGGCGGGGGTGCACTTCGCCCGAAGAAAAAAAATCTAGTGATGGCCGGTGCGGCGGCTAGACCGGCGATGGGGACAGTTCTCGGGAGGGCCGGGCGGCGAGGCGGTCGCGGGTGGCAGTGACCGGCGGTTCGGCCGGCGGCACGTTTGGTGGTTGAGGAGGTGAGAAAGAAGAAGATCTTGCTGCCACATGATTTTCATCCAACGGTTCAGAAATCTACTGCCGCAAATTGAAATATTCAGTCGACTGAACTGTAGGCTCACCCATGCGCGCAGCCAGTTGTGGTTGGATGGGAACGGGAGAAGGAGTACGTAGGGTCCGTCTCGCTCGCATGCGCGGCCGCCCGTGCATTGCGGCCGGGGCAACCTGGACTGCATGGTCCATACGGCAACTTAAATTGTCCGGTGCCCTTTCTACAGTAGCTAGCTAGCACGGGCACGGGATCATTCCCGACTTTGTGAAATTCCTTCCCGTGCATGCATGGCAACGCCAAAACTCGTACTGTACTATATCAGCACCATTATTGCCTGTACTCACTCGATCACTTGCCAGGCCCGGCCCGGATGGGGGGGCAGGGGGGCGGCCGCCCCGGGCCCCCGAAATCAGGGGGCCCCCCACGTATGGTGTGCTCTCTGTACCCGTGTGCTCTCGGCTAATTTTGATGCAATAGTGAACATTAGCTGTGGGCAAGTAAATCAGCGATTAGCTAAATCGGTGGAGTTTCTAAATCTAAAAAAAAGCTAAATTGGTGGAACTTCCGTTTCCCTCGCGCAGGTCCGCGCATAACGACATGAGCGATCGACCTAGCGACATATCCCGCAAGCCCTAGGGCGAACCCGCCGCCGACACAGCCTCCTCCCGCGGAGGCCTCCCCCGATGATTTCTCGTCCAATGGCGGATGGAGTAATTTCATGTTCATCGCCCTGGAGAGGAGTAACAACGAACACCACCGGCCCTGGCAGGCAGTTTTAAAGATCAGGTTAGCATCTTCCTGATGCATCATCCAACGGAGCTAGCTAGATTGATATGTGACTAGTTGGTGACAGAGTTATTAGATCTAGTGAATTAGCGGAGAGGAGTAGGACGTAGTTGTCCTTCTGACTAATCTTTTAATGCAATCCTTCTGATTAATTAATCTGGTCATGTTGAGATCGGTGAAAGATGAGGGGAGAGGATTTCTAGAATTCATGGGATAATAATAATAGGCTAGTTGAAATTAATTGGAGGATTCATGGTCGATTCAATATGATTAGGTGGCAACATTAATTTTTAGTTGCTAAAAAAATTAATTTTTAGTGTTACAAATTATGAAGCTATTCTACCTGCGTGCCACCAAGAGCATTCAAATTACTTTTTGTTTGCCAAACTGAAATTTACAATGCATGAAACTTCCCTGTCAAAATCTAGCAAAAGTGAGAAGTACTTATTATAATAATATATAATTAGAACCTGGAACTAGGTCGACCAGTTGGTTTTGCACTCCATGATAATTTTTTTATAATTTTGAATATATGGAACCTGGAAATAACAACAACTAATGCTTAAATTTTATCTAAACATGCACATAATGATTATAATTTTGGATATATAAAGGGCCCCGATTGTATTTTCGCCCCGGCCCCCTGAAATCTCAGGACCGGCCCTGTCACTTGCAAGCCCATTAGGTGGTCGGTATGTATAGGTCACTTCTCTACCGTGGCTAGCTATCAGCCTAGCATCAATCATCGCCGTTTCTGACCGAGTTTCTTGCTTCGATCGCGCGCGCATCTGCCGACTGCAAGGCATCATATCAGCAGACGGTCGAGATAGGCGAAACTGGACGCACGTGGTCGACGCAATGATGCGCTGGTACACGTATACACGACGGGGCGAGACAAGCAGGAAAAGCGTATGGAATCTTTGCGCGCATATTACATGCGTACCGTGTGGAGGCGCGATCTAATGTCCAAATCCATTTCCTTTCCTTCCGAGGCAGACCCCGCGTCCACGGGCGCGATGGCGTTTGTGCCGTTCCGTGTGGACGCGGAACGGAACAGATCCGTCCGCGCCAGCTCGCGTACGGGCCACGGGAAGGGACAACGGACAGGCCAGCCCGGGGTCGCAGGTCGTCGTCCCCTCCGCTTGTCTCCACCCCCGCCCGCAGCATCCTCCGTACGTCATCACAGGTCACCGGTGCCGCTAACCGTTCCTGATCTCCGAGAGATGCCCCTGCGCGGAGGCTGGCGGGTGGGGGCCAGCGCGTGCGTCGCGATGCGGGGTCTTCCGCGCGAGTCATGAGTAGGCGAGGACAGCGCGTCTCCGTCTCGGTCTTCCAGTTCAGTTTAGTGCAGTAGCGTATTCGGAGTGTCTGCTTAGCAGATAAGACGCACGGCGTGGACCGTCCATCATGGCCTGGATCGATCATGCAGTGATGCAGCCCTGTAAATTACGGAGCAAGTTGAGCCTCAACTTGAGCGCCGGCGAGATGCAGACGCATCGGCGATCGAGAACGTGTGATGTTCTTTGGTTTTTCTACGTCAGAGTGAAGTGAGCAACTGTGTTACAGCACAAGCGAACAGTACTAGTGTTCAGCACTAGCGTCTCTACGCAAACAACAACGCTATGAGTCATGAGTAAAGACAACGTGGCGTAATGGTGTCGTCACCGCTGTTAATCCTGCAAGTGCTGTGCCCTTGGGAGAAGGCTCGTAAGTACGTCATCATGGTACTGAATAAGCACTAGTACTCCAACCATGGATGAACAAGTTAACTTCCCCCTGTCAAAATGCATTCATAAAGGATCGAAGCATACATGATAACTTTGTCTATGTTCAGGCAATGGCTCAGGTCTTGAGGCGGAAAAAAATCCCTTCTATTATGCTTAAGTTGGATATATCCAAAGCCTTTGATTCAGTTTCATAGGAGTTTCTGCTTAAGCTTCTTCAAGGTTTGGGTTTTGGACCAAAGTGGAGAGGATGGATCTCTGCCCTCTTTTTTTCTGCTTCCACAAGAATCTTAGTCCACTCCAATTGCACTCAACAAATCCTTCATCGTAGGGGCCTCAGGCAGGGAGATCCCCTCTCCCCGTTACTCTTTGTGCTTGTAGTGGACTGCCTTGGGAGGTTGATGGATAAAGCGCAGAGGAGCAACATTCTATCCCCATTAGGCAATCAACTGGTTAAACACCGTGCATCTATTTATGCAGACGATGTCATCATTTTCCTCAAGCCTGAAATGCATGATTTTGAAGTAGTAACTGAGGTGTTGAAGATTCTTGGAGAAGCAACCGGTCTCGTCACTAACCTGGCTAAAAGCAAGATCCTACCTATCTGGTGTGATGGCCTTGATCTTACTCCCTTGCAGCTGGCTCTTGGATGCCAGTTGGCTAGCTTCCCCTGCACTTACCTCGGGATGCCTCTGTCTGATAGGCGGCTAAAGGTCGTTGACTTCCAAGACCTACTTGACAAGTTAATTAAGAAGATTGCTGGTTGGAAAGCTAGGTGGATCTCCTCCACTGGTAGAATGGTGCTTGTAAAGTTTGTTCTTTCAGCAATGCCAATTTTCCTTCTGCTAGTTGTTCATCAACCAAACTGGGTCAGCAAGAAAATTGACAAACTACGTCGTGCTTTCTTATGGGCTGGCTCTGATGCCGTCTGTGGAGGCAAATGCCTTGTCCGCTGGACCCAAGTGTGCTCACCCATCTCCATTGGCGGGCTGGGCATCCATGACCTACAAGCTCAGGGGCGAGCGCTTAAAGTTCGTTGGCTTTGGCAGCGCGCCACAGAGCCGGATAAGCCATGGCAAGGTCTGCAACTTCCTGTTGATAAGCATGTTAAGGCTCTTTTCATTGCTTGTACCTCCATCAAGATTGGCAACGACATTAGGATCTCCTTTTGGCATGATCACTGGCTCGGCGGCGAGACTCCGGTTGTTTCATTTCCTAACCTTTTCAAGCACAGCAAGAACAGAGAAATATCATTGGCTGAAGGTCTCACCAATAGAAAATGGGTCACCCTTCTCAAGCGCAACCCAGGCATCGACGTGTTGCGTGAATATCTTAAATTCTGGCACAGATCCAGGGTGATCACTCTGTCCAACCTAGAGGACGAGTTCATTTGGAAATGGTCGATTGATGGAAGATGCAATGCTAAGTCATCTTACCTATGTCAATTCTGGGGCAAGATTGATTCTCCTCTACCTGAAATCATATGGCATATTAAGGTTCCACCAAAAATAAGATTCTTCAGCTGGCTCTTTGTACAGGGCAAATGTTTGACTACAAATAACCTTGCAAAGCGGGGTTGGCCTCACAACCCGGTCTGTCAACTATGTCATTTAGGGATGGAAGACAACCTGCACCTTGTAGCTAGCTGCCCTTTCACGGCTGGAATCTGGGGCTATTGCTTGGCGATATATAAGTTTCCCTTCAACCTCTTGCCTACTGCTCATGATGGCTCTCTATTGGACTGGTGGTTAAAGGCTCTGGATGGTATAGGTACAAGCAGGAAAAAGGATCTCTCATCTCTAATCATGGCGGTTTCCTGGCATGTTTGGAGTGAAAGAAACAACCATATATTCAATAACAAGGTAACCCATTTCCTGAAGGTCGCTAAGAGCATCATCAACGAGCTCAACTCTTGGAGAATCGCTGGATTCAGAGGAGCTCAATGGACTGGCGCAGGATAGCATTCTTTCCTCCTTCCATGTGTACATTTGTATAGCTTTTACTACTCCTTTCTGGCTCTCAGCCGTTCTGTAAATCTTGAACTGTATCTCTTGGGGTGACTCATCCTATCTTAATGAATGAAATCAACACAATGTTGTTTTTCTTCAAAAAAAACTACTACTGGTTCGTTACTCCAGTCCAGCAAAAGCAGCCATGGGAATCGCCGAATCGGATACTAACAGAGTATACAGAATTTAAACAAGATAAAAAAATAGAGATAGTTTTCCCGCAAAAGAAAATAGAGATAGTTGGACTTGTAAGAAAGTTATCATATTATTAACAATAGGTGTGGAGGTAGATGAGTAGAAATAAGTGTACCCGAAGCATTTCTCCGTTTCTCCGGATTTTTCGTTAGTCATGGTATTTATTTTCGTCAGTTATGGTATCTGCTCTTGAAGTTGGTTGAACTTACCCGCCATATACCATCCCTAAGGGCCTGTTCGGAAGGACTCCACTCCCGGAGTTGGTGGAGCAACAGTTAAAAAATGCCGAGTTGGGAAAGAGGTGCTCTACAGCTCCTCAGATTTCATGGAGCCGGAGGATTACCGAACGACTCCTAAGTAGGTAACTCCTTCCCTTGGAAAAAAGAGTAGTGTAGGATCAGAAGTATGTCTAGAGGGGGGGTGATTAGACTGCTTGACCAAATAAAATCTAGCCTTTTCCCAATTTTAGTTCTTGGCAGATTTTAGCAACTTAGCACAAGTCAAGCAATCAACCTACACATGCAATTCTAAGAGTATAGCAGCGGAATGTAAAACAATTGCATATGAAGGTAAAGGGAGGAGTTTGAGGGAGCAAACACAATGTTGACACGGAGATTTTTTAGCTGTGGTTCCGATAGGTGGTGCTATCGTACATCCATGTTGATGGAGACTTCAACCCACGAAGGGTAACAGTTGCGCGAGTCCACGGAGGGCTCCACCCACGAAGGGTCCACGAAGAAGCAACCTTGTCTATCCCACCATGGCCGTCGCCCACGAAGGACTTGCCTCACTAGGGTAGATCTCACGAAGTAGGAGATATCCTGCCCTTACAAACTCCTTGGTTCAACTCCACAATCTTGTCGGAGGCTCCCAAGTGACACCTAGCCAATCTAGGAGACACCACTCTCCAAGAAGTAACAAATGGTGTGTTGGTGATGAACTCCTTGCTCTTGTGCTTCAAATGATAGTCTCCCCAACACTCAACTCTCTCTCTCACAGGATTTGGATTTGGTGGAAAGAAGATTTGAGTGGAAAGCAACTTGGGGAAGGCTAGAGATCAAGATTTATATGGTAGGAATGGAATATCTTTCAACACAAGTGTAGGTGGTTCTCTCTCAGAAAATGTATGTGGAAGTGTAGGCATGTTCTGATGGCTCTCTCCACGAATGAAGAGTGGGTGGAGGGGTATATATAGCATCCACACAAAATCTAACCATTACACACAACTTACCAAACTCGGTGGGACCGAATCTTGAAACTCGGCTGGACCGATTTAGCAAATAATGTGACCGTTAGGATTTTCGGTGGGACCGACATGTCAACTCGGTGGGACCGATATGGTTAGGGTTAGGGCATAACGTAATCTCGGTGAGACCGATTACACAAACTCGGTGAGACCGATTTTGGTAATAGACACACAGAGGGTTGGTCAGGCAAACTCGGTGGGACCGATTCACTCATCTCGGTTTGACCGAAATGTTACGGAAGGGAAACAGTGAGTTTGCATTGCAATCTCGGTGGGACCGATCGCTCATCTTGGTTTGATCGAAATGTTACGAAGTGAAACAGAGAGATTACAATCCCATCTTGGTGAGACCGAGATCCCTATCGGTGAGACCGAAAAGACTAGGGTTTCTGGCAGTGGCTATGTCATGAGAACTCGGTGGCGTCGGATAGATGATTTTAGTGGGGCCGAGTTTGACTTTTGGTTTGGGACATATGTGGATGTGAGAAAGTAGTTGAGGGCTTTGGAGCATATCACTAAGCACTTTGAGCAAGAAACTCATTAAGCAACACCTCATCCCTCCTTGATAGTATTGGCTTTTCCTATAGACTCAATGTGATCTTGGATCACTAAAATGGAAACTGTAGAGTCTTGTGCTTTGAGCTTGAGCCAATCGTTTTGTCCTTAGCATTTTGAGGGATCCACTTTTCTCATCCATGCCATGCCAATCATTGAGCTTTTCCTGAAATACTTATTTGGAAATAGCATTAGCTCAATGAGCTATATGTTGTTAGGAATTACCAAAACCACCCAGGGATAGTTGCACTTTCAATCTCCCCCTTTTTGGTAATTGATGACAACATATAGATCAAAGCTTTGATAAATGATAAGAAGATTGAAAAACATCGTCGCTTTGAGAAGTATGTGATAAGTAAGAGCTCCCCCTAAATTTGTGCACTATTTAAAATTTGCTTTGGACTGCAAATGCACAATGTGTTAGGACCATGGGTTACTCTTTCATGTCACATACATCTTGGTGGAGCGCTCAAAATGATAAGAATTGAACATATGCACTCATCACCAAGCAAAGTGAATGATCATATGGGGATATAAGAGATAATATCATCCAACAAGCATTAAGGTAGCATAGCATATGATCAAACACATGATCATCCAAGTATCTCACAAAAGGCATAGTGTATCAAGCAAACACACAATAAAGAAGTTCAACCACCAAAAACAAGAGAGATCAAAAGCAACACTCTCTCTCGAAGCCTATGATCTATACATTTTTCTCCCCCTTTGGCGACAAGTTACCAAAAAGTTCAAAAATGCATAGTGCTAAACGACTCTCATGCTTGGTCTTCATGTGGTGGTGTAGAGATGACTCCAAGAACGAAAGTATCAGTTGATGTAGCTGGAGCTGGTGGAGTGGCTGTTGGAGCTGGTGGCACTGAAGCTGTGGCAGCTGGTGCAGATGATGTAGCTCTAATATCTAGAATAGGCACTGCAGCAGATCTCTGTCCTCTGGGCACTCTAGCAAATGAATCTGTGGTAGACTTGCCCTTCTTCTCCTCCAAATTCTCCTGAAGTTGCTCAACTGTAGTTTGGATCTTAGTGACCTTCACATCAAGAGCATAAAACTTCTGCTCAATGATTCTCTCCAAACTCTCCTGGTTTTGAGTCAGGGTGGCCAAGCCCTTCTCAATCCTCAAGGTGGAGGCAATCAAATAGCCAAGCTGATCTTGATTGCTCTTCAGAAACACTTGAGATGCCTCTTTAGTGGTTGGCATCTTTGCAGCTTTCTCTGCCCTTGCTTTCTCACTCTTCTCATGTGCTTGTACAGATGATGGTTCCTCCTCATTCATCTCAACTGTGTTATCTTCAAATTCAGGATATAAGGGTAGATGCTCCTTATCCAAAAGATATGTGCATGCGCCCATCTTTGAGTTGATGAGCTCCTGAATGTGTGGAGCATACCCACAACTTCTCTTCTGATCAGCTGTTGTTCTCTTGATTGTTTCCACAATCAGACTCATGACTTTGAATTTTTGAGGTATATCAAACAAGTACAGCAAGTTGATAGCATGTCCTCTGATCATCTTGTGATCTCCAGACTTGGGTAGCAATGTGTGCTTAAGGATCCAGTTGGTTGTAGGCAGACCAGACAACAAGAAGTGTACAGATCCAAGCTTATGAGTTTCCAAAGGTTTATTTGGGATCTCTCTATACATGTGTGCCACAGAGTTGTGGTCTTTCTTCTTCTCAGCATATACATCCAAGTCATCTTCAGATTCTTTTGGAGCATTGATCAACTCAGCCCATTCTTCAACTGTGGATTGATACCTAGTACCCTCAGACATCCAGATAATCTTCCCATCTGGGTAGAAGTGAGCTGTGGAGTAAAACTGCATGATGAGCTTATCATTCCATTGGTGAGCTTCTGGGCAACAAAGTCTTCAACTCCACATGATTTGAAGCTGTCATATACTCCTGGATAGTGAGCTTCATTCTTCTTGATGTAGTCCCAGTTGATCCATCTCATGTCACACACAATGGGATTCTTGTCAAGCAAAATTGTTTCATAGAAATCCTGTTGCTCCTTTGTGTGAAATCCCCTGTTCAAGAATTCATCCGATTAATCAGTTAACTTGCCGATTAATCCCTACTCGTAGGGTCATCGAGTAGCCGATAAACCGATAAATCGTCCGATTAATTGATTAAATGGTCGATTAACTTGCCGATTAGCCTATTAATCCCCTACTCGCTAGCCAACCGAGCAACTACCAGTTAACAATTTCCTCAACAATGGTGAAATCTGTAGTCAACTGTTGTCCTTCTCCTCACAGCATATGGATCTGGCTGTATCCACAATCTCAATCCGGCATCCTTTTTGATATGCATGTCTTCAGCTACTGGATGAGCATCATTGTGGTCAGGAATCTTGGGCTTCAACTTTCTCAAAACAAGAGAATCATCTTCTTCTTCAGCAGCTTCATGCACTGGGGCCTTGTTCTTCTCTGATGCAGGTATATTCCTGGTGTTCCTCTTTGGTTTAGGCTTGGGAGCTGGAGCAGCAGCCTTGGGAGCAACTTTGGGCTTAGATGGAGCAGCCCCTAACTTAATGGCATCTCCCATGAGCTTCCGAGCTTTAGGCGCTGGTGCAGCATCCTCTTCCTCTTCCTCTTCTTCTTCCTCGTTAGAAGATCTCCTCATAGAGGGCTTGCCAAGGACTTTGGCAGTAGTGGTTCTCACCCTTTTCTTCTTCTTGTCTTGGCCAGCAACTTCTTCATCAGACTCAATGGTGAACTTCATGGTTTCACCGATGGCAACCTTCCTAGGTTTGGATGTGGGCACTCTCCTTGCAGGTGCCTTCTTGTTCACGCCTGGCTTGGTGGTAGCAGTTGTGCCATACTCCTTTTTCAGCACCTTCTTCTTTGAAGTGGCCTCATCCTCAACAGCAATGTAGTCCTCATCTTCAGAATCTGAGGTTTTCTTCTTCCTTGTCCTGGTAGCTGCCTTTGGCAAATTGCTAGGTGTGCTCCTGCTGCCATCATCATAACTGCTTGAGGGACTAGTGCCCTCACTCATCTGGGCTTGTTCCTCTGACTTGTTCTGGCTATCACTTTGATCAGGCATTTTCCAGGCAAACTCACTGACAACAGACCCTGTGAATAGATGTAGATGAGGTAGAGTAGATGAGCATCACAAAGCACGGAGGTTTTGGCAAAACAATTGAGTTAAAAACTTAGTTTTAGTTTTCCATAGAAAGTATTTCGGAGCTACCGATTTGTAAACTCGGTGATACCGAAGCAACTTTTGGAACCTAAACTAGTGAACTCGGTCAGACCGAGTCACAGTTCGGTGGCACCGAGACTGCTAGGGTTTCACAAAGAATCGATCTCGGTCACACCGATTTGCAATTCTCGGTCAGACTGAAAATCACATGTGCAATGGCCTAAGCCAAATCGGTGAGACCGATTTCTACAACTCGGTCGGTCTGAGATGAGTTCGGCGGAAACCTAACCCTAAATTTTCAAATCAAATCTAATCTATGGAATGCTTTCGCTGGATAGGATGATGTCACGCCCAATATGTGACCCTATCCAAAAGGAACTCGAAGGTCCCACCAAGGATAGACCCGCATATTGAAACGCTTTTGCAAGGTGGATATCATTACATCAACATTACATAATAGATGGGGATACATACAAGAGACATACAATGCCACACGAATACAACATCATCTTACATCAGAGCACCATCCGACTACGGATGAAACACAAACAAAAACTCAAACGACATCCACCCTGCTAGCCTAGGCTGCCGACCTGGAACCTATCCCCTGATCGAAGAAGAAGCAGAAGAAGAACTCCAAAACAAGCAAACATCACTCTCGCGTCATGATCATCGCAACCTGTACCTGCAACTGTTGTTCTAGTAATCTATGAGCCACGAGGACTCAGCAATCCCATTACCATGGGTATCAAGACTAGCAAAGCTTAAAGGGAAAGGAAGGGGTAAAGTGGTGAGGTTGCAGCAGTGACTAAGCATGTATGGTGGCTAACATACGCAAATAAGAGAGAGAAGAGAAGCAAAGGAACGATCGTGAAGCTAGCAATGATCAAGAAGTGATCCTGAACTCCTACTTACGTCAAACATAACCCAAAGACCGTGTTCACTTCCCGGACTCCGCCGAGAAGAGACCATCACGGCTACACACGCGGTTGATGCATTTTAATTCGGATCTGGTGTCAAGTTATCTACAACCGGACATTAACAAATTCCCATCGCCACATAACCATGGCACGGCTTTGAAATATAATACCTGCAGGGTGTCCCAACTTAGCCCATGATAAGCTCTCGCGATCAACGAAGGATATACCTTCTCCCAGGAAGACCTGATCAGTCTCGAAATCCCAGTTTACAAGACATTTCGACAATTGTAAAACAAGACCAGCAAAGCCGCCCGATGCACCGACAATCCCGATAGGAGCTGCACATATCTCGTTCTCAGGGCAACACCGGATAAGTCAAGCTACGAGTAAAACCAGACCTCGAGTTGCCCCAAGGTGGCCCTGCAGGTTGCTCGGTTCGGACCAACACTTAGACAAGCATTGGCCCGGGGGGCTATAATAAAGATGACCCTTGGGTTAATAACTCCCAAGGGAAAAGTAGGTGGTGGTGAGGCAAATGGTAAAACCAAGGTTGGGCCTTGCTGGAGGAGTTTTATTCAAAGCGAATTGTCAAGGGGGTCCCATAAATCACTCGACCGCGTAAGGAACGCAAAATCCGGGAACATAACACCGGTATGACGGAAAATAGGGCGGCAAGAGTGGAACAAAACACCAGGCATAAGGCCGAGCCTTCCACCCTTTACCAAGTATATAGATGCATTACTAATATAAGAGTTATTGTGATATCCCAACATAATCCTGTCCACCATGGAGCAATCTTCAACTTCACCTGCAACTAACAACGCTATAAGAGGGGCTGAGCAAAGCGGTAACATAGCCAAGCAATGGTTTGCTAGGAAGGGTGCAAAAGGTTAGAGGTTCATGGCAATTTGGGGAGGCTTGAAGAGCAAAAGATAGGAAGCACAGCATAGCGATAGAACGAAGCAACTAGCATAGCAATGATAGTAGTGAGATCCAGGGTAGCGGTCATCTTGCCTGAAATCCCGCAAGGAAGAAGAACGAGTCCATGAAGAAGATGAAGCCACGAAGACGAACCAAGCATAGACGAACGAATCCTCACGATCGCAACGAAACGGGAACTATCGAGAAGAAGCACACAACATAGTAAACACACCACACATGACAAGGCATGATGCACAACCAAACATGATGCATGACAAAGATACATGGAGCTACTCATGGCAAAAGATGATGCATACAAGACTAACACATCAAAGCAAGTTTAAATGAGGCCAGAAACAACATATAACAATTACGGTAAGTCCCCATATGCAAATTTAGAAATTGGTCCAGAACTGAATAAACCTTATGTTCAAGTTGTTAAACAACAAGTTAAGATGCACCAAGATGATCTACACGAGATTCTAGTCAAGTTACATACAAAGTTCATTTAATTCGGAGCTACGGCCTAGAAGATATGAGCAAAACAAGTTAAACATGGCATTGATGCAAAAAGCATACAAACATCAAGCAAACACCTCAAAACAAGGATGCAACATGGTAATATGAAACTACATGCAAAATCAAGCAAGTTTCATATAGAGCACACTCAAAACGGAGCAACGGTTCAACACACACACACACACTATACAAGATTAAAGGACAAGCTGTCCAAAACAGCAACTAGGCATCTAGCAAGCATCAAAACAATATGCTACAGCATCCCAACGTAAGAACAAAAGGCATGGGCATGAAGTACAGGTAAAGCATGACAAAACATGAACACTGAGCTATCTCCAGAAACTACTA
This sequence comes from Aegilops speltoides, assembly GCA_021437245.1. Taxonomy (NCBI): domain Eukaryota; kingdom Viridiplantae; phylum Streptophyta; class Magnoliopsida; order Poales; family Poaceae; genus Aegilops; species Aegilops speltoides. The sequence goes on from CM038146.1 coordinate 376,257,675, forward strand.
GAACATGCTCAAAAACACATGGCAAGATTGCAAATAATAACAGTTTCAGACTTTGCAGAAATAACACCAGGTTGCAATGTTTAGAGCTATCAAACAACATGTTACAGGAACTTAACATGGAAACAAAGGCATGGCATGAATCTACTAATTGCATATAACAAAAGTCCCTTACTGACCATGAGCCAAAAAGGAACATAAGATATGATGGCACCCATGTAAACATGGCAAGTTATAAGACAGATTCATACATGGCAGAAACAACAATAAGTAAGCATGTTGGTGAGCTTGAACCACTCACTACAGAGCAATACATGGCATGGCAAGGCAACCAACAGTATGAAGACATGTTTATGAAGCTAAGCATGGCAATAACAAGTTCATAGGGCGCATGGATCACTAGAAACAATCATGGCAACATTGAACTTAATGTTCAACAGGCTGACAGCAACATTATTTAGCAATTTTGGAGCAAGATTACAACAAGCTACAGCAGGCTATAAATGCAACCATGGGCATGAATGGATATAGCATGACAAGTATAACAAATCATCCTTAGTGAACATCTCCAGATTATGCATAGGATGACTTGTAGCAGCAGGTTAACATAGCAACAAAATATAATGAGAATCACCTAGCAAACAAAGAAATGACAAGTACCCTACTTAACAAGCTCGATGCACTCAGCACACAACTCACAAAAATACATGGATGGCACCACTGTGAAGATGGCATGATGAAGTACAAAACACAAGTAGACATCCACCTCATAGGATGCACACATCAAACATGGCAAAAATGACAAATGAGCATGTTATAACAGTTTCAGCAGATTAACATCATATAGCACTCTTGCAACGATGATTAGGGCATCAAGATGAGCTCAAATGAAAATGATGCAATGAGATTAAATGAAGTACTCGTCGAGGTGAACAATTTGATATACTACACGTCCAAAATGGAGCCACGAATGCGGAGTTATGATGCGTTGAACAGGACACCAGAATGCTGAGGAACTCAGGGACTTGGTGAAAAATATACCTCCGCGAAAGTCAACGAGGGACGGAGGGATCCGGGAACGGGGCCGCATTTGGTTGGATGCGTGGGTGGATCTGATCCACCCCAACTCCGGCGATGACGACGGCGATTCCGGCGAGGGGCTCCAGCGAGGAGCTCCGGCGAGGAGGCACGGGAGAAGGCCGGGGAGGTCGGGGGCTCCCGGCCGGACGCGGCTCCGGCGGAGGAGCGCGGGAACCGAGGCGGCGACATGGGAAGCAGCGCGGGGGCGAAAGCACGGCCTCGGCTGGAACCGCCAGCGGCGACGGAGGCGGGCGGCGAAGGGCGGCGGGTCGATGGAGAAGCAGCGTGCGGCTATGACTTCAGCGATGGCCGGCGGAGAGAGGGCGGCGACCGGAGACGCCGGCAGGGACGAGGCCCGGCGAGGTCGGTCCGGCGGCGCACCGGCGGCGGGCAGACGGAGCTGGCGACAGGCGGGCACGGCGGCCTTCAGCTGGTGGCAGGGTTTCGCTCGGCAGCGACGGCGGAGACGGGCTCGCTGGAGCCGGATGGGCTCAACGGGCAGCGCGGTCATGAGGGGCGGCGGGAGGACAGGTGAAGCGGCGCCATTGGCCGGAGTGGCGGCGCGATAGCGTGGCGGCGGCTGATTCGCGGGGTGAGTGGAGGCTGGGCGTGTCCGTGGGATTGGACATGTCCGTGGCGGGAGGAGTTTGGCTAGGGTTTGACTGCTGAAAATTCGGGAGGTCACATATTTATAGGTAGAGGGAGCTAGGAGAGTCCAAATGAGGAGCGGTTTTCGGCCACACGATCGTGATCGAACGACCGAGCACATGGAGGGGGTTAGGATGGGTTTTGGGCCACTTTGGAGGGGTGTTGGGCTGCAAAGAGAAGGGGGCTTTTGCGGTTACTCGGTTAACCGTTGGAGTATCAAGCGACCTCCAAATGGCACGAAACTTGACAGGCGGTCTACCGGTGCTATACCAAGGCCGCTTGGCAAACCTCGGTCCATTCCGAGAACGTTTAACACCCGCACACGCAAAGAGGCAAAAGGGGAACGCCGGAGGACATAGGAGTGCCGGATTGCAAAACGGACAACGGGGAAAAAGCTCGGATGCATGAGATGAACACGAATGCAAAATGAGATGCACATGATGACATGATAAAATGCAACACGCAAGCAAATGACATGGCAACGACGGCGAAAAACTGGCGGACACCTGGCGCATCAAAACCGGGGCGTTACAGATGATTTCAACCGTGGCAAGAATCATGGCAAAGCAATGTGCTAGGAATCGGAGTTAAAGAGTAGCACAAAGAGTCAAGTTCATACCCTAATGCGGCAATGAACTTGCTACAGCGGCAACGGCGGGACAGAATGCCGTTAACGGCGGCGGAGACCAGCGGCTGGAGGTCACTGACGGCGAATAGGACGATCCGGAGACCCGAAGAGGCAGAGCAGGCTATGCGCGGGCGAAGGGTTTCGAATTTTTTCCAAAATTCGACCCGTGAGTATATATAGCATAACCCTGTCGGTCTGACCGAGTGGAATAGCTCGGTGGCACCGAGTTGCAAAACTGCAAGCAGTTACTGCAACTCGGTGTGACCGAAAAGTTCTAATCGGTTGCACCGAGGTTGAAAACCTAGATCAACTTAGTGATCTCAGTATGACCAAAAAGGGTGAATCGGTCAGACCGAAATGCACAAAGAGGTTTTGGAAGTTTAGGTCTATGACGAATCGGGGACTCCGAGTGCTCCTCACATAGAGTGGTTCGAATCTGACTTGATCAAACTTTGTGATGTAGCATGAATAGAGTTTGAGATGAGAAAAGCATAGATAGCTAGAGAAGGTTCTTAGGCATTCTTGTTCATCCACTTGGCAAAAGAAAGGAAACCAAACAATCAAAACAACAAGTGGATGTCCTCGAATGAGTAAAACATGCAACCAACATGCTCACACAATAAAATGGCAAATGAAATATGTGGCAAAGCATGAACAACCAATTCTAGCATCTATCAAGCAATTGGCGATGACTAGGTCATCTGTATATGAGTATATTGACTTAGGAGTCAAATGAGAACATTTGATCATAGGTCATACTCATCGTTTAAGCACAAGTGGGGTTACCACTTTTACATAAAGCATTGTTTTGTTCACACCACTAGAGTTGCTTTAGCTCAATTCTTAGAGTAAAGCTCCCCCTAGATGTGAGATCCCCCCTAAGAGGGATGAACTAACCTTGGGTTTTGTCGATGATGACTTCATGTAGGTGTTGAATATGTGGATGCTCAATGTTGATGTAGATCATTTGGAGCAATCCATTGGAGCGAGTTGCACTTTCAATACCTACACGGGTTAGTCCCACAAGGAACAAACAAGGATATCCATAGACATAGAGTGATGCATACACAAGATGATGTCCATGAAAGCATTAGGTTACCTTGTCCCTTGTCTTACCAACAAGAGGGTTTGTGACTCCTATAGTGCAAGATGTGGAAGTTGATTGCACTTGTCCTTGCCAAAATGATATGAGTGAAGTATGTTGGCGGAGTCACGCTCAAGAACTCTCTAGTTCTTCTTCTTTGGTATCCACATCATCTTGATGGGAATCCTTGGAGTTGTAGTTGTACTTGATGAAGTAGAACTTGATGTAGTCTTGGGAACCCACTTGACCATGGCCTTGGGAGATTCTTCAAATGCATCAATCTCCTCTTGAAGCTTGTCCTTGCCTTTTTGCTTGTGGTCTTGTGGTGGAAGATCATCTTGAGCTTGTGTCCCTTTGAAAGAAGTGGGATCATACTTCTCTTGTTGAGGAACAAACTTCGTCTTGGGGTATTGATCTTCTTCCCACTCAATTCCATTGGAATTGAACTTTTGTTCAAAACCAACACCTTGATTCTTCCGGTGCCTTCCTTGCTTGCGTACAATTTCCTCGAATTGCCTACTTCCGGCAAGGCTCTTGTAAACACCTTTATCTATAATTCCCTTTAATAAGCTATTTTCTTGCTCAAGTGTAACTTGGCTAAGAGAATCATTAGTGGAATCAAGAGAACTACTAGAAGCAACAACATTGGATTTAGCATGATTATTGTTACTACTAGAAGAAGAATATTTCTTGTTCTTGTTACTACACTTGAATTGTGGCATGTAAGTAGATAAGAGTAAACGCTTGGCAATGTAAGAAGAACTTTTCTTGCAAAGATAATCATTGATTGCCTTTAAAAACTCATGCTCTTGCTCAAGGTTGAGCTTTTCAAAGCGTAACTTCTCATGAGTCTTTAAAAGTTCTCGATGATCTTCTAAGATAGTTTCATGAGCTAACTTAAGAGTGTTTAGTTCTCTAATTAGGTGCTCAATCTTCTCCTTATCATTATCATTCGTTTTATCTTGATTAGCATGATTATTTGACGTTTCATCATAGTATTCATCACTAGAGTTGTCAACAAGTAAATCATCATCACCTAACAAGTCACATTCGTCACTATTGAAATCAACATACTCGGGGTGTGATACCATTGGGCCTTTAAGCATCTTCCAATTCCTTCATTTGGTGAGTCAAATATGTCGTAGGAGTTGGTTGACACAAGTGCTAGACCGGCAACACCTTCATCTTGAGTATATTCGGAGTCGGAGTGATAGCTTCTCTCAGAGTGATTGTCGGAGTCGGAGCCGGATACCCATCCACCAACATGAGCTTGATGTCTTCGTTTTGTGTAGCTCCTTGATGACTTGTCCTTCCTTTCCGAATCCTTGCTTCTCCGGGATGTTCTTCGTTCATAAAGATCATCTCTACTCCTTTCTCTTGATGGTGATTCTTCTCTTCTACTTCTTTTTGGAGAATCTTCCCTTCTTTTGTAGGGAGCCGTACACTCATTGGAATAGTGTCCGGGTCTTCCACAATTGTAGCAATTGCACTGACTAATAGAAGATCTTTTGTCATTGTAGGACCTTGACTTGGAACTTCTTTCCTTGCTTCTACTCTTGTAGAACTTGTTGAAGTTCTTCACCATTAGGCTCAATTCTTCATTGAAGGTTTGTTTCTCACTTGATGATGTGGGAGCTTCACATGAGGCTTTGTAAGCACCAGTTGACTTGTTGTGGAGCTCTTCCATATCCTTGAGTGACATCTCATGAGCAACAATTCTTCCAATGACTTTCGTTGGCTTGAGATCTTTGTAATTGGCACACGGTATCATATTTTCATTCCAAGGCTCTTAGGATCTTCTTGATGATGAATTTTTCGGTCATCTCTTCACTTACTAAACCGGCAATCTCATTTGTGATAAGATCAAGCCTAGAGTACATTTTAGCGACACCTTCACCATCCTTCATTTTGAACTTGTCAAGTTGACTTTGAAGTACATCCAATTTGGATTCCTTGACGGAGTCGGTACCTTCATGCATGTCAATAAAAGTATCCCAAATTTCCTTTGCATTCTCAACACGGCTGATTTTGCATTCTCAAGAAGATGGGGTTCGGGCAAGGATTGGTGGACCTTATTATGAAGTGTGTTACTACTATTAGATATCAGATCAAGATCAATGGAGTGCTAACAGAGCAGTTCAGCCCTTTCCGAGGTCTCCAACAAGGTGACCCCGCCTCTCCGTACTTATTTGTGATATGTGTTGAAGGGTTGTCCGCACTCATCCACGATGCAACAAGGCAGGTGTCGGTGTCAAAATTGGAGGATCTCGGGTAGGGGGTCCCGAACTGTGCGTCTAGGCAGATGGTAACAGGAGACGAGGGACACGATGTTTTTACCCAGGTTCGGGCCCTCTCGATGGAGGTAAAACCCTACGTCCTGCTTGATTAATATTGATGGTATGGGTATTACAAGAGTGGATCTACCACGAGATTAAGGAGGCTAAACCCTAGAAGCTAGCCTATGGTATGATTGTTGTAATGTATGTTGTCCTATGGACTAAAGCCCTCCATTTTATATAGACACCGGAGGAGGCTAGGGTTACACAGAGTCGGTTATAATGGTAGGAGATCTACATATCCGTATTGCCAAGCTTGCCTTCCACGCCAAGGAAAGTCCCATCCGTACACGGGACGGAGTCTTCAATCTTGTATCTTCGTAGTCTTGGAGTCCGGCGGATAATGATAGTCCGGCTGTCGGACACCCCTAGTCGAGACTCCTCGGTAGCCCTGAACCAGGCTTCAATGGCGATAAGTCTGGCGCGCATAATGTTCGGCCTTGCAAAGCGGGTTCCTCCCTTGAATAATCCAGAGAAGATCATGAACACCGGTATAGTGTCCGGCTCGCAAAATAAATTCCACATTCCACCGTAGAGAGAATAAAATGTACACTTAGTTCAATCTGGCGGCGTATTATGCGGCGTGACATCACACCGCTACCAAGCCTTTGTTGAATTGTTTTTACTATACCACCAAAGACGTTTAGCGGCGGTTTCAGCACGTCTTGTCGAGCGAGATCGTGTTCCCCTTATTCGGGATTCTCATCAATACGGACGTGGGTAACCCAACGCGCCATTGATGGTGGCGCTTGGGAGATAAGCGAGTTTTACCGGGCGGTGGGGGACGCGGTTTAGATCCACCTATATATAAGGGATAAGATTCACCTTCTCACCTCGCCTTCTTCCTCCTTTGCTTATCCATCTCCGCACACTCAAGCTCCAACGCCCAAGCTCGCGCATCTCGCCTCGACCTTCTCCGAATATGTCCGGAGCGGGAGGCAAATGGTTGGCCTCCACCGCTAAGGAGGAGGACATCACCAAGCTGCGCAGCGCCGGATACCTATCCAGCGATATCGCGCATCGGCTGCCCGACGAGGGGCAGCTCGTCCCTACCCCTGGGCCTCATGAGAGGGTCGTCTTCCTCCCCCACTTCCTCCGTGGACTGGGCTTTCCGCTCCATCAATTTGTCCGGGGGCTCATGTTTTACTACGGCCTGGATTTCCACGATCTGGTGCCGAACTTCATCCTCAACATCTCGGCATTTATCGTCGTGTGCGAGGCCTTCCTCTGCATCCGGCCCCACTTTGGCCTGTGGCTCAAGACCTTCAACGTCAAGCCGAAGGTTGTGAAGGGCATGCAAGCGGAATGCGGAGGCGCCATGTTGGGCAAATTGCCCAACGTTCCTTGGCTCGAAGGGACCTTTGTGGACTCCGTCAAGGGGTGGCAATCGGGGTGGTTCTACATCACCGAGCCGCGCAAACCTACATGGGCGGCGGCCCCCGAGTTTAGATCTGGCATCCCCACGCAGCTCACCTCACGGAAAAGAAGGGCTTGCGGTGGGGCAATCCGTGGAGGTGGCGGGACTCGAGCCTGCATCAAGAAGATGGTGAGCAATAGGCTCGGGCTCGTCGGCGTGGTCCAAGTCATGCTCATCCGGCGGATCCTCCCATGCCAAACGGGCATTCAATTTGTGGGAGTTCAATCCGGAACAGCACCGAGCGCTAAGCGGGCTCTTCGATACAACATACGAAGGTGCACGGAGGTGCTGTTCAAAGGCGCCAAGCCCCTGCATCATGACGGAAGACCACGGATTCAGCTCGCGATATCAAGCGGCGAGGTAAGTGATTCAACCCCATTACGGGACACTTGTGATAATTAAATTGACTCGGTGAGGTTTCATTCTGCCTTCCTTTGACAGGAATGGATGGAGAAGGCCAAGCTGCTTATCAGCCCGACCCCATGCGAAGACCAGTGGGCGCCCGCTTAGCAGGGCTGCTGGTTCGGCACCGCATGTGGTGCGGAGAAGAAAACCAAGAAGGTGGCAGCGGACTCGAAAGAGTTCCCAGAATCGAGCGTCGACGACGGCGAGGACTCCTCCACGAAGATGAGGAGGAGGAGTATTCCCTCCGGAGGAGAGAAGAAGAGGAAGGCTTCCCCAATCGGGGAGGCGAAGGGTCAAGAGGGGAGAACTATCCCCGGACAGTTTGCCAACACCAGCGGTGGCGAGGATGAGTGGCCTCCAAGGGCAAAGCGTCCGGCAAGATCGTAAATATCCGGATCCTTGATGTGTAATTTCTTTTATGTCGCGTAGTGTCCTTCTAATGCCGCGTTACATCCGTAGTCCGGCCGATGATGATCTTCCCGCTTCATCAAGCGGGTCATTGGCCCGTCGGATGTGGACTCACTTCCGACCGCCACTACCCCCGTGGCGAAGACGCCGAGGTGGGATCGAGAGGACCCATCGGAGGAGGCTCGGGCGCCGTCGAGCAGCCTCCGGACTTTGTGCCGGACTCTACGCCGGAACCCGCAGTGGTTCGAGTCCGCAAGCGCCCTTCGAAAGGAGGGCAGGACCGTGACGCCGGCGGCCTCCGCCCAACCGGGCGCCGGATAACTGTTGAGGCGCTTAAAGGCACTTCCATCGAGGAAGAACACCGCACTATCATGAGTGCGGTGATTGAAAGGTCCGGCTCGCTAAGGCGGGTGACCGAAAGCTCGCAGCAGCCTTCTAACGAGGCTTTGAGGTAAGAAGTTAAACTTATGTAATGTAATACCGCATAGGCGGTAGCCCACGATGCTCGGTTCGGTGTTGGAAAGAAAAGCGAACCGAGGATCTAACAAGATATCGTGAGGTTGCCTAAAATATGTCAATATGGGTTTGCAGGCTGCGCTGCTTGACCTCTGCCGCACTAACGGCGGAGGTCGATGTCTTGAAGAAGGATCTCGGCGGTGCGAGCAAGAGCTCGGCCATGCCAAGAGGCAGCTCGAGGAAAAAGAAGGTGAGTAACACCACTTTGAATTAGTACCTTCTGAAAAGGGTTTGGTTGCAATAAAATTAACAAGGATAATGTGGGTATTGCGGGGCCACTAACGAGGTGGCAGCCACGAAGGAGGCTGTGTCCGTGGCAACGAGCAGCAGTGTGGCTGAACGGGCAGAGCGAGAAAAACAGGAGGCACGGGTGGCGGAAGTGCGGCAAGAGCTCCGGGCTCTCATGGAGAAGCATGAGAGTTTGGGCGTGACTCAAAGACTCGAGAGTCCGAGCTTGCCTCGGCTCTCGAAAGTGCTAAGTCCGCCAAGGCCGAGGCCCTTCAGGAGGTTGAGGACATAAAGAAGATAGCGGCGGGTAAGGCATTTTTCATGCAAAGCAGGCATGTTAATGTGAACTACCTGACACTTAACCGCATTCGGAGCTCTCCAGGGGCGTTTGCCGATCTGCCGCGTAGTGCGTCTGATGCCGCCGCATTCTATCATGGCGAGGAGGGGAGCTCGAAGGAGAAGGTCTTCTGGTCTCAGTATGCTGAGGCCGGCCATCCGGTGCCCCCAAGCGACCAGCTGAAGCAGCTGGTCGAACTCCACAAGGTAGCTGAGGAGGCCATGAAGGGCCTCATAGTCCAGCTGTGGCCTGGACATGCCATGCCTGGGAGCTACTTTGGCCTTGTGCGACGGCTGGTGGATGCATGCCCTTGCCCGCACAAAGGTGAACTGGGGCAAGTTGGATGCGGAGAAGCTTCTCATGGATCCACCGCCACCGGGCAGGGAGTATCGTAGTCCGGAGAAGTATTATAAAATTGTCCTGAAGGGAGCCTGCAATATTGCAGATGAGTGCTCTCGAAATGTAATCTTTGAGTGAACTCGCTATGTATTTATCCTGTGCGCTGAAAACTTCGTTCATATGCGCCATGAGCAACACTTGTTTAATTTAAAATATTACCTTTTGTGCGGCCGTTTATAAAATCTGAGAGATGGCAAGTCGTTGGCTTCAGCCCCCAAGCCGCGAGTGCTAGGGTGTTCGGGATAAACATGAGCACTCTTGTTCCCATTGTTGGGTCCATCGAGGGAGGCGCTCAACACAACGAACAAGGCAACCGGACTTATAATGCTTGAACACTCTCACTTAGCCATAGAATTCTATAATTTTAAATTTCGGTGAAGCCCCTGGTATTCGGAAGACCAAATCTGGGGCGCTATCCACGCCTTCTTCGGACATTGTCCGGAACTTCGCTCGAAGCGGCGTGAGTCTTTAAGGACCCGAAAAAACCTCTCGAACAGCGACCAGTCTCTCGCCTTATCATGCCGGTCAGTTTTAGCTTTCTCCATCGAGGCGCTCGCCCGGCTCAACCGGGCGCAATCGCAGTGGTTCTCCAGTGCCACCTTAGCCGACGGAGCGGGCGTAAGGCACCAAAACATGGGGCCAGGCAAACCCAACTATTGACCCAAGACATGATTGGAGCCGATTCATATAATGCTATAAGTTCGGGTGCCGCACTTGTGAAAGTGTTGGACTTATCACACCATAGAGTGGGAACATAAGCCCCGGTGTATTATGCCGTACCAAAATATCTGGTGCGGATGTCATATAATGAGCATATATATATGAAAGGTAATGCAATTGCGATCATAAAGGTGCTGCATTATTTATGAAAGAAAAGTCTGCTTGTAGAGCGGTGATACAAATAGTCTTGGTAAGCAAGGGATTTGGACTAAATAAACATGTCCCCTCGAGGATGAGCTGCGGACTTGGTGTATATAATCGAATTTAATGCTCGTAATTGAGACCACCTGAGTGTTCGTCGCGGCCTTCTTTAGTCCCTGACTGTTGCATCATGAGTTCGGCAGGTTTGCCGCCGGACAGGGCTTCTAGTTAACAGAGTCCTGTGTACAAAAAGGGAGAAAAAATAATAAATAAATAAAAAAAAGAGAGGCACATTTGCGAGCCCCCGGTGTGGTCGAACCGCACTCTGGGTCCGTTGCGCTCGTGCCCCCTCCCCTGTGCCCATGGTATCTCCAAAGCGTAATGATGTACGCGGAGTGTTATTCTTGCGATCATGCGCGGGCGATGGTTGGGGCCGCATTGCTACGCGTGCTCTGATCGCGCCAGGTGGTCTTGGTTGGCATTGCTCCGGGCGCGCTTTGCTGTATCCGGCCGTTTAACAGCCGGACTCGAGAATTGCCTTAGAAGGCTGCTCTGTACTTCTGCCGCGAGAGCCGTTGTATGTTCCTCCGTTCGGAGGGAGCGTTCCGTATTCCCATTGACCGTGATGACTCCACGAGGGCCTGGCATCTTGAGCTTTAGGTATGCATAGTGCGGCACCGCGTTGAATTTTGCAAACGCGGTTCGTCCGAAAGCGAGCGTGATAGCCGCTCGCGAACGAGACTATGTCGAAGATTAACTCTTCGCTCGGAAATTATCCGGGATCGAAGACCACTTCGGTGTGGTGAGCACTGCTGATTGGCTTCCACTCTGGTATGACACCTTTAAAGGTTGTCTTTGTAGGTTTAATCCTTGATGGGTCTATGCCCATTTTATGCACTGTATCCTGATAAAGCAGGTTCAGGCTACTGCCGCCGTCCATCAGGACTCTCGTGAGGTGAAATCCATCAACGATTGGGTCTAAAACCAATGCGGCGAATCCGCCATGGCGTATGCTGGTCGGATGGTCTCTTCGATCGAAAATGATCGGACAAGAGGACCATGGGTTGAACTTTGGGGCGACTGGCTCCATCGCGTAGACGTCCCTGAGTGCGCGTTTCCTTTCCCTCTTGGGTATATGGGTCGCGTATATCATATTCACCGTCCGCACTTGTGGGGAAAACCTTCATCCTCTGTTGTTCGTGGCGGGTCTCTTCCTCGTCGTCGCTGTTTAGCCCCTTGTCATTGTTTTCGGCAATTAATTTGCCGGCCTGCATGAACACCCAACAATCTCTATTGGTGTGGTTAGCTGGCTTTTCAGAGGTGCCATGTATCTGGCATAAGCGGTCGAGTATTCGATCCAGATTTTACGGACCCGGAGTGGTTCTTTTGAATGGCTTCTTCCGCTGACCGGGTTTAGAACCTCGGAATCCGGCGTTGACTGCCGTATCCTCCTTATCGTCGCCGTTAATGCGGTGCTTGTTTTTGTTTCGACGTGACCTACCATTGTTGTCCTTAGTATCCGGACTGCCAGAATTTTTACGGAGATTGTTGCTGCGGGCTAGCCAGCTGTCCTCTCCCGCGCAAAAGCGGGTCATTAACGATGTGAGGGCTGCCATGGATTTTGGCTTTTCCTGCCCCAGGTGCCGGGCTAGCCATTCGTCCCGGATGTTATGTTTGAAGGCTGCAAGGGCCTCTGCATCCGGACAATCGACGATTTGATTTTTCTTCGTCAAGAACCGTGTCCAGAATTGTCTGGCCGATTCGTCTGGCTGCTGAATGATGTGGCTTAGGTCATCGGCATCTGGTGGTCGCACATATGTGCCTTGGAAGTTATCAAGGAATGCGGCCTCCAGGTCTTCCCAACACCCAATTGACTCTGCGGGCAAGCTGTTAAGCCAATGCCGAGCTGGTCCTTTAAGCTTGAGTGGGAGATACTTGATGGCATGGAGATCATCGCCGCGGGCCATATGTATGTGGAGAAGATAGTCTTCGATCCAAACCGCGGGGTCTGTTGTGACATCGTAAGATTCGATGTTTATGGGTTTAAACCCTTCGGGGATCTGATGATCCATTACTTCGTCAGTGAAGCATAGCGGGTGTGCGGCGCCTCTGTATTGAGCAATATCGCGACGTAGCTCGAGAGAGCGCTGTCTGCTGTACTCGGCCCAGCCAGGGTTATTGTATCCGGCGCGACGGTATTCGTCGTGGGTCGTAGGGTGCCCACGTGATCCATAGATGGATCTGGATTGCCTTGCTTTGTCCTCCAATATGTCTCGCAAGTCCGGCGCGTTCCCTCTTGGCCGTACTTTTGGAGCAATGCGGGGTATGGTCTTGGTGGGGGCCTGGATGCCTCTGTCACGACCACGGGGTGGTCGATCAGCCATATCGTGCGCTGGTGATGGAGGTATGTATGCTTCCTCCTCTAATCAGGGGAGGAGCTCGCGTCTTGGGTAACTTTTGGAGGGACGTTCGAGTTTATACTCTTCGGTCGCGAGGACCTCGGTCCATCGATCGGCCAGCAGTCTGATCAGCTTGAAGTTGTTCTTGCTTTTCTTTAGGCTGTTTCTTTGTGGGGATAAGCTGCGCTGAAGCGCTCTTGTTCGACAGGATCCTCGGGCACGACGAATTCGTCATCGTTGAGGCTTGCCGTCTTGGAGGGATGCATATAGTTGTGATCCTCAACCTCTTAAATCTGCCGCCCCCTCATGAGGGCTTGCTACGCCTCCCCTGCGCTGAGTCTTCTTTGGGGGATTGTCTTCGACGCTCTCGAGTGTTATTATCTCTGTGCGGAATCTCCATTCTTCTTTGTGGCGAGATTTAGAGCGCGCCACGACGCCCGGCGTTTGGGCTGCTTCTTTAAAAGTGCGCCTCCATGCTTTCTTCGCCATCCTCGTCTTTTGGGGTGTCCACCATGTATATGTCGATGACGAGGTGGTCTTCGGTGCCTGTAGGCGCTGGTTCTGTTAAATCTCGGCATAAATCGTCCATGGCGTCGATGTCTTGAGTCGTAGTCTAGCATGTCGGTTAGATCATCTCTGATGGCTACAAAGTGGGTGGTGGGTGGGTTCTGAATTTCTTCGTCGTCCGTACCCCAACCATCCTGGCCATAGTCCGGCCAGGACTCTCCTGATAGCGAGAGATGCTTTAGTGAATTCAGGATATCGCCAAAAGGCGAGTATTGAAAGATGTCTGCGGCGGTGAATTCCATAACCGGCGCCCAATCCGGATCGATTGGTAGGGGCGCGGGAGGTTCGGAGTCCGCGAGGAGTCCGGCACCTCGTAACCACGAAGTTCGCGAGGGACAAGATCGGTGTTGGCTCCATCGCCGTGGATGTTGAAGCCCCTGTGGCGTCTATCCACCGCCCTTGATCTGGGCGATCGGCTCCGGGCTAATGGCGAAGCGGATCCGTGTCGCGCCACCAAGGCACTTTGTTGGCGGCAGAGCTAGATCATGCCCATCGTTCTGAAGGCGGCACGCTTGGTGTGGCTCGAGTCCGTCGAAGATCAAGTCTCCGCGGACATCGGCCGTGAAGTTTAAGCTTCGAATCGACTGACGGCGGGCGTAGCTTCGATCTGCTCGGATGGCCAAGTGAATTGGCCCGCAATGCGGCCGCCCGAATCTGAAGATCTGTCCGGGAGAAAAGTCTCACCGACAGCGTTTTTGGTTGAAGATGCCATCAAGCCTATCGGTGACGATACGGAGGAACTCTCAATGAAAGCACCAATGTCGGTGTCAAAACCGGCGGATCTCGGTAGGGGTCCCGAACTGTGCGTCTAGGCGGATGGTAACAGGAGGCGAGGGACACGATGTTTTTACCTGAGTTGGGCCCTCTCGATGGAGGTAAAACCCTACGCCCTGCTTGATTAATATTGATGGTATGGGTATTACAAGAGTGGATCTACCACGAGATCAAGGAGGCTAAACCCTAGAAGCTTGCCTATGGTATGATTGTTGTAATGTATGTTGTCCTACGGACTAAAGCCCTCCGGTTTATATAGACACCGGAGGAGGCTAGGGTTACATAGAGTCGGTTACAATGGTAGGAGATCTACATATCCGTATTGCCAAGCTTGCCTTCCACGCCAAGGAAAGTCCCATCCGGACACGGGACGGAGTCTTCAATCTTGTATCTTCGTAGTCTTGGAGTCCGGCGGATAATGATAGCCCGGCTGTCCGGACACCCCCTAGTCCAGGACTCCATCAGCAGGGGAGACTAAGTGGTGTGAAGATTTGTCCTGCAGCTCCGGTTGTCTCCCACCTATTTTTTCGCGGATGACTCACTCCTGCTGATGAAGGAAAACCAGCAAGAAGCGTCTGAGCTCAAATATGTGCTTGATCTGCATGAAAACTGCTCGGGGCAGTGCATCAACATTTAGAAGTCGGCCCTAATGTTCAGCCCGAACACCCCAAATGATTGCCGAGCGGATGTAAAGGGAGCTCTTGAAATCCAAAGTGAAAATTGGAATGACAAATACCTTGGCCTTCCTGTGCATGTTGGCAGATCGAAACGAAGGGCATTTGCACGTCAAGGGGGTTGTCGCTGGAAAGGTGTATGGCTGGCAGGAGTGGCTGATTGCAAAGGTAGGCAAAGAGTTGTTGGTGAAGGCAGTGGCCCAAGCTATCCCCACATATGCTATGTCCTGCTTCTACCTGACAAAAACCTTCTGCGAGAAGATCAGCTCCCTCATTGGAAATTACTGGTGGAGCCAGCAGGACAAGAATAATGCGATGCACTGGATCAGCTGGGAAAAACTCACAATGCCTAAGGCCCAGGGCGGCCTTGGGTTTAGAGATATGAATAGCTTCAATGTTGCTATGCTTTCCCGTTAGATATGGAGAGTCATACAATGCCCAGGAAGCCTATGCGCACAGATTTTGAAGGCCCGCCACTTCCCAAACACACATGTACTTGATGCCTCACCGAGGGATGGGATTCCTATACCTGGAGAAGTCTTTTGCATGGCCTTGAGATTATCAAACAGGGATACATTTGGCGAGTTGGGGACGGGTCCAATGTTCGGATTTGGAGTGATCCATGGATACCAAGACCGTGGTCACGCCAGATTATCACTCCGAGAGGGGGTAACTTGTTAGAGTATGTTTCTGAGCTCATTTCTCTAATCACCGATGCATGGGACGAGCAATTGGTTCAAGACACCTTTTGGCCAGATGATGCCCGCTACATATTGCAAATTCCATTACGGGAAGGGTATCTGATTTCATTGCCTGGCAATTTGATAGCAAAGGGCAACATTCAGTGAAGAGTGCATATAAGCTCCATGTGCAAATGGGTAAACTAGCTACAAATGGCGGTATTGGCCACAACTCTGGAAATGTTGGTAATCTGAATTCGTGTGAGGATGATTCCTGGAGGAGACTATGGAGAATACCATGCCCCAAGAACATCCATATGTTTGTATGGCGGCTCAAGCATGAATCTTTGGCCTTCCGGACAAATGTGCAGAGGAGAGGCATTCCTATAGAAGATACAAAGTGTCTTTTCTGTGGTAGAGCTGACGAGGACGGAGCACATCTGTTCATACACCACAAATCAATCAAGCCTGTGAGGAGGGAGCTTGGGCTGGATAGCACTAGAACGCGGCTGGAGGAAATCACGTCAGTACATGTGATGCTCGACTTCCTTCGGGGCCTGGAGGAGAGGACCCATGTCCTAATCTTTACGACCTGGTGGTTGTGGTGGAATGACAAGAACAAAGTCCGGGAGGGGGAGCGGCCATTGACTGCCAGTGAGATTGTGCGCCATGCACGGGTGCGTGTGATCGAGTATGCTGAAGCCTTTTTACTGTTAGGCAAAATAAAGGGTGCTACAGACAGATGGTGGGCTCCGGGAGATGATATGATCAAAATCAATGTGGATGGTGCCTTTACACTAGGCGACTCATTCACGGGATGGGGCGTCGTGGCAAGAGACAGACGGGTTATGTGGCCGCCCGCGCAGGGCGCCAGGACCACGTCTAGGATGCTTTCGGCGCTGAAACTCACGCGATATCACAGGCCATTGCCCTTGCCGCCGACCTGGGAATGACACGGGTGATTTTTGAGACTGATTGCCAGCTTTTGGTGGATGCACTTGATCTTCGCAAAGTAGACTCGTCGGCTTATGCTGCGGTGATAGAGGACTGAGAATTTCAGCTGAAGCTCTGGTTCGCGCACCACGAAATCATGTACTGCAATCGTGGGACTAATTCTGTCGCACATGAACTAGCTAAGCTAGGTCGTATGTGTCAGTGTCCTGGACTTGGGGGTATCCAGTCCTGCCTGCCTGTGGCCCACCACGTGGCTCCATCAATGGCCTGGTATGGCCCAGCTTCAACAACAACACAACAAGACCCTCGCGAGGGGCCAAGCCTCGCAAGGCGGACAACGCCGAGACCCCAGAAGGAGTTGGCCTCCTCAGGAGGGCTCCTGAGGGGCGGAGAGATCTATGCAGCGACCTCATGAGGTTCAGCTGACGTGAGCCATGACGACCAAGGCCAGGCGGGCGCCAGGAGGGCGCCAGGCGGGCGCAGAGCGCAGGTTTCCTCTTCGGTGCAAGGAAGGCAAGCCACAGTCGCGGAGTCCCGAGGAGTCAACCAAAGGTTTCCATTCTAGTGAAACAAGACCGAGACCGCCAGGACGGCAGGATGGAGGTCATCACCGAGCCCACCACAGTGTCATAGCCAGAGGCTTTTCGCAGGCAAAGACTACTTTTGTCAGGATAGACTGTACTGCTTGTCCCCTTTCAAATCCTACCGTTGTGGAATCCCTTCCCTCTCATATTTGGGAGGAGGACCAAGGCACCATATATAGGGCTTAGCCACCACCATAGAGGAGGATCGATTCCTTCCAAAGCAACACACCAGCTCAAGAACACCTCACCTCCTGAGGCTTGTTCGTCCCTGTACTAGTTCATCTATAGCCCCTCGAGGCAATCCACCACACCACACTAGAGTAGGGTATTACACCACAACCGTGGCCTAAACTAGTATAAATCTCTGTGTCTTTGTGTTTCCGTGAGCTCTTCGTGCTAGGCTAGGGAGGATCATGAGTGGGCAGGCTGGGCAGGTTGAGATCTCCGAACACACCCTAGTGTTCGAACCTCTCATGGGTTGCTGGATCCCGAAATCCGACATTTGGCGCACCAGGTAAGGGTGTGTTGGAATCTTCTTCCTCGACCTCCAGATCGTGCCACTGACCCGTATGGCAGGCGCTCCTCCGTCGGCCTCATCGACGCGCGAAGCACCGGGGCTGCGCTGCTTTGCCCTCCCCCTGCGGCAAGTGCAGTGGCTGCACAAGTTCCGACCAGAGATGCCACCGCGCTATGACGGCGCGGCGGATCCAGCCCCCTTCCTTCAGGCATACGAGGAAGCGGTTTGGGCAGCTGGTGGAGACGACAAGGTGAAAGCCAACTGGTTCCCCATGGCCCTCACAGGTGCGTTGCGTGCTTGGCTGCTCAACCTGCCGGCATCTTCTGTGGCCTCCTGGGAGGAGCTGCGTGACCTCTTCCTCGCCCACTATGCGGCGCCGGTGCCCCCGGTCGTCGCAGCTCTCCTGGGCGGCTCGCGGGGACCACCATCCGGCTGCCACGTCAAGCAGTTCTACCGGCAGGCAGGCAACACTCAGGCGGGCTCGGGGCTCCCCCAAGCTAGACGGCGCCACAAGCTGACCTCGCCTTTGGCCCCGAAGATCACCCTGCTGCCACGATGGGAGCGGGCACGCTCCCGATGCTCTGCACCCCCACCATCTACCACATGGCGATCACCAAGAGCCTCATCGACAGCGGAGCTGGCCTCAACGTGCTCTCCCCGGAGGCGTTCGGCCTGCTCCATGTACCGCCCAGCCGGCTCTGCCCCTCCAAGCCCTTCTCTGGAGTTGGAGATGATTCTACCAGGCCCCTGGGGCAGATCCGCCTCGCCGTCACCTTTGGGAGACAACTACCGCACCGAGCTCGTCGACTTTGACATCGCCAAGATCAACCTGACGTATGATACGTCTCCAATGTATCTATAATTTATGAAGCATTCATGCTATTTTATTATCTGTTTTGAATGATTATGGGCTTTATTATAAACTTTTATATTACTTTTGGGACTAACCTATTAACCGGAGGCCCAACCCATATTGCTGTTTTATTGCCTGTTTTGGTATTTCGAAGAAAACGAATATCAAACGGAGTCCAAATGGAATGAAACCTTCAGCAGCGTGATTTTTTGGAAGAATATGATCCTGGAGACTTAGAGTTCACGTCAGAAGATCCTTGAGGAGGCCCGGAGATAGAGGGGCGCTCCCCCTACTGGGCGTGCCCCCTGTCTCGTGGGCCCCTCGAGCACTCCCCGACCGACTTCTTTCACCTATATAGTCCCACGTACCCTAAAAACATCCATGGAGAAGATAGATCGGGAGTTCCACCGCCGCAAGCCTCTATAGCCACCAAAAACCTCTCGGGAGCCCATTCCGGCACCCTGCCGGAGGGGGAACCCATCACCGGTGGCCATCTTCATCATCCCGGCGCTATCCATGATGAGGAGGGAGTAGTTCACCCTCGGGGCTGAGGGTATGTACCAGTAGCTATGTGTTTGATCTCTCTCTCTCTCGTGTTCTCTCTATGGCACGATATTGATGTATCGCGAGCTTTGCTATTATAGTTGGATCTTATGATGTTTCTCCCCCCTCTACTCTCTTGTGATGAATTGAGTTTTCCTCTTGAAGTTATCTTATCGGATTGAGTCTTTAATGATTGAGAACACTTGATGTATGCCTTGCCGTGTTTATCTGTGGTGACAATGGGATATCATGTGCCACTTGATGTATGTTTTGGTGACCAACTTGCGGGTTACGCCCATGAACCTATGCATAGGGGTTGGCACATGTTTTCTTGACTCACCGGTAGAAACTTTGGGGCACTCTTTGAAGTACTTTGTGTTGGTTGGATGAATTTGAGATTGTGTGATGCATATCGTATAATCATGCCCACGGATACTTGAGGTGACAATGGAGTATCTAGGTGACATTAGGGTTTTGGTTGATTTGTGTCTTAAGGTGTTATTCTAGTACGAACTCTTTAATAGATCGATCCGAAAGAATAACTTTGAGGTGGTTTCGTACCCTACCATAATCTCTTCGTTTGTTCTCTGCTATTAGTGGCTTTGGAGTGACTCTTTGTTGCATGTTGAGGGATTGTTATATGATCTATCTATGTTATTATTGTTGAGAGAACTTGCACTAGTGAAAGTATGAACCCTATGCCTTGTTTCCTATCATTGCAATACCGTTTACGCTCACTTTTATCATTAGTTACCTTGCTGTTTTTATATTTTTAGATTACAAATACCTATATGTACTATCCATATTGCACTTGTATCACCATCTCTTCGCCGAACTAGTGCACCTATACAATTTGCCATTGTATTGGGTGTGTTGGGGACACAAGAGACTCTTTGTTATTTGGTTGCAGGGTTGTTAGAGAGAGACCATCTTCATCCTACGTCTCCCATGGATTGATAAACCTTAGGTCATCCACTTGAGGGTTTGCTACTGTCCTACAAACCTGTGCACTTGCAGGCCCAACAACGTCTACAAGAAGAAGGTTGTGTAGTAGACATCAAGCTCTTTTCTGGCGTTGTTGCCAGGGAGGTGAGTGCTTGAAGGTATATCTTTAGATCTTGCTATCGAATCTTTTTGTTTCTTGTTTTATCACTAGTTTAGTTTATAAAAGAAAACTACAAAAAATGGAGTTAAGTTTGTCTCATACGCTTCCTCTTTTTAATATCTTTCGTGAGTATGATGGAAAGGAAAATTGTGCTCAAGTGCTAGAAGAAGAATGCATTAAAATGCTTGGTACTAAATCTTTGAATGATGAGCATGATTGCAATGTTGTTAGTATGAACTCTTTGAATATCCATAGTACTAATGATGATTGCACTAGTTATGATGAAAATGTCTCTTATAAGCATGTTGATTTTTGCAGAGTAGAATGGGTTTGCACGGACACACCAAATACAGAAAATAGATATTGCAAGAGGCATAAGTATTTAAAAACTAAAGGTTTACAAGAAAGGCTTGATGATTGTGCTGAAAGATTCAATATTTTTTGTGCCCCTTGTGAACTTTGCAATGAACGTGGTCATTTAAATCTCCAATGCAAATTGTTTCATGATCGAATCGTGTCCAAAAATTGTGATAACTCGATTACCCTTGGGCACCATAAAGAGCTTAGTCTTCTTTTGGGGTATGAAGAAATGAAACGTATAACTGAGGGTATTCCAAAATTTAATCTTGATAGATTTCTTGATTTTGGTCTAGAGGATATTTATATGTTTTGTGCGGTGAATTGCATTGAAAACCCTTATATTGCCAATTACATAAAGAAAAGAAAGCAAACAGAAGATGAAGATAATGCTAATGAAAGGGAAGAGACTTCCCAATATCCTCCTATTATTTCTTATGATGAATTAGGTAACGAGGAGGAGCTTTCTATTCAACCAATCTCATCAATAAGGAGCTTAAAGAGGAAGGTTGAACCCACACATAATGTGAAGAAGAAAAAGAAAAGAAGGAGCAACAAAGGTAGAAAGGTATCCCTCCCAAATGATGTTGCTCCTACTACTCATTGTGATGATGATAATTGCTATACTATTGGTGCTATCCATATTTTTAATGATGAGAGTGATTATGCTTATGATATGAAAGGGCCCAAGCTTGGGGAAGCTATGTTTGATAAGGATGAAATATTTGAGAATATATTTGCTGAAATTAATGTTTGTCCCAAGCTTGGGGATGCTATGTTTAATGAAGATGATATTTTTAGCATCCCAAGTTTTTATATGAAAAGTTGTTATGATGATAGCATGCCTCCTACTTATGATGATTATATTGATGAAAGTGGGTTTGGAAGAGTGTCAACTTTAGGAAGTAGTGATCCCACTATTTTGGAGGATGTTGAATTTTATTTTGATGAATACGAAAGTGGATTTGGAAGAGTGTCAACTTTATTTAGTGATTCCACTACCTTGGGAGAGGTTTCAATCGATTATGATGAGAACGAATTTGCTACTTATGATGATTATTGTGATGAAACGTATGCTATAAAAAGTAGTGATGATTATATTTACAAATCTTGTCATGATTATGATTACCCTTTTTCTGAACATTACTCTTTTAATGTAACAATTTTTAGTGTTCAAGTCTCTTATGATACTCCCGCTATTCCGAATGAGGAGAATTTTGCTTATGTGGAGAGTAGTAAATTTTCTATGCTTGTAGATCATGAAAGGAATGCTTTAGGTGCTGGTTGTAATGTTGATTTTATTCATGAGGCTACTGAAAATTATTATGAGGGAGGAATATATGCTTGTAGGAATTGCAATAATGTCAAGTTTCCTCTCTATGTGTTGAAAATCTTGAAGCTATGCTTGTTTTACCTCCCTATGCTAGTTGATTATTGTTCCCATAAGTTGTTTGCTCACAAAATCCCTATGCATAGGAAGTGGCTTAGGCTTAAATGTTCTAGTCATATGCTTCATGATGCTTCCATTATGTTTCAATTCTTATCTTTTATGTGAGCATCATTGTCATCATCATGCCTAGCTAGAAAGGCATTAAAGGAAAGCGCTTGTTGGGAGACAACCCAATATTTATCCTTACTGTTTTTGTGTGTCCACATGATTATGCTACTGTAGTAATCATGTTCTATAGCTTTTGATTCAATAAAGTGCCAAGTAAGACCTTTAGGATAGCTTACGATGATAGTTGTGTTGATCCTGCTGAAAATCGGAAACTTTTGCACCCAGTAAATTAGTTTTGTTAATTCACAGAAACGTGATCTTGATCTTATTATATTTGATCTGCATTGTTACACAAATTGCTTAGGATTTCCTAATTTAGTAGGATTTTTGGAGTTCCAGAAGTATACATTTGATACAGATTACTACAGACTGTTCTGTTTTTCACAGATTCTGTTTTCTGTGTGTTGTTTGCTTATTTTGATGCATCTATGGCTAGTATTAAGTGATATGAACCATAGATAAATTATAATACAGTAGATATTAAACCAATATGAATTTAGAATGAGTTCATTACAGTACCTATGTGGTGGTTTTATTTTCTTATACTAACGGAGCTTACGAGTTTTCTGTTGAGTTTTGTGTTGTGGAGTTTTCAAGTTTTGGGTAAAGATTCGATGGACTATGGAATAAGGAGTGGCAAGAGCCTAAGCTTGGGGATGCCCAAGGCACCCCAAGGTAATATTCAAGAATAGCCAAAAGCCTAAGCTTGGGGATGCCCCGGATGGCATCCCCTCTTTCGTCTTCGTTCATCGGTGACTTTACTTGGAGCTATACTTTTATTCACCACATGGTATGTGTTTTGCTTGGAGCATCATTTTATTTTATTAGTATTTGTTTGCTGTTATTGATATTAATGTTTTTCATCTTTAGTTTCAATAAAAATGTCAATGATAGCCTTTACCATGCTTATTTTGCTAGTATACATGTTGCTGTTTGAAAACAGAAAGTTTACTGCTGTTGCAAAAATTCCCTAGAAAAGTCAGAGCATGATATAATGTTGAAACTTTTTGAATAATGAGATCTGATAAATTTATTACAGTGGGAATTTTATTTCATAATTTTTGGAGTTAGGGAAGTATGATGAATCTTGCATTCTTTACTGACTGTACTGTTTTGACAGATTGCTGTTATGTTTGCATTGTTTGCATATGTTTGCTTGTTTAATGATTCTATTTGAGGATAGGAGTAGTAAATATGCAGAGGCATTTAGTATGCAATGTTGAATAATAATTTTATTGATTTGTTACAGTAGAAAATGATAAGGTTTTGCATTGGTT
The DNA here is from genome assembly GCA_021437245.1 of Aegilops speltoides. Taxonomy (NCBI): domain Eukaryota; kingdom Viridiplantae; phylum Streptophyta; class Magnoliopsida; order Poales; family Poaceae; genus Aegilops; species Aegilops speltoides. The sequence goes on from CM038146.1 coordinate 376,280,861, forward strand.
TATACTAACCTATCTCACGAGTTCTTGTTGAGTTTGTTGTGGATGAAGCTTTTGAGAAATAGAGAAACCATGATATGAGAGGAATTAAGGAGACACAAAATTTCAAGCTTGGGAATGCCCAAGGCACCCCAATATAATATTTCAAGAAGTTTCAAGCATCTAAGCTTGGGGATGCCCCGGTAGGCATCCCACCTTTCTTCTTCAACAACTATCGGTTAGTATCGGTTGAGCCTAAGTTTTTGCTTCTTCACATGAGTTGTGCTATCCTTGCAATGTCGTTTTATTTTGTTTTGCTTGCTGTTTGAATACAATACCAAGATCTGAAATTCTTAAATGAGAGAGAGTCTTCATATAGCTACATAATTATTTAGCTACTCATTGATCTTCACTTATATCTTTTTGGAGTAGTTTGTCATTTACTCGTGTGCTTCACTTATATCCTATGAGTAAATTGTTGAATGAGTTGATTGCCATAAATCTGAATTTATATATGTTTCATTTGCTTATCCCATGGGGAGTAATGACTTCACATCTAAGAAGTAGAGGTTGTGAATTTATTGAAGGTTAGCAAGCGTTGTATTGGTCATTTGAACAATTCATGAAAGAATATTGAAGGAAGAGAGGTTTCACATATAAATATACTATCTTAGACATCTTTTATAATTGGGAGCACTCATTAAGTATGACATGCTAAAAGGTTGATGTTGGACAAGGAAGACAACATAATGGTTTATGTTTTCCGACATCTCAGTTAAAGTATATTGTCATGGATCATTCAAACATGTTGAGCTTGCCTTTCCCCTCATGCTAGCCAAAATTCCTTGCACCAAGTAGATACTACTTGTGCTTCCAAATATCCTTAAACCCAGTTTTGCCATGAGAGTCCACCATACCTACCTATGGATTGAGTAAGATCCTTCAAGTAAGTTGCCATCGATGCAAGCAATAAAAATTGCTCTCTAAATATGTATGATCTTTTGGTGTGAAGAAAATAGCTTTATACGATCATGTTGTGGAAGCAATAAAAGCGATGGACTGCATAATAAAGGTCCATATACAAGTGGCAATATAAAGTGACATTCTTTCACATTAAGATTTTGTGCATCCAACCCTAAAAGCGCATGACAACCTCTGCTTCCCTCTGCGAAGGGCCTATCTTTTACTTTATGTCTTTTACTTTATGCAAGAGTCAAGGTGATCTTCACCTTTCCCTTTTTCATTTTATCCTTTGGCAAGCACCTCGTGTTGGGAAGATCCTGATATATATATCCAATTGGATGTAAGTTAGCATGAACTATTATTGTTGACATCACCCAAAGGTGAATACGTTGGGAGGCAACACTATAAGCCCCTATCTTTCTCAGTGTCCGATTGAAACTCCATAACCATTAGTATTGCGTGAGTGTTAGCAATTGTAGAAGACTATATGATAGTTGAGTATGTGGACTTTGCTATTCCTGAAAATGAGATGAATTGCAATTGTTTGATGACTGAGAATGAAGTTTGCTAGTTTTCAAGAAAGTTTATGGTATATGCTTTGACATGTGAATTGCTTGTTACTTTATCGTGAGAAGTTTTATGAGATGAACTACTGTTATGACATATTATCATGCTAGAAAAGGTGATTGAAATTATCATTGATCAAACTTGTGCACCTTCTAGCATTCACACTTCATAAATTTTTTCTTTTGTCATTTACCTACTCGAGGACGAGTAGGAATTAAGCTTGGGGATGCTGATACGTCTCCAATGTATCTAAAATTTATGAAGCATTCATGCTATTTTATTACCTGTTTTGAATGATTATGGGCTTTATTATACACTTTTATATTACTTTTGGGACTAACCTATTAACCGGAGGCCCAGCCCATATTGTTGTTTTATTGTCTGTTTCATTATTTCGAAGAAAAGGAATATCAAACGGAGTCCAAACGGAATGAAACCTTCGGCAGCGTGATTTTTTGGAAGAATATGATCCTGGAGACTTGGAGTTCACGTCAGAAGATCCTCGAGGAGGCCAGGAGATAGAGGGGCGCCCCCCCCTACTAGGCGCGCCCCCTGTCTCATGGGCCCCTCGAGCACTCCCCGACCGACTTCTGCCGCCTATATAGTCCCACATACCCTATAAACATCCATGGAGAAGATAGATCGGGAGTTCCGCCGCTGCAAGCCTCTATAGCCACCAAAAACCTCTCGAGAGCCCGTTCCGGCACCCTGCAATAGGGGGAACCCATCACCGGTGGCCATCTTCATCATCCCGGCGCTATCCATGACGAGGAGGGAGTAGTTCACCCTCGGGGCTGAGGGTATGTACCAGTAGCTATGTGTTTGATCTCTCTCTCTCTCTCGTGTTCTCTCTATGGCACGATCTTGATGTATCGCGAGCTTTGCTATTATAGTTGGATCTTATGATGTTTCTCCCCCTCTACTCTCTTGTGATGAATTGAGTTTTCCTCTTGAAGTTATCTTATCGGATTGACTCTTTAATGATTGAGAACACTTGATGTATGTCTTGCTGTGTTTATCTGTGGTGACAATGGGATATCACGTGCCACTTGATGTATGTTTTGGTGACCAACTTGTGCGTTCCGCCCATGAACCTATGCATAGGGGTTGGCACACGTTTTCTTGACTCTCCGGTAGAAACTTTGGGGCACTCTTTGAAGTACTTTGTGTTGGTTGGATGAATTTGAGATTGTGTGATGCATATCATATAATCATGCCCACGGATACTTGAGGTGACAATGGAGTATCTAGGTGACATTAGGGTTTTGGTTGATTTGTGTCTTAAGGTGTTATTCTAGTACGAACTCTTTAATAGATCGATCCGAAAGAATAACTTTGAGGTGGTTTCGTACCGAACTATCACCGTCGGCCGGACTCCTAAGCTATGAAGATACAAGATTGAAGACTTCGTCCCATGTCCGGATGGGACTTTCCTTGGCGTGGAAGGCAAGCTTGGCGATACGGATATGTAGATCTCCTAACATTGTAACCGACTCTGTGTAACCCTAGCCCTCTCCGGTGTCTATATAAACTGGAGGGTTTTAGTCCGTAGGACAGACAACAATCATACCATAGGTTAGCTTCTAGGGTTTAGCCTCCTTGATCTCGTGGTAGATCTACTCTTGTACTACCCATATCATCAATATTAATCAAGCAGGAGTAGGGTTTTACCTCCACCGAGAGGGCCCAAACCTGGGTAAAAACATCGTGTCCCTTGTCTCCTGTTACCATCCGCCTAGACGCACAGTTCGGGACCCCCTACCCGAGATCCGCCGGTTTTGGCACCGACATTGGTGCTTTCATTGAGAGTTCCTCTGTGCCGTCGCCATCAGGAAGGATGCCTCATCCCGTCTTTAAAGACGACATCGTTGCTAAAGGAGCTTTAGCCATTGGCCAAACTATCCGGCTAGGCGATTTTCTTATGACCTCCTGTTCGGCCGCCGCGCCGACGATGACCTCTCGGGTCATCAAAAGCGATCTCCACGTCAACTCGGAACTCGCCGAGCAGCTATATCCGATGGAGCTCTCCTCCTTAAACGAGCTCTTGGATCACATCGCCGCCCTGGGAGTCGCTACAGACTACGATCAGATTGGGCCTAAAACCGATCTGAGAGAGATCAACTCTCCCCAGGTTACCCACCACGTTGCTGTGGTGGAGGAATAGCACGACGACTCTTCTTCTATATTAAGGACAAGCTATGTCCGAATTCCCGACCCCTCCATGCCGGATTCCCGCGGAGGGACGGACGTCGATCAAGTCCTGAACCTAAAGTCAGGCAGCGGGCTGGATTCATTGGACAACATCCAAAAACCCAAGCTTCCAAGTTCGGAAACTTTTCAGCCCTTGAGTCTTAGATTAGACGGGGTTCCGAATTTAACTCCACCTGCCCACCCAAACATAGGCGATCTATCCCGAATCCGGCAAGAGCCTGCTGAAACAGTACACCATTACTGGGCCAGATTCATCCTGGTTATGGACAGGATAAAGAACTGCCGCGAGGAAGATGCAATCTCACTTTTCTGCAATAATTGCACGGACAAGGGAATCATAAACGCCATAAGTCGTCGTGAAATTACACGCTTCACCGACTTAGCGTCCATAGTACGAAAGTACTCTGCGATGGAGAGCGTCTGGAAAACCGAAACCAAATTTTGGGATAATCCGGCTCCGAATATAACCCTAGTCCGAAGTAAAAAAGGTGCATCATCCCCAGGCACCCGGGTTAAATACCAAAAAGCAAAAAAAAACCAAAGGGCATGGAACCATACTGGAGGTATGGCTCAATGGACCCTCTATCACACCCTGATTTTCATGCCACAACACTTAAGTCAATAAATCATGCAAAAATATGGTTTGACAAAAACTTTTGAATGATTTGTCTTTGCTGAATGTTTGTCTGCTGTTTGCAAGTGCTCTAAAAATCAAACAAATCCTCCAACTCCCATACTTCATCTCCTTGCTCCAAAAACCTTTCCCAATGATCATGCCATGTGTATAGGACACAAAAATAATTTCTTGTAAAATTAATTTGGCCAAAAAGTATTTTCTAAAATTAGTTTTCCAAAAACCCCCGAATTGTGGTTTGCACTGTAAGTACTTAATTAAGGGCAGTAAAAATCTTTCTAAAAATCTATTTGACTCCTATTAGATATAGGATACCCAGAAACCACAAAAATATAATTTTGAAAGTTATTTTACTGTTTTATTTAAAAGCTTTTTCTTAAGGCCAGAAATGGTCTTTAATAGGGAAAAATTATTTTATTGTTTTAAAAATATTTGACAAAAATTAGGGAAACTCAGTGGACATATATTTTCCATATATAAGAGTTTCAACACATGGTCATGTTCAAAATATTGGTCAAATCCCTCAAAAACCCTTTCCAGATATTTCAAGCTTTTGAAATATTTACAAAGGAAATATTCCCCAAATATTCCAAGAAAATTCTATCATGTCACATATGACATATTAGATGATATTGCCAAGTCTCATGACTTGGAGAACAAGATAACAACATCAAATCCCCTCAAAACAATTTCTGTCCATTTTGAAGTTTGAGCAACTTTACATTGCCAAACATGTCCAAATGTTCTCAAGCCTTGTGAACATTCTCAAATGGTCTAACTATTCATCTAGACCAAGTGGCACAAGTTGAAGAACAATTTAACTTGATCAAAGTGCCCCAAAACCCTTCCTGTCCAAAACCAAATTTGAACAACTCTACATTGGAAACTTTCTCCTTTTGATCTCAACTTTTGTGGACATGTTCATATCCTCAAATGATGACCCTACACCAAGTGGTGAATCAAGGAGAATAGATTTTCATGACTAAATCTTGGAAAGTCCATTTCTACTGATTTCTAGGGTTTACAAAAGTTGCATTGGCCACTTTTCCCAAATGGACTCAATCTTGGTGGTACCTCTTATTTTCTCATACCATTTGACCCTGTCAAGCCTCATGACAAATGGAGATCATCTACTTGCCCAAACCAACATCAAACACCTTCTGGTAATTTTTAAAAGTAGATGTTTTCACCTCTTTCCTTGTTCTCCATGAGCTCAACTTTTTACCACAGCCCCTCATAGTCCCCATGCACGTCCAGTAGCAATGGCAAGTCCATAGCTCAATTATTGGAGGGGTAAAACCCCACTTTCCCTCTCTGGACAGCCCTTTTCTCTCTCTCCCTCAACCTCTCTCCTCTCCTAGTGGTTCACAAGGGCATCCAAGGCCACCACCCCTTTGTTTACTCACCCCCGAAACCCCCAGACACAAAAGGACATGCTCATGGCACATAAACAATGTCAGTGTCTGCAAAGCTCGCGCTCTGGAGTATGCTACAGTGCTCTCTCGCACTGTAGCTCACCCATGCCAAGGGCATACGACAGCCTTGGGCGTCGGGGTGATGTCTCCCGAGGTGGCCTCGGCGTCCGGGACACGGCACGCTGCCGGCCCCCTCCAGAATCTCTCTCCCTCCCCTTTGCGAGCTCCCCCGAGCGCGTCCATGCACGCTGCCCACGGTGCACCATGGCCACGCCTATTTAAGCCATCCCCGACCCTCTCTCTCGCTTGGTTTCGAACCTCCTCTCTCCCGTGCACCCCTCAGACATCCTCCTTCTCCCCCTCGTGCTCTCCTTGCACCTCCATGGCCGGAGTGCCGCCGCCGAACGCCGCTCGGATTCGGGCACCACGACCTCTCTCTCTTCTCCCTACCCACTCCAGTACTCCCGCACCACCACCACGAAGCCCCCCATCGCCTCCATTCTTCCCCGGGACGCCCCTGCGCTCGAAGCCGGCAATGGCCGATGCCACCTCCGCTTGTGGCGAAGACCCGCTCCTCTCGAGGAAGCCGCACTGTAGTGTGGCCTCTGGATGTGGCACGCTTCCCGAGCACTCGGTGGCTGGATCACCGAAGCAGTGGCTTGTACCGCCGGGAGAGCGCCGACACCGACCGGCCTCGCCTCCTCTGTCTCCCGACGCGCCTGCTGGAGGTCGGGATGAACCCGACAGCGGACCCATGGTCGGCGACCCACCCGACCGCCCCATGGATTAAGTGGAAGCGGGTCAACGGAGTCCGCCTCCCAGGCGAAGACGCCCCCAGCCAATCGCCGCCGACGTGGCCTCTTCTCCCCTGGCAGCTACTACGCACTGGCCGCCCGTCAGCTATCCCTCGCCCAGAGCGCGCCACCGCCGCCCAGATCCAGCCCATTTCGGTAAAACCTTGGTCTTTTTCTTTTTCCAGGCAACTTCAAAATTCCACAAATTAATCAAATCGACTCCAAATTTGATGATTCAAATTTCTAGTGACTCCATAAATCATGCTCTACCTGTTGGTGCAACATGCACATTTTTCCAGAGAATTCTTCTTCACAAATATTCATCAAAATCTCATTTTTCCATTTCTGTAGTGAACTTTAGAAAATCACAGAGAGCCCATTTTGATCCAAATTCCATGATTCAAATTCCTAGATGTTTATAAGTTCAAAACTAGTTTTTGAACATTTTTAATAATACTTTATGTGCCACACAATATTATGAGCCATTTCTTCATATTTGTCAACTCTGCAAATTCATAGGAAATTCATTTGAACTCCAAATCCAGTGAAACCAACTCCTAGATGCTTCGAAAATCATCCTTTGTTAAATGGGTATATTTTCTAATTTTTCAAAATTATATTTCTGTACACTTCTTGCAAATCCACAAATCCCTTGATTCCATCCTATTGAAATGTTCAGAGATATCCATTCATCAAATCGCAATGAAACCACTTTGGTCACTCCTCATATGACCAGAGGTATCCTAGAAAAGTCTAACTCACATTTTTAGAGCACTTTTATTTCCTGCGTTGTTGTATTGCTTATTATGGTTGCTTTCGACGATAGTTGACGAAGTAGACGAAATGCTCGGAGTTGGACCAGAGATATTTGAAGACCTCGAAGACTTTGTTAAAATAGGCAAGCAGCCCTTTGACCATGTCTATGAAACCTTTTTATGCATGCCATATAGCTCTTTATTATTGTTGCATCGGAATCATGATGAGATGGTGAACCACGTGGGTTGGTTGCCTCGGTTACTTCCTCGTTGATACTTGCATTGTGCATGGCCCTACCTTTTTGTGAGGGTTATGCCGGTGGGAGTAGATAGGATGCTAAAGTAGTGCTACGCAAAAAGGGACGGGGATATGCATGGTAATGGGGACAAAGTGATTTCAAAAGTCTTTTCGAAAACCCCGTCGGGTGCCACTTATGCCCGAGGGAGATGATGAGATGGGTAACCACTTGATGACGAAGTGGTGTACCGAGGCAAGTGTGGGTGTTGTTTTCAAAAACGGATTGGTCGAAGTTGCGACCGTTATTCCAACCTTACATGCGCAACCACTCTACCCTTATATGGGAAAGGGCATTATTGATTACCTAGACCGATACTAGCTTGGAGCCCGCATTACTAGTGACGAGAGAGTTGTTGGTGCGCTCTCTCGGGATGGGGTCGTGCCAGGTAGGGCGGCCATGACTGTTTTCACCGGGCACCGGACACACCGTTGGTACCCCGTGCCAGTGGTATGTGATAAGTATGGGAGCGAGGCTCCAAGAAAGTGTTATGTGAAAAGTTGGGCACGGGGGTTACTGCTAATCGAGTGGACTCCATGTTAGTGTCGTCTAGGGAAAGGTAGTGATCGGGTGCTTACCCCGGGTACTTGAGGTACCACGGGTCGTGGATGACACGGAAGTTCCCCGGATCTAGTGGGTAAAGTGTGCAACCTCTGCAGAGTGTAAAACTATTCGAATAGCCGTGTCCACGGTCAAGGACAGTTGGGTAACCGCTCTTGGGCTACGTCCACTAGTTTACAAACCCAGTGTGCGTGTGTGATAAAATGACATGGGTCAAGTCAAGGAACTTGACATGATTGAGATGGGTTGGTGCCCACTCTATTTATGTTAGATGGGTTGGTGCCCACTCTATTTATGTTAGATGGATTGGTGCCCACTCTATTTATGTTGATATCTGTAACCTGTCCTCATGGTTGCTTGAATTCTCTTGATGCATGCTTACAAGATGTTGAACATGTCATTGCACTCAAAACTAGCTTTCTGCAAAAATTTACCTATATCATGCATTGCTGTATCTTGAACCAAAACATGGGTTGCTTAAGTAGTACATTCAAAGTACTCATTGGCTTGCCCTTTGGTTATTTTATTGGCGGGCATGAAAGAACAGGATGTGATGAAGAACACTTGATGATTGAACATGCGAGCTAGGACACTTACGGTCAAGAATGCCTGTAGGGTTAAGGCGGATGGCATGGGTCCAAGTTATCGGATTTAAGATTTCGCTGCGATGATATACTCAAGACTTGACCATAATGGTCCTACTTGTGTAAAACGGTATGTATGGATGTAAGACTCTTGTTATTCGGGTTCTATGTGTTGGTGAGCATTGATCTCGGGATCACTTTGTACACGTGCATTCGGTGATCATGACTTATGAGTCGGGGTCCCCACAGAGCTGGTATCAGAGCCATCCTGACTGTAGGAAGCCTTAGTTAACATGGTCGTTAGTTAGGATAAAACTATTTCCAAAACTACTACTAGTTTTCAAAACTATCTATACTTCTCTTCCCTTCTCAGTTTTTCGAAAACTAAGGTATACCTTCCTTATTAATCTCTTCCCCTTCAAAGCCTTTGGTCGCTAGAACCCTTATGCCCCTGACCACTGGATTCCTTGTAATCCTCGTGGATAATCTAGAAGGAAGATGCCTTGCCAGACATTCACCCACATCTCCTGAACACAAGATTGGCGACATCACCACAAGACGATACCAATGAAGATACATCCTCGAGGAATGAGGACACAAGACCTAGGAGATGGTGACATCCTTGACACTGCCCCAAGATGATGCAACCTTAGCCTACGATGATCAGGGCATAGGATATGCAAGATCATGATATAGATCGCTAATAGAGTAACCCTGTCACTACCGTTGTTGTATCGGCAACCACCGGTGGATGAGAACCTAGCCATTCGGTCCGCCTCACTATAGTGAGCAGGAAAACGATTCTCCTCATCCCCCGCTCTTGGTGTCGATGTTGTCATCAACGTAACCGACATAATGGATCTCTATTCCGCCTTGATAATGCCGTTGCATAAAGGATTACCTACCTGGTGCTATCGACGGCTTAGAAGACAAAAGGGGATCGTCGTGATTAGGAGGACAAGAGAAGATCAAGTCAATGCCAGCCACGAGGAGCCACCTTCACCCCATCACCTCATCAGGAGAGAAGTTGTTGAAGATTCTTCAGGCTCAACCCGGATCGTTTCGTCGAACAACTACAAGAGACGTAGCAACACCTGAGGAAAACCCAAAAGACTGCACGAGGCACAAGGCACGACTACTGAGTCCGAGAACCCCTAGGATAGGATGAGTCGTGTACCCCCTGTGCGCAGTCGAGTCCGTATGATAGTTCGAATAGAACCATGATTGTGTGTTGCTTGTTGTATTTGTTTGTGTTTTGATATAGGTCGCATTTTTGCCCTAGGTGACAAGCATGCGACTATATCACCTTCCTCACCTTGTTTCTTTTATTTGGCCCTCTCTGCACCTGTTTGTTTGCACTAGCACTATAGAACCCCCTTTAGGCATTCCCCTCCTCTATGCTGCTTTTCCCTCTCATCTCTTTCCTCAACTGAAGGCAAGCAAGACAATATGCACCAAGGATTCCACCTCGGCAACCAACACGCACTGAAGACTTTTGCTACCACCTCCTCGACCAAGTACAACCCGTATGTTTACACCTCAAGATTAGAAACCCATTCCTAGACCCTTCAAGGCTTCATGAGATACCCCAGCTCGAATCCTTAACCATGTGCTTAACCCCCAGAATTGCAAGAGAACCTGTTAAGCCTCCGTTACCTTGCTTATCACTGGGTTCATTAGGGAACTAGTGGACATAGTGGACGAGCACACTATCATCCTAAGATAGCACCAAAACTGACGATGCCATAGGGAAGACCAATTTAAGGATATAGGAACAGAGGACAAATGACTTGATGAGGTTATATCAATGACTTTGAGGAATTATCCGGGACTCTTTGGTGGATTATAAGGCTACCGTGTTGGTAGATGAACTTGGTGGGATCATGAGTATAGATTAGCATAGCTTTCATTACCCCTGATGTAAATTGGATTTAGTAGGATAATTGTAAGTATTTGGATTTAACTTAGCCATGGGTATTGATAGGGGATAGTTGATATTACGTAAATGACTTGGGGGAACATGTAGGAATTCTCATTGGATAAGAGATTTGGATTTAAATAGGTAATCCTACTGGAGTATAGGTGGTGAGTAAGTCTACATGGTTCGGAGTAAATTGGATTTAGACTGATGATCTCAATCATGATACCATGTTTCTTGGTGGACGATAAACTAGGAGATTGGATTAATTGTCGGGGTTGATTTAGGGATCTATATACGCCCGACTTTGGAGTTTACTCGACCATGGTAATGGAAATTGGTGGACTGACTATAGTAAGGTTGGACCTTTTCGAGGATTATAGGGTTAGAGGATATTAGAAGGTCTTGTGGAACACCATAAACATTCGATTTGTAGTATTAAATGGAAGTTAATGGGTTGTTGGAGTTGATTCATAGGAAGGAAACAAGATTTTGGAGTGGCTTACGACGTGTTTCCTCAGGATAGAGGTGCTTTATCATGGACCTTGGAAGAATAGGATGAGCACTTGGATTGTCCTGTTTTATTCCAGCTTGGAAGCTTGTATGCTCTACCCATGGATTTTTAGGGGTAGCCACACACATGAGTTTGGGGATTGTAGACATATATGATTTTATTAGACCCCCTCTCGAGAGTCAGGAGGATATGAATAACATGAGTGATGATTGGAGTTGACCTATACAAGATGATTCTTTTGGTAATATGATGTGAAGACTAGGTAGAACTATTGGCATCTCAAAAACTGTGCTTAAGGATGAGACAATAAGCGTTCACCCGCACACTAGAACCTTTGAAACTCTTAAGCCCCCCCAAACCACAACATGGTCGGATCATGACCACGGGCTTTGGCTCTAGGACGGGAAGACCTTTGCCAATGCTCAATCGATACCACCACCAATACCCCAGCCTACTTTGCGTACCCCATAGATTTCATGGAGTGCTTACACAAGATAGTTGTTGTCATCATTTGGTGACCTACCTGTCCACCCGAAGACGGAAGAAGAGCACGAGCGACACTTGAGGATGGTCCTAGACAAGCTTCGAGAGCACCAACTATATGCCAAGTTCAGCAAGTGTGAATTTTGGCTGCGTGAAGTTGGATTCTTGGGTCATGTTTTAACAGAAGAAGGATTGTCAGTCGATCTCGCTAAGACTGAAGCCGTGACTGAATGGCAATCCCCAAGCAATGCGAAGGAAGTCAGAAGCTTCCTCGGACTCGCGGGATATTACCGCAAGTTCGTTGAAGGATTCTCAAGCATTGCCCGACCCATGGCTCAGCTCTTGAAGAAGGACAAGAAGTTTGAATGGACGCCGAAGTGCGAAGAGAGCTTCTAGGAGATGAAGAAGAGACTGACCACCGCCCCAGTTCTGGCCACACCAGATATACACAAGGAGTTTGTGATATATTGTGATGCGTCAAGAACCGAACTGGGAGGTGTTCTGATGCAAGAAGGCAGAGTCGTAGCTTACCTTTCAAGGCAACTACGGCCTCATGAAGAGAACTATGCTACTCATGATCTTGAGTTAGCAGAAGTGGTTCATGCCCTGAAGACATGGCGACATTACCTCCTAGGGAAGCGGTGTGAGTTATACACGGATCACAAAAGTCTGAAGTATATTTTCACTCAAAGGGAATTGAACATGAGGCAAAGAAGATGGCTAGAGTTGATCAAAGATTATGACCTCAGTGTTCAATACCACCCTGGGAAGGCTAATGTGGTAGCAGATGCATTAAGCAGAAAGGCTTGTTCCCTGAATGCTATGCTTAAGGACAAGCTACCCGCCTTGTATGAAGAACTTCAAAGCTTCGGGTTGGAACTGGTTGCACCAGGATTCTTAGCTAACCTTGAAGTCAAGCCGACCCTGAATGGAAGTGGGACAAAGTCGGGATGGACTTCATCACCGGTTTACCCAGGTCAAGCAAGGGACATGACTCCATATGGGTCATTGTTGACCATTTGACCAAGGTGGCCCACTTCATTCCTGCCAGGACGACCTACAAGGGGAACCAGTTAGCCAGTCTCTACATCAACCGAATCGTGAGCATTCATGGCGTTCCCAAGGAGATTGTGTCGGATAGAGGAACCCAATTCACCTGAAGGTTCTGGAAGAAGTTCCAGGAGGCCATGGGGACCGATTGTCCTTCAACACTGCTTTCCACCCACAGACCGGAGGTCAGACAGAACGAGTGAATCAGATACTCGAAGACATGCTCCAAGCCTATGTCTTAGCATATGGATCTATGTGGGAAGATTGCCTCCCTTTCGCCGAGTTCTCTTACAACAACAGTTATCCGTCAAGCCTTCAGATGGTACCACTAGAGGTGTTATACAGACGGAAATGCCGCACACCCCTCAAATGGTCAGAAACCGGAGAAGGACTTGTCTTTGGGCCGATATCCTCCGTGAAGCCGAAGAGCAAGTCCAGCTTGTCAGAGAGCATTTTGAAGACTTCCAAGTCAAGACAGAAGAGCTACGCTGACTCACGTCGTCGAGACATGACCTTCCGGGTTGGAGACCATGTTTATCTCCGGGTCACCCCTCTCAAAGGAACCCAGCACTTCCATGTCAAAGGAAAGCTCGCCCCAAGATTCATCGGCCTTCTTCAAAATCACTCCAAGATTTAACAACCCCCTCTGAGATCACTACGAGACGAAGAGAAGCGATTCACTGGAGTTGCCACGACTCGCCGCCATTGTGCACAATGTTTTTCCACACAACACAACTCCGGAAGTGTTTTCGACTTCCTAACTAGCCCAATCACTAACAAGGACATCGATCACCGAGCCATTGACCTCCAGTCCAATATGACCACCGCAAGAAGCCCCTTAGAAACCTGGATCAACCGAGAGCGTCATACACGAAGCCACACCATCAAGTACTTCAATCTCAATGGAGCACTACACGGAAGCAGAAGCAACATGAGGACTTGAAGACTACCCTAGATCCAAGTTTCTGTATCCCTTTCCGCGCCTAGTCTAGGAATCTCGGGGACGAGATTCTTGTAAGGGGGGTAGGTCTGTCACACCCTGATTTTCATGCCACAACACTTAAGTCAATAAATCATGCAAAAATATGGTTTGACAAAAACTTTTGAATGATTTGTCTTTGCTTTGATTGAATGTTTGTCTGATGTTTGCAAGTGCTCTAAAAATCAAACAAATCCTCCAACTCCCATACTTCATCTCCTTGCTCCAAAAACCTTTCCCAATGATCATGCCATGTGTATAGGACACAAAAATAATTTCTTGTAAAATTAATTTGGCCAAAAAGTATTTTCTAAAATTAGTTTTCCAAAAACCCCCGAATTGAGGTTTGCACTGCAAGTACTTAATTAAGGGCAGTAAAAATCTTTCTAAAAATATATTTGACTCCTATTAGATATAGGATACCAAGAAACCACAAAAATATAATTTTGAAAGTTATTTTACTGTTCTATTTCAAAGCTTTTTCTTAAGGCCAGAAATGGTCTTTAATAGGGAAAAATTATTTTATTGTTTTAAAAATATTTGACAAAATTAGAGAAACTCAGTGGACATATATTTTCCATATATAAGAGTTTCAACACATGGTCATGTTCAAAATATTGGTCAAATCCCTCAAAAACCCTTTCCAGATATTTCAAGCTTTTGAAATATTTACAAAGTAAATATTCCCCAAATATTCCAAGAAAATTCTATCATGTCACATATGACATATTAGATGATCTTGCCAAGTCTCATGACTTGGAGAACAAGATAACATCATCAAATCCCCTCAAAACAATTTCTGTCCATTTTGAAGTTTGAGCAACTTTACATTGCCAAACATGTCCAAATGTTCTCAAGCCTTGTGAACATTCTCAAATGGTATAATTATTCATCTAGACCAAGTGGCACAAGTTGAAGAACAATTTAACTTGATCAAAGTGCCCCAAAACCCTTCTTGTCCAGAACCAAATTTGAACAACTCTACATTGGAAACTTTCTCCTTTTGATCTCAACTTTTGTGGACATGTTCATATCCTCAAATGATGACCCTACACCAAGTGGTGAATCAAGGAGAATAGATTTTCATGACTAAATCTTGGAAAGTCCATTTCTACTGATTTCTAGGGTTTACAAAAGTTGCATTGGCCACTTTTCCCAAATGGACTCAATCTTGGTGGTACCTCTTATTTTCTCATACCATTTGACCCCTCAAGCCTCATGACAAATGGAGATCATCTACTTGCCCAAACCAACATCAAACACCTTCCGTAATTTTTAAAAGTTGATGTTTTCACCTCTTTCCTTGTTCTCCATGAGCTCAACTTTTTACCACAGCCCCTCATAGTCCCCATGCACGTCCAGTAGCAATGGCAAGTCCATAGCTCAATTATTGGAGGGGTAAAACCCCACTTTCCCTCTCTGGACAGCCCTTTTCTCTCTCTCCCTCAACCTCTCTCCTCTCCTAGTGGTTCACCAGGGCATCCAAGGCCACCACCCCTTTGTTTACTCACCCCCGAAACCCCCAGACACAAAAGGACATGCTCATGGCGCATAAACAATGCCAGTGTCTGCAAAGCTCAAGGCTCTGAGCACTTCTGATGCTCTCTCAAGATCAGTAGCTCACCCATGCCAAGGGCATACGACAGCCTTGGGCGTCGGGGTGATGTCTCCCGAGGTGGCCTCGGCGTCCGGGAAACGGCATGCTGCCAGCCCCCTCCAGAATCTCTCTCCCTCCCCTCTGTGAGCTCCCCCAAGCGCGTCCGTGCACGCTGCCCACGGTGCACCACGGCCACGCCTATTTAAGCCATCCCCGACCCTCTCTCTCGCTTGGTTTCGAACCTCCTCTCTCCCGTGCACCCCTCAGACATCCTCCTTCTCCCCCTCGTGCTCTCCTTGCACCTCCATGGCTGGAGTGCCGCCGCCGAATGCCGCTCGGATTCGGGCACCACGACCTCTCTCTCTTCTCCCTACCCACTCCAGTACTCCCGCACCACCACCACGAAGCCCCAAATCGCCTCCATTCTTCCCCGGGACGCCCCTGCGCTCAAAGCTGGCAATGGCCGATGCCACCTCTGCCGCGGGCGAAGACCCGCTCCTCTCTGAGGAAGCTGGCACCTGTAGTGTGGCCTCCCGGATCTGACACGTTTCGAGCACTCCGTGGTGGATCACGGAAATGGTGGCCGGTACCGCCAGGAGAGCGCGGCACCGACCGCCTCGCCTCCTCTCTCTCCCGCAGCGCCGCTGGTGGTCGGGATGAACCCGACAGGCGGACCCGCAGGTCGGCCGACCCACCCGCCCGGCCCATGGATTAAGTGGAAGCGGGTCAACTGAGTCCGCCTCCGCGCGAAGACGCCCTCCAGACAAGACGCCGACGTGGCCTCTTCTCCCAGCAGGCTACGCAGGTGGGCCGCCCGTCGGCTATCCTCGCCCCAGGCGCGCCGCCGCCCAGATCCAGCCCGTTTCGGTAAAACCTTGGTCTTTTTCTTTTTCCAGGCAACTTCAAAAATCCACAAATAAATCAAATCGACTCCAAATTTGATGATTCAAATTTCTAGTGACTCCATAAATCATGCTCTACCTGTTGGTGCAACATGCACATTTTTCCAGAGAATTCTTCTTCACAAATATTCATCAAAATCTCATTTTTCCATTTCTGTAGTGAACTTTAGAAAATCACAGAGAGCCCATTTTGATCCAAATTCCATGATTCAAATTCCTAGATGTTTATAAGTTCAAAACTTAGTTTTTGAACATTTGTAATAATACTTTCTGTGCCACACAATATTATGAGCCATTTCTTCATATTTGTCAACTCTGCAAATTCATAGGAAATTCATTTGAACTCCAAATCCAGTGAAACCAACTCCTAGATGCTTCTAAAATCATCCTTTGTTAAATGGGTATATTTTCTCATTTTTCAAAATTATATTTCTGTACACTTCTTGCAAATCCACAAATCCCTTGATTCCATCCTATTGAAATGTTCAGAGATATCCATTCATCAAATCGCAATGAAACCACTTTGGTCACTCCTCATATGACCAGAGGTATCCTAGAAAAGTCCAACTCACATTTTTAGAGCACTTTTATTTCCTGCCTTGTTGTATTGCTTATTATGGTTGCTTTCACGATAGTTGATTGAAGTAGACGAAATGCTCGGAGTTGGACCGAGATATTTGAAGACCTCAAGACTTTGTTAAAACAGCAAGCAGCCCTTTGACCATGTCTATGAAACCTTTTTATGCATGCCATATAGCTCTTTATTATTGTTGCATCGGAATCATGATGAGATGGTGAACCACGTGGGTTGGTTGCCTCGGTTACTTCCTCGTTGATACTTGCATTGTGCATGGCCCTACCTTCTTATGAGGGTTATGCCGGTGGGAGTAGATAGGATGATAAAGTAGTGCTACGCAAAAAGGGACGGGGATATGCATGGTAATGGGGACAAAGTCGGGTGCCACTTATGCCCGAGGGAGATGATGAGATGGGTAACCACTTGATGACAAAGTGGTGTACTGAGGCAAGTGTGGGTGTTGTTTACAAAAACGGATTGGTCGAAGTTGCGACCGTTATTCCAACCTTACATGCGCAACCACTCTACCCTTATATGGGAAAGGGCATTATTGATTACCTAGACCGATACTAGCTTGGAGCCCGCATTACTAGTGACGGGAGAGTTGTTGGTGCACTCTCTCGGGACTGGGTCGTGCCAGGTAGGGCGGCGATGACTGTTTTCACAGGGCACCGTTCACACCGTTGGTACCCCGTGCCAGTGGTATGTGATAAGTATGGGAGCGAGGCTCCAAGAAAGTGTTATGTGAAAAGTTGGGCACGGGGGTTACTGCCAATCGAGTGGACTCCATGTTAGTGTCGTCTAGGGAAAGGTAGTGATCGGGTGCTTACCCCGGGTACTTGAGGTACCGCGGGTCGTGGATGACACGGAAGTTCCCCGGATCTAGTGGGTAAAGTGTGCAACCTCTGCAGAGTGTAAAACTATTCGAATAGCCGTGTCCACGGTCAAGGACAGTTGGGTAACCGCTCTTGGGCTACGTCCACTAGTTTACAAACCCAGTGTGCGTGTGTGATAAAATGACATGGGTCAAGTCAAGGAACTTGATATGATTGAGATGGGTTGGTGCCCACTCTATTTATGTTAGATGGGTTGGTGCCCACTCTGTTTATGTTGATATTTGTAAGCTGTCCTCATGGTTGCTTGAATTCTCTTGATGCATGCTTACAAGATGTTGAACATGTCACTGTACTCAAAACTAGCTTTCTGCAAAAATTTACCTATATCATGCATTGTTGTATCTTGAACCAAAACATGGGTTGCTTGCGAGTACATTCAAAGTACTCATTGGCTTGCCACGGTTATTTTATTGGCGTGCATGAAAGAACAGGATGTGATGAAGAACACTTGGTGATTTAACATGTGAGCTAGGACGCTCTCGGTCAGAATGCCCGTAGGGTTAAGGCGGATGGCATGGGTCCAAGTTATCGGATTTAAGATTTCGCTGCGATGATATACTCAAGACTTGACCATAATGGTCCTACTTGTGTAAAACAGTATGTATGGATGTAAGACTCTTGTTATTCAGCTTCTGTGTGTTCAGTGAGCATTGATCTCTGGGATCACTGTACACGTGCATTCGGTGATCACGACTTATGAGTCGGGGTCCCCACACCCTGCAAATTCATAGTACAGAGGGCGCCACTCCAACTCATAGCCTTCGAGAATGATGGATACTGCGGCAGGTGGCCAAAAGTGGCGAGGATCTTCTAGCTCCAGAGAGCCAGCCCAGCAGCACCATTACGGTATTAATAGTCTTCGAGACTTTCGCATCAAATAATATGCGGAAACGAACACTCCGCAGCCTTGCCGAAGTCTACCAAGTAGCAACAATAAACCCATGGAGTGACACGGCTATTACCTTTAATGCCGTGATTTAACCTAAATTCGAACAGCCCGAGCACCAGCCGCATTGGTCCTCAGTCCAATAGTGGACGGCTTTCGCCTTACTAAGGTACTCATGGACGGCGGCGGCGGATTAAACCTCATTTACGAGGAAACCCTTCGAAAAATGGAAATAGACTGGAGCCGCATTGAGCGAAGCAGCACAACCTTCAGAGGAATAATCCCTAGTCGGGAAGCATGCTGCACAGGAAAAATCACAATGGATGTGGTGTTCGGCTCGCCGGACAATTACAGGTCCAAGGAGATCACGTTTCAAGTGGCCCCGTTCAGCAGCGGATATCACGCTTTATTAGGGCGAGAGGCATTCACAATTTTTCAAGCTATACCCCATTACGGGTACATGAAGCTCAAAATGCCCGGGACCAATGGAGTCATCACCCTTGCCAGTGATCCGGACATAGCACTCCGCGCCAAAAATAATACAGCCGCACTAGCCCTCGAGGCACTATCCGAAGCCCTAGCGGCCGAGGAACTTACTGCGCTGCGCTCCACGGTGAACAGGGACGATGTGATACTCGATAAGAGATCCAAGTCCACCTCTTTTAAACCAGCGGACGAAATAGTCAAATTCCAAGTCCATCCAACGGACCCTACAAAGACGGCCTCCATTGGGGCACAGCTAAACCCTGATGTGGATGCCGCACTACGAGAATTCCTACAGGAAAACTGGGACATTTTTGCCTGGCACCCTTCAGACATGCCAGGAATCCCACGCCGGCTGGCCGAGCACAGCCTAAACATCCTCAAAGGATTCAAGCCAGTCAAACAGGCTCTTCGGCGTTTTTCCGAAACCAAGAGACAGGTAATGGGAGAGGAGCTAGCCAAACTTTTGGAAGCCGGATTCATCAGAGATATAAAACATCCGGACTGGCTAGCAAACCTAGTGATGGTACCAAAGAAAGATAAGTCCTGGCGCCTATGTGTCGACTTCAAGGACCTTAACAAGGCTTGCCCAAAGGATCCATTCCCCCTCCCCCGCATCAATCAAATCATCGACGCTACTGCAGGGCACGATTCATTGTGCTTTCTCGACGCATACTCCGGCTACCACCAAATCAAGATGGCGGAGCCAGACCAAGCCGCAACGGCATTCATCACTCCATACGGACCATTCTGCTTCAACACAATGCCCTTCGGGCTAAAAAACGCTGGCGCAACATATCAGCAAATGATTCAGACATGTCTGGCAAACCAAATCGGCAAAACAATGGAGGCATACATAGACGATGTAGTCGTCAAATCCAAGCATGTCAAAACTCTAGTAGATGACTTGAGGCTCACATTTGACAATCTCCGAACATACGACATTAAGCTCAACCCGGAAAAATGCGTTTTCGGCGTACCAGCCGGAAAGCTCTTGGGCTTCATTGTACCCGGTAGAGGAATTGAAGCAAACCCAGCCAAGATTCGCGCCCTATCACAATTGGATATTCCAAAAGACCTCAAGCAAATACAAAAATTGACTGGATGCGTGGCGGCTCTAAGCCGCTTTATCTCCCGCTTAGGAGAAAAGGCATTACCCCTTTATCGCCTCCTCCGGCGCACCGAACACTTCGAGTGGACGGATGCCGCCATGGCCGGATTCGAAGAAATCAAAGCCATACTGGCAACAAATCCGGTCCTGGCCGCGCCCGATGTGGGTGAACCAATGTTATTATACATCACGACAACACATCAAGTGCTAAGCACGGTGCTCGTCATCAAACTAGAAACGGACGGACACAAGTTCCCTCTCCAAAAACCAGTTTACTACGTGTCCATTGTCCTAACTCCATGCAAGTCCCGGTACCCACACTATCAAAAGATAGCATCTGCGGTGTTCATGGCATCTCGGAAGCTGCGACACTACTTTCAAGAGTGTTCGATAACAGTAACCTCCGAAGTACCCCTCAATGACATTATAAACAACCGCGATGCGACTGGCCGGATTGCAAAATGGGCCATCGAGCTCCTCCCATTCGACATAACCTATAAGCCACGATGAGCTATAAAGTCTCAACTTTTGGCGGACTTCATCGCCGAATGGACTGAAGTCGAACTCCCTAAAGAGTACGGCGCATATTCCAATTGGAGCATGCACTTCGACGGCTCCAAATGTTGGCCGGCCTGGGGGCTGGCGTCGTCCTGACATCCCCAACCGGAGACACAGTCCAATACATACTCCAGATAATGTACACGGACTCCAACAATGCAGCCGAATACGAGGCCCTTCTACATGGTCTCCGGATGGCAGTCTCCATGGGCATTAAGCGCCTAGAGGTCCGCGGGGATTCAAACCTCGCAATATCCCAAATAAATAGAGACTTTGACGCCAAGGATCCAAAAATGGCAGCTTACCGTAACGCCGTCTTAAAAATGTCAGCTCGGTTTGAAGGGCTCGAATTTCACCATATAGCCCGGGATAATAACCAGGTGGCGGACGTATTGGCATGCATCGGCGCAAAGCGCGATGCCGTCCCTCCCAACATCTTTCTGGAGCGGCTTTTCAAGCCATCCGTACTATGGGAAGGGGAGTCCGGAAACAACAATCCGGACCCAACTGCACCGCCCAACACCGAACATTCTGACACAATCGATGGTTCTGCCAACGAAATAACACCTTCAGCCCACGAAATAATGGCAGTTATTGCCCCGTGGACCGAGCCATTCCTAGCCTACTTAACTAGGCAGGAACTTCCCGAGGACCAAACGAGGCCCGCTGCAGCGATCTAAAGCCTATAAGTTCCACGAGGGAGAGCTTTATAGGAAAAGCACAACCGGAGTCCTTCAAAGGTGTATCTCCGAAGAGGAAGGGCGAAATCTTCTGGCTGAAATTCATGCCGGACTTGGTGGGCACCACGCTGTTGCCCGGGCCCTTGTAGGCAAGGCCTTCCGTACAGGATTTTATTGGCCGACGGCCCGGGCAGATGCACAGGACTTAGTCCAACGATGCGTCGGTTGCCAGCTCTTTGCTAATCAAAGCCACATGCCACCCACCGCCCTAAAAACTATACCCATCACCGCCGTCATGTGCCGGGGCTTGACATGGTTGGACCCCTTAAAGGAGGAACCCACAAGCAAAAATACCTATTAGTCATGGTGGATAAATTCACCAAATGGATAGAGGCCAAGCCAGTTAAAACAGCCGAATCCGGACCCGTGATAGACTTCATATCAGGGGTAGTACACCGTTACGGCGTCCCCCATAGCATCATCACTGATAACAGCACGAACTTCACGGCCGACGAGGTTAAACTCTGGTGCAAAAACATGGGCATCAAGCTCGACTACGCTTCAGTCTATCACCCTCAAACTAACGGTCAAGTCGAGCGAGCAAATGGTCTAATCATGAGCGGCATCAAACCCATACTAGTGCGGTCCCTTAAGGAATCTAACACGCACTGGGTAGAGGAGCTCGACTCCGTACTCTGAGGGCTGCGAACCATGCCGAATCGCACTACCGGATTCACACCATTTTTTATGGTATACGGCGCAGAGGCAGTTTTGCCATGCGACTTAATTCATGACTCCCCTCGCGTGCGCATGTACGAAGAAAGAGAAGCTGAGCTGGATCGGCAGGACAGTTTGGACGCCTTAGAAGAGGAGCGCGACGTGGCAAAAGCTCGTTCCGCATTCTATCAACAGCAGGCTCGAAGATATCAAAGCAGAGAAGTACGGGCCAAAACTTACAATGTTGGCGAACTAGTTCTACGCCTGCCGGACAAGAAAAAGGACAAACTCAAGCCCAATTGGGAAGGTCCCTTCATCATCGACCAAGTCCTGACCGGCGGAGCGTACCGTCTGTGAAACGCATCGGATAACCGACTCGAGCCAATCCATGGAACGCAGCCCGTCTCCGAAGATTCTATGCCTAGCGCCGGACTCTGAGTTCGTCTCCTTCCCCCATCTATATTTTATACTTTAACTGTCTTTTATCTTTTTCTTCTTCTCCCCCTTTTTTCTTTTCTCACAAGACTTTGGAGGCTCGCCTGCACATTGTTCGCACACACTTGACGTACTACTCGCACTCATTATACCTGGGGGCTTCTTTAACAGAAGCTTATTTATACGGGCTTTATACCCAACACATATGTCACACTTCCGCATGTACCTTTTATTCACCATTATATGCATCGATATGACTTCAGTTTTGGCCAAGCTGGGTTGCCTGGCTCCTGTGCTTACCCCTACGTTCCCGATTGTTCGGCTAGGAGGTAAAGGGAGCACCCCTGCGATTGTTACTGCCGGGTCAGCCATATGTGTACCTCAGACTGGGTGAAGCCGAAAGCTAGCATTCTTAAGGGAATATTCGGTCGGCGAATTAAAAGATGATTTCTTACCTATTTATGTATCGCCCCGGATGCTTTCACCTTTTTTGCGAACCGGACATGCACTTTAGGGCATGCCTCCTGTGGAAAGGAACCCCTAACGGAACTATTCTCCTGGAAGATGTTTCTTACTAACCATGTAATATAACATAACTAGTTGGGCACTTGTTTGATAAAGCACTAATGACCCCTACGCCTGGTCTCCACGCATGCCCCGGTTTCTTATATAACCGCGAGGGTATTCGGACACACTCCGGACTGTCGGGTCCCGAGGTTGAAGCGAAAAGGTCCGCAACGACAAACGATCTACATTCCGGCTAGAAGGAATTTTACATGTCATTTTAAATTACATAGTCAAATTGACTGATTGTATTCCTCTTCGACACCATCTAATAGACTGTCTAGTTTACAGTCGCGCTGGGAATACTTAGCAGCCAACTCTACTTGGCCATACACTAAGCTCACAGGGATCTCCTTCCCATCGGGCCCCACAGGTCCGACCTCGGCCATGTGGTTTGGGTCAGCCTTCACATACCGCGTCTTCACCATGGCCCAGGCCTCCCTGGCGCCTTGATGGCAGGCCGATATCTTCCATAGCCGGAAGCGCCGCCGTGCTCCCTGAAGCTTCTCCGCAAGCTCTCCAAGACCTTTGGGTAGGGACATGGACGGCCATAAGGCCTGGGCGACTCCGCTCATCACCTGCCGAACCCGTTCGTGCAGTTGCAGCAGCTCGGGAAGTAGGTCACCCGTTGAACCGGGCATTTCCTCTGCGGGACGACCTGTGAGCATACCTACAGACATGTTTCTGTTAATCCACTTCCTCGCCGAACTCTTTCTTTCAAAAGTTCGCTCAAGCACTTACTATAAATGCCGCGACGAAGCCGACGATTCTCCTTCACGGAGTCAGACAGCTGGGACCGAACATCTTTTAGTTCCTCACCCAGCTGGGTGTTGGCATCCTGGAGGTTATTTTTCTCTTGCCGTACCCTTGTATGCACCTTCTCGCCGGCCTTTAGCTGGCGCAGTAGCTGCTACCTGTCCGGATCTAGTCCGGCGCCATCTGCAATATTATTATCAGACCTATACACATGCCGCACTTCACAAACTACTCATCTTTCGAAAGTATATATTACCAGAGGGGGTCTCTGTGGCTCCCCCTGTGGCGGCTAGTGCGGCCTCAAGTTGGGCCTTGCACTCTTGAAGCTCCTGGGACAGGTGGGTATTGTAATAGCCTGGCTTATTAGGGATGATAGACTACTCATATCAATAAGGAATTCCTTCTTTTCCGGGAGCCCATTCGGAAAAGAACTCCAAAGTTAAGCGTGCTCAGCTTGGAGTAGTTTCAGGATGGGTGACCGACCGGGAAGTTGCTCCCGGGTGCACACGAGTGAGGACAAAGTGTGCAGAAAAGACTAGTATTGATCTGTGGGGCCAGTCTAGATCCTGCCAGGAGTAACGACCACCGGCGGGTGTGTCCGGGGTGTTACAAGTTGGTATCAGAGCCGACCCTCGCGGTTACACGGATGGTTGCCGACTTGTGCCGTCATGTTGTTCATGACGTTTGTGACCCGTCGTGGCACACTGACATGGCACATGTACCGGATGGATGCATGTGACGGTTGTGCCAAGAGGAACGTTCTGTGGCCCGACGAGGACGTCGGTTCCTCCGAGTGGGGGTGTATGTAATAGCCGGCTTATTAGGGATGATAGACTACTCATATCAATAAGGAATTCCTTCTTTTTCGGGAGCCCATTGAGAAAAAGAACTCCAAAGTTAAGCGTGCTCGGCTTGGAGTAGTTTCAGGATGGGTGACCGACCAGGAAGTTGCTCCCGTGCACACGAGTGAGGACAAAGTGTGCGTAAAAGACTAGTATTGATCGTGGGGCAGTCTAGATCTGCCAGAGTAACGACCACCGGCGGGTGTGTCCGGGCGTTCTGGTATTCTTCTCCGAAGATCTCAAGATAACAAACGATCCTTAAATCAGTTATTCTAACTATTTTAAGTCTCGGGGGCTACTGGCATACATATCTGTCAAAATTCCTCACCCGTATGTCTTTCACATACTGCTCCGTGGCTCTGGCTAGACCATATTGAGCGGCACGGAGGTGCGCACCTCCCGAATTAAAGGCATTTAATGCCTCCGGGGAGAAACATGCATCACGAAGAACTGTCCGGTGGCGCCTGTGATGCATGGCGCTTGAGGGAGTCCTGGACTAGGGGGTGTCCGGATAGCCGAACTATCATCATCGGCCGGACTCCAAGACTATGAAGATACAAGATTGAAGACTTCGTCCCGTGTCCGGATGGGACTTTCCTTGGCGTGGAAGGCAAGCTTGGCAATACGGATATGTAGATCTCCTACCATTGTAACCGACTCTGTGTAACCCTAGCCCTCTCCGGTGTCTATATAAACCGGAGGGTTTTAGTCTGTAGGACAACAATCACAACAACAATCATACCATAGGCTAGCTTCTAGGTTTAGCCTCCTTGATCTCGTGGTAGATCCACTCTTGTACTACCCATATCATCAATATCAATCAAGCGGGAGTAGGGTTTTACCTCCATCGAGAGGGCCGAACACAGGCAAAAACATCGTGCCCCTTGTCTCCTGTTACCATCCGCCTAGACGCATAGTTCGGGACCCCCTACCCGAGATCCACCGGTTTTAACACCGACATTGGTGCTTTCATTGAGAGTTCCTCTGTGTCGTCGCTGATAGGCTTGATGGCTCCTTCGATCATCAACAATGACGCGGTCCAGGGTGAGACTTTTCTCCCCGAACAGATCTTCGTATTCGGCGACTTTGCATTGCGGGCCAATTCGCTTGGCCATCTGGAGCAGATTGAAAGCTACGCCCCTGGCCATCGGGTCAGATTTGGAAGCCTGAACTTCACGGCTGATATCCGCGGAGACTTGATCTTCGACGGATTCGAGCCACAACCGAGCGTGCCGCACGGTCACGATGGGCATGATTTAGCTCTGCTGCGAGCAGTGCCACGAGGAGGCGACACGAGTCGCGCCCGATCCTCAATTCGAGCCGGCTGCCCAGATCGAGGCGGGTGGCTAGACACCGCCGGGGCTTCTACCCTACAGCGATGGAGCGGAATACTGACCTTGTCCCTTGTCACGCTTTCAGGACTCGAGGTGCCGGACTCGCGGACTCGAACCTCTGTGCCCCCTCCAATCGAATCCGATTGGGCGCCGATCATGGAGTTCACCGCTGCGGACATCTTTCAACACTCACCTTTTGGCGACATCTTGAATTCACTAAAGTATCTCTCGTTATCAGGAGAGCCCTGGCCGGACTGCGGTCAGGACGGTTGGGATGCGGACGATGAAGAAATTCAGAGCCCACCCATCACTCACTTTGTAGCCACTGTCGATGATCTAACCGACATACTAGACTACGACTCCGAAGACATCGACGGTATGGACGACGATGCCGGAGACGACCAAGAACCAGCGCCTACGGGACACTGGAAGACCACCTCGTCATATGACATATACATGGTGGACATCCCAAAGGATGGGAATGGCGAGGAAGCAGCGGAGGAAGACTCCTCCAAGAAACAGCCCAAGTGTCGGCGTCAGCGGCGCCGCTCTAAATCCCGCCACAAAGAAGAATGGAGATTCCGCACGGAGATAATAACACCCAGAGAGTGCCAAGAGAACCCCTCCAAAGAAGATTCAAAGACAGAGGAGGGAGAAGCCAGCCCTCATGAGAGAGCGGCAGACAAAGAGGTAGAGGATGATAATTACATGCCTCCCTCCGGAGACGAGGCAAGCCTCAACGACGACGAATTCGTCGTGCCCGAGGATCCTGTCGAACAAGAGCATTTCAAACGCAGGCTAATGGCCACGGCGAACAGCCTAAAGAAAAAGCAGCAACAGCTTAGAGCTGATCAAGACCTGCTAGCCGACAGATGGACTGAAGTCCTTGCAGACGAAGAGTATGAACTCGAACGCCCCTCCAAAAGCTACCTCAAACGCAAGTTGCTCCCCCGATTAGAGGAGGAGGCATATAAACCTGCATCACCAGCGCACAATACGGCTGACCGACCACCTCATGGCCACGACAGAGAGGCCCCTAGGCCCTCCACCAGAACCGTACCCCGGCACCGCTCAAAAAGTATGAAGCCACAGGGGAATGCGCTGGACTTACGAGACATATTGGAGGATAAGGCAAGACAATCAAGATCGATCTGCCCCACAATGCGCGACGACGACCGTCGCGCCGGATACAGCAACTCCGGCCGAGCCGAACACAGTAGACAAAGCTCACTTGAGCTACGTCGTGATATAGCCCAATATAGAGGCGCCGCGCACCCACTATGCTTCACAGACGAAGTAATGGATCATCAAATCCCCGAAGTGTTTAAACCCGTGAATATTGAATCCTATGATGGCACAACAGACCCCGCGGTTTGGATCGAAGACTATCTCCTTCATATCCACATGGCCCGCGGCGACGATCTTCACGCCATCAAATATCTCCCACTCAAGCTTAAAGGACCAGCTCGGCATTGGCTCAACAGCTTGCCAGCAGAATCAATTGGGTGTTGGGAGGACCTGCAAGCCGCATTCCTTGAAAACTTCCAGGGCACATACGTGCGACCACCAGACGCCAATGACCTAAGCCACATAATTCAGCAGCCAGACGAATCGGCCAGACAATTCTGGACACGGTTCTTAACAAAGAAAAATCAAATCGTCGACTGTCCGGATGCAGAGGCTCTTGCAGCCTTTAAACATAACATCCGCGATGAGTGGCTGGCCCGGCACCTAGGACAGGAAAAGCCGAAATCCATGGCATCCCTCACATCACTCATGACCTGCTTCTGCGCGGGAGAGGACAGCTGGCTAGCCCGATAACAACCTCAAGAAAATTTCGCGGTCCGGATAACAAGGACCGCAATGACAGGTCGCGTCGCAACAAAAACAAACGCTGCGTTAACGGCGACAACACTGAGGATACGGCAGTCAACGCCGGATTCAGAGGCTCCAAACCCGGTCAGCGGAAAAAGCCATTCAAAAGACCTACTCCAGGTCCGTCCAATTTGGACCGAATACTCGACCGCTCGTGCCAGATACACAGCACCCCCGAAAAGCCAGCCAATCACACCAACAGGGATCGTTGGGTATTCAAGCAGGCAGGAAAGTTAATCGCCAAAAACAATGACAAGGGGCTGCATAGCGATGATGAGGAAGAGACCCGGCCGCCGAACAATAGAGGACATAAGGGTTTCCCACCACAAGTGCGGACGGTGAACATGATATACGCAACTCACATGCCCAAGAGGGAGCGGAAGCGTGCACTCAGGGACGTATACGCGATGGAGCCGGTCGCCCCGAAGTTCAACCCATGGTCCTCCTGCTCAATCACTTTTGATCGAAGGGACCACCCCACTAGTATCCGCCACGGTGGATTCGCCGCATCGGTTTTAGACCCAATCATCGATGGATTTCATCTCACTAGAGTCCTGATGGACGGTGGCAGCAGCCTGAACCTGCTTTATCAAGATACAGTGCGCAAGATGGG
The DNA here is from genome assembly GCA_021437245.1 of Aegilops speltoides. NCBI lineage: Eukaryota > Viridiplantae > Streptophyta > Magnoliopsida > Poales > Poaceae > Aegilops > Aegilops speltoides. Next base: position 376,309,387 of record CM038146.1, read on the forward strand.
CATAGACCCCTTAAGGATTAAACCCACAAAGACGACCTTCAAAGGCGTCATACCAGGTGTAGAGGCCAATTATGCAGGCTCGATTACTCGAAGTGGTCTTCGGATCCCCGGATAACTTCCGAAGCGAGGAGTTAATCTTCGATATAGTCCCGTTCCGCAGCGGCTATCATGCTCTGCTCGGACGAACCGCATTCGCAAAGTTCAACACGGTGCCGCACTACGCATACCTCAAGCTCAAGATGCCAGGCCCTCGAGGAGTCATTACGGTCAACGGAAACACTGAACGCTCCCTCCGAACGGAGGAACACACAGCGGCTCTCGTGGCAGAAGTACAGAGCAGCCTCTTAAGGCAATTTTCGAGTCCGGCCATTAAGCGACCGGACACGGCCAAAGGTGCCCGGAGTAACCTACAACAAGACCACACAGCACGTTAGAGCACGCAGCGTAGCAATGCGGCTAACCCCAGCCCTTGCAAAATTGCAGGACTGGTCCTTCGTACATCATTACGCTCTGGAGATACCATGGGTAGAGGGGGAGGGGCACGACCACCACAGGCCCAGAATGCGGCTTAACCGCACCAGGGGCTCCCAAGTGTGTCACTCTTTTTCTTTTTTCTTTTTTCTTACCCACAGGACTCCGTTCACCAGAGGCCCTGTCCGGTAGTAGAACTGCCGAACTCGCGATGCAACAGCCAGGGAAGGAGAAAGGCTACGACGAGTATCCAGGTGGTCTCCATTACGAGCATTAAATCTGTTTCATACACCATTCCGCAGCCTACCCCTGGAGGGGGACATGTTTAATAGCCTATCCCTTGCTTACCGCACCATTTGTATTGTTCTGCATTCATGGCAGTATTTCTTGAATAAACAATGCATCGCTTTTTGCTTATAATTTCATTTCCTTCTTATATATATGTTCATTTATGACATGTTGCATCCGTACACTTTGGTACGGCTAAATACACCAGGGGCTTAAGTTCCCCACATTATGGTGTGATAAGTCCGAACACTTTCACAAGTGCGGCACCCCGAACTTATAGCATTATATGCATCGGCTCCGAATCATGTCTTGGGTCAATAGTTGGGTTTTCCGGCTCCCATGTTTTGGTACCTTACGTTCCGTTGTATCGGCTAAGGTAGCACTGGGAGAACCATCGCGATTGCGCCCGGTTGAGCTGGGCGAGCGCCTCGATGGAAAGCTAAAACTGACCGTCATGATCTGGCGAGAGCTGGTCGCTGTTCGAGAGGTTTTCGAGTCCCTAAAGACTTATGCCGCTTAGAGCGAGGAACCGGCTTTGTCCGCCCAGCGTGGATAGCACCCGAACTCGGTCTTCCGAACACTAGGGGCTTCACGAAATTTAAGATTATAGAATTCTATGGCTAAGTGAGAGTGTTCAAGCATTATAAGTCCGGTTGCCTCATTACGTTGTGTCATAGCGCCTCCTAGATGGACCCAAACATGGGAACAAGAGCGCTCAAGTTTATCCCGAACACCCAAGCACTAGTGGCATGGGGGCTGAAGCCCGACGACTTGCCATCTCTCGATTTGATAAGCGGCCGCCTGAAGGTAATATTTTAAATTAACAAGCGTTGCTTAGCGCATATGAACAAAGTTTTCAGCGCACATGATAACAAAATGCGAGTCTACTCAAATATTACATCTTTGGAGCACTCACCCGCAATCATGCGGGCACCCTTCAGGACACTCTTATAATACATTTCGGGCGTGCGATACTCCTTGCCCGCTGGTGGCGCGTCCGTCACAAGCTTCTCAGCGTCCATCCTGCCCCAGTGCACCTTTGCACGGGCAAGGGCCCGACGGGCACCTTCAATGCAGGCGGAGTGCTTGACGACTTCAACCCAGGGACATGCATCCACCGGCCGCCGCACTGGGGCAAGTAGCTCCGGGCATGGCCTCTTTGGGCCTGACCAAACTATGAGGCCCTTCATGGCATGTTCGCCACCTTGTGGAGCTCGACCAGCTACTTCAGCTGGTCGCTAAAACACGGATGTCCGCCTCAACATCTTGAGACCGAAGACCTTCTCCGCCGAGCTCCCTCCTCGGCCCGGTAGAAAGCGTCAGCATCGGACACGCTGCAGGGCAGATCTGCGAACGCTCCTGGAGAACTCCGAATTTGGGTAAGTAATAGGTAATTCACATTCACTTGCTTGCTTTGCATGCAAAATGCCTTACCCGCCGCTATCTTCTTCAACGCCTCGATTTCCTGGAGGGCCTTGTGGGCTTCAGCCTTAGCAGCTTTGGCACTCTCAAGAGCCGATGCAAGCTCGGCCTCTCGAGTCTTTGAGTCGCGCTCCAAACTCTCATGTTTTTCCACGAGAGCCTGGAGCCCTTGCTGCACCCCCGCCACCCGCGCCTCCTGCTTCTCTCGCTCGGCTTGCTCCGCGGCCGCATTGCATTCGGCCGCGGACACCGCCTCCTTCAAGGTCGCCACCTCGTTCGTGGCCCCTGGAGTACCCACGTTATCCTTGTTATTTCTCTTGCAACCAAATCCTTTTCTGTAAGGTACAAATTTAATGCGGTGTTACTCACCTTCCTTGTCCTCGAGCTGCTTCTTGGCCCGGCCGAGCTCGCTCTCGGACCGCTCGAGGCTCTGCTTCAAAGCATTGACCTCCGCAGTCAGTGCGGTAGAGGTCAGCAGCGCAGCCTGCAATCCCATATTGACATATTTTTTAGAACTCCTACGTATATCTTTTTAGATCCTCAGTCCGGCTTTTCTTTCCGAACACGAACCGAGCATCGAGGGCTCTTGTCTATGCGGTATTATATTACATATCTTAAAATTCTTACCTCAAAGCTTTGTTAGAAGGCATTGCGAGCTTCAGTCAGCCCGCTCTTGGCGAGCTGAACCTTGAATCACCGCACTCATGACAGTGCGGTGTTCTTCTTTGATGGAAGCGCCGTTGAGCGCCTCTAGCAAGTTATCTGGCGCCTCCGGTTGGACGGAGGCCGCCGGCGTCACAGTCTTGCCCTTCTTACGAAGGGGCCTCGCCGGACTCCGGAACCACTTCAGGTGCCGGTGCAGAGTTCGGTGCGAAGTCCGGGAGGTTGCCCTGCGGCACCTCCGGGGCCTCCTCCTCCTGGCGGGTCCCTTCCTGGGATCCCACCTCGACGTCGTCAGCGTCACGAGGGGTGGAGGCGGTCGGAAGAGAATCCATATCCGACATGCCCAAGGACCCGCTCGACGAAGCGGGAAGATCGTCCTTGGCCGGACTACAGGTTGTATGCGGCATTAGAAAGACACTATGTGGCAAAATGACAAATTGTAAATCATCTAGGAGTCCGGATACTTACGATCACGCCAGGGGCTTGGCCCTTGAGGGCCACTCCTCGTTGCCGTCACCGACGTTGGCGGAACAGTCCGGGGGAAGGGTCCTTCCCTTCTTGGACCCTTCGGCCTCCCTCGTTGGGGAGGCCTTCCTTTTCTTCTCTCCCCCCACTGGGGGAGAGGCCTCTTTATTCTCCTCCTCGTCCTCATGGGAGGAGTCCGCCTCGGAGTCATCGGACGATGAGTCCTATATCACCTGGCGCCGGGAACTCCTTCGGGTTCCCGTGGCCTTCTTCTTGGCCTTCTTCTCCGGCACTACGTAAAGTGTCGGGACCAGCAACCCTGTCAAACGGGCGTCCGCTGGGTCTTCTGGAAGGGGAGCCGGACAGTTAACCTGTCCGGACATCTTCTGCCAGTCCTGTTAAAGGTATTAGGAGTTTAGATCCCACATAGAGTCAAACTATGAAAAAAATGAGTGTCCCATAAAGGATAACATAGCTTACCTCGCCGGCCGGGCACTGCGTGCTGAATCCGCGATCTTCGGTTGCGGATGCGGGAGCTTCGGCACCCTTGAACAGCACCCTCCAGGAAGCTTCGTACATCGTGTCGAAGAGCCCGCTCAAGGTCCAGTGCTGTGCCGGATCAAACTCCCACAAATTGAAGGCCCGCTGCTGGCAGGGGAGAATCCGGCGGACGAGCATGACCTGGATCACGTTGACAAGCTTAAGCTTCTTGTTCACGAGTGCAGAGACAGATCGAGTCGATCGGCTCTTCAAACTACCCCATAGCAAGCCCTTCTCTTTCCAGGAAGTGAGCTACATGGGCATGCCAGATCTGAATTCGGGGGCCGCTGCCCATTTAGGGTCACGTGGCTCGGTGATGTAGAACCACCCCGATTGCCACCCTTTGATGGATTCCACGAAGGCACCCTCGAGCCAAGTGACGTTGGGCATTTTGCCCACCATGGAGCCTCCGCACTCCGCTTGGCTGCCCTTCACAACCTTCGGCTTGACATTGAAGGTCTTTAGCTACAAGCCAAAGTGGGGCTGGATGCAGAGGAAGGCCTCGCACACGACGATAAACGCCGAGATATTGAGGATGAAATTTGGGGCCAAATCATGGAAATCCAGGCCGTAGTAGTACATGAGCCCCCGGATGAAGGGGTGGAGTGGGAAGCCCAGTCTGCAGAGGAATTGGGGAAGGAATACGACCCTCTCATGGGGCCTGGGGGTGGGGATGAGCTGCCCCTCGTCGGGGAGCCGATGCACGATGTCGCTGGATAGATATCCGGCGTTGCGCAGTTTCTCGATGTGCCCCTTCGTAATGGAGAAGGCCATCCACTTGCCTCCCACTCCGGACATGGCTGGAGAAGGTCGAGGTGCGATGTGCGGACTTGGGCGCTGGAGCTCGAGTGCGCGGAGATGGATAAGCAAAGGAGGAAGAAGGCGTAGGTAAAGGAGGTGGATCCTTGTACCCTTATATATGGGCGGATGAAACTATGCATCCCTACTAGCCTGGTAAAACTCGCTTATCTCCCAAGCGCCGCAATCAATGGCGCGGTTGGGTTACCAACGTCCGTATTGATGGGAATCCCGGAATAAGGGGAACACGATCTCTGCTTCGACAAGACGTGCCAAGGAAACTGCTTCGCTAAACGCACTGAGGTGGTATAATAAAAACGATTCAAGTAAAGGCTTGGTAGTGGTGTGACGTCACGCCACAAAATACGTCAGCAGATTGAACTTGTGTAAATATTATTCTCTTTACGGTGGTACGTGGAATTTATTTTTACAGAGCCCGACATTGTCCTGGCGTTCATAATCTTCTGCGAATTATTCGGAGGAGGAACCCGCCTTGCAATGCCGAAGACAATATGCGCGCCGGACTCGTCGTCATTGAAGCCTGGTTCAGGGGCTACTGAGGGAGTCCTGGACTAGGGGGTGTCCGGATAGCCGAACTATCATCATCGGCTGGACTCCAAGACTATGAAGATACAAGATTGAAGACTTCGTCCCATGTCCGGATGGGACTTTCCTTGGCGTGGAAGGCAAGCTTGCAATCTGGATATGTAGATCTCCTACCATTGTAACCGACTGTGTAACCCTAGCCCTCTCCGGTGTCTATATAAACCGGAGGGTTTTAGTCCGTAGGACAACAATCACAACAACAATCATACCATAGGCTAGCTTCTAGGGTTTAGCCTCCTTGATCTCGTGGTAGATCCACTCTTGTACTACCCATATCATCAATATCAATCAAGCAGGAGTAGGGTTTTACCTCCAACGAGAGGGCCCGAACCTGGGTAAAAACATCGTGTCCCTTGTCTCCTGTTACCATCCGCCTAGACACACAGTTCTGGACCCCCTACCCGAGATCCGCCGGTTTTGACACCGACAGCGCTCTCCACCTCAGATCTGGTGGCGGACAACCTGTCGGCATCCTCCGTTGGAGGAGCATCCGACGCACGCCTTGTGTTCACCTCCCCCTCCGGATCTGGCGTTGGAGCCTGGCTGGCGGAGGCTCGATTCGCAACCTCTCCGAACGCAGTCCGGCGAGCGCTCTTTTTCCTGGAAAAAATCACGAGCGTTAGTATGCCTTCCAGGAATTTTTTCCTTGAGACACGGTGGCGCGCCATACCATTGCGGCGACGTCTCGATTCGCACCGCACTTCTTTTCCGCCTGCTGGGCCGAGCTGCCCCTTGTTGGTCAGCCGCCGCAGGCTTGGCTTCCCGCCTCAAAGGCACCTCCTGCGGCACACCATTAGTATGCGGTGATCAGAGATAAGCACGGATGGGTAATGGTATCAGGACTTTGGTTACAATTACCTGGGAAGCTGGAGATATTCCGGGGTAGTCGACCGTAATGGCGACCAAAGCATTGTCGATGCTAGGTTGGTGGAACACCCCATCGATCAGCTCCACCTTTATGTCCGAATCCTCTTCGGAGGCCGGATCGAGGGACCGTTCCAGATCCTCGGGTTGTGGAGCCGGGCTGTGTATATCCTCTACGGCCCGGCACAGTTCCTGCGTCGAAATCACAAAATGAGACACTTAACTTTGGGAATATGGATCAGATAGACAAGTGTCCGCTTACCCAGCTTCGAGGGTTGTTCATGGAAAATTCATTCAATGGACTGGCACGGAGGAAGTCCTCCTTCTCCCCTTTATACAGGTCGGACAGGATCTTCACCAGATCGGCGACCGATCCCGGCCCCTTGCGGCCATGACGGGTGGCATCATCCTCCCCGTTGAAATCCCAAATGGGGTGGCCCCTATACTAGAGCGGCAGCACCCCCGCATGATGCATGCGGCCATGATCCCAATCATGGTCAATCCGGAATGAGCCAATAATCTTATTTGGCCCAATCAGGTATAGGACGTCCCTGTCATTCTCCCGTTGAGGACTCCGCGCACGCCAGCTTAGGCGTTTCTTCAGAGGAGCATTACTAAACTCCGGGAGGCCGATCTGAACTGGATCTGGTAGTGGGGCATCTTCTATATAAAACCATTCCGAAGGCCAGTCTTCAGACGCCTTCTTCGGGGTTCCGGATAGATATCCGGTCCCGGCAATGCGCCATAGTTCGGCTCCGCCCACTTAATATATCGACCCCTCATGAGAGCGAGTGCGAGGCGAATAATCTCTTCCACAAATGCAAAATGAGCCTCGGCGCCCAGAACAGCTCGCAAAGGGCCACGAAGCCCGCGATGTGCGAGAATGGAGGCAGGCGAAGGTGGTGCAACTGAGGCCGTAGAACTCAGAGCCCCGGAGAAAGCGGATGTATTGGAAATCCGAGTCCTCTTATTAGATAAGAGACAAAGCATACCCGCTCTCCTTTGGAGGGATTGGGGACGCTCTCCGCCTGCTTTCCGCCCTTGTAGGTGGCGAGTCCGGCTCGAACCGGAACCATAAAAGCTGGGGGAACATATCCCTCGGCTTGGAACATCACTAACTCACTATGCGGGACTGAGCATCTCCCCCAATCCCCTGGCTGGGGGCTGGGAGTGCGAGAGGAGGAGCCGCGTCAACTGTCCATGATGGAATGGATTCTTGTCAAGGGCGCTCCGGTGAGTACTCGTGGAGGGAGGATGGTGTGATTCGGATCTAGATCCGCGTCTCCTTTTATAGGCGGCTCATTTGCGCAGCTAGGGGGGTAAGTGTAAAAATACCCTGGCTTTTCGAATTTGTTTGACACGTGGAAGATGGCCATTATTGGGCATAGAAGCCAAGGAGCGCAGCATTTACAAGAAGCCGGACACTATTCAACACAGGGTTTGGAGAAGAACCTGCCTTGCAATGCCGAAGACAATCAACACGCCGGATTCATCATCATTGAAGCCTGGTTCGGGGGCTACTGAGGGAGTCCTGGACTAGCGGGTGTCCGGATAGCCGAACTATCACCGTCGGCCGGACTCCTTAGCTATGAAGATACAAGATTGAAGACTTCGTCCCGTGTCCGTATGAGACTTTCCTTGGCGTGGAAGGCAAGCTTGGCAATACGGATATGTAGATCTCCTACCATTGTAACTGACTCTGTGTAACCCTAGCCCTCTCCGGTGTCTATATAAACTGGAGGGTTTTAGTCCATAGGACGGACAACAATCATACCATAGGCTAGCTTCTAGGGTTTAGCCTCCTTGATCTCGTGGTAGATCTACTCTTGTACTACCCATATCATCAATATTAATCAAGCAGGAGTAGGGTTTTACCACCACCGAGAGGGCCCGAACCTGGGTAAAAACATCGTGTCCCTTGTCTCCTGTTACCATCCGCCTAGACGCACAGTTCGGGACCCCCTACCCGAGATCCGCCGGTTTTGACACCGACAGCTGGCCTCCCACAGGATCAAGAGGAGGCATTGATCAACTTTTTGCGAGCCAACAAGGATGTGTTCGCCTGGGAACCCAAAGATCTGGCCGGGGTCCCGAGGAGGATAATGCAGCACCATGTGAGAGTATGCCCAAATGCAAGACCAATATAGCAGAAGGCCCGCCGGCAGTCCACCGAGAAGCAGGCCTTCATCGTCCAAGAAACCCGTAAGCTGCAAGTAGCGGGGGTCATCAGAGAGGTGCGGTACCCAGAGTGGCTGGCGAACCCCGTCATCGTCCCCAAGAAAGGAGGGAAGGAGCGCATGTGTGTCGACGTCACCAACCTCAACAAGGCCTGCCCTCAAGATCCCTTTCTGCTCCCTCGCATCGACCAGATCGTTGACTCCACCGCCGAGTGCGACCTGTTGTGCTTCCTGGATGCCTTCTCCGGCTACCACCAGATCAAGATGGCCGTGGAGGATGTGGAGAAGACGACATTCCTCACCCCATGCGGGGTGTACTGCTACACCTGCATGCCCTTCAGACTGTGCAACGCCGGAGCAACATTCCAGCGGTTGATGCACATCGCCCTGGGTTCGCATCTCGGGAGGAACGTAGAGGCGTACGTCGATGACATAGTGGTGAAGTCTCGGGAGGCCAGGACTCTGATAGAAGATCTGGAAGAGACGTTCGCCAGCCTGCGCACGGTGGATCTCCGGTTCAACCCCGAGAAGTGTGTGTTCAGGGTCCCCTCCGGCAAGCTGCTGGGCTTCTTGGTATCGCACAGAGGGATCAAAGCTAACCCAGAAAAGGTCAAGGCAATAGAAGACATGACCCCCCCACAGACCCTGAGGGAGATGCAGAAGCTGGCTAGCTGCATAACCTCGCTTGGGCGCTTCATTTCCAAGCTGGGGGAGTGTGCCCTCCCATTTTTCGAGCTAATGAAAAGGAAGGAGCCATTCGAGTGGACCCCCGAGGCAGACGCAGCCTTCCAGGACCTCAAGAGATATCTGACTAGTCCGCCAGTGATGGTAGCGCCGCGCCCTCTTGAGCCCTTGGTGCTCTATCTGGCAGCAACCCCACACTCAGCAAGCGCCGCCCTGGTAGCGCTAAGGAAGGAGCGCCTGGTCAAGAAGACGCAGCAGGATGCACGACCAGCAAGTGAAGTGCAGCACACCTCGGGGAAGGCATCTGAAGTCTCTACCGATGCAACGGCCGATACTCCTCCTGAGGTTACGAATGACCCCATGGTTATCAAGACTCCGGAGCACGGGCCTCATGAGGCCAAAAGGGACATGTGCCCCAGTGAAGAACAAGATTCTGCAAATGCCTCCTCCCTCGTTGAGCACCCCATCTACTTTGTCAGCACAGTACAGAGGGAGGCCCATGCACGATACCCCATGCCACAGAAGCTCTTGCTTGCGCTTCTGGTTGCCTCCAGGAAGCTGTGTCACTACTTTCAAGGCCACCCCATCAAGGTTGTCTTAGCATACTCGCTAGAAAGGGTGCTCCGAAGCCCGAACGCAGCCGGGCGAGTCGCTGAATGGAACATTGAGCTTCAAGCATTTGATCTTGAGTTCAGTACCACTAGGGTCATCAAGGGCGCGGCCCTCACTGACTTCGTGGCCGAGTGGACCAATACTCCAGATCACGGGGAAGGCGAGGACTGCTCCCTCCTACCAGGAGATGAAGAACCAAACGGATGGATCATGTACTTCGACGGGGCGTTTGCTCGGCAAGGCGCATGGGCAGGGGCCGTCCTCATCTCACCCACCAAGGACAAGCTTTGCTATGTAGTACAGCTCTGCTTTCAGCGGGGCGAGAAGGTCTCCAACAACATCGTAGAATTCGAAGGCTTACTCACCAGGCTCAGGTCCGCGACCGCGCTGGGGGTAGAGCGCCTCACCATCAAAGGCAATTCTCAGCTGCTCGTCAACTTCTCCAACAAGGAATACACGCCTAAGGACGAACACATGGAGGCATACCCAGAAGAGGTGCGCAAGATGGAGAAGCGGTCCATGGGTGTGGAACTGTAGCATGTGCCACACGAGATGAACAAGGAAGCAGACAACTTCGCTAAAAGAGCCTCTTGCAGGCTCCCTCACGAGCCAGGGGTGTCTGAGGAGCGGCTCTTCAAGCCATCTGCAGTCCTGCATGCCACGACTCCGGCACCACCTCAGGAGAGCCTGCCACAGGCACCAGAGACGGGAGCCCTAGCCTGTGGTCATCCCTCAGGAGCCCGCTTGCTGCTCGCGCTTGAGCCTGAGGAGGGGTGTTGGACGGAGGAATTCAAGGCGTACTTGCTTCAGGGGACCCTACCAGAGAAGGAGGAGGACGCCGAGCGCGTGGCTCACCAGGCCACCGTGCACTTCATCAATGATGGTGAGTTATACCGCAAGAGGCCTAATGACGTTTCTTTATGATGCATCTCCAGGGAACAGGGGCTCGAGCTGCTGGCAGACATACATGATGGGGACTGCGAGCACCACTCTTCATCCTGCACCCTGGTGGGCAAGGTGTTCCGCAGCGGCTTCTACTGACCCACCACGCTCAACGACGCTACCGAGCTGGTGCGCTCCTGTGAAGCATGCCAGTTCCACGCCAAGCAGATCCATCAGCCCGCGCAGGGCCTCCAGACAATCCCGCTCATGTGGCCATTTGCGGTCTGGGGGCTGGACATCTTGGGGCCATTCCCTCGGGCGCCGGGGGGCTACCGATACCTCTTCGTCGCCATCGACAAGTTCGCCAAATGGGTGGAGGTAGAAGCCGTGTGCACCATCCCAGCAGGATCAGTCGTCAAGTTCATCGAGGAAATTGTGAGCCGATTTGGGGTCCCCAATCGCATCATCACCGATAACGGCTCGCGGTTCACTAGCAATCTCTTCAAAACATAATGTGCTAACCTTGGAACGCAGATCTGCTACGCCTCAGTAGCACAGCCATGGAGCAATGGATAGGCCGAGAGAGCCAACGCGGAGGTCCTGAGGGGCCTCCAGACCCGCACCTTCAAGAAGAAGCTCGAGGCCTGCGGCAGGGGCTGGCTCGACGAGCTGCAGTCTGTGATGTGGTCCATCTGCACCACCGCAACCAAGCCAACAGGAGAAACGCCCTTCTTCCTCATCTACAGAGCAGAAGTGGTTCTCCCTCACGAGGTCAAGCATCGCTCCACGCGGGTCTTGGCGTTCGATGAAATGCAGCAGGATGCCACGCGGAGGATGGATCTCATGCTGGGGGAGGAACGCTGCCGTCAAGCCTCGCTCAGAGTAGCGAGGTACCAGCAGGCGATGCGGCGGTACCACTGCTGCAACGTCCACTCCAGGATGTTAGAGGTGGGTGATCTCGTCCCGAGGCGTGTGCTCTCTAGGGAGGGGCTGCATCAGCTCTCTCCCATGTGGGAGGGCCCGTTTAGGGTTGCTTGTGTCTCTAGGCCTGGCGCCGCGCGCCTGGAGGCATAGGACGGGGTCCCCATCCAGAATGCCTGGAACATCGAGCACCTCTAGAAGTTCTACCCCTGAAGAAAGGCTCCGGCCTGTGAAGGTCTCCGCTCGTGGCACTCTCACGTAATAATGAGTGGGGTTATACACGCCCCGGAGTCTCCTGAGAGTCGCCTTGGGGCCTCATGAGGGCTCCCTCCCACGTCCTAGTGGCAGCACTTAGCTCCGCGCTGGTGAGAAGACTAGATTAGGTGCTGGACGTGGCTGTTCATTTGCTTTCTGAAGTTGCTTGCGGTTTTTCTTAGTAAGTTTTTCAATGGATTTGGTATTCGCGAGCACTGGTCCCTCAAGTGTGTTTTCTCCTGAGCTACTTTGGTCTAAGGATGTGAGGGAGGTGGCAGTCGCCCTGCCACTTCTCCTCGCGCTCCTCACGCGTGGGGCTAGGTAGGTGTGTGCGCCCAGGGCTTGTCTTCACACGCACGCACCATGTTGAACCCCATTATTTCAGCTTTATCCTTGCGAGGAGCCCTTGATCGAGTCCACCTGCGACATCACCCAACATGTCCATGCCCCCCGGGCAGCGCGACGCTGTGCAACAGGTCCAGGTCACCCTACGGCAGGGGGCTCGTGTAAGGGGGAGTAAGTCACTCGACAAAATTTTCTTTTTCTTCAAGTGCTAGCTCTGCCCTGCCACACCTCCTGAGGGTTCAGGGCGTGTCTCCGGAGGGCACAGGGTGCGCGCCCAGGGGGCCCTGCCAAATACCTAAGGTCAGGTCCTCACGAGGCGAAGGACGACTACACATATCAGGCTAAGCCTTCCTACCCTGACCCGTTCAAATTACAAATATTGCAACACAACATCAAGGACAACAACCATAACATAAAAGGCATAACATCAGCAGTTCATTACACGCCCTCGCAGGGTACATTCTTCTTTTTTTCGATATGCAGGAGAAAGAAAAATCTAAACAAGGAAGGCCCGAAGGCGTGCAGGCTTGGCACCAGCGCCGCATCCTCAAACAGCGCCTCAAGGTAGCCCGGCGCTCCACCAGTTCTCCGACAGAAGATCTAGAGCCACCGGCCTTGAGCCCAAGTTCACCGGCCCCCAGCTTCAGGTTGGGCTCCTCTCCTACTTCACTGGAGTGCCACGACGAGACGAGCCACCGGCGTCCTCGACACGAGCACGACGACACAGAGGCCGATCGTAGCCACCGCTGCTCAAGCTCTCGTCCGAGGAAGAGCTGCCATCGCAAGAGGAAGAGCGCGCGTCGCCAAGGCCAAGGTTGCCATCGCCACCATCATCATCGCTGCTGTCCTCTGGGCAACAACCCACGTGGCGGCCATCCCCCCTGAATACCCTCACGTAGAGGGTCGCTAGGCCGTCGTACTTGAAGTGGAGGTTCACCTTTCGCCCAGGCCACGCGCACGGGCAAAAGTCTGCCAGCCGCGGGTCAGTACCACGCTGTCGGAGGCGGAAACATCGATGCTGACCCACGAGGCCCTGCTGCAGCACCCACAGCTTGCAGCCAAAGGCCAGCAAGCCCCGAAGAAGGAAGCTCGCTAGAGAAGAAGTGAGGGAGCCGGAGCGAGGTGCCAACTAGGCTCTCCGACCACACCACGAACTCGGGGAGCACCTCCAGCGAAGAAAAGCATGGCCGAGGCGGGCGCACGATCATGGCGTGCCTCCCTTTGTCATGGGGGCTGCTCCGGGACTGGTGGCCCCAGCCACGGGAAGAGGTGACATCATGGGCGCCTAGTGCAACGCTGCCTTTGGGTGGCGCGCCCCCGCGCCCCCTGGACACTGCCGGGGGGACCGCAGGATGCTTGCGGGGACGGCCACGGCCCCTCTTGGGGGGAGGGGAGGCTGGCCCCTGATGACCCACAAGTGTAGGGGATCTATCGTAGTCCTTTCGATAAGTAAGAGTGTCGAACCCAACGAGGAGCACAAGGAAATGATAAGCGGTTTTCAGCAAGGTATTCTCTGCAAGCACTGAAATTGTAGGTAACAGATAGTTTTGTGATAAGATAATTTGTAATGGGTAACAAGCAATAAAAGTAAATAAGGTGCAGCAAGGTGGCCCAATCCTTTTTGTAGCAAAGGACAAGCCTGGACAAGTTCTTATATAGAGAAAAGCGCTCCCTAGAACACATGGGAATTATCGTCAAGCTAGTTTTCATCACGTTCATATGATTCGCGTTCGTTACTTTCATAATTTGATATGTGGGTGGACCGGTGCTTGGGTACTGCCATTTCTTGGACAAGCATCCCACTTATGATTAACCCCTATTGCAAGCATCCGCAACTACAAAAGAAGTATTAAGGTAAACCTAACCATAGCATGAAACAAGTGGATCCAAATCAGCCCCTTACGAAGCAACGCATAAACTAGGGTTTAAGCTTCTGTCACTCTAGCAACCCATCATCTACTTATTACTTCCCAATGCCTTCCTCTAGGCCCAAATAATGGTGAAGTGTCATGTAGTCGACATTCACATAACACCACTAGAGGAAAGACAACATACATCTCATCAAAATATCGAATGAATACCAAATTCACATGACTACTAATAGCAAGACTTCACCCATGTCCTCAGGAACAAACGTAACTACTCACAAAGCATATTCATGTTCATGATCAGAGGGGTATTAATATGCATTAAGGATCTAAACATATGATCTTCCACCAAATAAACCAACAAGCATCAACTACAAGGAGTAATCAACACTACTAGCAACACACATGTACCAATCTGAGGTTTTGGTACAAAGATTGGATACAAGAGATGAACTAGGGTTTGAGAGGAGATGGTGCTGGTGAAGATGTTGATGGAGATTGACCCCCTCCCAATGAGAGGATCGTTGGTGATGACGATGGTGATGATTTCCCCCTCCATGCGGGAAGTTTCCCCGGCAGAACAGCTTCGCCGGAGCCCTAGATTGGTTCCGCCAAGGTTCGTCCCGTAAGCTTGCTTATGATTTTTTTTCCAGGGTAAAAGACTTCATATAGCATAAGATGGGCACCGGAGGGCTGCTAGGTGGACCACGAGGCAGGGGGTGCGCCCCCCACCCTCGTGGCCAGGGTGTGGGCCCCCTCCAGTACTTCTTCCGCTCAATAATTATTATTGATTCCAAAAATGACTTTTGTGGAGTTTCAGGACTTTTGGAGCTGTGCAGAATAGGTCTCCAATATTTGCTCCTTTCTAGCACAGAATCCCAGCTGCCGGCATTCTCCCTCTTTATGTAAACCTTGTAAAATAAGAGAGAATAGCCATAAGTATTGTGACATAACATGAAATAATAGTCCATAATGCAATAAATATCGATATAAAAGCATGATGCAAAATGGACGTATCAGCCCCTCCTTGGGGGCCTTCCCTTTCTCGGCCACTGAGAACCTCTTCGGCGATGCCATGGGAGTAAGACGGAGGGGAAAGAAGCAAGCGGGAGCAAGGCAAAGGGAAGATGGACAGGGGGCTCCGCCCCTCTCTCACATTTATAGTTGAGGGAGGCCAACCACCGGCTCCACGACCTCGCGCCATGATGACCACCTGCATGCAGCATCGACTGGTCAAGTCGAGCAGTTGCCGAGGCAGCATGGGGAAGTGGAGTCGCCCACATAAAATCAATCGCCATGTGTCATCAAGGCCGCAGGCGGTTAGGGCCCGCGGCCCTCCGCACTTGCCCCTTGGCTTTGCTTGGAAGCCAAGCCCGAGCGCGCCTTGGGCCCGGGAGCTAATGTCGGCTTCCTCGACTTGGGGGTATCCAGTCCTACCTGCCTGCGGCCCACCACGTGGCTCCATCAACGGCCTGGTATGACCCAGCTTCAACAACAACACAGCAAGACCTTCGCGAGGGGCCAACCCTCGCGAGGCAGACGACATCGAGACCCCAGACGGAGTTGGCCTCCTCAGGAGGGCTCCTGAGGGGCGGAGAGATCTATGCAGCTACCTCATGAGGTTCAGCTGACGTGAGCCATGACAACCAAAGCCAGGCGGGCGTGATGACCCACAAGTATAGGGGATCTATCGTAGTCCTTTCGATAAGTAAGAGTGTCGAACCCAACGAGGAGCACAAGGAAATGATAAGCGGTTTTCAGCAAGGTATTCTCTGCAAGTACTGAAATAAGTGGTAACAGATAGTTTTGTGATAAGGTAAATTGTAACGAGCAACAAGTAACAAAAGTAAATAAGGTGCAGCAAGGTGGCCCAATCCTTTTTGTAGCAAAGGACAAGCCTGGACAAACTCTTATGATAGGAAAAACGCTCCCGAGGACACATGGGAATATCGTCAAGCTAGTTTTCATCACGCTCATATGATTCGCGTTCGGTACTTTGATAATTTGATATGTGGGTGGACCAGTGCTTGGGTTCTGTTCTTACTTGAACAAGCATCCCACTTATGATTAACCTCTATTGCAAGCATCCGCAACTACAACAAAAGTATTAAGGTAAACCTAACCATAGCATGAAACATATGGATCCAAGTCAGCCCCTTACGAAGCAACGCATAAACTAGGGTTCAAGCTTCTGTCACTCTAGCAACCCATCATCTACTTATTACTTCCCAATGCCTTCCTCTAGGCCCAAATAATGGTGAAGTGTTATGTAGTCGACGTTCACATAACACCACTAGAGGTTAGACAACATACATCTCATCAAAATATCGAACGAATACCAAATTCACATGACTACTAATAGCAAGACTTCTCCCTTGTCCTCAGGAACAAACGTAACTACTCACAAAGCATATTCATGTTCATAATCAGAGGGGTAATATTGTGCATAAAGGATCTGAACATATGATCTTCCACCAAATAAACCAACTAGCATCAACTACAAGGAGTAATCAACACTACTAGCAACCTACTAGCACCAATCCCGGACTTGGAGACAAGAATTGGATACAAGAGATAAACTAGGGTTTGGAGATGAGATGGTGCTGATGAAGATGTTGATGGAGATTGCCCTCTCCCGATGAGAGGAGCGTTGGTGATGATGATGACGATAATTTCCCTCTCCCGGAGGGAAGTGTCCCCGGCAGAACAGCTCTGCCGGAGCCCTAGATTGGTTCCGTCAAGGTTCCGCCTCGTGGTGGTGGAGTCTCATCCCGAAAGGTTGCTTATTATTTTTTTATCATCGAAAGACTTCATATAGGAGAAGATGGGCGTCGGAGAGCCACCAGGGGCCCACGAGGTAGGGGGCGTGCCCAGGGGAGAGCGGCGCGCCCCCCACCCTCGTCAGCAGGGTGTGGGCCCCCTGGCCTTCATCTTTGGTGATGATTTTTCTTTATTTCTTTTAAGATATTCCGTGGAGTTTCAGGAATTTTGGAGTTGCGCAGAATAGGTCTCCAATATTTGCTCCTTTTCACCCGAATTCCATTGCAAGCATTCCCCCTCTTCATGGTAAGCCTTGTAAAATAAGAGAGAATAGCCATAAGTATTGTGACGTATCGTGAAATAACAGCCCATAATGCGATAAATATCGATATAAAAGCATGATGCAAAATGGACGTATCAACTCCCCCAAGCTTAGACCTCGCTTGTCCTCAAGCGAAAAGCCGATAACAATAAATATGTCCTCATGTTTAGAAGTAGAGGCGTCGATAAAAATAAAATACGGACATGAAGGCATCATGATTATTTTCATAACAACAACATAAATAGATTTGTCATATGATTACTTATGTTCAAGTGATGATCTTTTCACAAAGCCAAAGTATGAATCATAAACCTTATTGAGTACCAAAAAATTATACCCTCAGTCATTGAAGCAACTGCAATTTATCATAACATCGGAAAGAGTCTATGTTAGAGCTTAAAAGCAAGTCCACATACTCAACTATCACTTAGTCCTTCATAATTGCTAACACTCACGCAATACTTGTGGTTACGGAGTTTTAACCGGACACAGAGAAAGATAGGGGCTTGTAGTTTTGCCCCACAACCTTTTACCTCAAGGGTAATGTCAACAATAATAATTCATGCTCCCCCACATCCAATTAGATATATATATCATGTTCTTTCCAACATGTTGAGCTTGCCAAAGGATAAAATGAAAAAGGAAAGGTGAAGATCACCGTGACTCTTGCATAAAGTAGAGGATAATAATAAAAGATAGGCCCTTTGCAAAGGGAAGCAGAGGTTTCCATGCGCTTTTATGGTTGGATGCACAAAATCTTAATGCAAAAGAACGTCACTTTATATTGCCCCTTGTATGTGAACCTTTATTATGCAGTCCGTCGCTTTTATTGCGTCCACAACAAGTTCGTACAAAGCTTATTTCTCTGCACTAATAAGTCATGCAGAATTAAAGAGCAATTTTTATTGCTTGCACCAATGACAACTTACTTGAAGGATCTTACTCAATCCATAGGTAGATATGGTGGACTCTCATGGCTAAACTGGTTTAAGGGTATTTGGAAGCACAAGTAGTATTTCTACTTAGTCTTTGAGAAATTAGCTAACATGAGGGGAAAGGCAAGCTCAACACGGTAGAGGAACCATGACAACATACTTTATCTCAGATGTAAGAAAACATAACTCATTATATTGTCTTCCTTGTCCAACATCAACTCTTTAGCATGTCATATTTTAATGAGTGCTCCCAATCATAAAAGATGTCAATGATAATATATATCTATATGTGAAACCTCTCTCTCCTTATTACTTCCTATTAATTGCAACGATGACCAAAGCTATATTTGTCAACTCCCAACAACTTTTAATCATCAAACTCTTTCTATGTGGAGTCATGACTCTCAATAAGATCAATATGAACTCTTTGTTTCTTTTTGTTCTTTTCTTTATTCACCCAAGATCATGGCAAAGTAATCAAGCCCTTGACTCAACACTAATCTTTATTATATATAGCTCACAGACTCGATTGCATAGAGGGATCATAAAGCAAAACTCAAAACTAGATTGTGCCATGACTTTATTCTACTAAATCAAGATACTACTAATAGGATCGAACTAAGGAAAACGGTAAAGATAGGAGTTGTGATGGTGATACGAAACCGGGGCACCTCCCCCAAGCTTGGCAGTTGCCAAGGGGAGTGCCCATACCCATGTGATTATATCTCCTTCTTTGTTGTTGGCGGTGGAAGTGTTGTTGATGATGGAAGCTTGTCGTCCACCTTCCATGGCATAGGCTCACCCTCATAGAAGGATGATCGAGTCTCCGGAATCCTCAAATCTGCAACGGAAACAGCTCAAAACGAAAATAGAGGATATTTGCGTGATACGGTCGTCAAAACCTTCAGGAGAATATATAATGAATTTTTACCGACCAAAATACGTATCGTGCAAGAAAACGGAGTCCAGAGGGCACACGGGGTGCTCACGAGGTAGGGGGCGCGCCCAGGGGGGTAGGGCGCGCCCTCCACCCTCGTGGAGACCTCGTGTCCTCCCCGGACTGCTACTTATTTTTCTATTTTTCTAAATATTCCAAAACGGAGAAATATTGCTTTAAAAATTGTTTTGGGGTCGGTTTACTTACCGTACCACATACCTATTCCTTTTCGGAGTCTGAAACATTCTGGAAAGTGTCCCTTATGTATTCCTCCGGGGTTACGGTTTCAATAATATTGGTTTCAACATTTATGGGATTACCTGAGATATAATGTTTGATTCTTTGACCGTTTACCACCTTCGGATTTGTGCCTGCGAAGTTGTTGATTTTTATGGCACCGGAACGATAGACCTCCTCGATAACGTAAGGACCTTCCCATTTGGAGAGAAGTTTTCCTGCAAAAAATCTTAAACGAGAGTTGTATAGCAATACATAGTCACCTACATTAAACTCACGCTTTTGTATCCTTTTATCATGCCACCTTTTAACCTTTTATTTAAACAGCTTGGCATTTTCATAAGCTTGGGTTCTCCATTCATCAAGTGAGCTAATATCAAATAACCTCTTCTCACCGGCAAGTTTGAAATCATAATTGAGCTCTTTGATAGCCCAATATGCCTTATGTTCTAATTCAAGAGGTAAATGACATGCTTTTCCATAAACCATTTTATACGGAGACATACCCATAGGATTTTTGTACGCAGTTCTATAGGCCCATAATGCATCATTCAGTTTTTTGGACCAATTCTTTCTAGACCTATTGACAGTCTTTTGCAAAATTAATTTGAGCTCTCTATTGCTCAACTCTACCTGACCACTAGACTGCGGGTGATAAGGAGATGCAATTCTATGATTAACATTGTATTTAGCAAGCATCTTACGGAAAGCACCATGAATAAAGTGTGAACCACCATCAGTCATTAAGTTTCTAGGGACTCCAAACCTCAGAAAAATAACTTCCTTAAGAATTTTAATAGAAGTGTTATGATCAGCACTACTAGTTGGAATAGCTTCTACCCACTCAGTAACGTAATCAACAGCAACTAAAATATGAGTGTAACCATTAGAGGCAGGAAAAGGTCCCATATAATCAAAGCCCCAAACATCAAATGGCTCAATAACAAGTGAATAATTCATAGGCATTTCTTGACGTCTACTGATATTACCAATTCTTTGACATTCATCGCAAGACAAAACAAACTTACGGGCATCCTTGAAGAGAGTAGGCCAATAAAACCCGGATTGCAATACCTTATGTGCAGTTCTATCTCCAGCGTGATGTCCTCCATAAGCTTCGGAGTGAAACTTGCGTAGGATCTGTTCATGTTCATGCTCAGGTACACAATGTCTAATAACACCATCTACTCCTTCTTTATAAAGATGTGGGTCATCCCAAAAGTAATGTCTCAAATTATAAAAGAACTTTTTCTTTTATTGGTATGTGAAGCTAGGGGGTATAAATTTAGCAACAATATAATTAGCATAATCAGCATACCATGGAGTGCTATGAGAAGTGCTTATGACATTTAATTGTTCATCAGGAAAGCTATCATCAATAGGTAGTGGGTCATCAAGAACATTCTCTAACCTAGACAAGTTGTCTGCAACGGGGTTCTCAGCTCCTTTTCTATCAACAATATGTAAATAAAATTCTTGCAGCAAGAGAACCCATCTAATAAGTCTAGGTTTTGCATCTTTCTTTTCCATAAGATATTTAATAGCAGCATGACCAGTGTGAATAGTTACTTTAGAATCATCAATATAGGGTCTGAATTTATCACAAGCAAATACAACTGCTAAAAGTTCCTTTTCGGTAGTAGCATAATTTCTTTGAGCATTGTCTAGAGTCTTACTAGCATAATGGATAACATTCAATTTTTTATCAACTCTTTGCCCTAGAACAGCACCTACAAACATAATCACTAGCATCACACATAATTTCAAAGGGTAAATTCAATCGGTGGCTGAACAATAGGTGCAGAGACTAATGCTTTCTTAAGTATTTCAAATGCTTCTACACAATCATCATCAAAGACAAATGGTACATCTTTTTGTAATAAATTAGTCAGAGGCCGAGAGATTTTTGAGAATTCCTTAATGAACTTCCTATAAAATCCAGCGTGACCAAGGAAACTTCCTATACCTTTGATGTCCTTGGGACATGGCATCTTTTCAATAGCATCAACCTTGGCTTTATCAACTTCAATACCTGTTTCAGAAACTTTGTGCCCCAAGACAATACCTTCATTAACCATAAAGTGGCACTTTTCCCAATTCAAGACAAGATTAGTTTCTTCACATCTCTGCAAAACTCGATCAAGATTGCTCAGGCAATCGTCAAAAGAGGAACCATAGACGAAAAAGTCGTCCATGAAAACCTCACAAATCTTTTCACAAAAGTGAGAGAATATAGCCATCATGCATCTTTGAAAGGTAGCAGGTGCATTACATAAACCAAAAGGCATACGTCTATAAGCAAAAGTACCAAAAGGGCATGTAAAAGTAGTCTTTGATTGATCTTTAGCCGACACAGGTATTTGAGAGAAACCAGAATAACCATCTAGAAAGCAATAATGTGTATGTTTGCATAATATTTCTAGCATTTGATCAATAAAAGGTAAGGGGTAATGATCTTTCTTAGTAGCTTTATTTAACTTGCGGAAATCAATTACCATCCTATAACCTGTGATAATTCTTTGCGGGATCAATTCATCTTTATCATTAGGGACAACAGTAATACCTCCTGAGGGAGTCCTGGACTAGGGGGTGTCCGGATAGCCGAACTATCATCTCTGGCCGGACTCCTAGACTATGAAGATACAAGATTGAAGACTCCGTCCCGTGTCCGGATGGGACTTTCCTTGGCGTAGAAGGCAAGCTTGGCGATACGGATATGTAGATCTCCTACCATTGTAACCGACTCTGTGTAACCCTAGCCCTCTCCGGTGTCTATATAAACCAGAGGGTTTTCGTCCGTAGGATGAACAACAATCATACCATAGGCTAGCTTCTAGGGTTTAGCCTCTCTGA
The DNA here is from genome assembly GCA_021437245.1 of Aegilops speltoides. Taxonomy (NCBI): domain Eukaryota; kingdom Viridiplantae; phylum Streptophyta; class Magnoliopsida; order Poales; family Poaceae; genus Aegilops; species Aegilops speltoides. Next base: position 376,331,292 of record CM038146.1, read on the forward strand.
TCTCGTGGTAGATCTACTCTTGTACTACCCATATCATCAATATTAATCAAGCAGGAGTAGGGTTTTACCTCCATCGAGAAGGCCTGAACCTGGATAAAAACATCGTGTCCCTTGTCTCCTGTTACCATCCGCCTAGACGCACAGTTCGGGACCCCCTACCCGAGATCCGCCGGTTTTGACACTGACACCTCCCTTCTTAGGGACACAATGGACAGGACTTACCCACTGACTATCAGCAATGGGATAAATTATACCTGCCTCCAGAAGCTTGAGTATTTCTTTTCTTACCACTTCTTTCATTTTAGGATTCAAACGTCGTTGACGATCACGAACTGGTTTGGCATCCGCTTCCAAATTTATTTTATGTTGACATAGAGTGGGACTAATGCCCTTAAGATCATCAAGAGTATATCCAATAGCGGCACGGTGCTTCTTCAGAGTTTTCAATAATCTTTCTTCTTCATGCTCTGAAAGGTTAGCACTAATAATAACAGGATATATTTTCTTTTCATCAAGATAAGCATATTTAAGATTATCTGGCAACAGTTTGAGCTCAAACACGGGATCACCCTTGGGTGGAGGAGGATCCCCTAGGATTTCAACAGGCAAATTGTGTTGCAGAATAGGTTCCTGTTTAAAGAATACTTCATCTATTTCCCTTCTTTCATTCATGAGCATCTCATTTTCATGGTGTAGCAAATAATGTTCTAAAGGATCAGTAGGAGGTACAGCAATAGAAGCAAGACCAATAATTTCATCCTTACTAGGCAATTCTTCCTCATGATGTTGTTTACTAAATTTGGAGAAATTAAACTCATGAACCATATCATCCAAGCCAATAGTAACAACATTCTTTTCGTAGTCTATCTTAGCATTAACAGTATTCAAGAAGGGTCTACCAAATATAATGGGACAAAAGCTATCTTGTGGGGAACCAAGAACAAGAAAATCAGCGGGATATTTGGTTTTCCCACACAAGACTTCAACATCTCTAACAATTCCCATTGCAGATATAGTATCTCTCTTGGCAAGTTTAATTGTAACATCAATATCTCCTAACTCAGCAGGTGCGATATCATGCATAATTTCTTTATATAAGTCAATGGGTATAACACTAGCACTATAACCCATATCACATAAGCCATGATAACAATGATCTCCTATTTTAACAGAGATAACAGGCACGCCTACCACAGGTCTATGTTTATCTCTATCACATGGTTTAGCAATTCTAGCAGTTTCACCAGAGAATTCAATGACATGCCCATCAATATTATCAGAGAAGAGATCTTTAACAATAGCAATATTAGGTTCTACTTTGACTTGCTCAGGAGGTGTAAACGTTCTAGTATTGCTTTTACGAACAACAGTTGAAGCTTTAGCATGATCCTTTACTCTAGCAGGGAAAGGTGGTTTCTCAACATAAGAGGTGGGAACAATAGGATCATTATAAGTGATGGTCTTTTCTTCAACTTTAATAGGTGCAGCTACTCTTACTTCTATGGGAGGATGATATTTAAACCACTTCTCCTTGGGGAGATCAACATAAGTAGCAAAAGATTCACAGAAAGAAGCTATTATCTCAGAGTCAAGTCCATATTTAGTGCTAAATTTACAAAAAATATCGGTATCCATAAAAGATTTAACACAATCAAACTTAGGTGTCATACCTGACTCCTTACCTTCGTCGAGGTCCCAATCTTCAGAGTTGCGTTTAATTCTATCCAATAAATTCCATTCAAATTCAATAGACTTCATCATAAAAGAACCAGCACAAGAAGTATCGAGCATGTTGCGATTATTTTTAGAAAGCCGAGCATAAAAATTCTGGAGAATTGTCAATTTTGAGAGCTCATCATTGGGGCATGAATATAACATTGATTTAAGCCTCCCCCAAGCTTGAGCGATGCTTTCTCCTTCGTGAGGCCAAAAATTATATATATAATTGCGATCACGATGAACAAGATGCATAGGGTAATACTTTTGATGAAATTCCAATTTCACTCTTTTATAGTTCCATGATCTCGTATCATCACATAGCCTATACCATGTCGATGCGTCTCCCTCCAAAGATAAAGGGAAAGCCTTCTTCTAAACAACATCATCGGGTATACCTGCAAGCTTAAATAATCCACAAATATCATACAAATAGCGTAGATGCTCGTCGGGATGCTTTGTCCCATCTCCTGTAAAAGTATTAGCCAGCAGTTTTTCCATAATACCCGAAGAAAATTCAAAAGGAGTTTCATTTTCAATAGGTTCAGTAGGTTGAGGAGCAACTCTTTGCTCTACTGGACGGGGTGAAGATACCCCGAGCAAGCCCCTCAGAGATTCACTTTCCATAGTAACAAGTGACAGAAAATTTCAGCACACTATATAAATTTTTCCTTACCAAAGGCGCTACACTCCCCAACAACGGCGCCGAGAAAAGAGTCTTGATGACCCACAAGTATAGGGGATCTATCGTAGTCCTTTCGATAAGTAAGAGTGTCGAACCCAACGAGGAGCGTATGAAATGATAAGCGGTTTTCAGCAAGGTATTCTCTGCAAGTACTGAAATAAGTGGTAACAGATAGTTTTGTGATAAGGTAAATTGTAACAAGCAACAAGTAACAAAAGTAAATAAGGTGCAGCAAGGTGGCCCAATCCTTTTTGTAGCAAAGGACAAGCCTGGACAAACTCTTATGATAGGAAAAACGCTCCCGAGGACACATGGGAATATCGTCAAGCTAGTTTTCATCACGCTCATATGATTCGCGTTCGGTACTTTGATAATTTGATATGTGGGTGGACCGGTGCTTGGGTGTTGTTCTTACTTGAACAAGCATCCCACTTATGATTAACCTCTATTGCAAGCATCCGCAACTACAACAAAAGTATTAAGGTAAACCTAACCATAGCATGAAACATATGGATCCAAATCAGCCCCTTACAAAGCAACGCATAAACTAGGGTTCAAGCTTCTGTCACTCTAGCAACCCATCATCTACTTATTACTTCCCAATGCCTTCCTCTAGGCCCAAATAATGGTGAAGTGTTATGTAGTCGATGTTCACATAACACCACTAGAGGTTAGACAACATACATCTCATCAAAATATCGAACGAATACCAAATTCACATGACTACTAATAGCAAGACTTCTCCCTTGTCCTCAGGAACAAACGTAACTACTCACAAAGCATATTCATGTTCATAATCGAGGGTAATATTGTGCATAAAGGATCTGAACATATGATCTGCCACCAAATAAACCAACTGGCATCAACTACAAGGAGTAATCAACACTACTAGCAACCTACTAGCACCAATCCCGGACTTGGAGACAAGAATTGGATACAAGAGATGAACTAGGGTTTGGACATGAGATGGTGCTGATGAAGATGTTGATGGAGATTGCCCTCTCCCGATGAGAGGAGCATTGGTGATGATGATGACGATGATTTCCCCCTCCCGGAGGGAAGTGTCCCCGGCAGAACAGCTCTGCCGGAGCCCTAGATTGGTTCCGCCAAGGTTCCGCCTCGTGGCGGCCGAGTCTCGTCGAAAGGTTGCTTATTATTTTTTTCTCATCGAAAGACTTCATATAGGAGAAGATGGGCGTCGGAGAGCCACCAGGGGGCCCACGAGGTAGGGGTGCACTCAGGGGGGAGGGGCGCGCCCCCCACCCTCGTGAGCAGGGTGTGGGCCCCCTGGCCTTCATCTTTGGCGACGATTTTTCTTTATTTCTTTTAAGATATTCCGTGGAGTTTCAGGACTTATGGAGTTGCACAGAATAGGTCTCCAATATTTGCTCCTTTTCCAGCAAGAATTCCAGCTGCCGGCATTCCCCCTCTTCATGGTAGCCTTGTAAAATAAGAGAGAATAGCCATAAGTATTGTAACATATCGTGAAATAACAGCCCATAATGCAATAAATATCAATATAAAAGCATGATGCAAAATGGACGTATCAAGGCGCAGAGCGCAGGTTTCCTCTTCGGTGCAAGGAAGGCAAGCCACAGGCATGGAGTCCCGAGGAATCAACCAAAGGTTTCCATTCTGGTGCAACAAGACCAAGACCGCTAGGACGGCAGGACGGAGGTCATCACCGAGCCCACCGCAGCGTCACAGCCAGAGGCTTTTCGCAGGCGAAGACTACTTTTGTCAGGATAGAGTGTACTGCTTATCCTATTTCAAATCCCGCCGTTGTGGAATCCCTTCCCGCTCATATTTGGGAGGAGGACCAAGGAATTATATATAGGGCTTAGCCACCACCGTAGAGGAGGATCGATTCCTTCCAAAGCAACACACAAGCTCAAGAACACCTCACCTCATGAGGCTTGTTCATCCCTGTACTAGTTCATCCATAGCCCCTGGAGGCAATCCACCACACCACACTAGAGTAGGGTAATACACCACAACGGTGGCCCAAACTAGTATAAATCTTTGTGTCTTTGTGTCTCTGTGAGCTCTTCACGCTAGGCTAGGGAGGATCATGAGTGGGCAGGCTGGGCAGGTTGAGATCTCCGCACGCACCCCAGTGTTCGAACCTCTCACGAGTTGCTGGATCCTGAAATCCGATAGTATGTATCTTCCAAACCACTTCATTGAGTGGGGTTATGATGTACCTACCCATGTGGCCACTTGTGCTTTGGGTGATCTACCCCAGCATCGTTAAGTAATACAAGCGTTGCTTGCTTTCAAAAAAATGATAAGGCCTTGTACAATGCAACAAGGTGCTTAGAGAAATAAACCAAGCCTTTTTTAAGCATTTGTGCTTATTTGTACAGGGTAGACGTTTAATTGGGCCGCTGATGTTAAAAAACTCAATTATTTTATAAAGCATGCCCTAAGCATCTTGCATTGTACAAGGCCTAATGGTGCAGCAACCAACTGATCTAACGTCTGATTGTGAGGATGTGCAGACATTTTCTTTTCAATAGGCTCAGCTGGCTCACTTAAAACCTATTCCCATGAATTATATATGTTTGAAACTTGTCTGGAATATCAATCAACCACCTCAAAGATCAATAAACAAACAATGAGAACTCAATAGGTGTGACTTGTGACTTGTGAGTGAGCTAATTAAACAGGATCGTCCACATGCCGGGAATTGTATTTGTGGGCAAGCTGGCTATAGATGGTAAGGAGATGAGATTGGCATATGTTGCCCCGGATGTGCATAGCCAGAGGATGCCCACACAAAAGCAAAAACAATAGGCCTTATAAATAGAAAGAGACAAATTGTTTTCCTCTCGTCCCTGTCCGCTGGAACCCTAGCCGCCGCCAAGAGAGGCCAATATTCCAGCACCGTCCCCCGGCGGCTCACCTCCGCTAGCGACCTCGGTCATCGGTGGTGAGGGGGGTCGCTGGATCCACACGTGTGGATCATTTTTACTCCCTTGTAGTCTAGGGTTTTAGGTTATTCATCATCTTTGCTTTGGCGGCGATAATGAAAGTGTTGAATAAAGATTCTTTGGATCCTTCCCTGACGAGGCCATCGGTCCTATGGTTGGGAATGAATTTGGAAACCAGTCAGTTCAAGTAAGGATGGTGTGGCGGCAGCATCCTTGTGGTGGACCTGTGTCCTCGGGCTCCGCCGTTGCGACGACGTTTCCCTAGCGTCGGCGCGAAGCTTGGGAGGTAGTCCAAGAGCGGATGCAGATTGTGGTCTGCATCGATGACATTTGGAAGACAGAACGTGTGCTGGGCTCGTGGTTTGTGGATGGCAGGTATGGTTTCCTCCTTCGGCATCTTAGTCGTGGTGGGGTGCCAGATCTGGAGTTTGATGGCATGTCCGGGGTGTTACCCCAGTTTGATTCTTTCAACAACAAGGGCTTCACTTTTGGTGATCCACCTTGGAGGTCCGCAAAGCTGCATATCAGCGATGGAGCCGCGTCGAGCTCGGGTGAGGAGGTGATTCGTCATTCTTTTCTTCGGTGGCTGCTGTGGTGGTGCCGGAGGCTGGTGACGGACGTTGGTGTCAAGCTCATAGATGTTCTGCTATCTTTTCAGTTTTGTCATGTCGATCTTTACATGACGTATACTTTGATCTTTATGATATGAATGAGACACATATTACCATGCGAAAAAGAAACAAAAACAATGGCTCTGATGCTTGTGAGATGCCGGTACAAATGCCTTAGGGCATCTCTAAAGCGGACCCTCAAACCTTCAATATATGTCTAGATCACAGTATTTAGATCATTTTTATCGCCCAACGGGGACATGTATATGTTCGCTTATCAGTCTGAATGTACGGATTCCGATATCCTAGGGGGCTTCGCCGGAGTCCGGACATGCATTTGACCAATACAAAGTCTCCGCGTGGTCCTCCTCTTTTTTCTCTCTCTTCACATGCATGATCCCCCTCTTCTTTCTCTCCTCCCAACCAAGCACCACACCATAATTTTCCGCCAAATACATGGTCTCCACCTACTTTCTCTTATCCCAACCGGTTTACTTTGTGAATAACATTAGATGACTCACTCCAGTGTTATGTCCACGGACCACGTTCAAACATAAAAACAAACATGTACCAAAGACATTTACGGATCATCTTTGGAGATGCCCTTAAGCCTTGAGCGAGGGGTGGATCAGAGATGCATGAGCCAGGCGGTGCCGACCTGTGGGGCTGAGCTGCGCATATAAGAGCATCTCCAACAACCATGCAATTGGCGGTGCGATAAAAAAGCGTTTACAGCACCAGAATCACTAGTTTTTGCGTGTCGCGGAGCACTGGCTCCAGCAGCCGCTGCAAAATATAGCGCGTGCACAGCTCCAGCGGACGCGCTAAACTATAGCGCGCGTGACCAGCCAGCGCTTGCCATTGATACGTCTCCAACGTATCTCATTTTTTTGATTGTTCCATGCTATTATATTACACATCTTGGATGTTTTATATGCATTTATTTGTTATTTTATATGATTTTTGGGACTAACCTATTAACCTAGAGCCAAGTGCCAGTTTTTGTTTTTCCTTGTTTTTGAGTTCTACAGGAAAGGAATATCAAACGGAGTTCAAACGAGCTGAAAATTTACGTAGATTTTTTATGGACCAGAAGAAGCCCCCGAAGCAAAAGAGTTGGGCCAGAAGAGTCCCAAGTCAACCACGAGGGTGGAGGGCGCGCCCTACCCCCTGGGCACGCGCCCCTACCTCATGGCTGACTCGGGGACCCCCCTGACGTGAAACCGATGCCAAAAATTCCTATAAATACAGGAACCCCCGTAAAAGAAACCTAGATCAGGAGTTCCGCCGCCGCAAGCCTCTGTAGCCACCAAAAACCAATCAGGACCCTGTCCTGGCATCCTGTCGGAGGGGGGAATCATCACTGGTGGCCATCTTCATCATCCCAGCGCTCTCCATGATGAGGAGGGAGTAGTTCACCCTCGGGACTGAGGGTATGTACCAATAACTATGTGTTTGATCTCTCTCTCTCTCTCATGTTCTTGATATGACACGATCTTGATGTACTGCGAGCTTTTCTACTATAGTTGGATCTTATGATCTTTCTCCCCCTCTATCTCCTTGTAATGGATTGAGTTTTCCCTTTGAAGTTATCTTATCGGATTGAGTCTGTGAGGATTTGAGAACACTTGATATATGTCTTGCATCTGCTTATCTATGGTGATAATGGGATATTCACATGATCCACTTGATGTATGTTTTGGTGATCAACTTGCAAGTTCTGTGACCTTGTGAACTTATGCATAGGGGTTGGCACACGTTTTCGTCTTGACTCTCTGGTAGAAACTTCGGGGCACTCCATGAAGTTCTTTGTGTTGGTTTGAATAGATGAATCTGAGATCGTGTGATTCATATCGTATAATCAAACCCTCGGATACTTGAGGTGACATTGGAGTATCTAGGTGACATTAAGGTTTTGGTTGATGTGTGTCTTAAGGTGTTATTTTACTACAAACTCTAGGGTTGTTTGTGACACTTATAGCAATAGCCCAATGGATTGATCGGAAATAATAACTTTGAGGTGGTTTCGTACCCTACAATAATCTTTTCATTTGTTTTCCGCTATTAGTGACTTTGGAGTGACTCTTTATTGCACGTTGAGGGATTGTTATATGATCTAATAATGTTATCATTGTTGAGAGAACTTGCACTAGTGAAAGTATGAACCCTAGGCCTTGTTTCAAAGCATTGCAATACCGTTTTTGCTCACTTTTACCACTTGCTACCTTGCTATTTTTATATTTTCAGATTATAAAAACCTATATCTACCATCCATATTACACTTGTATCACCATCTCTTCGCCGAACTAGTGCACCTATACTTGTATTGGGTGTGTTGGGGACACAAGAGACTCTTGTTTATTTGGTTGCAGGGTTGTTTGAGAGAGACCATCTTCATCATACGCATCCCACGGATTGATAAACCTTAGGTCATCCACTTGAGGGAAATTTGCTATTGTCCTACAAAACTCCGCGCTTGGAGGCCCAACATGAGTCTACAAGAAGAAGGTTGTGTAGTATACATCAAGCTCTTTCCTGGCGCAGCTGCCGGGGAAATTAGTGCTTGAAGGTGTATCTTGAGATCTTGCAATCGAATCTTTTAGTTTCTTGTTTTATCACTAGTTTAGTCTATAAAAGAAAACTACAAAAAAATGGAATTTAGGTTGCCTCATATGCTTCATCTTTTTAATGTCTTTCGTGAAAATGGTGGAAAGGAAAATTGTGCCAAAGTGTTAGAAGAAAAATGCATTAAAATGTTTGGCACCAAATATTTGAATGATGGGCATGATTGCAATGTTGTTAGTATAAATTCTTTGAATATCGATGATGCTAACTATATGCAAAGCTACAAGCTTGGGGATGTTATGTTTGATGAAGATGATATTTTTAGTCCCCCGAGTTTTGATGAGAAAATTTATTATGATGAAAGCATGCCTCCTATCTATGATGATTATTGTGATGACATGTATGCTATAAAGAATAATGATAACCATGAAACTTTTCATCATGATTTTAATTTTCAATTGGATTATGCCTCACATGATAGTTATTTTGTTGAGTTTGCTCTCACTACTATTCATGAGAAGAAATTTGCTTATGTGGAGAGTAATAAAAATTCTATGCTTATGCATCATGAAAAGAGTGCTTTATGTGATAGTTATATTGTTGAATTCATTCATGACGCTACTGAAAATTATTATGAGGAAGGAATAGATGCTTATAGGAGTTGCAATAATATCAAGTTTCCTCTCTATGTGTTGAAAATCTTGAAGTTATGCTTGTTTTGCCTTCCTATGCTAGTTGATTCTTGTTCCCATAAGTTGTTTGCTCACAAAATCCCTAGGCATAGGAAGTGTGTTAGACTTAAATGTACTAGTCATATTCTTTATGATGCTCTCTTTGTGTTTCAATTCTTATCTTTCATACGAGCATCATTGGAATCATCATGCCTAGCTAAAAGGCATTAAAGAAAAGCGCTTGTTGGGAGACAACCCAATATTTACCCTTAATGTTTTTATGTGTTCACATGATTAAGCTATTGTATTAATCATGTTTTATAGCTTTTGTTTCAATAAAGTGCCAAGTAAAGCCTTTGGGATAGTATGGATGATAGTTGACTTGATTCTGTGCAAAAACAGAAACTTTTGCGTTCAGTCCAGGAAATTTGAAAATTCACTGAAACATGCTTTTGATCTGAGTTTTCTACACAGGATTGATATACAAATTTCCTAGATTGTCCTAATTTTTCAGAATATTTTGAGTTACAGAAGTATGGAAAGTTCCCAGATTACTACAGACTCTACTGTTTTTGACAGATTCTGTTTTCTTTGTGTTATTTGCTTATTTTGATGAATCTATGAGTAGTATCGGAGGATATGAACCATGGAGAAGTTGGAATACAGTAGATATAACACCAAAATGAATTTAGAATGAGTTCACAAAAGTACCTAAGTGGTGATTTATCTTCTTATACTAACGGAGCTCATAAGACTTTCTGTTGAGTTTTGTCTTGTGAAGTTTCCAAGTTTTGGGTAAATATTTGATGGACTATGGGATAAGGAGTGGCAAGAGCCTAAGCTTGGGGATGCCCAAGGCACCCCAAGTTAATATTCAAGGACAACCAAGCAACTAAGCTTGGGGATGCCCCGGATGGTATCCCCTCTTTCGTCTTCGTTCATCGGTAACTTTACTTGAGGCTATATTTTTATTCACCACATGATATGTGTTTTGCTTGGAGCGTCATTTTCTTTGTTTATATTTGCTTGCTGCTATTCAGAGACATGTTTTATATCTTTTAGTTCAATAAAAAGGTCAAGTATAGCCTTTACCATGCTTATTTTGCGAGTCTATATGTTGCTGTTTGGAAACAGAAAGTTTATCATTGTTGCAAAAATTCCCGAGAAAAGGTTAGAATGTGATAAAATGTTGATTTTTTTTGCAAAGCAAGCTATGATAAATTGTCTATAGTGTGGTAATTTTTCATAATTTTTGGAGTTAGGGAAGCATGATCCCTCTTGCATTCTTTACAAACTATTCTGTTTTGACAGATTGCTGTTATGATTGTATTGTTTGCATATGTTTGCTTGTTTAACGATTCTATTTGAGTATAGAAGTGTTAAATATGCAAAGGCATTTAGTAGGCAATATCAAATAATAATTTTAGTGATTTTCTACAGTAGAGAATGATAAGGTTATTGCGTTGGTTTATACTACTTATCTCAAGAGTTCTTGTTGAGTTTTGTGCGGATGAAGTTTTTAAGATTTAGGGAAACCGTGATATAAAAGGAATTAAGGAGACAAAAAAGCTTAAGCTTGGGGATGCCCAAGGCACCCCAACGTAATATTTCAAGAATTCTCAAGCATCTAAGCTTGGGGATGCCCCGGTTGGCATCCCACCTTTCTTCTTCAACAACTATCGGTCAGTTTTGGTTGAGCCTAAGTTTTTGCTTCTTCACATGATATGTGCTATCCTTCCAATGTCATTTTATTTTGTTTTGCTTGATGTTTGAATAAAATATTAAGATCTGAAATTCTTAAATGTTAGAGAGTCTTCACATAGTTGCATAATTATTCGACTACTCATTGATCTTCACTTATATCTTTTGGAGCAGTTTGTCGTTTGCTCTAGTGCTTCACTTATATCTTTTTAGAGCACGGCGGTGGTTTTATTTCGAAGAAATTGATGAACTTTCATGGTTCACTTATATTATTTTGAGAGTCTGTAAACAGCATGGTAATTTGATTTGGTTATGAATTTAGTCCTAATATGATAGGCATCCAAGAGGGATATAATAAAAACTTTCATATAAAGTGCATTGAATACTATGAGAAGTTTGATTCTTTATGATTGTTTTGAGATATGAAGATGGTGATATTAGAGTCATGCTAGTGAGTAGTTGTGAATTTGAGAAATACTTGTGTTTAGGTTTGTGGTTCCCGTAGAATGCACGTATGGTGAACCGTTATGTAATGAAGTTGGAGCATGAGATTTTTTTGATAGTCTTCCTTATGAGTGGCGGTCGGGGACAAGCGATGGTCTTTTCCTACCAATCTATCACCTTAGGAGCATGCGCGTAGTACTTTGTTTCGAAATAGATTTTTGCAATAAGTATGTGAGTTCTTTATGACTAATGTTGAGTCCATGGATTATACGGACCCTCACCCTTCCACCATTGCTAGACTCTCTTGTGTCGCGCAACTTTCGCCGGTACCATACACCCACCATATATCTTCATCAAAACAGCCATCATACCTACCTATTATGGCATTTCTATAGCCATTCCGAGATATATTGCCATGCAACTTTCCACTGTTCTATTTATTATGTCACGCATCATCATCGTCATATTGCTTTGCATAATCATGTAGTTGACATCGTATTTGTGGCAAAGCCACCGTTCATAATTCTTTCATATGTGTCACTCTTGATTCATTGCACATCCCGATACACTGCCGGAGGCATTCACATAGAGTCATATTTTTGTTCTAAGTATCGAGTTGTAAGTAAATAGAAGTGTGATGATCATTATTATTAGAGCATTGTCCCATGTGAGGAAAGAAAAAAAAAGAAAAAGAAAAAAGAGAGGTCAAAATAAAAAAGAGGCCAAAGAAGCCAAAGGAAAAAAAAAGAAAAGAAAGGAAAAAGGAAAAAATGAGAGAAAAAGAGAGAAGGGGCAATGCTACTATCCTTTTACCACACTTGTGCTTCAAAGTAGCATCATGATATTCATGATAGAGAGTCTCTTATTTTGTCACTTTTATATACTAGTGGGAATTTTTCATTATATAACTTGGCTTGTATATTCCAACGACGGGCTTCCTCAAATGCCCTAGGTCTTCATGAGCAAGCAAGTTGGATGCACACCCAATTAGTTTCTTTTTTAGCTTTCATAAACTTATAGCTCTAGTGCATCCATTGCGTGGCAATCCCTACTCACTCACATTGATATCTATTGATGGGCATCTCCATAGCCCGTTGACACGCCTAGTTGATGTGAGACTATCTTCCCCTTTTTGTCTTCTCCACAACCACCATATTCTCTTCCACCATAGTGCTATATCCATGGCCCACGCTCATGTATTGCGTGAAAGTTGAAAAGGTTTGAGAACATCAAAAGTATGAAACAATTGCTTGGCTTATTATTGGGGTTGTGCATGATTTGAGTATTTTGTGTGATGAAGATGGAGCATAGCCAGACTATATGATTTTGTAGGGATAAGCTTTCTTTGGCCATGTTATTTTGAGAAGACATAATTGCCTTGTTAGTATGCTTGAAGTATTATTATTTTTATGTCAATATTAAACTTTTATTTTGAATCTTATGGATCTGAATATTCTTGCCACAATAAAGAAAATTGCATGGATAAATATGTTAAGTAGCATTCCACATCAAAAAAATTGTTTTTATCATTTACCTATTCGACGACGAGCAGGAATTAAGCTTGGGATGCTTGATACGTCTCCAACGTATCTATAATTTTTGATTGTTCCATGCTATTATATTATCCATCTTGGATGTTTTATATGCATTTATATGCTATTTTATATGATTTTTGGGACTAACCTATTAACCTAGAGCCCAGTGTCAGTTTGTATTTTTTCCTTGTTTTTGAGTTTTTCATGAAAGAAATATCAAACGGAGTCCAAACAAGCTGAAAATTTACAGAGATTTGGACCAGAAGAAGCCCCCGAAGCAAAAGAGTTGGGCCATAAGAGTTTCGTGTCAACCACGAGGGTGGAGGGCGCGCCCTACCCCCCTGGGCGCGCCCCCTACCTCGTGGCTAACTCGGGGACCCCCCCTACGTGAAACCGATGCCAAAAATTCCTATAAATACAGAAACCCCCGAAAAGAAACCTAGATCTGGAGTTCCGCCGCCGCAAGCCTCTGTAGCCACCAAAAACCAATCGGGACCCTGTTCCGACATCCTGCCGGAGGGGGGAATCATCACTGGTGGCCATCATCCCGGTGCTCTCCATGATGAGGAGGGAGTAGTTCACCCTCGGGGCTGAAGGTATGTACCAGTAGCTATGTGTTTGATCTCTCTCTCTCTCTCTCTCTCTCTCTCTCGTGTTCTTGATATGGCACGATCTTGATGTACCGCGAGATTTGTTACTATAGTTGGATCTTATGATGTTTCTCCCCCTCTATCTCTTTGTAATGGATTGGGTTTTTCCTTTGAAGTTATCTTATCGGATTGAGTTTTTAGGGATTTGAGAACACTTGATATATGTCTTGCATGTGCTTATCTATGGTGACAATGGGATATTCACGTGATCCACTTGATGTATGTTTTGGTGATAAACTTGCGAGTTATGTGACCTTGTGAACTTATGCATAGGGATTGGCACACATTTTCGTCTTGAGATCTGGTATAAATTTGGGGCACTCTATGAAGTTCTTTGTGTTGGTTTGAATAGATGAATCTGAGATTGTGTGATGCATATTGTATAATCAAACCCGCGGATACTTGAGGTGACACTAGAGTATCTAGGTGACATTATGGTGGTTGATGTGTGTCTTAAGGTGTTATTTTACTACGAACTCTAGGGCTATTTGTGACACTTATAGCAATAGCCCAATGGATTTATCGGAAAGAACAACTTTGAGGTGGTTTCATACCCTACAATAATCTTTTCATTTGTTTTCCGCTATTAGTGACTTTGTAGTGACTCTTTATTGCACGTTGAGGGATTGTTATATGATCTAATAATGTTATCATTGTTGAGAGAACTTGCACTAGTGAAAGTATGAACCCTAGGCCTTGTTTCAAAGCATTGCAATACCGTTTTCGCTCACTTTTACCACTTGCTACCTTGCTGTTTTTATATTTTCAGATTATAAAAACCTATATCTACCATCCATATTACACTTGTATCATTATCTCTTCGCCGAACTAGTGCACCTATACAATTTACCATTGTATGAGTGTGTTGGGGACACAAGAGATTCTTTGTTATTTGGTTGCAGGGTTGTTTGAGAGAGACCATATTTATCCTACGCCTCTCACGGATTGATAAACTTTAGGTCATCCACTTAACAAAAAATTTCTACTGTCCTACAAAACTCTGCGCTTGGAGGCCCAACACGAGTCTACAAGAAGAAGGTTGTGTAGTAGACATCAGTCATAAGTTCATGGTGATATTTCAAACATCAAAACAAGACATAGCATAGTTTTAAATCACCCAAACAGTTCATGACATAAATTTTTGAAATCACGCCTTAAGTGTGGCCGCCCACCTTGGACAATCTCGGTTGATTGTCAACCACCAAGAGCGAAGAGATCTTTCCGAGCGGTCAATTCCACTTTTGTTGTCTAAATCAAAGTGCCCCTTCAACCGGATCCAATATGCATCTCTATTTTGATCCCCTCCAACGGTGGCATCCCGCGACACTTGCAACCATGTATTGCATAGCAAGATGTCTTCGTCCATGGTGTAGTTGCCCGTTCTTCCTTTTGGTGTGTCGACGATACCCTCACCATCCTCATCCACCTCAAACTCATGATCATCAAAATGCGCATCATTGGGTTGAGACCAATGAGAGTTGTTTGAGCCAACACCCATAATTGACATGTATGTCTCGTCATTGAAACTACAAAGTATATACAAAAGCAAATAAGCTATCCATATGTATGCATTAAAAAAAGAAAAAGAAAAAAACTGGGTGAAATTTTACCTCGTGGACATTTCATTGAACACCATGTGCGCTTCGGTCGCCCCCGCATCCGTCGCACGCCCAGCAAGCTTCTTCTTCGGTCTCCTAGAGGAGTCGTCTGCCGCCTTGTTCTTCTTTCCGGACACCTTGCCCGCCTTCGCCCGCGCCGCATTCGGGAGCTTCGAGAGGGGGGCACATGGCTCCACGGCGGGCGCCGATGCGACGCCACCCACCGCCGAGGTATTTCGTGGCGGCATGAAAAGGCCACGCGCGAGCCCGGTGCTTGGAGGAGCACCGGCGAAGGCGAAGCCAAAGCTCCCCTCGCTAGGGTTTGCGGCAGCGGTGGCGGCGACCGGGGGGGAGGGGTCACGGATGCATGAAGGGGTGAAGAGGATGTCAGCGTGGCCGTCCATTGGGCGAATTCGCCAGCGGCGGCGCGGGCGCTCGAGTGTGTAGCGCGCGAAAGCGGCGCACGATGCTGTTTCGCCCCACGCGTTGAACTACTTATGCCACACGCGCATTTTTTGTGCCTCTACTAGAGCGCCCGGAGCGGCTGCGCGCGCAAAAAATATTTTTTTTCCAGCACGGCGCTTATATCGCGCGAGTCTTGGAGATGCTCTAAGCTTCATGACGAGTAAAGCAACGACCAAGCCGAGCGAGGCGTTGCCGGCCGGCGGAGCTCCCTTGCCATAGTCCATCATGGCTGGGACCATGGCCGCTTGCCAACGGCGATCGCCCACGACCACTTGGTCTGGGCACAAAAGTAAACATGATGGAGATGATGATGAGAATATGCCGATGATGGGGACATGTCCATCGCCCGATGCCATGCTAACCTATATACACTCTTCGTCTGAAAATACTTGTCATAAAAATGGATAAAAAGGGATGCATCGAGAACTAAAATACATCTAGATATATCCCCTTTTATTTATTTTGATGACAAGTATTTCTGGAAGGAGGGAGTACTAGTTGTGCAGTGCGAGTTTTTACCAAAAAACATCAAGTTAGTCATTTTTCAATAAATTTTTGGGCTTTTGAAAAACTTGAGGACGGGTAGACGTCCATCGCCCGATGTCGTGCTAATCTAAATAGGTTGTGCAGTGTGAGTTTTTACAAGAAAAGGCATCAAGTTGGTCGTTTTTCTATAAACTTTTGGGCTTTTGAAAAAACTTGGTTGTACATATATGCGATTTGTTGAGATAGACACACAAATTTTTATGTGGTTAGAACCAAAATCACGTATAAGAAAATATGTTTCTTACAAGTTGTACCTGTACCGTGTGTTTAGTATTAAATCGGCGTACCGTGCTCTAGTGACTCGGAGCGAGCGTGATGCTCTAGAGGAAGGGGCGGCTACCAGCACTTCAAGAGATGACAAACAGATGCGGAATACCATGTGGAAACTCAAAGTGATCCCAAAGGTACGAGTGTTCTGGTGGAGAGTACTTCGAGGGATTCTACCGGATGTATGCACTCTCAAGTATCGCCATATTGCAGTCTTAGACACGTGCAAAGTATGTCTGGCTAAGGAGGAGGATCTCATGCATGCACTCATTCAATGCTTCCATGCACGACGCTTCTGGAATGAAGCTTGTGCCTGGTTTGGTTTGCGGCTTCCTCGCTTACACTTAAGGTCTTGGGCCAGAGATATTCTATGTGGAGATCGGTTCAGGGATGAAGATCAAGCAAAGATTGTCACCATCATGTGGACGATCTGGCATTCTCGCAACCAGATCAAGCATGGGGAAGAGGGGAGGGACCCAACAGCCGCTATCAGGTCGACTAGGGAGGCCCTAGCACTGCTGGAGCTGCCCCGAAGTACACCCAGTGTTCTACCAGGGCATGGCTGGCGGCCGCCTGAGCCAGGCATGATCAAGATCACGACGGATGGTGCACTTAACGTCACCGAAGGTAGAGGAGGTGCGGGTGGCATAGCCCGCTCCGTGTCCGCATTACTAGGAGCATGGTGCAAACCGTTTGGCGATATCTCAGATCCTCTGATAATGGAAGCTTTATCGATGCAAGAATGGACACTTTTTGCAAAACTTCGAGGCCTATCGCATGTTATAATGGAGACCGATTGCCAGGAGTTGGTACAACTCTGGTATACTCGCCACAACTCATGCTCGATTGTGGCTCTTATCCTAGATGAAATAGGAGAGCTAGCTTTTAATTTTTCAATTTTTGAGATTCAACATGTAAACAGGCCAGCAAACTTACCGGCACATCTTTGTGCAAAACGTGCATGCACTTTGAACGTCACCGAATGTTGGCTCTAGGAGACCCCTAGTTTCTTGGTAACCAGCCTCCTTGTTGATTGCCCCGGGAACACTTTTGTTGAATAAAAGCTCTTTGATTTTCCCGCAAAAAAGAGTTGGTTTGGGGGATGTACTTGGGAAGTGGACTAGTATTTCTAGCAG
Organism: Aegilops speltoides; assembly: GCA_021437245.1. Taxonomy (NCBI): domain Eukaryota; kingdom Viridiplantae; phylum Streptophyta; class Magnoliopsida; order Poales; family Poaceae; genus Aegilops; species Aegilops speltoides. Next base: position 376,348,815 of record CM038146.1, read on the forward strand.
ATCTTGTATAAGCTCGCCGGCCCTTATAATTCTGGTCAATTTATAGGAGACAGGAAAGTTTTGGCCCGAGCAGATTCGGTAAATAAAACCTGGCCTGTATGTCCCTGGCTCCACCGCTATATTTATCGGATCCCGGCCGATTTAGGGTTCCTATCCGCAATATCCTGCACCAGCCTCCGCCGCAATTCCCCTCTCTCCGACGCCAAATCCACCCACTCCGGCGGTCGATTCTCGTGCACACAAGCCCTTTGAGCGGAGGAATGTTGAGCGAAGATCAGAGGCATGGTGACACTCTTTTTTTCTACTACTAGGAATATCCATTCTTTTACAATCATTTTCCCCTCCTATTGTTGTGATTAAGTTATAGCAATCTCCATTAGCCGTGCGATGCGCGGCGCTAAAAAACGTTTACAGCGCCTCCGTAGCCAGTTTTTGCGTGTCGCGGAGCATTGGCTCCAGCGGCCGCTGCAAAAAATTGCGCGCGCCGCTCCAGTAGACGCACTATATTTCTTCTCCTTCTACTGCGACTTGATACACATAGATAGAAAAAACGATAGATAGATAAAAATGATACATAGATAGTTCATAGCCTCTTCCTATGATAGATAATAAAACGATAGATAAAAACTACTCCTCGTCGTCCTCCTCCTTCGACTCTGACTCCGCCTCGTGGATGTCCTCCTCCGATGTCTCAATGAAGGCGTCAAGGTACCGATCGTCTTCGGAGTCCCAGGACGATGCTTCTCCAAGGCCGATGTTGAATTGAGCGACCGCCTTCCGCGTACGCCTTTCCTCGTGATAGGCGGCTCGCTCTGCCCTCCTCTCCTCCCTCACCACCCTTCTTTGCATGAAGAACTAGCGCTCGTTGATGACGTCCTACTGGAAACGTTGGCGCCACAGCTCCATGGCTTCCTCATCCATCTCGGCAATGGTGAGATGGCGCTCCCGCCTCCGGTTCTTGCGATGATCCTCGTCGGTGATAAGCCGCGGGGGAGGTGCGAGCTCCTGCGCCAGCTTCCGCGTCGGCACCTCCAGGAAGTTCATGTCCCTACGAGGCCGCTGGAGGCGCCACGCCGCCGCGTCGTACGTGCAGGCGGCCTCGTGGGCGGTCTCGAAGGTGTCAAGGTCGAGGCGCATGTCGCCGAACCGATCTCGGCATAGAAGGAGATGGAGGGGCGCGTGCGGATGCCGTGGTAGCCCGAAACTCCCCGGTGGCGCGGCGGCATGGTTGCGCCGCGGAAGCGCGGCGGCGGCGAGATGAGAAAGCGGCTGAGGGAGCAAGCAGAGAGCGGTAGAGGCGCATGGCGAGGTGAAGAGCGGTGGGAGGGCGCATGGCAGGTGTCGTGGTACTAAGTCTGACAGTAAGTATAGGGGGTACGTATAGAGAGGCAAGGTCCTAGCTACGGCAAGGGTGTACGCAAGTGTTTACAAGTTCAGGCCCCACTCGGAGGATGTAAAAGCCCTACGTCTTGGTGCCCGGAGGCGGTCGACTGGATTATATGAGTGTGTGTTCCAGGGGGTGCGAACCCTTGTGCCAGAGGAGGGGTGGCTTATATAGAGTTTGCCAGGACCCCAGCCATCTCCCGTTACAGAGGGTTGAATGTACATAAAGATTGAGGTGTTACTAGTAACGCCAGCCTTAAGTGCCTTTAATGACCTTAAAGACTATGGAGTGAATGCTCGCCCGTTGCTGTTCTGAGTGACTTCTGGTCTTCAGTAGGTAGAGTGGTCTCTTGCATGGTCGAGTGGTTGACTGGTCGTGTGACTTCGGGAAGGAGGGGTACCCGAGTGGTTCATTAGTCGAGTGGTTTGCACTCGACACCTTTATTGGGTACTCCCCGTTGTCTCTTGAGCTTCTTTGCCTCTAGGGTAGTGACCTTGGGTAGGGCGTATAGGTCAGGCCTATGACCCTACCCTAGGTCTGTATCCTCATCATTAGCCCCCGAATGGATTAAGGTCCGAGTGGAAAGAAGATTGAAGTTGATCTCGCTTCGACCCATGCGCTTCACAAGTATTTACGCAGGACGGAAGGCTCATGTTGGAACTTTAGCTTCACTTCAGTCGCCTTGATCGATTCAGAAAGTTTTCGAGTGAATTTATAACATCATCTTTCGAGTGTTGTTTTTGGGCGCGGAATCTTTGGCGCGATTGGTTACGGTGTATCCCGGACCTCACAGGATTCGAAATTTTGGGGAAGCGCGCGGGACGGAGCATGCTGTGGTAAGCGAGATGGATAGACATGAGTTCCTCGATCTCCATGCCACCTTTTTTGCCACATACCCAGCGCGCGACTGTTGCGGGATTTGACAGGATCGCCTGGGCCCACGCGTCAGCCACTCGGAAGTGGGCCTTTATAAGGCGACGGCGCCGAGGCGCCTGCACTGTGCACATCTGCTTTGTCCTCTTCTCCTCTGCCTCCCCACCGCATCCGGCTCCTCCACTCTTGACACCGCCACCATGGTGAAGGACAAGACGGCAGCGCTGGAACACGCGAAGAAGGCGACGGGGGCGGCAAAACGCAAGAAACAGAATCGTGGGTCGTCGTCATGCTCGGCGCTACCGCCGGGTTGGATCCAGGGCGATTGGATCCGATCTTCGCTCTGGCAGGATGATTTGGACGAGCTGGTGGAGTTTGGGCTGATCGCCAAGGGTGCTACACGGTTGCTTGAGGGGGAGACGGAGCCGCAGCCGTGACCGGGTGAGTGTGTCCTGCTCGCCACCCATATCGACCGGGGTTTCTCGCTCCCTCCGCACCCTTTTTTCGAGGTTTCCTGGACTTCTTTGGATCCCAACTCCATCTTTTTTGTCCCAACACCATCACATATCTTGCTGCATTCGTGTCCATGTGCGAGAATTTTCTGGGTTGTCAACCGCACTGGGTATTTTCAAGCACATTGTCACCATTCGCTCTCAGTCGGTGAAGAAAGAAAATACGAGTGACGAGAAAACACATGTCATTCAGATGTGTGGGGGCTTGGGTATCTAGAAGAGGCAGAGGAGCTCTTTCCCTTCCATGACCCTTCCTGAGTCGGTCAGAGGCTGGCAGTCAACCTGGTTCTACTGCCAGGACCGCACAACTCCAGCCAGTCGACTGGACTTCCCCATTTCACCTTTGATCGTGTTCAGACTCCTTCCTCGCCGAAAGCGTGGAAACAAACATGCTAGTTGAGAGGGTGGTCCAACTGATCAATCAAGGTGTCACTGGCATGGATCTGCTGGAGGTATTCCTCAGTGGACGCATCCAGCCTCTCCAGGCTCGTGACCATCCTATGTGGATGTATTCAAGGGTCGACGACACCGCTCGGGTTCACCCAGAGGAAGTACCGGCTAAGACAGTGGCCCTGTGGTTGAAGAGTATTACATGCAACATGGACAACCCCAGAGGAGCCAGGAGAGTCGACACCTTCAGTGACAGCAATCAGCCAGACAAGGTGTGTCATCCATCACCGACAGTTTTTGGGTACATATTCCGACTGCCTTTGAATCCGACTGACTTTTACTCGACTTCTTGTCTTGCATGTTTATACTGAGATGTACTCGATGCCCAATGGTGAACAAGTTCTGGAGCAAGGCCAGGAGGGAGAGAACAGTGCGGAGGAGAGTGGTGATTGGGCATCCCCGGACGTTAGAGATGAAGAGGAGAGTGACGAGTCGGACGATGAAGAGGCGGTCGACTCGCCGCCTCATTTGGAACGTCAATCCAAGCTACTCCATGATCCAGCGGGCGGGTGCGGCAATAACGTGGCCCCAAGCACCCAAACGCAGAAGCACACTTGGACTTCGACTCCGGAGCCGACAGAAAAAGTCGCCAAGCAGCCTAAGGTTGCTCCTCCAAAAGCTCGGAAGACTCTGCCCAGGACTAAGATGGATGTTCCTGTTGCCTCTGGGTGAGTGTCCTTTCTGTGTTTTCCTCTACCGACTGACTTCTTCTGATCTGACCAAACGGACTGTGCACGTTTCCAACCCAACCTCCGCCGCGACTAATATGGACGTTGACAAGGCCCCAGGAGATGAGGAAACTGATGATGCGGCCACCTCCAGAGCTGGTAAGTCCGCTCGACTAAAACTTATTTTGTCGATTGAGTTGTCGGCCAGTTGAATTTCTGATGTTTTCTTTCTACTGCAGCTCCACGAGACATTGTCGTGCTTCCAGATGATGAAGAAGAAGTGCCTCTGAGGGAGAGGAGGAGGAGGGGTAAGGGCTCGAGCAGGAAAGCGCCTGAGGTTCAGGTCCCTCAGTCGACGCTGGTGCTTGAGACAGTGGTCGAGCGATCCGGAGATCCGGTTCGGACCAACGTCGCATTCGCTAACCCGCTGACGACTGATCACCCCTCGGGGTCGACCACCCAGAACCCTGCTGCTCCAGTGCAACTCCATGCGTCCGACCCAGTGGCTGCTTCGAATGCTTTGGCACCATCGCTCTTTGCTATGTACCAAACTCCAGATGACTCACCAAGTGCCGCCAGGGAGGCTCTTTGCCAGGTGAATCTTGTGATGGAGCAAGTGAAAGTGATGCACGACCAGTCAGGTGGCCAATAATGTCAGCACCGCTCTGCAAACCAACGTTAAGGTTAGTTGATTCCCGATTGAACTTTTGAATGATGAAAACTGCCACTGTTGCTTCGCTGCCCTTATGTGTATCTACTATCATGGGTCTGTGTTTCACATCCAGTCACCCACTGGGGTGTGCCTGCCTTTAGAGTTAGATAGGTCTTCCACTCCACTCGACTTGTCTTGAGTCGAGTGTTTGTCCGAACCAGTGGGGGCACGCAGAGTTTACCCACTGGGTGTAGTCCCCGAGACCACGGTCGACTGCTGGCAGTCGGCTAGGGTCTGAGAATCTATTATTTCTCTCTCTCTCTTTTGACTCATGCTGGGCAGAACATGCTGAGTGTTGATCCAAACTAGTGGGGGCACGCTAAGTACACCCACTGGGTGTAGTCCCCGAGACTACTGCTGAATGTTTGATTCGGCAGTAGTCTTAGAGTAACTTTCATTATGATTGTCTTTTGTTCCTGCCAACTGACGCATCTTGTTTGCTGACCGCAGAGGTCGTGTGATCTTGGGGCTCAACTTTCCGAACTGAACAAGAAGCAAATCAGCCTCAATCTTGATCTGGAGCTGGCCAAGAAGAACCTCAAGACTGCTCAGGATGAAGCGGCTATCATGGGAGGTAACCAATCATCAACTGTCCACCTTGTGACCCGTACTCCATCGTGTTTCTCTTTTTAGTCTGTTTGAACCGAGTGACTTCACTCGAACAGATGTGCGTAGTGAAAATCGTCAACTTCAAGCTCGTTTGAAGAATATTATTTCTTTAGAGAAAATGAAGGAGGCTCTGGAGAAGAAGGATAAGGATCTTGTTGCTGCTCAAAAGGAGGCTCGAGAGAAGATAGTGCTTGCGGACAAGAAGTTGGCTTCAGTCAGCAAGTTAGAAGAGGAGAACTCGAAGTTGAAGACTGTCGTCTCTGAGGCCAATCGGGAGGTCGAGCAACTGAAGAAGGACAAGGAGAACTTAACCAATGAAGTCGGAAGCCTCAAAGCCAAGATGGGTGAGCTAGAGTCCTATCTGGGACAACTTGCTGCAAAACTGGTCCTGAAGCTTGAAGGTATCATCGTTCGACTGACTAGTTAATGTTGATTGGTACGTCTTGTCATACTGTCGACTCACCATTTTTTTCCGACTGTGCAGAATTTTTCAGGACTTTGAGGCTGAGACTGGGCGGGTCGAGATGGGTCTCGACCCCATCAATTGTCTTGTTACAGATGATGTTGCGATGAACTTGCTGCAGTTGGAATCACACATGGGCAGCACCATTGCTTATCTTGCTCGACTGAAGGCGGCGATGACTCGGGTCGATACTGAACTCTGGCCTCAGGCGGAACTTTCACAAGATCTCGAGTCATTAATGACTCGACTAAATCAGATCCCAGGCCAAGTGCAAGAATTGAAGAAATCGCCTGCTTGCTGTGGCGCTGACGTTGCCCCGTTGTAGGTCCGAGTGCATTGCAAAGACGCCAGAGAAGACAAGCTGGCGGCCCTCAAGGTTGTGAACACCAAGAAGCACACTTTCCAGTCCTTCATGGACACTTTCCTTGAAGCCGCCACTCGCATTGCAGACAACATTGATCTTGACAGTTTTTGTGATCCAGCCAGCCCTTCTCCCGACGAGTGACCGAAAAACATTATGCTCCACTTTTATTTGCCTCGAAATGCCAAGTGATCGTGTAATCATTAAACTCTTTCAGGCTTGATGCCTGAGTACTCCTACCTGCTGCAGTTCTGAACTTTTGCAAGGTTTATCTGAACTTGGATTTCTTTGAATATCATGGTTTTCGCTCTGTTTTTTAAACTATTTCCGATTGTCTTTCAGTTCCGAGTGGACTTGATCTTCTCACCCTTTGCCGAATGAAAGTACATTGTACTTGTGACGGAGCTCAGTCAACACCTCGTCGTCCTTGCGGATAGGGACGGAACATTATACTTGTGGCATGCCTCAAAGGTGGTGCTCAGTCGACGCCTTGTTGTCCTTGCGGGTAGGAATGGAACATTGTACTTGTGGCGTAGCTCAGAGCATATTTGTGACTTAGGCGATTACGGGGTCGCAGCTAAGTCCCTGAGTGGGAGGATTGTTCTCCACTCGGAGTGTTTTTTAACTTAGGCGATTACGGGGTCGCGGCTAAGCCCCCGAGTGGGAGGATTGCTCTCCACTCGGAGTGTTTTTTAACTTAGGCGATTACGGGGTCGCAGCTAAGCCCCAGTGGGAGGATTGCTCTCGGTCAGTGTTTTTAACTTAGGCGATTACGGGTGCAGCTAAGTCCCAGTGGGAGAATGCTCTCCACTCAAGTGTTTTTAACTTAGGCCATTACGGGTGCAGCTAAGCCCCCGAGTGGGAGGATTGCTCTCCACTCGGAGTGTTTTTTAACTTATGCGATTACGGGGTCGCAGCTAAGCCCCCGAGTGGGAGGACTGCTCTCCACTTAGAGTGTTTTCTTAACTTAGGCGATTATGGGGTCGCAGCTAAGCCCCCGAGTGGGAGGACTGCTCTCCACTCGGAGTGTTTTTTTTAACTTAGGCGATTACAGGGTGCAGCTAAGCCCCAGTGGGAGATTGCTCTCCACTCGGAGTGTTTTTAACTTAAGCGATTCACGGGTGCAGCTAAGTCCCAGTGGGAGGATTGCTCTCCACTCGGCGTGTTTTTAACTTAAGCGATTCGGGTGCAGCTAAGGCCCCGAGTGGGAGGATTGCTCTCCACTCAGAGTGTTTTTTAACTTAGGCGATTACGGGGTCGCAGCTAAGCCCTCGAGTGGGAGGATTGCTCTCCACTCGGAGTGTGTTTTTTAACTTAGGCGAATCGGGTTCGCGGCTAAGCCACCCACTGGGGGATTTGGACACAAGTGATTACGAGAAACCAATCATTAAGATACTGTAAAGATCTTGTCTTTGGAAAATAATCTGAAGTGCTTTTATTACAACTTGCCAGGTCGAGTGATTCTAGGTATAGAAAGGATGAAGCAGCTCCGCGTTCCATGCACGTGGCTCGTCCATTTTCTTGGCTACATTGTAGATGTGATACGCTCCATTGTGAAGCACCTTGGAGACGATGAAGGGACCTTCCTAGGATGGAGCGAGCTTGTGAGGTCGTTTCTGAACCACTCGGAGCACAAGGTCTCCCTCCTGAAACGTTCATCCTCTGACATTGTGGGCGTGGAATAGGCGCATATCCTATTGATAAATGGTCGACCGAACCAAAGCCATCTCGCATTCTTCTTCCAAGAGATCGACCGCGTCTTCGCGTGCTTGCTCTGCTTCGGCTTCTGAAAACAATTCAACTCTGGGAGCATTGTGCAGCAAGTCGCTCAGAAGCACCGCCTCAGCGCCGTGCACCAGGAAGAAAGGGGTTCGATCAGTCGACCGATTGGGTGTTGTTCTCAGCCCCCATAGGATTGATGGTAATTCGGTCACCCACGCTCCAGCAGCATGCTTAGGATCACACATCAGTCGAGGCTTTAACCCCTGAAGGATCAAACCATTCGCCCTTTCAGCCTGTCCATTTGACTGCGGGTGCGCGACAGACGCGTAGTCGCCCCGAGTGCCTTCAGATGCACAGAACGCCTTGAACTCATTAGAATCGAAGTTGGAGCCGTTATCTGTGATGATGTTGTGAGGAACTCCATATCTGAATATCAACTCCCTGATGAAATTGACGGAAGTGCCTGCTCCAAGGTTCTTAATGGGCTTGGCTTCGATCCATTTGGTAAACTTGTTGACTGCTATAAGCAAATGGGTGAAGCCATTCACGCTAGTTTTGAAGGGTCCGACCATATCCAATCCCCAGACTGCAAACGGCCAGACGAGTGGAATAGTCTTCAGGGGAGATGCGGGCTTGTGAGACATGTTGGAGTAAAACTGGCAACCTGCGCACTTGTTGACTATATCTTTCTCCATCTCATTTGCTCGAGACCAATAAAATCCTGCTCGGTATGCTTTGTCCACGATGGTCCAAGAGGACGCATGGTGACCACAGGTCCCCGAGTGGATATCATTTAGGATCATCTGACCTTCTTCCGGGGTGATGCAGTGTTGGGCTACTCCTGTGACACTCTCTCTGTAAAGCTGCCCTTTCATCAGAGTGAAAGTTTTGGATCGACGGACTATCTGGCGAGCCTCATCTTCGTCCTCTGGGAGCTCTTTTCTAAGAATGTACGCGATGTATGGAACCGTCCAATCGGGAGTGATCACCAAGACTTCCATGATCAGGTCGACAACGGCTGGAATCTCTACCTCAGTCGGGTTGGTTGGACTTATTGGTTGCGGGGGCTCCTCTTTGAAGGGATCTTCTTGCACTGAAGGGGTATGGAGATGCTCCAAGAACACATTGCTGGGGATACGCTTCCGAGTGGAACCTATCTTCGCCAGATCATCAACAGCTTGATTTTTTATTCGTGGTATGTGGTGGAGTTCCAATCCCTCAAACTTCTTCTCCAGCTTCCTCACTACGTTGCAGTAACCTGTCATTGCAGGACTCCTGACATCCCACTCCTTCATCACTTGGTTAACCACCAAATCTGAGTCACCATAAACCATCAGGCATCGGACGCCGAGTGAAATGGCCATACGCAACCCATATAAAAGTGCTTCATACTTTGCTTCATTGTTTGAAGAGTCAAAGTGAATCTGAAGGACATAACCGAGCTTGTCTCCTCGTGGGGACACTAAAACCACTCCTGCACTAGAGCTATTCAACATCTTGGACCCGTCAAAGAACATGGTCCAATGTTCCGACTGAATTTGAATTGGCTGTTGCTATTCAGTCCACTCTGCGAGGAAGTCTGCAATTGCTTGAGACTTAATGGCCTTCTTTGCCTCAAATTTGATATCCAAAGGAAGAAGTTCAATCGCCCACTTTGCCACTTGACGATTGCATCTACATTATTCAGGGATCTCGACAATGGGCGTCGTTTAATCGATATTGAATGATCAGAGAAATAATGTGCAACTTTCTTCATGGTCAGGTAAATCCCATAAACAAGCTTATGATAATGAGGATATCTCTGCTTGGATGGGGTTAAGACTTCTGAGATGTAATACACGGGGCGCTGAACTTTGAAGGCCTTGCCTTCTTCTTCCCGCTCGACCGTGAGCACTGTGCTAACAACTTGTCCTGTGACTGCGATGTAAAGCAGCAGAGGCTCCTTGCTAACCGAGTAGCAAGCACCGGCTGGGTGAAAAGCAGGGCTTTGAGCTCCTTAAATGCTGCTTCAGCTTCGTCATTCCACTCGAATTTGTCAGATTTCTTCATCAGTCGGTAAAGAGGCAGTGCCTTTTCACTGAGGCGTGAGATGAATCGGCTCAAAGCGGCCAAGCAACTAGTAAGCTTCTGAATGTCGTGCAGGCGCACTGGGCGCTTCATTCGGAGGATTGTGCCAATCTTCTCTGGGTTTGCGTCGATCCCTCTTTCAGAAACAAGGAAACCGAGTAACTTTCCGCCTGGGACTCCAGATGTGCACTTAGATGGGTTAAGCTTGATATCGTACCTTCTCAGGTTGGCAAAGGTTTCAGCTAGGTCAGTCAGCTGGTCGGAACCTTTGCGTGACTTAACCATAATGTCATCCATATATGCTTCCACATTCCGACTGATTTGAGTGAGCAGGCACTTCTGAATCATGGGCATGAATGTGGCACCAGCATTCTTGAGGCCGAAGGGCATAGTAACATAGCAAAAACACCCGAACGGGGTGATGAAAGCCGTTTTTATCTCATCGGGTCCATACAGTCGGATCTGATGCTACCCGGAATAAGCGTCCAGGAGGGATAGTCGCTCGCATCCGGTAGTCGAGTCGACAATCTGGTCGATGCGGGGTAGAGGAAAATGATCTTTCGGGCAGACCCGATTGATGTGTTTGAAGTGAGTCGTCTTTCTTGGGAACCATAACGACATTGGCGAGCCACTCGGAGTGGTATATCTCGCGGATAAACTCAGCAGCCAGGAGCCGAGCCACTTCCTCACTAATGGCTTTTCTCTTCTCCGTGGCAGACCGACGGAGGTATTCTTGGACGGGTTTTACTTTTGGATCGACTCGCAAACGGTGCTCAGCCAGTTCCCTGGGTACACCTGGCATGTCAGATGGTTTCCATGCAAAGATGTCCCAGTTCTCACGGAGGAACTGGATGAGCGCTTCTTACTATTTGCTGTCGAGTGTCGACGAGATATGGGTCGGAGCAGCATTGGGATCGGTTGGGTGAACATGGACATGCTTGGTCTCTCCGGCCGACTGAAATGTGGACTCTGAAGCAGGCCTCTTAGCACACAACAAATCACTCGGATCTGCCGTCTTCTGATATTCTTGGAACTCTACTTCTGCCATCTGCTCATCTGCTATTTTTGCTCCGTCTTGAAGGCAATCTTCTGCTCTCTGACGGTTACCAGAAACCGTTATTACGCCTCTGGGGCCAAGCATCTTCATCTTGAGATAAACATAGCACGATCGAGCCATAAAGCTAGCATAAGCAGGCCTGCCCAGAATGGCATGATATGCACTCTGGAAATCCACTACCTCAAACGTCAACTTCTCTTTGCGGAAATTCTTCTCATCGCCGAAAACCACATCGAGAGTGATCTGGCTGAGTGATTCGGCTTTCTTTCCTGGAATGATCCCATGGAACCGCATGTTACTCTCGCTGAGTTTGGACATCGGGATGCCCATTCCTTTGAGAGCTTCAGCATACAAAATATTCAGGTCACTGCCACCATCCATCAGGACCTTAGTCAGTCGAGTGCCCCCCACGACTGGGTCGACCACTAGCGCCTGCCGCCTAGGGGTAGCCACGCATGCCGGGTGGTCGGACTGGTCAAATGTAATGGGGACCTTTGACCACTTCAGATATCTCGGTGTTGCCGGAGCAACCATGTTTACTTCACTGTTAATGACCTTCAGTCGACTTTTGCTCTCAATATCGGCAAAAATCACCAAGGGGGCATTGACATTGGGATAACCACCGTTGTCGTCCTTATCCTCTTCTTCCTTCTTGGGCTCTTTGTCCTTATCACTCGGTTTACTCCCTCAGAAGCTCTGGATTAGGAGTCGACATTGTCGAGTGGTATGCTTGGGGAGAATCAGGTTCCCCTCTTCATCCTTTTTGGTGTGAATATGGCACGACAAATCCATCACATCATTTCCTTCCTGATCTTTCACCTTCTTGGGGGTTCAGGGCCCTTTAGGTTTCCCTTTGAACTTTCCTTGATTTAACACACATTGCCTCGGCGATACCTGCCGCCCTCGACCTTTCGCTTCGCCTAACTGGAATTTCCTCCCCGGTGTCTGGCGATTGTTTTGTGCTTGCCACTCCGGTCGGTCTTCTTCTTTGTCGTTAGCGATTTGGTAGCAATCTCCATCATCCAAGTCAAAGACATATCTCATGTCCGATCAATTTCGGACGAGCTCTCAGTGTGACGCCTTCCTTGAAGGCCTGATCGCTGGTGATCGACACATTTTCCTTTGTGTGGTGCGAGTGATCCATCTCTGGATATAGTCCCTCGGGGTTTCATTTGGTTTACGCAATAATCTGCAGCTCTGGTAGACCGGCAGGTCTCTTACAAGTTCCCTCGAACGTTCTGGTGAACACTCGGGCTAACTCATCCCAACTCAAAATACTCCCAGGGGCTAGCTGAGTCAGCCAAGCTCTGGCAGACCCTTCAAGCATCAGAGGAAGGTGCTTCATGGCCACCTCATCACTGCCACCATCGATGTGCACAGCCACTCAGTAATCTTCAAGCCAAGTATCGGGCTTTGACTCGCCCATAAACTTACTGACGTCGGTTGCCAGTCTGAAGTTATGGGGTATTTCAGCAGCTCTGATGGCCCTTCCAAAACACTCGGGACCGAAAACGTGGACTCTGCCTCCACTGGGTCTGTCCCGATCCAGCCCTTCTCTGTATGCTCTGTTCCGGTTGACTAGATCTTGCACAAGGACGGACCTTGCGTAAAAGCCAGGTTCTCTGGGGTCGACTGGAACTTTGCGGTCGTGCCCGTACGGACGCCTGTCGTCATTGCGTCGGGGCGCGTATGACCCGTCCCTCGGAAGGGGCGAAGGCGCTCGACAGTAGTTGTCGCGGGCATACTCACGATCATATTCGCCATGAGGCCTTCCCAAATCGATCTGGCGGTGATCACGGCCTCCCGCCGCAAAGGGACCTAGGGCGTGAGCGATTGAGCGGTGTCGCTCTCACCGACTTCTTTGTGGATTACGTTACTGCGATCGGGAAACATCGGAGTTCTGGTCTCCCGCTGCTCGGAGCAGCGCTCTAATCTATTCAAGGCCTCTCCCTGCCTCTGATCGAGACAGCTGAATAGACTCTGCAATACGCGTCGTAGCTGCCAAATTCTGAATCGGCGTACGGAATACCTGAGTTTCCGGCGGAAATAACTATCGTGGACGTCGACTGGATTCGGGAATCAGTCGACGAGCACGCTCATCGAGAGAATGTTGGAGTTCTCCAGACGAGTGCGCTCAGTCGGAGTGGCCAGGCGCACCGCCTCCAAGGCCCGGGCCTCGGCGGTTTCCCCTATGATGGGGGTCTGGAGAGCCTCCACGTTGCGGCGGTGTAGCTCCTCCCTCTACTGCGAGCTGAGAGGTTGGGGCTGGTACTCTTCGTGGTCGAGTGATGCACCAACGCTCCTGTCGCCGTCGCCGTTGCGACGGGAGCCAAGCGGACTGCGAAGGGAATCGACCATGAGGACCTCCGCCGCAGGATCACAACTCCCGCTCTCAGAAAGAGTATCTGTGAAATCAGTTGACAGATCGATCGATCCGCGGGAATACATGTCGGGCTCAATAGCCGCGACCTGCTGGTGAAGGCTTGACGAGCCACCGCGTGTCTCACCCATCGTTGGAGCCGCGAACGACCAGACCGCTTGCGGCGGCGTCCAGCGGAGTGAGTCGACAACGCGATGACCGACTGGTATGGTGAAGACGGTTGCCTGAGGAGGACGCCGCAAGAACTCGCGCGGAAGTGCGCCGAGCCATGAGCCAGGAGGGCCTCGACGTCGAGGAGGGCCTCCTGGAGCCAAGCGGAGTCATCGGCGACAAAAATGAGCGTGCCGAGTCAGAACTCGTGGCCCATGACCAAATCGCCACCGGAAACCATGCTGATGAAGGTCGAAGAAAATGCAACCTCGCCGGAAGTCGTTAAGACGCTTTGCCCCAAGGTGGGCGCCAACTGTCGTGGTACTAAGTCTGACAGTAAGTATAGGGGGTACGTATAGAGAGGCAAGGTCCTAGCTACGACAAGGGTGTACGCAAGTGTTTACAAGTTCAGGCCCCTCTCGGAGGAGGTAAAAGCCCTACGTCTCGGTGCCCGGAGGCGGTCGACTGGATTATATGAGTGTGTGTTACAGGGGGTGCGAACCCTTGTGCCAGAGGAGGGGGTGGCTTATATAGAGTTCGCCAGGACCCCAACCATCTCCGTTCTGAGAGGGTTGAATGTACATAAAGATTGAGGTTCTTGTAGCATGACCTTAAGTGCCTTTAATGACCTTAAAGGCTATGGAGTGAATGCTCGCCCTTTGCTATTTCGAATGACTTCTGGTTTTCAATAGGTCGAGTGGTCTCTTGCATGGTCGAGTGGTTGTCTGGTCGTGTGACTTCGCGAAGGAGGGATACCGGAGTGGTTCATTGGTCGAGTGGTTTGCACTCGACACCTTTATTGGGTACTCCCCGTTGTCTCCTGAGCTTCTTTGCCTCTAGGGTAGTAACCTTGGGTAGGGCGTATAGGTCAGGCCTATGACCCTACCCTAGGTCTCATATCCTTATCGTGGCGCTGCATTTATCTTGCGGACGCCTTGTGGCCGCTTTTTCTGTAGCCTTTGAGTTTCCCTTGCCATTGGGCGCCTGAAACCGCCCCCACGCTGCAGCATTTTTGCAGCCACTGTTGGAGATGCTCTAAAAGTTTGTTTATGCTCAGTCCTATGACGATGATGATTAATTAGACATACTGATCATAAGTATAACTTAATATTTTATGAGCTTGTTCCTTTTATAAGTACAAATGCATGTGAGCATGACAGATAATGGTATGCATGTACTATATTTGATGGTTTAATCTCCTTCTCACATTGTGATGTGTGACGTCTCGATCATTTTTCAGTCTGTGGCTTATGCCTACATGCAGTTGGGCAATGTTTTTAATGCTATGGATCATGGGAATGACCTGTTAAAAATTTCTAGTCTTTGTACTGCTCACCCTCAAACCGACTGGCGCCCTTTCTCCTATAAAGAAAAATACAATATAGACACATACACAGACTTTTCGATGGGTGAGGAGCGTCATCGCACCTCTGCGTGCTAGTTAATCTATCAAGGCAAACTAGCCACCTCATTAAATCATGCATGCATTTTTCCCTAGGAATCAAGTCATGCATCGGAATAACTATTCAAGTTTTGCACAATTTTTGTGTGGTCATGAACGATATATGTGTCATACGTTTGAAGAAAAAATAACATATAGTTCATGCTTTTTTTTCCTCTTTTTTCTATACACCATCTTGTCATATACTTTGAATGTATAAAACCGTGAGCTAAGAACACTCTTACATTTATATTGTAATTAGTTTTAGTTGTTTTATTAAACATTTATTGATGCATTTATTTTAACATGGTTTTCATGCCAATGCGCGAAGTATCATCTAAATTTACATAAGTCCAAACTAATGAAATGTGAGCGGCGGCTTATCGGAGAAGCTGGGGAGGGGGACGGTTTATAGAAGAAGCCATCCCAAAAGAATATCTACTATTCAACACCCCCCCCCCCCTCCCTCCCCCTCTTTTTTTTTGAGTAATTCGGTCCCATTCATTTTTTTTCAGAAGAAACAGTGAAGTTCAAGAAAATTCGGCTAGGCGACAGCCACATACGAGAAGCCCTTTGCTTCCGAGGCCGTTTCCCCCCGGTCCAGGCGTGGCTGCAGCCGCGATACCTTCCTCCCCCGACTCCGAGCAACTGGCCCGAGCAAAGTATCCGCTCCTTTTCCACATCACGCCGCCCCCGCCCCACCCCACCTCCTCCTCTTCCCACTGTTCCATCGTCTTTGCGCTCGGCCCCCTCCCCGCCGGCCCGTCCCTCGCTCGGCAGCCGCCTCCGCGCCTCGATTTCCGAAACGTCCCCGGCTCCAATGGCGCTGCCCTACCTGGAGGCCGTCCTGTGTAAGATTCCGCCTTTCCGCTGCTTATTCCCCATACCCGCTCGTCTGCTCGCTCGATCCCCGGGGGCGTGTCGGCTTTCGATGGGCGCGGGATCCGCGTGTAAACCCTAGCTAGGGGTTAGTGGGGGGTCGGGGGCTTTTCGCTGCTGGATTTGCCCGTGCCACGGAACCGTTGGGTGTGACGTCTGGGCAGTTTGATTTCTCTGGTGTAGCCGAG
This sequence comes from Aegilops speltoides, assembly GCA_021437245.1. Lineage (NCBI taxonomy): Eukaryota > Viridiplantae > Streptophyta > Magnoliopsida > Poales > Poaceae > Aegilops > Aegilops speltoides. The sequence continues at coordinate 376,364,731 of CM038146.1, forward strand.
TGATCTTGATGGCTTTGGTGTGAGTCGTGTGGATGCGATAGGTTATCCAGGTGCAGTGATCTGAGGTTTTGGATAGATTGAGCTACCTGTTAGTGTAGAGTATTCAGCATGGCAGGAACATCGGCAAAATTACATTTGACTGAAGATAGTCACTGTCACCTGATCACTGGACTTGTTTATGGAACACAAAATGTGGTACTGTGCAGATTTGATGATCACTTACCAGAACGAAGCGATCCAATATTTCTGAACTAAGTTACAAGCATTAGTGCTTAACATAAGTTTGTCAAAATTGTGTCAACAGATCGTATGTGCAAAGTCAAGATTTTGTATTTTTATTTACCTTGTTATATCATCATCATGATTATTGTAGCTATTGTCTATTCCTGACATGCTCGTCTCATTGTATGCCCCTTCTGCAGGCTTTATGACTCTCAATTACATATTTGAGACATATCTTAACATCAGGCAGCATAGAGCCCTTAAGTTACCAACATTGCCAAAATCCCTGGCAAAGGTAATTAGTCATGAAAAATTTGAGCAGGCGAGAGCTTATAGCCTGGACAAAAGGTGCTTATAACTACTCAGTCCTTGCAACCATACCTCGTTTAGAAACCATTCCTGACACCTAATTTCATTAGCTGCGTTCCCACTTAATATTCTCTCTATCTTTTTAGATTGTCTGTACTGACAGGTATACTTCCTCTTGCAGCAATTTCAATTTTGTACGTGAGGCCATAACTATAGTATGCGATATCGTGATACTGTACTATAAAGTTCTTCCTTGGTTTTGGACGGTAATACAAAGTCTTCAACTTGCTTTCCTTTACCCTTTTTGTGCAGGAGTTTGGTTCTAACTATCCTCTTCCTTTTATAGAAATCTGGAGTGTTAGTAACCAATGTTGGCCTGAATGCAGAAAATGAGATAATACACACCCTTGCATTCTTAGCAGGTGTGATGGTTTGGTCACAGGTATTATCAATTTGTTTGCCTGTTTCAGAAGGCCATGTGTTTATTAATTTTCTCTGCTTTCATATTCAGTTGTTTTAAATTATCTTCAAGAGTCTTTTGCACTTAGTTGGATTAGGTATATGTGACGCATTAGCTTTAGCTCTGAAGGACCAAATGCTTGATTATATGCTAGCTATTGCAGGAAGGAATCTAAGAATCAGGAGTTAATTTCATAGTTTTTTTTACACCTATAAACTCCTTGATGTGTCTTCCTTTCTGCTGATTTTGGTCCTGACAGAGATACTTCTAAAATTAAGTGGAACACCCGATGCGGCACAGCTTTCACTTCTAAAATAGCTATGTTTAGTGGAATACAATTGGAATGGTTGGTGCTTTTATCAGAGTTCACCTACTAGCCCATATCCATTTCAACATTTTCACTAGATGTTCTTTTTAACCTATAACATAAGGTGCATTTGTTTTGTTCAAACGTGCATCAATCAAGATTCTGATTTCTTTAGATTGATTGATCAGCAGTTCTTTTTGAATGCTTCCATGGCACCTAGCAGTAACCTCAATGTTGACCCGTGTTCATTGTCTATCAATATTTTCTCTTCTGGCGATCCAATTTTTTATGTCAATGTGATTGCCTAATACATACTTGATGCAATACAGATCACAGACTTGCCATTCTCTCTGTACTCTACTTTTGTTATTGAGGCTCGACACGGGTTTAACAAGGTCCGTCTTTAATTTTCAATTTCTGCACTTCCGTTTGTGAACATAAAGCAAATATACATATGGATGTATTTGAATTTTGTTAACTTGTGGTGCATTGGAGCACTTAATTCAAACATAAAGGAATATATTTATATGTTTGAATCGTGTCAACTTGTGGTGCTTTGGAGCACTTAATAATTTGATATCTTCATTTCCTCACGTATTTATGTTGTTTTTTTCTCTTGTCCTTTCTCAGCAAACATTCTGGCTCTTCATTTGGGACATGATCAAGGGAATTTTGCTGTCCGTTGTACTCGCACCACCAATTGTGGCTGCTATCATCGTTATAGTACAGGTACACCATATTCTTATGTTGTGCCACCCTCTCTTCTGAACTATCATGCTAACATGCATCTTTATTAACTGTGCCTTTAACCATTTTCGCAATCAGATGAACGCATATGTCACCTAATCGAGTTACTTTATTAATCTTCCTTTTCCTGTACTGCTTCAGAATGGAGGGCCTTACCTAGCAATATATCTCTGGGGTTTTATGTTTGCGCTAGCTCTGCTGATGATGACAATTTACCCTGTCATGATAGCTCCTCTGTTCAACAAATTCACTCCTGTGAGTATCTTTTCTTGTTGCACTGCGTCCGTCATTTTCCTCATTCAATATGGTTTCGTGTGAGAATGGTATGTAGTACATCCATGCTGCATCTGTATCCACATAGTAACTTCATGGTAAGACTGAACTTGAAGTTGCTGATTTCAACAGCTTCCCGAAGGCTCGCTTAGGGAGAAAATAGAGAAGTTAGCAGATTCCCTCAAGTTTCCTCTGAAAAAGCTTTTTGTGGTGGATGGGTCTACTCGATCAAGCCACAGTAATGTATATGTTAATTGCTCTACCTTTGGAGTTTGTTTCATTGCTAACTAGTTATTGACGGTCTTCTGATATGATTTCAACTGTCAATCTCTTTCAGGCTTACATGTATGGGTTTTTCAAGAATAAGCGCATTGTTCTCTATGACACATTGATACAACAGGTTCAAACAAACCACCATTTTTTGTACTGTGTTCATTATTTTTCCATTGCGATTTGGGAACTCATGCGCAGGTTCGACTACTTGACTGTGTTTGTTTCAGTGTAGTAATGATAATGAGATCGTTTCTGTTCTTGCGCACGAGCTTGGGCACTGGAAACTCAATCACACTGCATATTCCTTTGTAGCTGTGCAGGTATTTTCTCATCCAGATAACTAATTATGTCCTCTGCGCACCAGTCAGCCAATTAGTTTGGTGCATTAGCATTTGCATACTAGATAGCTAAGGTACCGTTTGATTGCATGGATGAAGTTGGATGTGAGATGGCCATGCGGAGGGTTAGTAGGGATGGTGGGCAGTCAAATATGTGTTTGGTTGAGTGAGTTGGTGAGCCATTTTTATGTTTGGGTGAGGGATAGATGTGGATAGGATTACCCAGAATTGTGTTTGGTTAGCTTTAGCTAGCTCGATAGTTCATTTTCCCCGAAAAAAGAACTTTATTGAACTTTTAGACCATAAGTGGGCTTAAACGGGACCCGGTTTACATCCCTAAACAAGATTAGCTGGGCATAGGATATGAAAATAGAAAAAACGAAGTTGGAGCCGTTGGATCTTTTCGTCTTCAGTTTTTCTACCATATGTCCAGCTTCTATTGTAGTCTTTCCCCGTTCAAGTGTTATGTTGTCCATGTACACAATAATAAACAACACATATTGCTGCTCCAATACAACTGTGCAAATGTAACAAAGAACATCACCAAAATTTACAGACCCGGAATGCCGACCTGATGAGAAACGACAGAGGAGTGCTGAGACAGAGAGAAGTATCACAGTGAGGAAAGAAAATTAGGCGACAAGCTGTGCACTAGGCTCATGTGCTGTCGCGTGACAGTGCGGGCAATAGATGGCTCGGCTCTTCCGAGTTCTTTTACTGCTTGGATTTGTCCTGGTTGTTGGAGCTATATTCACTTTAATGGGGTATAGACCAACTGGATGGTCTCTAAGAGCTGGATGGTTTCTAAGAGCTGGATGGTCATCTCTCATACAACTTCATCCAAGCAACCAAATGCTACGTGAAGATATGGTAGTCATCAAGTGAAAATGCCTTAGCCCGGAAATCCTCTGTTGTTTTTCCTGGAGGTTCATTGTGCCATTCTTATTGTTGCATCAGTTGGCCTATGGTATACTGAATTATAAGGGAAGAAACAAAATTAAGCTTGGTCGGGGGCACTGATAAGAACGCGTTTATATGAATTGAAGACGCAGCTAGTTTTGAGAACTGGTATAAAATTCAAGCAGTATTGTTTCTAATAAAGTATCCTGTTTATTAGTAAAAAGTGCAAGATATTTCTTCTGATGAAGCCCCTAGGGGTGGTGCTAATCTATATAGTAGATGTAATGTGACGAGTCATGAGTAGCTACTCACAAGAACGGTTAATTAGATGAATGAATATTTAACAAAATTATTTATAGCATAAGTTAACATGAAATTGATTTTAAGCATGCAAGGGGTTATACTGTTAGGCACCTTCATGTGTATTGTTCTAGTGTTACTGATGGAATTTGTGCAATGATGCATCATAAAATCAGTTTGTGTCCCCATTGCATTGGTTGCTGGGAAACTATTATTTGATTTGATTAAAAAAAGAAAAGCACGCATCTCAAGCATTTTTTAGATGTTGAAAATTCTTTTGTTCACCTCATTTTCTACTTGCAGGTGCTTACATTTATGCAATTCGGAGGATACACTCTTGTAAGGAATTCCAAAGATCTCTTTGAAAGTTTTGGTTTTGAGGATCAGCCGGTAATCATTGGACTGATCATTTTTATGGTATGTCATGCTCGTTATTTTTTAAGAAGTATTATCGTGCTATTATCTTCGCGTGGAGATGTTTTCAGTACAATTTCCGCCCTAGCAGTAGTATCTTTTTGTGAAATGAAATTGAGATCGAACGTCAGCTGTTTACATCTTTCATTTAAACTTGCAGTGAGATGCACTCCCTACAGATTTCCAGCATTGTTACTCGATTGACACATACATTCTTTTCATGACAGCACACCATTATACCCGTCCAACACCTTCTGAGTTTTTGCCTCAACCTTGTCAGCAGAGCATTTGAATTTCAGGTTCTCCTATTCATCTCAAGTTTTCCGTTGTGACAGCTTTCAAATATTTGGTTGCATTTACCTAATCCTATCTCAATATCCAGGCTGATGCTTTTGCCAAGAACCTTGGGTATGCTCCTGAGCTCAGGGGAGCCCTTGTTAAACTACAGGTAACCATTTAAAGGCCTTTTGATTTTTTTCTGCTTTTCTTATAGTTGACCATGGAGTCGGTGTTATTTTTCTACTGGACATCGACACCTTACTTCAAGATCTGACCATAATCGATCACTAGATCAAGCAACCTTCTCTCAAAATTCAATGCTGGTTTGAGAAACTACCAACATCCTCTTGTTTACTCTTGCTTTATTCTCTTACGCCTCTTTGTTTGGAAGCTCTTGGCTCCCTTTTACTAAACTTATACCATTAATGTAGTATAGTGGTGCGGAGATTTGAGTTAACTAACTTGGTACGTGCTTGAAAATTTCAGGAAGAGAACTTATCTGCAATGAACACAGATCCGTGGTACTCAGCATACCACTACTCCCATCCACCCCTTGTTGAAAGACTGTCTGCTCTTGAAGACCTGGATAGCAAGAAAGATAACTAATGGGAGATGATCTCATACTTGATGCGCATATGCCAACTATCATGGCATCGCTTCAATCTCAATGTAGTAGGGATTTTATGCATACAGGGATCTGTATGAAAACGTGCACCTCTAGGTTAAGATATGTATCATTCGTCGATTGACTTACTGTCTTATTAACCTATATACACACAGGATTGTTGGTTCTTTGACATTGACAAATAGAAGTTGATCAGCTACGAGATGTTCACATGCGCTGGTCCATCTTCTGTCTTCCAAGCTGACGTGTTACCTTGACCTTCTACAACTATGCTTACCATAATGCTGTATTAGAATTGTCTCTTGTGCAACAGGGTTTTATCGTGCGTTCCTGGAAAAAAATATCAGTTTGAATTCCCCTGTCGGATCTACATCCAACAGACCATGGTCTTCTTCCTCTTCCGACACCGGCCAGTACCGTTATTGCACGCGCCTTGCTGTCGCCCTAGCCTTCTCTCTAAACCCCTCCATGATTATGCCAGCAACCTCCCCACACCTGAACACATCAGCCTCCGACTCCCCTCCATGATCCGGCTTGCCTGCTCCCTTCCCATGCTCTCATCCGTGCTCCCACTTCATCCTACGGATGTCCTTTTTTTTTCTTTTCAAATCTAATCATCTCCCCCCTGATTTTCAGGGGGTGGGGCTGGACCTTATTTTCTTTCAATCAAATCAAGCCACGTACGCGGGAGCACGGATGGGAGCATGGGGAGGGAGCAGGCAAGTCTCGTCCCCTTGTCTCCGCCTCAAAAGGTTGCGCGGATTCAACAACTGCCAGCAGCGCCCCTGTCTCTGCCTCGAAGGGTTGCGCGGATTTGATTGATGTCAACGAAGCAGCGCTGAAGAATAGGAAACGCCAGAAAATATTACTGGCCACATATGTAGTAATAACATTTAGTCTCCTCCCTCCTTGGAGAAACCCTAGTCGTCAAAATATCAATCTCCTCTTCCCTCTGCCTCCGGTTGTCGTTCCAGCACCGTGAGGCGGAGGTGATGGAATCCTCTTCTCTCCACCTTTGTGCAGTAGATTTTTGGGTCAAGGCGGCGGTGCTCTGACAGTGATGGCGGTGTCATCTCGAATAAAAGTTCTCTGGCTCCAATCCTGTCCGGCGACACTTGGTTCGGCGACTCGGTGTTGCCTCGGAGTTTTTGTCCCTGCTGTTCTTCATAGATACCGGGTTGGTTGTCTATTTGTCCGTCAATGTGGTTCCATGGGCATTGGTAGCGGTAACATTGGTCTTCTTTGACAACCTCTTCCTCCGAGCCATTGCGAGCAAAGTCGTCGCCCAACTCTTGCTGTTCTTCATAGATACCGGGTTGGTTGTCTATTTGTCCGTCAATGTGGTTCCATGGGCATTGGTAGCGGTAACATTGGTCTTCTTTGACAACCTCTTCCTCCGAGCCATTGCGAGCAAAGTCGTCGCCCAACTCTTGGAAATGATAAATCCCGAACATTCGGGATTGAACCATGGCAAAATAAACATATTGCAATTTTATTGATCTGAGGATGACAAGTTTAATTGACACACACGGCAATTTCTGGCAGAAAATGCACTGAGCACGGATTTGACATGCTTGCCAACTAAACTTGTCATCATCGCATAACTAAAATTGACATAGAAAACGTTCGATTTGCCATGGTAAAATCCCGAATGTCCAGGTGTTATGGGGGTCATTTGTACAATCGCATTAATATGGATAGGCCCTGTTTGGATCCATGGGTTAGAGTTAATTTAAACTAGTTCAGGCTCAAATAGCTCTAAAGTATCCAAACATGAAGGCTAATTTGAGCTAGTTCCATCTAACCCACCCAAAAAACTAGGTAAACATTTGTGTACGACACGTCGGCCGAGTGATTCGGCCGGTCGCACGCCGCACGTTGGATGAAACGAGATCCAACTGACCACGCACTTTCTCTATCACACATCATTTTCCCACCTCAACCTTATCTCTTCCGCGACACTCCGCCTCGCCTCCTCCGCCATTGCTGTTCAACAACTTTGAGCACTCCTTCATTCGCATCTCGCGCTGCACCTCCTCCATGGGGTGCTGCTCCCATGCGTCGTCACCCCGAGGCGCTGCTACGACAGGTCGCCATGGCCTTCGAGCTCACGGGTCATGGCGGCCATGGCTTATGAGCTCGGAGCAACTACGAGCTGCTATGGGTGCCATGGCTTATGAGCTCGGGGCGGATGACGACAGGTGCGACTACGAGCTGCTATGGGCGAGGCCATCGAGCATTTACTACCGGGAAAAATCTCAACAGGGCTGCGAGCTCCCATGTTACAATTGGTGTTCCAAGAAGCTACCACGGGCTCCGCGAAAAGATTCATCCGGCGACACCAAATGCTGGGACCGGCCAGCGCCACAGCAAAAGCTACAACCGGCGCCACAAAATGCTTCGACCGGCGTCCTAAAAAGCTTCAACGACGCCGACATATGTCGGGGCTGGCTACTGCCAGTACCAAAAGCGCTGCAACTGCATCGCAAAAAGCTACAACCGACGTCACAAAAAGCTCCAACCACAACAATGCATGCTCGAGCTAGGCCACCGCCACAGGAAAAAGCTGCAAGGGACGGCGAAGAAAGCTACAAATGGCATCGCAAAAAGCTTCAACCAACGATGACGGAAATCATGGCCGGGCATTAATGAAATCTGCAAGCGGCCACGAGAAAAGCTTCAACCGGCGAACGAGGGAACTTCATCCACGACCTGGAGATGCTGGAACCAGTCTTCAGGAATGCTATGACCATAGCCGAAATTGAAGGAAATATGCCCTAGAGGCAATAATAAAGTTATTATTTATTTCCTCATATCATGATAAATGTTTATTATTCATGCTAGAATTGTATTACCCGGAAACATAATACATGTGTGAATTGATAGACAGACATAGTGTCACTAGTATGCCTCTACTTGACTAGCTCGTGAATCAAAGATGGTTAAGTTTCATAACCATAGACATGAGTTGTCATTTGATTAACGGGATCACATCATTAGGAGAATTATGTGATTGACTTGACCCATTCCGTTAGCTTAGCACTTGATCGTTGAGTATGTTGCTATTGCTTTCTTCATGACTTATACATGTTCCTTTGACTATGAGATTATGTAAATCCCGCTTACCGGAGGAACACTTTGTGTGCTACCAAACGTCACAACGTAACTGGGTGATTATAAAAGTGCTCTACAGGTTTCTCCGAAGGTACGTGTTGAGTTGACATATTTCAAGATTAGGATTTGTCACTCCGATTGTCGGAGAGGTATCTCTGGGCCCTCTCGGTAATGCACATCACTATAAGCCTTGCAAGCAATGTAGCTAATGAGTTAGTTACGGGATGATGCATTATGTAACGAGTAAAGAGCCTTGCCGCTAACGAGATTGAACTAGGTATTGAGATACAGACGATCGAATCTCGGGCAAGTAACATACCGATGACAAAGGGAACAACGTATGTTGTTATGCGGTTTGACCGATAAAGATCTTCGTAGAATATATAGGAGCCAATATGAGCATCCAGGTTCCGCTATTGGTTATTGACCGGAGACGTGTCTCGGTCATGTCTACATAGTTCTCGAACCCGTAGGGTCCGCACGCTTAAAGTTAGATGACGGTTATATTATGAGTTTATGTGTTTTGATGTACCGAAGGTAGTTCGGAGTCCCGTGTGTGATCACGGACATGACGAGGAGTCTCGAAATGGTCGAGACATGAAGATTGATATATTGGATGACTATATTCGGACACCAAAATGGTTCTGGGGGTTGTCGGATGTATACCGGAGAACCGGGGGGTTACTGGACCCCCTTGGGGGTTAATGGGCCACATGGGCCCAAAGTGGAGCAGAGGAGGAGTGGCCAGGGCAGGCCACGCTCCCCCTCCCCCTCTAGTCTGAATAGGACAAGGAGGGGGGCCTTTGCTTCCTCTCCTCTCTCCCTTCCTTCCCCCTCTCCTACTTGGACAAGGAAAGGAGGGAGTCCTACTCCCGGTGGGAGTAGGACTCCTCCCCGGCGCGCCTCCTCCTAGTCGGCCGCCCCTCCCCCTTGCTCCTTTATATACGGGGGCAAGGGGCACCTCTAGACACAACAATTGATCCTTGAGATCTATTAGCCGTGTGCGGTGCCCCTCTCCACTATATTCCACCTCGATAATATCGTTGCGGTGCTTAGGCAAAGCCCTGCGTCGGTAGAGCATCATCATCGTCACCACGTCGTCGTGCTGACGGAACTCTCCCTCAAAGCTCGGCTGGATCGGAGTTCGAGGGACGTCATCGAGCTGAACGTGTGCTGAACTCGGAGGTGCCGTGCGTTCGGTACTTGATCGGTCGGATCATGAAGACGTACGACTACATCAACCGCGTTGTGCTAACGCTTCCTCTTTCGGTCTACGAGGTGGTATCCGAGCCAGGTTTTATGTGTTGATGTTATATGCACGAGTAGAACACAAGCGAGTTGTGGGAAATACAAGTCATACTGCTTACCAGCATGTCATACTTTGGTTCGGCGGTATTGTTGGATGAAGCGGCTGAAGGAAATATGCCCTAGAGGCAATAATAAAGTTATTATTTATTTCCTTATTTCATGATAAATGTTTATTATTCATGCTAGAATTGTATTAACCGGAAACATAATACATGTGTGAATACATAGACAAACAGAGTGTCACTAGTATGCCTCTACTAGACTAGTTTGTTAATCAAAGATGGTTAAGTTTCCTAACCATAGACAAAGGAGTTGTCATTTGATTAACAAGGTCACATCATTAGTTGAATGATCTGATTGACATGACCCATTCCATTAGCTTTGCACCCGATCGTTTAGTATGTTGCTATTGCTTTTATCCATGACTTATACATGTTCCTATAACTATGAGATTATGCAACTCCGTTTACGGAGGAACACTTTGGTACTACCAAGCGTCACTGGCGTAAGCGGGTGATTATAAAGGAGTACTACTGGTGTCTCCAAAGGCGGATGTTGGGTTGGCGTATTTGAGATTAGGATTTGTCACTCCGATTGTCGAAGAGGTATCTCGGGCCCTCTCGGTAATGCACATCACTTAAGCCTTGCAAGCATTACAACTAATGAGTTAGCTGTGAGATGATGTATTACGGAGCGAGTAAAGAGACTTGCGTAGCGAGATTGAACTAGGTATTGGATACCGACGATCGAATCTCGGGCAAGTAACATACCGATGACAAAGGAACAACGTATGTTGTTATGCGGTCTCGACCGATAAAGATCTTCGTAGAATATGTAGGAGCCAATATGGGCATCCAGGTCCGCTATTGGTTATTGACCGGAGGCGTGTCTCGGTCATGTCTACATTGTTCTCGAACCGTAGGGTCCTTGCGCTTAAGGTTTCGATGGCGGTTATATTATGAGTTTGTGTATTTTGATGTACGAAGGAGTTGAGTCCGGATGTGATCACGGACATGACGAGGAGTCTCGAAATGGTCGAGACATAAAGATTGATATATTGGGCGGCTATATTCGGACACGGAAAGGTTCGGAAGTTTCGGAGAAAACGGAGTCGGGGGGTTACCGGAACCCCGGGAAGTAATGGGCCTTATTGGGCGAGAGGGAGAGAGAGGCCGCACCGGGAGGTGGCGCGCCCCCATGGGGAGTCCGAATAGGACAAGGAGGGAGGCGCGCCCCTTCCCTCTCTCTCCCTCTCCTTCCTTCCCCTTCCTCCTTCCTAGTTGGACTAGGAAGGGAGTCCTACTCCCACTAGGAGGAGGACTCCCCCCCCTGGCGCGCCTCCTAGGCGGCCGGCCCTCCCCCTGCTCCTTTATATCGAGGCGGGGGGCACCTGGAACACACAAGTTGATCCTTGAGATCGTTCCTTAGCCGTGTGCGGTGCCCCCTCCACCATATTCCACCTCGGTCATATCGTGGCGGTGCTTAGGCGAAGCCTGCGTCGATAGAACATCAAGATCGTCCCACGCCGTCGTCTTGACGGAACTCTCTCTCCCGGAGCTTTGCTGGATCGGAGCCCGAGGGCGTCACCGAGCTGTCGTGTGTCAAGAACTTCGGAGGCACCGAATAACTTGCGCTGGGATCGGTTGGATCGCGAGGAGAGCGTCGACTACTTCCTCTACGTTGTGATCGCTTCCACCCGGTCTCGAGAGTGCGTAGACAACACTCTCCCTCTCGTTGCTATGCATCACCATGATCTTGCGTGTGCGTAGGAATTTTTTGAAATTACTCGTTCCCTATCAGCGACGCGGATGACATTACGCCAGACGCTTCGCGAGACTGGTTCTACCGGCGTGCTTTGCACATGGTGGTGGCGGTGTCAGTTTCTCCAACTTTAGTTGAACCGAGTATGGCTACGCCCGGTCCTTGAGAAGGTTAAAACAACATTAACTTGAGGAACTATCGTTGTGGTTTTGATGCGTAGGTAAGAACAGTTCTTGCTAAGCCTGTAGCAGCCACGTAAAACTTGCAACAACAAAGTAGAGGACGTCTAACTTGTTTTTACAGGGCATGATGTGATGTGATATGGTCAAGATGTGATGCTATATTTTATTGTATGAGATGATCATGTTTTGTAACCAAGTTATCGGCAACTGGCAGGAGCCATATGGTTGTCGCTTTATTGTATGCAATGCAATCGCCCTGTAATTGTTTTACTTTATCACTAAGCAGCAGCGATAGTCGTAGAAGCAATAGTTGGCCAGACGACAACGATGCTATGATGGAGATCAAGGTATCGCGCCGGTGACGATGGTGATCATGACGGTGCTTCGGAGATGGATATCACAAGCACAAGATGATGATGGCCATATCATTTCACTTATATTGATTGCATGTGATGTTTATCTTTTATGCATCTTATCTTGCTTTGATTGACGGTAGCATTATAAGATGATCTCTCACTACATTTCAAGATAAAAGTGTTCTCCCTGAGTATGCACCGTTGCCAAAGTTTGTCGTGCCCAGACACCACATGATGATCGGGTGTGATAATCTCTACGTCCATCTACAATGGGTGCAAGCCAGTTTTGCACACGCATAATACTCAGGTTAAACTTGACGAGCCTAGCATATGCAGATATGGCCTCGGAACACTGAGACCGAAAGGTTGAGCGTGAATCATATAGTAGATATGATCAACATAGTGATGTTCACCATTGAAAACTACTCCATTTCACGTGATGATCGGTTATGGTTTAGTTGATTTGGATCACGTGATCACTTAGATGATTAGAGGGATCTCTATCTAAGTGGGAGTTCTTAAGTAATATGATTAATTGAAATTAAATTTATCATGAACTTAGTACCTGATAGTATTTTGCTTGTCTATGTTTGTTGTAGATAGATGGCCTATGCTGTTGTTCCGCTAAATTTTAATGCGTTCCTTGAGAAAGCAAAGTTGAAAGATGATGGTAGGAATTACACGGACTGGGTCCATAACGCGAGGATTATCCTCATTGCTGCACAGAAGAATTACGTCCTGGAAGCACCGCTGGGTGCGAACTGCTGCTGCAGATCTGGCGAGCGGCGTTAAGAACGTCTGGCGAGCAAAGCTGATGACTACTCGATAGTTCAGTGTGCCATGCTTTATGGCTTAGAACCGGGACTTCAACGACGTTTTGAACGTCATGGAGCATATGAGATGTTCCTGGAGTTGAAGTTAATATTTCAAGCAAATGCCCGGATTAAGAGATATGAAGTCTCCAATAAGTTCTACAGCTGCAAGATGTAGGAGAATGGTTCTGTCAGTGAACATATACTCAAAATGTCTGGGTATTGCAATCACTTGATTCAACTGGGAGTTAATCTTCTGGATGATAGTGTCATTGACAGAATACTTCAATCACTGCCACCAAGATACAAGAGCTTCGTGATGAACTATAATATGCAAGGGATGAACAAGACAATTCCCGAGCTCTTCACAATGCTAATGACTGCGGAGGTAGAAATCAAGAAAGATCATCAAGTGTTGATGGTCAATAAGACCACCAGTTTCAAGAAAAAGGGCAAAGGGAAGAAGAAGGGGAACTTCAAGAAGAACGGCAAACAAGTTGCTTCTCAAGAGAAGAAACCCAAGTCTGGTCCTAAGCCTGAGACTGAGTGCTTCTACTACAAGTAGACTGGACACTGGAAGCGGACCTCCCTAAGTATTTGGCGGATAAGATGGATGGCAAGGTGAACAAAGGTATATGTGATATACATGTTATTGATATGTACCTTACCAGAGCTCGCAGTAGCACCTGGGTATTTGATACTGGTTATGTTGCTAATATTGCAACTCGAAACAGGGACAGCGGATTAAGCGGACACTGGCTAAGGACGAGGTGATGATGCGCGTGGGAAATGTTTCCAAAGTCGATGTGATCGCCATCGGCACGCTACCTCTACATCTACCTTCGGGATTAGTTTTAGACCTAAATAATTGTTATTTGGTGCCAGCGTTGAGCATGAACATTATATCTGGATCTTGTTTGATACGAGATGGTTATTCATTTAAATTTGAGAATAATTGTTGTTCTATTTATATGAGTAATATCTTTTATGGTCATGCACCCTTAAAGAGTGGTCTATTTTTGATGAATCTTGATAGTAGTGATACACATATTCATAATGTTGAAGCCAAAAGATGCAGAGTTGATAATGATAGTGCAACTTATTTGTGGCACTGCCGTTTAGGTCATATTGGTGTAAAGCGCATGAAGAAACTCCATACTGATGGACTTTTGGAATCACTTGATTATGAATCACTTGGTACTTGTGAACCGTGCCTCATGGGCAAGATGACTAAAACGCCGTTCTCCGGAACTATGGAGCGAGCAACTGATTTGTTGGAGATCATACATATTGATGTATGTGGTCCAATGAATATTGAGGCTCGCGGCGGGTATCGTTATTTTCTCACCTTCACAGATGATTTGAGCAGATATGGGTATATCTATTTAATGAAACATAAGTCTGAAACATTTGAAAAGTTCAAAGAATTTCAGAGTGAAGTTGAAAATCATCGTAACAAGAAAATAAAGTTTCTACGATCTGATCGTGGAGAAGAATATTTGAGTTACGAGTTTGGTCTACATTTGAGACAATGCGGAATAGTTTCGCAATCACGCCACCGGAACACCACAACGTAATGGTGTGTCCGAACGTCGTAATCGTACTTTACTAGATATGGTGCGATCTATGATGTCTCTTAATGATTTACCGCCATCATTTTGGGGTTATGCTTTAGAGACAGCTGCATTCACGTTAAATAGGGCACCATCAAAATCTGTTGAGACGATGCCTTATGAACTGTGGTTTGGCAGGAAACCAAAGTTGTCGTTTCTTAAAGTTTGGGGCTGTGATGCTTATGTGAAAAAGCTTCAACCAGATAAGCTCGAACCCAAATCGGAGAAATGTGTCTTCATAGGATACCCAAAGGAAACTATTGGGTGCACCTTCTACCACAGATCCGAAGGCAAGACATTTGTTGCCAAGAATGGATCCTTTCTAGAGAAGGAGTTTCTCTCAAAAGAAGTGAGTGGGAGGAAAGTAGAACTTGATGAGGTAACTGTACCTGCTCCTTATTGGAAAATAGTTCATCACAGAAACCGGTTCCTATGACGACTACACCAATTAGTGAGGAAGCTAATGATGTTGATCATGAAACTTCAGATCAAGTTACTACCGAACCTCGTAGGTCAACCAGAGTAAGATCCACACCAGAGTGGTACGGTAATCCTATTCTGGAGGTCATGTTACTTGACCATAGTGGACCTACGAACTATGAGGAAGCGATGATGAGCCCAGATTCCGCAAAATGGCTTGAGGCCATGAAATCTGAGATGGGATCCATGTATGAGAACAAAGTATGGACTTTGGTTGACTTGCCCAATGATCGGCAAGCCATCAAGAATAAATGGATCTTCAAGAAGAAGACTGACGCTGATGGTAATGTTACTGTCTACAAAGATCGACTTGTTGCAAAGGGTTTTTGACAAGTTCAAGGGGTTGACTATGATGAGACTTTCTCACCCGTAGCGATGCTTAAGTCTGTCCGAATCATGTTAGCAATTGCCGCATTTTATGATTATGAAATTTGGCAAATGGATGTCAAAACTGCATTCCTGAATGGATTTCTAGAAGAAGAGTTGTATATGATGCAACCAGAAGGTTTTGTCAATCCAAAGGGTGCTAACAAAGTGTGCAAGCTCCAGCAATCCATTTATGGATTGGTGCAAGCCTCTCGGAGTTGGAATAAATGCTTTGATAGTGCGATCAAAGCATATGGTTTTATACAGACTTTTGGAGAAGCATGTATTTATAAAAAAGTGAGTGAGAGCTCTGTAGCATTTCTAATATTATATGTGGATGGCATATTATTGATTGAAAATGATATGGAATTTCTGGATAGCATAAAAGGATACTTGAATAAAAGTTTTTCAATGAAAGACCTCGGTGAAGCTGCTTATATATTAGGCATCAAGATTTATAGAGATAGATGAAGACGCTTAATTGGACTTTCACAAAGTACATACCTTGATAAAGTTTTGAAAAAGTTCAAAATGTATGAAGCAAAGAAAGGGTTCTTGCCGGTAATACAAGGTGTGAAATTGAGTCAGACTCAATGCCCGACCACTGCAGAAGATAGAGAGAAAATGAAAGAAGTTCCCTATGCTTCAGCCATAGGCTCTATCATGTATGCAATCTTGTGCACGGACTGATGTGTGCCTTGCTATTAGTTTAGCGAGGAGGTACCAAAGTAATCTAGGAGTGGATCCTTTGGACGGTGGTCAAGAACATCTGAAATACCTGAAAAGGACTGAGGATATGTTTCTCGTTTATGGAGGTGACAAAGAGCTAGTCGTAAATGGTTACGTCGATGCAAGCTTTGACACTGATCCGGACGATTCTAAATCACAAACTGGATACGTATTTATATTGAACGGTGGAGCTGTCAGTTGGTGCCATTCGAAACAAAGCGTCGTGGCGGGATCTACATGTGAAGCGGAGTATATAGCTGCTTCGGAAGCAGCAAATGAAGGAGTCTGGATGAAGGAGTTCATATCCGATCTAGGTGTCATACCTAGTGCATCGGGTCCAATGAAAATCTTTTGTGACAATACTGGTGCAATTGCCTTGGCAAAGGAATCCAGATTTCACAAGAGAACCAAGCAAATCAAGAGACGCTTTAATTCCATCCGGGACCAAGTCCAGGTGGGAGACATAGAGATTTGCAAGATACATACGGATCTGAATGTTGCAGACCCATTGACTAAGCCTCTTCCACGAGCAAAACATGATCAGCACCAACGCTCCATGGGTGTTAGAATCATTACTGTGTAATCTAGATTATTGACTCTAGTGCAAGTGGGAGACTAAAGGAAATATGCCCTAGAGGCAATAATAAAGTTATTATTTATTTCCTCATATCATGATAAATGTTTATTATTCATGCTAGAATTGTATTACCCGGAAACATAATACATGTGTGAATAGATAGACAAACATAGTGTCACTAGTATGCCTCTACTTGACTTGCTCGTGAATCAAAGATGGTTAAGTTTCCTAACCAAAGACATGAGTTGTCATTTGATTAACGGGATCACATCATTAGGAGAATGATGTGATTGACTTGACCCATTCCGTTAGCTTAGCACTTGATCGTTGAGTATGTTGCTATTGCTTTCTTCATGACTTATACATGTTCCTATGACTATGAGATTATGTAACTCCCGCTTACCGGAGGAACACTTTGTGTGCTACCAAACATCACAACGTAATTGGGTGATTATAAAGGTGCTGTACAGGTGTCTCCGAAGGTACGTGTTGAGTTGACGTATTTAGAGATTAGGATTTGTCACTGTGATTGTCGGAGAGGTATCTCTGGGCCCTCTCGGTAATGCACATCATTATAAGCCTTGCAAGCAATGTAGCTAATGAGTTAGTTACAGGATGATGCATTACATAACGAGTAAAGAGACTTGCCAGTAACGAGATTGAACTAGGTATTGAGATACCGACGATTGAATCTTGGGCAAGTAACATACCGATGACAAAGGGAACAACGTATGTTGTTATGCGGTTTGACCGACAAAGATCTTCATAGAATATGCCGATATGAGCATCCAGGTTCCGCTATTGGTTATTGACCGGAGACGTGTCTCGGTCATGTCTACATAGTTCTCGAACCCGTAGGTCCGCATGCTTAAAGTTAGATGATGGTTATATTATGAGTTTATGTGTTTTGATGTACCGAAGGTAGTTCGGAGTCCCGGATGTGATCACGGATAAGACGAGGAGTCTCGAAATGGTCGAGACATGAAGATTGATATATTGGACGACTATATTCGGACACCGGAATGCTTCCGGGGGTTATCGGATGTATATGGGAGAACCGGGGGGGTTACCGGAACCCCCCTGGGGGTTAATGGGCCACATGGGCCCAAAGTGGAAGCGAGAGGAGGGCGGCGGGGCAGGGCATGAGCCCCCCCCTCTAGTCCGAATAGGACAAGGAGGAGGGGGGGGCTTTCCTTCCTCTCCTCTCTCCCTTCCTTCCCCCTCTCCTACTTGGACAAGGAAAGGAGGGAGTCCTACTCCCAGTGGGAGTAGGACTCCTCCTCGGCGCGCCTCCTCCTGGCCGGTCGCCCCCTCCCCCTTGCTCCTTTATATATGGGGGCAAGGGGGCACCTCTAGACACAACAATTGATCCTTGAGATCTATTAGCCGTGTGCGGTGCCCCCCTCAACCATATTTCACGTCGATAATATCGTTGCAGTGCTTAGGCGAAGCCCTGCGTCGGTAGAGCATCATCATCGTCACCACGCCGTCGTGCTAACGGAACTCTCCCTCAAAGCTCGGCTGGATCGGAGTTCGAGGGACGTCATCGAGCTGAACATGTGTTGAACTCGGAGGTGCCGTGCGTTCGGTACTTGATCGGTCGGATCGTTAAGACGTATGACTACATCAACCGCGTTGTGCTAACGCTTCCGCTTTCGGTCTACGAGGGTACGTGGACAACCGTCTCCCCTCTCGTTGCTATGCATCACCATGATCTTGCGTGTGCGTAGGATTTTTTTTGAAATTACTACGTTTCCCAACAGAAATATGCTGGAACGGGCTTGAGCGGTATGCTACAACTGTGACCTGAAGAGGCTGGAACCGGTTTGTGTGGATGCTACAACCATGGCCGGGTTTTGATGGAGCGGCTGCGGGAGATGCTTCAACCATGGCTGGTTTTTGCTGGATGGCGAGCGTTGCGGGAGGGAGAAAGGAAGGAGGAAGACGCGGGGAAGAGGAACAGCGTGCTGCGACGACGAGCCAACGCGCGGTGCGACGGGAGCATCAAGCGAGAGGCCATGTGCGGGCGACAAGCAAGTAGGCGCTGCGGGGAAGGAAGAATACCGCCGCGAGGAAGAGGTACACGAGACGCACAACGACTTAATCGCGCGGTCAGGGACGTCCGCATCATGCGGCTACCAGGCGGCCAACCCAAAGTTTGGGTTGGTGCGTCGGCGCAGAGCGCTGGCCAAAAAACTATCTCACCCAAGAGGTGCTAATTGAAGCTAGTTCTCCTAATGCATTTATTGTCCATCTAACCTTGTCATCCAAACATCTCTTTGATAGAGTTAGTTCAGGGTTAGTCATAATTTAGAAACTAAATCTAACCTCTAGCTATCCAAACAGGGCCTATATCCCATTGTAACGTAAGGGGATTTTTCTAGTAGTTTATTTAATGATTTTAAAAAAGGAAAAACCATTGAGAGATTGGTTATCCAAATGGGCGATACTAGGCGCCGGCGGACCGGCCCAATGTTCGGCCGGTCACCAAGCACCCGATCGATTAAATTAGATTAGGATACTGATGGCCGTTAGATACAACCGTTTTCCACGCGCAGGTCTTCTTCATATCCCCTGAAAAAGAGGATCGCAACCAAGTGCAGCTGAGGGAGTCCTGGACTAGGAGGTGTCCGGACAGCCGGACTATCATTATCCGCCGGATTCCAAGACTACGAAGATACAAGATCGAAGACTCCGTCCCGTGTCCGGATGGGACTTTCCTTGGCGTGGAAGGCAAGCTTGGCAATACGGATATGTAGATCTCCTACCATTGTAACCGACTCTGTGTAACCCTAGCCTCCTCCGGTGTCTATATAAACCGGAGGGCTTTAGTCCGTAGGACGACATACATTACAACAATCATACCATAGGCTAGCTTCTAGGGTTTAGCCTCCTTGATCTCGTGGTAGATCCACTCTTGTACTACCCATATCATCAATATTAATCAAGTAGGGCGTGGGTTTTACCTCCATCGAGAGGCCCGAACACAGGTAAAAACATCGTGTCCCTCGTCTCTGTTACCATCCGCCTAGCGCGCATTCGGGACCCCTACCGAGATCCGCGGTTTGACACCGACATTGGTGCTTTCATTGAGAGTTCCTACGTGTCGTCACCGATAGGCTTGATGGCGTCTTCAACCAGCAACGCTGTCCAGGGTGGGACTTTTCTCCCTGGACAGATCTTCGTATTCGGCGGCTTCGCCCTGTGGGCCAATTCACTTGGCCATCTGGAGCAGATCGAAAGCTATGCCCCTGGCCGTCAGGTCAGATTCGGAAGCTTAAACTTCACGGCCGATGTCCGCGGAGACTTGATCTTCGACGGACTCGAGCCACAGCCGAGCGTGCCGCACTGTGACGATGGGCATGATCTAGCTTTGCCGCCAAACAGTGCCTTGGTGGCCACACACGGATCCGCTTCGGCCATTAGTCCGGAGCCGATCGCCCAGATCGAGGGCCGGTGGATAGACGCCGCCACAGGGGCTCCAACATCCACGGCGATGGGCGAACACTAATCTTGTCCCTGCGAAACTCATGATTACGGCGCGGACTCCTCGCGGACTCAATCCTCCGCGCCCTACCAATCGATCCGGGTTGGGCGCCGATTATAAATTCACTTGCGCGGACATCTTCCAATACTACTTTGTTGGCGATATCTTGAATTCACTAAAGCATCTCTCGTTATCGGGAGAGTCTGGCGGACTATGGCGGGATGGTTGAAATGCAGACGACGAAGAAATTGAACCCACCCACCACCCACTTTGTAGCCATCGTCGACGATCTAACCGACATGCTAGACTACGACTCAAGACATCGGCGCCATGGGCGATCGATTGGAGACGAACGAGAATCAGCGCCTCTGAGGGCTTTGGAAGACCACCTCGTCATCGACATATACATGGTGAACACCCCAAAAGGCGGGGATGGCGAAGAAAGCAGGAGGCGAGACTCTTTAAAAGCAGCCCAAGCGTTGGTGTCGGCGTCGCCGCTCTAAATCTCGCCACAAAGCAAGAATGGAGATTCGGCACGAGAGATAATAACACTCGAGAGCGCCGAAGACAATCCCCTCCGGCAAGACTCGGCGGGAGGAGGAGGCGAAGCAAGCCCTCATGAGGGGGCGGCGAGCGAAGAGGTTGAGGATCACAACTATATGCCTCCCTCCGAAGGCGAAGCAAGCCTCAATGATGGCGAATTCGTCGTGCCGAGGATCCCGTCGAACAAGAGCGCTTCAAGCGCGGGCTTATCGCCCGACAAACAGCCTAAAGAAAAAGCAGCAAGACTTCAAGCTGATCGGGACTCTTTGGCTGATCGATGGACCGAGGTCCTCGCGGCAAGAGTATAAACTCGAGCGTCCCTCAAAAGTTACCCAAGGCATAAGCTGCCCCGATTAGAGGAGGAAGCATACATACCTCCATCACCAGCATGCGATATGGCTGATCGACCACCCGTGGTCGTGATGAAGAGGCATCCAGGCCCCCAGCCAAGACCATACCCCGGCATCGCTCCAAAAGTACGAAGCCAAGAGGGAACGCGCCGGACTTGCGAGACATATTGGAGGACAAAGCAAGGCAATCCAGATCCATCTATGGATCACGAGGGCGCCCTACAACCCACGACGAATACCGTCGCGCCGGATACAATAACCCCGGCCGGGCCGAACACAGCAGATAGCGCTCTCTTGAGCTGCGTCGCGATATTGCTCACTACAGGGGCGCCGCCCACCCGCTATGCTTCACCGACGAAGTAATGGATCATCAGATCCCCGAAGGGTTTAAACCCGTAAACATCGAATCTTACGATGGCACAACAGACCCCGCGGTTCGGATCGAAGACTATCTTCTCCACATACATATGGCCCGCGGCGATGATCTCCATGCCATCAAGTATCTCCCACTCAAGCTTAAAGGACCAGCTCGGCATTGGCTTAACAGCTTGCCCGCAGAGTCAATTGGGTGTTGGGAAGACCTGGAGGCCGCATTCCTTGATAACTTCCAAGGCACATATGTGCGACCACGGATGCCGATGACCTAAGCCACATAATTGATAGCAGACGAATCGGCGGACAATTCGGACACGGTTCTTGACGAAGAAAAATCAAATCGTTGATTGTCCGGATGCGAGGCCCTTGCAGCCTTCAAACATAACATCCGGGACGAATGGCTAGCCCGGCACAGGGGCAGGAAAAGCGAAATCCATGGCTGCCCTCACGCCGTTAATGACCCGCTTTTGCGGGAGAGGACAGTGGCTAGCCCGCAGCAACAATCTCCGTAAAAATTCGGCAGTCCGGATACTAAGGACAACAACGGCAGGTCACGTCGAAACAAAAACAAGCGTCGCGTGCTGGCGATGATAAGGAGGATCTGGCGATCAACGCCGGATTCGAGGCTCTAAACCGGTCGTGGAAGAAGCCATTCAAAAGAACCACTCCGGGTCCGCCCAATCTGGACCGAATACTCGACCGCTTATGCCAGATACATGGCACCTCTGAAAAGCCAGCTAACCACACCAATAGAGATTGCTGGGTGTTCAAGCAGGCCGGCAAATTAATTGCCGAAAACAATGACAAGGGGCTAAACAGCGACGACGAGGAAGAGACCCGGCCGCCGAACAACAGAGGACAGAAGGGTTTTCCCCCACAAGTGCGGACGGTGAATATGATATACGCGACCCATATACCCTAGAGGGAAAGGAAACGCGCACTCAGGGACGTCTATGCGATGGAGCCAGTCGCCCCAAAGTTCAACCCATGGTCCTCTTGTCCGATCACTTTCGATCGGAGAGACCATCCGACCAGCATCGCCATGGCGGATTCGCGCGTGGTTTTAGACCCAATCGTCGATGGATTTCACCTCACGAGAGTCACGATGGGCGGCGGCGTGCTGAACACTGCTTTATCGGGATACGGTCGTAAAATGGGCATAGACCCATCAAGGATTAATCCTACAAAGACAACCTTTAAAGGTGTCATACCGAGTGGAAGCCAAGCTATGCAGGCTCGGTCACATTGGAAGTGGTCTTGGATCCCGGATAATTTCGGGCGAAGAGTTAATCTTCGACATAGTCCCGTTCGCGGCGGCTATCACGCTCTGCTTTCGGACGAACGCGTTTTCAAAATTCACGCGGTGCCGCACTATGCATACCTAAAGCTCAAGATGCGAGGCCCTCGTGGAGTCATCACGGTCAATGGGAATACGGGGCGCTCCTCGAGCGGAGGAACATACAATGACTCTCGCGGCGAAATCTGAGCAACCTTCTAAGGCAATTCTCGAGTCCGACCGTTAAGCGGCGGATCTGACAAAAGCGCGCCGAGCAATGCCAACCAAGACCACTGGCGCGATCGAGCACGCATAGCAATGCGGCGCCAACCCTCGCCAGCGCATGATCATAATAATAACACTCGCGTACATCATTATGCTTTGGAGATACCATGGGCGCAGGGAGGGGCACGATCATAGCGGACCCAGTGCGGTTCGACCACACCGGGGCTCGCAAATGTGCCTCTCTTTTTTTATTATTTTTCTCCTTTTTGTACACGGGACTCTGTTAACGAAGCCTGTCCGTGATGAACCTGCCGAACTCATGATCTGTGATCGGGGACTAAAGAAGGCGCGACGAACACTCGGTGGTCTCAATTACGAGCATTAAATTCGATTATATACACCAAGTCCGCAGCTCATCCCTGGAGGGGGACATGTTTATTTAGTCCAAATCCCTTGCTTACCGCACTATTTGTATCAGTCCGCTCTACAAGCAGACTTTTCTTTCATAAATAATGCAGCACCTTTATGATCGCAATTGCATTACCTTTTATATATATATGCTCATTATATGACATCTGGCACCCGTATATTTTGGTACGGCATAATACACCGGGGGCTTATGTTCCCCACTCTATGGTGTGATAAGTCGAACACTTTCACAAGTGCGGCACCCGAACTTATAGCATTATATGAATCGGCTCGAATCATGTCTTGGGTCAATAGTTGGGTTTGCGGCTCCCATGTTTTGGTGCCTTACGTTCCGTTCCGTCGGCTAAGGTGGCACTGGGAGAACCACTGCGATTGCGCCCGGTTGGCAGGCGGCGCCTCGATGGAAAGCTAAAACGGCGGCATGATAAGGCGAGGTAGTCGCTGTTCGAGAGGTTTTTGGGTCATAAAGACTCACGCCGCTTTGGCGAAGTTCGGACAATGTCCGAAGAAGGCGTGGATAGCGCCCGGATTCGGTCTTCGAATACCGGGGGCTTCCTTGAAATTTAAAATTATAGAATTCTATGGCTAAGTGAGAGTGTTCAAGCATTATAAGTCCGGTTGCCTTGTTCGTTGTGTTGGCGCCTCCTCGATGGACCCAACAATGGGAACAAGAGTGCCCATGTTTATCGAACACCCGGCACTTTCATGGCTTGGGGCTGAAGCCAATGACTTGCCATCTCTTAGATTTTATAAGCGGCCGCCTGAAGGTAATATTTTAAATTAAACAAGTGTTGCTCATGGCGCATATGAGCGAAGTTTTCAGCGACAGGATAAATACATAGCGAGTTCACTCAAAGATTACATTTCGAGAGCACTCATACGCAATATCGCGAGCTCCCTTGAGGACAATTTTATAATACTTCTCCGAGTACGATACTCCTGCCGGTGGCGGTGGATCCATGAAGCTTCTCCGCATCAACTTGCCCCATGCACCTTTGTGCGGGCAAGGCCCGACAGCGCCTTCAATGCGGCGGGCGCTTGATGACCTCCACCCGGGGCATGCATCCACCAGCCGCCGCTGAGGCCAAAGTAGCTCCCGGGCATGGCTGTCGAGCCTGGCCGGACTATGAGGCCCTTCATGGCCTCCTCGGCTACCTTGTGGAGTTCGACCAGCTGCTTCATTGGTCGCTTGAAAGCACCGGATGGCGGCCTCGGCATCTTGAGACCGAAGACCTTCTCCGTCGAGCTCCCTCCTCGCCACGATAGAATGCGGCGGCATCGGGCGCACTCTGGCGGCAGATCTGCAAGCATACAGAGAGCTCCAAATGCGGGTAAGTGTCGGGTAGTTCACATTAACATGCACGCTTTGCATGAAAAATGCCTTACCGCCGCTATCTTCTTTATGTCCTCAACCTCTGAAGGGCCTCGGCCTTGGCGGACTTAGCACTTCGAGAGCGAGGCAAGCTCGGACTCTCGAGTCTTTG
Source organism: Aegilops speltoides (assembly GCA_021437245.1). NCBI lineage: Eukaryota > Viridiplantae > Streptophyta > Magnoliopsida > Poales > Poaceae > Aegilops > Aegilops speltoides. Next base: position 376,389,645 of record CM038146.1, read on the forward strand.
AGTCACGCTCCAAACTCTCATGCTTCTCCATGAGAGCACGGAGCTCTTGTCGCACTTCCGCCACCCGTGCCTCCTGTTTTCTCGCTCGGCCCGTTCATGGCCACCTGCTGCGTTCGACCATGGACACAGCCTCCTTGGGCTGCCACCTCGTTAGTGGCCCTGCAATACCCGCATTATCCTTGTTAATTTTATTGCAGCGAAACCCATTTACGTAAGGTACTAATTCAAAGTGGTGTTACTCACCTTCTTTTTCCTCGAGCTGCCTCTTGGCATGGCGAGCTCTTGCTCGAACCGCTCGAGATCCTTCTTCAACACATCGACCTCCGCCGTTAGTGCGGCAGAGGTCGGCAGGCGCAGACTGCAAACCCATATTGACATATTTTAGGCAACCTGCGTATATCTTGTTAGATCCTCGGTCGGCTTTTCTTTCTAAACACGAGGCGAGCATCGAGAACTCTTGTCTATGCGGTATTACATTACATAATTTTAACTTCTTACCTCAAAGCTGTTAGAAGGCTGCTGCGAGCTTCAGTCGGCCCGCTCTTAGCGAGCTGGACCTTCTCAATCACCGCACTCATGATAGTGCGGTGTTCTTCCTCGATGGAAGCGCCTTTAAGCGCCTCCAACAGGTTATCCGGCGCCTCCGGTTGGACGGAGGCCGCCGGCGTCACGGTCCTGCCCTCCTTTCAAAGGGGCCGCTTGCCGGACTCTGGAACCACTGCGGGTTCCGATGTAGAGTCCGGCACAAAGTCCGGGAGGCTGCCTGACGGCGCCTCCGGAGCCTCCTCCTGATGGGTCCCTCTCTGGGATCCCACCTCGGCGTCTTCGCCACGGGGGGTAGTGGCGGTCGGAAGTGAGTCCACATCCGACGGGGCCAATGACCCGCTTGATGAAGCGGGAAGATCATCATCGGCGGACTACGGACGAGCAGCGGCATTAGAAGGACATTACGCGACATAAAAGAAATTACACATCAAGGATCCGGATACTTACGATCTTGCGGACCTTTGGCCCTTGAGGCCACTCATCCTCGCCAACGCTAGTGTTGGCGAAACTGTCCGGGGGGATAGTTCTCCCCCTCTTGGACCCTTCGGCCTCCCTGATTGGGGAAGCCTTCCTCTTCTTCTCTCCCTCCTCCAGGAGGGAATACTCCTCCTCCTCGTCTTCACGGGAGGAGTCCTCGTCGTCGTCAGACACCTGATTGCGGGAACTCTTTCGAGTCCCCGCGGCCACCTTCTTGGCCTTCTTCTCCGGTACCACGTACGGTGCCGGAACCAGCAGACCTGCTAAGAGGGCGTCCACTGGGTCTTCTGGCATGGGAGTCGGGCTGATAAGCAGCTTGGCCTTCTCCATCCATTCCTGTCAAAGGAAGAGGCAGAATGAAACCTCACTGGAGTCAATTTAATTATCACAAGTGTCCCATAATGGGGTTGAATCACTTACCTCGTCAGTTGGATACTGCGAGCTGAATCTGCGGTCTTCCGTCGCGGATGCGGGGGCTTCGGCGCCCTTGAACAGCACCCTCCAGGCACCTTCGTATGTTGTATCGAAGAGCCCGCTTAGCGCCTGGTGCTGTTCCGGATTGAACTCCCACAAATTGAATGCCCGTTCTTGGCATGGGAGGATCCGCTGGATGAGCATGACTTGGACCACGTCGACGAGCCTAAGCCTATTGCTCACCATCTTCTTGATGCGGGCTCGAGTCCGTCACCTCCACGGATTGCCCCACCGCAAGCTCTTCTCTTTCCGGAGGTGAGCTGCGTGGGGATGCAGATCTAAACTTCGGGGCCGCCGCCCATGTAGGTTCTTGTGGCTCGGTGATGTAGAACCACCCGATTGCCACCCCTTGACGGAGTCCACAAAGGTCCCTTCGAGCCAAGGGCGTTGGGCGATTTGCCCAACATGGCGCCTCCGCATTCGCTTGCGTGCCCTTCACAACCTTGACAGCGTTGAAGGTCTTGAGCCCCTGAGGCGAAGTGGGGCGGATGCAGAGGAAGGCCTCGCACACGACGATAAACGCCGAGATGTTGAGGATGAAGTTGGCGCCGGATCGTGGAAATCAGGCCGTAGTAAAACATGAGCCCCGGACAAATGGATGGGCGGAAAGCCCGATCCAGCGGAAAAAGTGGGGAGGAAGGCGACCCTCTCATGAGGCCGAGGGGTAGGGACGAGCTGCCCCTCGTCGGGCGGCCGATCTGCGATATCGCTGGATAGGTATCCGGCTGCGCAGCTGGTGGCGTCCTCCTCCTTAGCGGTGGAGGCCAACCATTTGCCTCCGCTCCGGACATATTCGGAGAAGGTCGGCGAGATCTTGCGAGCTTAGGCGTTGGAGCTTGAGTCGCGGAGATGGATAAGCAAAGGAGGAAGAAGGCGTAGGTGAGAAGGTGAATCCTTATCCCTTATATATAGGCGGACGAAACCGTGCGTCCCCCACCGACCTGGTAAAACTCGCTTATCTCCCAAGAGCCACCACCAATGGTGCTGAGGGAGTCCTGGACTAGGGGGTTTCCGGACAGCCAGACTATCAATATCCGCCGGACTCCAAGACTACGAAGATACAAGATTGAAGACTCCGGCTCGTGTCCGGATGGTACTTTCCTTGGCGTGGAAGGCAAGCTTGGCAATACGGATATGTAGATCTCCTACCATTGTAACCGACTCTGTGTAACCCTAGCCCTCTCCGGTGTCTATATAAACCGGAGGCTTTAGTCCGAAGGACAACATACATCTCAACAATCATACCATAGGCTAGCTTCTAGGGTTTAGCCTCCTTGATCTCGTGGTAGATCTACTCTTGTACTACCCATATCATCAATATTAATCAAGCGGGGCGTAGGGTTTTACCTCCATCGAGAGGGCCCGAACACAGGTAAAAACATTGTGTCCCTTGTCTCCTGTTACCATCCGCCTAGGCGCACAGTTCGGGACCCCCTACCGAGATCCGCGGTTTGACACCGACATTGGTGCTTTCATTGAGAGTTCCTCTGTGTAAATCCACCGATAGGTTCGATGGCATCTTCAATCAACAACGCTGTCCAGGGTGAGACTTTTCCCCCCGGACAGATCTTCGTATTCGGCGGCTTTGCACTGCGCGCCAATTCTCTTGGCCATCTGGAGCAGATCTAAAGCAACTCCCCTGCCGTCAGGTCAAATTTGGAAGCTTAAACTTCACGGCCGATGTCCGCGGGGACTTGATCTTCGACGGACTCGAGCCACAGCCAGAGCGCCGCCTTTGTGGCGATGGGCATGATCTAGCTCTGCCGCGAGCGATTGCCTTGGTGGCCGCTGCGGATCAGCTTCGGCCATCGGCCAGAGCCGATCGCCCGGATCGAGGCGGTGGATAGAGCGCCGCCACAGGGGCTTCAACATCCACGGCGATGGGCGAACACCAATCTTGTCCCCCATGAAACTTCGTGATTCGGCGCGGACTCCTCGCGGACTCGAACCTCCCGCGCCCTACCAATCGATCCGGATTGGGCGCGGTTATGGAATTCACCTGCGCGGACATCTTCCAACACTCGCCTTTTGGCGATATCCTGAATTCACTAAAGCATCTCTCGCTATCGGAGAGTCTGGCGGACTATGGCGGGATGGTTGGGGTATGGACGACGAAGAAATTGAGCCCACCCACCACCCACTTTGTAGCCATTGTCGAGATTTAACCGACATGGTAGACTTCGACTCCGGCGACATCGGCGCTATGGACGGCGATCTGGGAGGCGAACAGAGCCAGCGCCCTGAGGGCACTGGAAGACCACCTCGTCATCGACATATACATGGTGGACACCCCAAAAAGCGAGGATGGCGAAGAAGAAGCGGAGGCAGATTCTCTAAAAAGCAGCCCAAATGCCGGCGTCGTGGCGCGCTCTAAATCCCGCCACAGCAAGAATGGAGATTCCGGCACGGGAGATAATAATACTCCGGAGAGCGCCGAAGACAATCCCCTCCAGCAAAACTCTGGCAGTCCGGATACCAAGGACAACAATGGCAGGTCATGACGAAACAAAAACAAGCGCCACATTAACGGCGACGATAAGGAGGATACGACAGTCAATGCCGGATTCCGTGGCTTTAAACCCGGTCTGCGGAAGAAGCCATTCAAAAGAACCACTCCGGGTCCGTCCAATCTGGACCGAATACTCGACCGCTTATGCGGATACATGGCACCTCTGAAAAGCCAGCTAACCACACCAATAGAGATTGCTGGGTGTTCAAGCGAGACCGGCAAGTTAATTGCGAAAACAATGACAAGGAGCTAAATAGCGACGACGAGGAAGAGACACGGCGCGCCGAACAATAGAGGACGGAAGGTTTTCCCCACAAGTGCGACGGTGAATATGATATCTGCGACCCATATACCCAAGAGGAGAGGAAGCGCGCCTCACGGAAGTCTATGCGATGGAGCCGTCGCCCCAAAGTTCAACCCATGGTCCTCTTGCCCGATCACTTTCGATCGAAGAGACCATCCGACCAGCATCGCCACGGCGGATTCGCGCATTGGTTTTAGACCCAATCGTCGATGGGTTCCACCTCACGAGTCTGATGGGCGGCGGTAGCAACTGAACCAGCTTTATCGGGATCGGTCGCAAAATGGGCATAGACCCATCAAGGATTAAACCTACAAAGACAACCTTTAAAGGTGTCATACCAGAGTGGAAGCCAAGCTATGCAGGCTCGATCCTGCTGGAAGTGGTCTTGGATCCACGGATAATTTACGAGCGAAGAGTTAATCTTGACATAGTCCCGTTCATGGCGGCTATCACGCTCTGCTCGGACGAACCGCGTTTGCAAAATTCAACGCGGTGCCGCATTATGCATACCTAAAGCTCAAGATGCCAGGCCCTCGTGGAGTCATCACGGTCAATGGGAATACGACCACCTGGCGCGATCAGAGCACGCGTGGCAATGCGGCCCCAACCCTCGCCCGCGCATGATCGCAAGAATAACACTCCGCGTACATCATTACGCTTTGGAGATACCATGGGCGCAGGGAAAGGGGCACGATCACAATGGACCTAGAGTGCGGCTCTACCACACAAGGGGCTCACACGAGTGCCCCCCTTCTTTTTATTTTTATTTGTCTTCTTCTTTTATGTACACAGGACTCTGTTAACCAGAAGCCCTGTCCGGTGGCGAACTTGCCGAACTCATGGCCGCAATGATCGGGGACTAAAGAAGGCGCGGCGAACACCCGGTGGTCTCAATTACGAGCATTAAATTCAATTATATACACCAAGTCCATGAGTTCATCCACGGAGGGGACATGTTTATTTAGTCCAAATCCCTTGCTTACGCTTTTCTTGTATCGATCCGCTTTACCAGCAGACTTCCTTTCATAAATAATGCAGCACCTTTTAATTGCAATGGCATTATCTTATATATATATGTTCATTACATGACATCTTGCACCCGTATACTTTGGTACGGCCGAATACGCCAGGGGCTTCTGTTCCCCACATTATGGTGTGATTAAGTCCGAACACTTTCACAAGTCGGCACCCGAACTTATAGCATTATATGAATCGGCTCGAATCATGTCTTGGGTCAATAGTTGGGTTTGCGGCTCCCATGTTTTGGTGCCTTACGTTCCGTTCCGTCGGCTAAGGTAGCCTTTGGGAGAACCACTGCGATTGCGCCCGGTTGAGCCGGCTAACGCCTCGATGGAAAGCTAAAACTGGCGGCATGATAAGGCGAGAGGCTGGTCGCTGTTAGAGAGGTTTCTTGGTCCTTAAAGACTCACGCCGCTTGAGCGAAGTTCGGACAATGTCCAAAGAAGGCGTGGATAGCGCCCGGATTCGGTCTTCGAATACCGGGGCTTCACGAAAATTAAAATTATAGAATTCTATGGCTAAGTGAGAGTGTTCAAGCATTATAAGTCCGGTTGCCTCGTTACGTTGTGTTGGCGCCTCCTCGATGGACCCAACAATGGGAACAAGAGTGCTCATGTTTATCGAACACCCGGCACTTTCATGGCTTGGGGGTGAAGCCAACGACTTGCCATCTCTCGATTTTATGAGCGGCCGCCTGAAGGTAATATTTTAAATTAAACAAGCGTTGCTCATGGCGCATATGAGCGAAGTTTTCAGCGCCTGAGGATAAATATCTGTGAGTTCACTCAAAAATTACATTTGGGAGCACTCATCGCAATATCGCGAGCTCCCTTGAGACAAATTTATAATACTTCTCCGGCGTGCGATACTCCTTGCCCGTGGCGGTGGGTCCGTGAAGCTTCTCGCATCAATTTGCCCCATTGCACCTTTATGCGGGCAAGGGCTCGACGAGCGCCTTCAATACAAAGCGGGCGCTGACTACATCAACACAGGGCATGCATCCACCAGCCGCCGCACTAGGCCAAAGTAGCTCCCGGGCATGGCTGTCGAGCCACAACCGGACTATGAGGCCCTTCATGGCCTCCTCGGCTACCTTGTGGAGTTCGACCATTTGCTTCATTTGGTCGCTTGAAAGCACCGGATGGCTAGCCTCAATCTTGAGACCGAAGACCTTCTCCGTCGAGCTCCCTCCTCGCCACGATAGAATCGGCGGCATCGGATGCACTCTGGCAGATCTGCAAAGCCCGAGAGCTCGAATTCGGGTAAGTGTCGGGTAGTTCACACTAACATGCACGCTTTGCATGAAAAATGCCTTACCGCCGCTATCTTCTTTATGTCCTCAACTTCACGAAGGGCCTTACGGGCCTCGGCCTTGGCAGACTTGGCACTTTCGAGGCGAGGCAAGCTCGGACTCTCGAGTCTTGGAGTCATGCTCCAAACTCTCATGCTTTTCCATGAGAGCACGAAGCTCTTGCCGAACTTCCGCCACCGGTGCCTCTTGCTTTTCCGCTCAGCCCGTTCAAGTGGCGCATTGCGTCGACGCGGACACGACATCCTTCGGGCTGCCACCTCGTTAGTGGCCCTGTAATACATATATTATCCTTGTTAATTTTATTTGCAACCAAAATCCTTTTACAGAAGGTACTTATTCAAAGAGGTGTTACTCACCTTCTTTTTCCTCGAGCTGCTTCTTCGCATGGCGAGCTCTTGCTTGGACTGCTCGAGGTCCTTCTTGAGACATCGACCTCCGCCGTTAAAGCGGCGAGAGGCCAGCAGCGCAACTGCAAACCCATATTGACATATTTTTTAGCAACCTGCGCATATCTTGTTAGATACTCGGTCCGGCTTTTCTTTCCGAACACCAAACCGAGCATCGAGGGCTCTTGTCTATGCGGTATTACATTACATAATTTTAACTTCTTACCTCAAAGCCTGTTAGAAGGCTGCTACAGGCTTCGGTCAGCCCGCTCTTAGCGAGCTGAACCTTTTCAATCATCGCACTCATAATAGTGCGGTGTTCTTCCTCGATGGAAGCGCCTTTAAGCGCCTCCAACAAGTTATCCGGTGCCTCCGGTTGGACGGAGGCCGCCGGCGTCGCGGTTCTGCCCTTCTTTCGAAGGGGCCGCTTGCCGGACTCTGGAACCACTACGGGTTCCGATGTAGAGTCTAGCACGAAGTCCGGGAGGTCGCCTGACGGCGCCTCCGGAGCCTCCTCCTGATGGGTCCCTCTTTGGGATCCCACCTCGGCGTCCTCGTCGGCGCGTGGGGTAGAGGCAGTCGGGATGGAATTCACATCCGACGAGGCCAATGACCCGCTCGATGAGTTGGGGAGATCATCCTTGGCCGGACTGCGGACAGAATGCGGCGTTAGAAGGATACTACGCGACATAAAATAAATTACACATCGAGGATCCGGATACTTACGATCTCGCCGGACGCTTGGCCCTTGGGGGCCACTCATCCTCGCCAACGCTGATGTCGGCAAAACTGTCCGGGGGGATAGTTCTCCCCCTCTTGGACCCTTCGGCCTCCCCGATTGGGGAAGCCTTCCTCTTCTTCTCTCCCTCCTCCGGGAGAGAATACTCCTCCTCCTCGTCTTCAGGGGAGGAGTCCTCGTCGTCGTCAGACGCCTGATTCTGGAACTCTTTGAGTCCCCGCGCCACCTTCTTGGCCTTCTTCTCCGGCGCTTCGTGCGGTGCGGAACCAGCAGCTCTGATGGCGGGCGTCCACTTGGTCTTCGGCATGGGGCCGGGCTGATAAGCAGCTTGGCCTTCTCCATCCATTCTGTCAAAGGAAGAGGCAGATTAAAACCTCACTAGAGTCAATCTAATTACCACAAGTGTCCCGTAATGGGGTTGAATCACTTACCTCGTCGATCGGAGGCTGAGCTGAATCCGCGGTCTTGATCGCGGATGCGGGCTTGGCGCCCTTGAACAGCACCCTCCGGCGCCTTTCGTATGTTGTATCGAAGAGCCGCTTAGCGCTGGTGCTGTTCGGATTGAACTCCACAAATTAAATGCCCGTTCTTGGCATGGGAGGATCCGCCGGATGAGCATGACTTGGACCACGTCGGCGAGCTGAGCCTATTGCTCACCATCTTCTTGATGCAGGCTCGAGTCCTGTCACCTCCACGGATTGCCCCACCTGCAAGCCCTTCTCTTTCCGGAGGTGAGCTGCGTGGGAATACCAGATCTGAACTCGGGGCCGCCGCCCATGAAGGTTCTTGCGGCTCGGTGATGTAGAACCACCCGATTGCCACCCCTTGACGGAGTCCACGAAGGTCCCTTGAGCCAAGGGGCGTTGGGCGATTTGCCCAACATGGCGCCTCCGCATTCGCTTTGCGTGCCCTTCACAACCCTCGGCAGCGTTGAAGGTCTTGAGCCATAGGCCGAAGTGGGGCTGGATGCAGAGGAAGGCCTCGCACACGACGATAAACGCCGAGATATTGAGGATGAAGTTCAGCGCCAGATCATGGAAATCTAGGCCGTAGTAAAACATGAGCCCAAGACAAATCGATGGAGCGGAAAGCCCAGTCCGCGGAGGAAGTGGGGGAGGAAGACGACCCTCTCATGAGGCCCAGGGGTAGGGATGAGCTGCCCCTCGTCGGGCAGCCGATCTGCGATATCGCCGGAAAGGTATCCGGCTGCAAGCAGCTTGGTGATGTCCTCCTCCTTAGCGGTGGAGGCCAACCATTACCTCCGCTCCGGACATATTCGGAGAAGGTCGGCGAGATCTTGTGAGCTCGGCGTTGGAGCTTGAGTTCGCGAGGATGGATAAGCAAAGGAGGAAGAAGGCATAGGTGAGAAGGTGAATCCTTATCCCTTATATATAGGCGGACAAAACTATGCGTCCCCCACCAGCCTGGTAAAACTCGCTTATCTCCCAAGCACCACCATCAATGGCGCGGTTGGGTTACCCACGCACGTATTGATGAGAATCCCGGAATAAGGGGAACACGATCTCTGCTTCGACAAGACGTGCCAAGGAAACCGCTTCGCTAAGCGTCTTTGAGGTGGTATAGTAAAAGCGATTCAAAACAAAGGCTTGGTTGCGGTGTGATGTCACGCCGCATAATACGTCAGCAGATTGAGCTAAGTGTGCATTTTATTCTCTCTACGGTGGAATGTGGAATTTATTTTGCAAAGCCGGACACTATCCTGGTGTTCATGTTCTTCTCTGGATTATTCAAGGGAGGAACCCACCTTGCAATGCCGAACATTATGCGTGCCGGACTTATCGTCATTGAAGACTGGTTCAGGGGCTACTGAGGGAGTCCTGGACTAGGGGGTGTCTGGACAGCCGGACTATCAATATCCGCCGGACTCCAAGACTACGAAGATACAAGATTGAAGACTCCGGCTCGTGTCCGGATGGTACTTTCCTTGGCGTGGAAGGCAAGCTTGGCAATACGGATATGTAGATCTCCTACCATTGTAACCGACTCTATGTAACCCTAGCCCTCTCCGGTGTCTATATAAACCGGAGGGCTTTAGTCCGTAGGACAACATACATCTCAACAATCATACCATAGGCTAGCTTCTAGGGTTTAGCCTCCTTGATCTCGTGGTAGATCCACTCTTGTACTACCCATATCATCAATATTAATCAAGCAGGACGTAGGGTTTTACCTCCATCGAGAGGGCCCGAACCTGGGTAAAAACATTGTGTCCCTTGTCTCCTGTTACCATCCGCCTAGACGCACAGTTCGGGACCCCCTACCCGAGATCCGATGGTTTTGACACCGACAGGCGCGGTTGGGTTACCCACGTCCGTATTGATGAGAATCCCGGAATAAGGGGAACACGATCTCTGCTTCGACAAGACGTGCCAAGGAAACCGCTTCGCTAAACATGCTGAGGTGGTATAGTAAAAAACAATTCGAACAAAGGCTTGGTAGCGGTGTGATGTCACGCCGCATAATACGTCAGCAAATTGAACTAAGTGTACATTTTATTATCTCTACGGTGGAATGTGGAATTTATTTTGCAGAGCCGGACACTATCCTGGTGTTCATGATCTTCTCTGGATTATTCAAGGGAGGAACCCGCCTTGCAATGCCGAACATTATGCGCCGGACTTATCGTCATTGAAGCTTTGGTTCGAGGCTCTTGAGGAGTCTGGACTAGGGGTGTCCGACAACCGGACTATCATTATCCCACGGACTCCAAGACTACGAAGATACAAGATTGAAGACTCCGTCCCGTGTCCGGATGGGACTTTCCTTGGCGTGGAAGGCAAGCTTGGCAATACGGATATGTAGATCTCCTACCATTGTAACCGACTCTGTGTAACCCTAGCCTCCTCCGGTGTCTATATAAACCGGAGGGCTTTAGTCCGTAGGACGACATCCATTACAACAATCATACCATAGGCTAGCTTCTAGGGTTTAGCCTCCTTGATCTCGTGGTAGATCCACTCTTGTACTACCCATATCATCAATATTAATCAAGCAGGACGTAGGGTTTTACCTCCATCGAGAGGGCCGAACCTGGGTAAAAACATCGTGTCCCTCGTCTCCTGTTACCATCCGCCTAGACGCACAGTTTGGGACCCCCTACCCGAGATCCGCCGGTTTTGACACCGACAGCAGCCCACATGTATCAACTGGTGCGGCCACTTCGGCCACCGTCGCAGCCCTCTGGCTTCCAGCACCGTCGGTCACCGTAGCAGCCCTGTTCTCACCTCATCGCACCCCTCGCCGCCACCGCCGGTGACAAATCCCCTGTCGGTTGTGGTCGCAGCAAAAGCAGGCATCAGTAGCAGCTTTTCGTCATCGTCGTTCCAGCCATGGTAGCGTCGTCGTCGCCGGCCGTGAAACTGCTCCACGCTGATGGAAACTCTGCTCCTGCCGATTGTAGCACCATCTGCTGTTGGTTCCAGCTCCTTCACATGCCGGTTGCAGCAAACTCGGCTGCCGGTTCCAGCATCGCCGTCTCGCCGGTCGCAGCCACCGCCATGCCCGTTCCAGCAAAACCAGATGTCGGTTGTAGCATTTGAGGGCCCTGGTTCCAGCATCCATGTAGATCGCAGCTTCCCCGCCCGCGCGGCTCGAGCAAACGCATTGCACGGTTGTAGCACTAGCCGCTCCTGGTTCCAGCAAAATGCGTGACCGGTTGCAGTGGCATGCGTCGCCGGTTGTAGCGTCGGCTGCCGGGCGTGGTCTGGTTGCAGCAAAATCGGCTGCTGGTTCCAGCAAGACACAAGGCCGGTTCCAGCACGACGTCATTGCCTTCAGAACCGCCGCTCGCGGTTGCAGCTCTGTGGTTGCCGGTTCCAGCTTTGCAGGACTATGGTTCCAGCATTTTCGCCGACGGTTGCAGCATTCAACGGCTCCGGTCTTGCTTTGCGCACAACCGATTGTAGCATCACGCGACGCGAGTTCCAGCTCCGTACACAGACGATTGAAACACCCCGCTGAGCTGGTTCCAGCCCTGGATGGTAGGCAGGACACAGGTGAACTTCAGCGTAGCCATGACCATGAGCGGAGAATGAGGAGGCGGTGGCCATGGCGTTCATGTCTCGCAGCGCAACTTCACAATGGCTCCTCCCCGGGCCCGCCCCCTTGCAGCAGTGGGGCTACTCTCTGTGTGTACGCCACGGGGGGAAGTCGACACAGCATGCGTGTAGTCGTCGCCGGGGATGGGGATCCGAGAGAACAAGAGCGGAGGAGGAGGCCGGCCGAAGCTCGCCGGATTTTGTGATGGAGCGAGGCGAAGGATTTGGGTCTTCCATGGCCGCTGGTGATCGCAGGAACTGGGGGACATGGGGATCGCTGGGCTGAGCAGGTAAGAATGAATCTGAGCGGTGGATGGTGACATGTACCAAGGAGGCCCCCCAAAAAAGGATGCGTGCGTGAGGCTGCACTTTGACTTGTGGAAGACGATTTGATTAGGGGCCAGTTCTTTTCAGGCAAGATTCTACAGAATCAGGATTCTGCAAAATTCTTCCAAAATCTGCTTCTCCCAGAATCTGTCGTCGAGTTCTTTTCAGAGATTGTAGTTTGAGATTCTAGAAAGTGTTGTGTGTTGAAATGTCTGTACTATCCTTAGACAGAATTTTCTTTGATGAAATGTATTTTATCTATCAACAATAGCTACCATCAATTCAAGCATTATTCAAGCATGACGAAACAGAGAGATGTAAAAAGGAGGGCTCATCGTGAGCGTCTGCGTCGAACTTTTCTTCGGGCCGAAGGGCGGACGGACCGAGGGGAGGAGGAGCCGAGGAGGAAGCGGCCGTGGGGGCGGCGGCAACTTTGGTGGCGGCGACGCCTAACTTTAAGCTTGCCCTTGTTGACGGGCGAGACGGACCGTGCAAGGAGGCTGGCCGTGGCGGGGCGGCTCGAAGGTCCGCCCGATCTGACGCTCTGAGGCCCGGGAGGCAATGGCGGTTGGGTGCGTCCGCTCGTTTTCGGGGTCGTGGGCTAGACTCCGGGGTGGCATTTTGACCGTAAATATGTGATACAGTAGGGGTACAACTATACTTCGAAACGTTTTCTTTGGTGGGACTAGCCAGAATCCTGAGATTGTGGGAGAAGCCAGGTATTTTGGGATTTTAGGATTGCACTAGGATTCTAAATCCGGTTGAGATTTTGAAAGTTCAATCGAGTTCTTTTCGCTCGGGATTTTCGGGACCGAGATTCTCTATAATCTGCTCAAAAGAACTGGGCCTAGATCCCACGGCGTCTGTGTAACCGGCGGAATCCTAGGCCGGTCTGCCGTTCATAAACATTTACCTATCCAAATGCCGTCTTGGCTCAAAAACATTGCCGCTCCGCTCACTCCAGTGCAGTACCTCAAAGTGGTTAATCCATTCACTCAGAGCTCCGATGCTCTCGCTCTCGGCTCCTTCCTCGCCCCCGCCCTCGCCTCCTACCCGCAGCACCACCACCGCTCCCGCCGCCGTCGGCCTCCTTCGTGGGGCCGCGGGGCGGCGCGACGCGCCGCTCACCACCGCGCTCCACGCCGTCCTCCTCAAGTCCGGCGCGCTCCACTCTTCCCAGCCCCTCGTCGCGTCCAACTCCCTCCTCCACGCCTACCTCCAATGCGGCCTCCACTCCCACGCGCTCAACCTGCTCGACGAAACGCCGCGCCGTGACGCCGCCACCTACTCCGCCCTCATCTCGCTCCATTGTCGCCTCGGCGCGCCCCTGGACGCCGTCCGCGCCTTCGTGGACATGCTGCTGGCCCACGCCGCAGACAAGGACGCCGCCGCCGCCGTCCGTGCCAACGAGTTCACGACGGCCGCGCTCCTGCAGGCCTGTGGCCTCGCCAAGGATGGGAGGCTGGGGAGGATGGTGCATGGCTACCTCGTGACAAATGGCTTCTGCGCCGACCCCTTTGTGGTCGGCTCGTTGGTCAATATGTACGCCAAGGTTGGGGACGTGGTCAGCGCGCGGAGGCTGGTTCTCAGATTGGCTTGCAGGGATGTTGTTTCCTGGACTGCTGTTATATCAGGGTGCGTGCTCAACGGGATGCTAGGAGAGGCTCTCGATGTGTTTGTCATGATGCTGGAAGATGGTGTCCTTCCCAACAATGTTACAATGTTGAGTGTCATTCAGGCATGCTCTTTGATGGGCCACTCAGGGTTGTTCAGTCCGGTGCACTCTCTTGTTACTCGGTTGGGCCTCGAGGACGATGTTTCGGTGGTGAATTCTCTCATCATGATGTATGCAAAGAATGGCTTTATCGAAGAGGCCGCACGGCTTTACGAGGATCTGTACCTCAGGAGAGGGACTGTGTGCTCTAATGCTGATGTTCTTGGCGCGCTTCTTTATGGTTGCACGGTCTCAGCATCCCTGCTTTATGGGAGAGAAATCCATGCACACTTGATTAAACTGAGTGCTCTTCCAAACATCAGCATTGAAAACTGCCTCATGGGCATGTATGCTAGATTCGAGCGAGTTGACGCAACGTATTTGGTGTTTAAAGGCATGAAAGTTAAAGATATTGTTTCGTGGAACACCATGATCTCATGCCTTGCCAAGAGTGACCATGTAAATGAAGCCTTGGATCTTTTCAGCACTCTCCATAGTGGTGGTAGTGGGCTTGTGCCTGATTTCGTCACGGTCTTGAGCGTAGTTCAGGCATGCTCCAATGCTGGATTACTTCTACAAGGGCAGATGCTCCATGGATACATTGTAAAATATGGTTTTGTGCACGATGTGTCGATCTCCAATGCTCTAATAATCATGTATGCTAAGTTAGGAAGAATCGATTCCGCTGAGAAGATCTTCGGGCGGATGTATGTTAAGGACCTTGTTTCCTGGAATTCGATGATTAATGCTTATGGGATACACGGAGATGGGCAGTCAGCTCTAAAGTATTTCCACCAGCTGACAGATGTTGGAGCACATGCTCCTAATGCTATCACGTTTTTGAATGTGATATCTGCTTGCAGTCACTCTGGTTTGATTTCAGAAGGATACAAGTGCTTTGAAAGCATGAGAAGGGACCATGGAATTGAGCCTTGCATGGATCATTATGCTTGTGTAGTGGATCTGTTTGGAAGGTCTGGGAGATTTTCTGAGGCAGAAGAATTTATCAGGGATATGCCTGTTCCTCCCAACTCTTCCATTTGGGGACCCTTGCTGGCTGGTTGCCGACTTCATGGGAATGTTGATCTTGCAGAAAAGGCTGCTAAAGAACTACTAGCCTTGGAACCTGACAGTGATATATGGAGAGTCTCCTTGTCAAATATCTATGCATCGGCTGGGAGATGGAAAGACTCTGCAAAGATTAGGACTGAAATGAAGAGAGTCGGTTTGAGAAAGGAGACTGGTTGGAGCTTTGTAGATGTAGGAGGGGTCGAGGGTTTTAAGTTTGTGTCGGCGGATACAAGGCATCCTGACGCGGAAAAAATGTATGCAGTATGGCACAGTATGAACAAGCACATGGCAGATGTAGCTGGTGATGTGCATCAACTGAGTCTGGTGAGAGTAAATTAGTTGATGACAAATGCTTGGTTTTGTTATGCCAGAGTTACGAAGGTGACCTTTTGTAATTCACTAGACTGTGAACTTACTGACTTGAAATTACACCAGATCTATTAATTTGTGTTCTGTGTGTAGTATGAAACTATCAGTAAAACTGGCAACTACAAATAATTGACTCTGGAAGGGAAACTAAGGATGCTGCACTTAGCATGTTAACATAAAACTATGTTTCGTGATCTTGGTGTAGTCATCTCAATTGCGTGCGTTGTAAACATTAATAGTCTTCACGAGTCACGATCCAACATTGCCATATGCCAGCTGAGATGGAGAGGGAAATCTTGTTGATATCATCGATTTTGAGTTGAAAGTAGTGTACTTTTGTGTTTGTTATTTGTGCTTTCTACAAAAAAGTTAGTCTCATATGAAAGTTGTGTACTTATTTATGTATGATAGATCGCACATGTGAGTAAAGTACATTTGTTTATAAGTTTCTTGAAAGATTGCTAGTTCCACATGTGAGGATGCGTGTATTCATTTATTTGAAAAGGATGTTGGGCGCACATGTGAATTCACCACCAACTACAATATTTATAAGTAGGAAAGATAATATGGTTGCTGAAAGCAGCAAGGATCGGCAATACGAAATATAGGATGCTCAATTTCTGTAGGGTTCAAATTTTAGCTCATATAGTGTATACTGGTGAAACAATCTTGTGTGTACCCATGTGCTATGAAGTATACTTCCAATATCGCAATGACATGAATTTATTTGAAAAACTGTACTGCATATCCATGTATTATTAGTTTTACATTGGTTTTTTCAGAGTACAGACGCATGCACACTCTACACCCCTATGGATATATATCTAGAGATGTTCAAGCCATATTCTAACTAATTTTGTTTATTTTTTATGGGATTATTTTAGTTCCATAGCAATGAGGGGCTCCATGCTAGTTGGTATATATGTTACCAAATTGTTGCAAAAATTGGACTGCATATCCATGTGTTTTGAATATTGACCCTTCATTTGAAGTCAACGATTGGAAACAAGCTTTGTTTCAAAAAAATAAAATAATTGGAAACAAGTCTTATTTCTGGAGTTCAGAAAATGAGCAGAGTTCACAGACCTGTTAAGCCAGTTAAGTCAAGGCAAATGATCACATGTAAAATCCTCATACTAGTATATTGCTGTATAATTTGTGAATGGTTCTTAAGGTCGGTAAGAAAATAACAAGAACTTCCAAAATGATTGCTATCTAGTACTCCCTCTGTAAACTAATATAAGAGGGTTTAGATCACTAAAGTAGTGATCTAAACGCTCTTATATTAGTTTACGGAGGGAGTACCCTGCAAGACAAGAATACAATTTTGGAACAATAAAAGGAGACACAAGCTGGATACACATTTCTCTTCATTGTACTCAGCTTTACTACTTCCCCCTGAAGCTCCCGTATTGACTATACCACAGGGATAGTGTAGTAACCTCTTGTACAGCAACACTACAATACAATACAATTCCTGTATTATGTAGTATACTTCTAACACTCTACTTCCGCATCAGGAGAACTACGGTATGAGCAGCTATACTCCTGTTTTCTCCTAGACTGTCAACTTTCTCATGCGTCTTGGCCTTGAGATTGACAACAGATGGATCCGCCCCGAGTAGTTCACACAAGTTAGATCGGATAGTCTCCTTGAACGGGCTAATTTTTGGTTTTTGCAAGATCAGTGTGGCATCAAGGTTCCCCAGCTCATAGCCTGCTTGATGCATTAGCTTTACCTGATGCATAACAAAAAAAAAATGTTAAGCAGATACATGCTCGGTTAAATCGCATCAACCTAGCACCAAACGATACTTTCATCAGCTCATATCTTCAGAACTGGAATACTTCGATGGCATTGTATCACACAAAATTCAGATTCAGGTGTGAATATAGGAACCAATAATGCTCCAATTGGATACATTCTACACAACATCTGGTGAAACGACAAAAATACTTCTTGATGCCTAAATGAAGAGAAACTAGAATGATTTCAATGGTCGATGGGATCATGTAGAAAAAGCAGCACATAATGAGCTCAAATTTCAAGGCATAGGGATATTCTATCCAAAAGTCCAGAATGCAGTCAACATTCAAAGCACATGGCACATGCCTTTGTACAAATTCCAAAACGTGCAATACTTTTTGTCTTGGAAGAGGAGAAAAGTCAAGACCGAATTTGCAGTCAGCATGGTGTTGATGCAGGAATGAAATAGTCAAACAGAAAATAAGCAGGTGATGATCTGCGATGTCTTCAAGGAAGGATGCTTTTGGAGAATTTCCATAAAATGGATGCATTTTAGTACGAAAACACTGACGGCCACACGTGTGGCATCATTGCAACTCACCCACACGCCTGGATCACCGTCCAATTAAGTTTGCACGAATCTTGACACACCGAGGTAGTTTTCACGTGCCACGTAGGACAAGGCCGGTGTGTGGGCGTTGGAGAGGTCACACACACGCCCCACAGCATGCGGTTGCCAGCTGCGCTGTGTGGGAGAACTAGTTTCTGCCCACACAACCACCACCTAGTCCACGCGCGTGTGGGCGAACTGCTTTTCGCCCACACGACAGTCGTACATTGTTGGATGGCAACTGCAGTTGCGCGTACATGGCAATTAAGTAAACACACATGGCAACTATGATTCGTTTGCTAGACGGCAACTGCAGTTGCGCGTACATGGCAATTAAGTAAACACACATGGCAACTATGATTCGTTTGCTAGACGGCAACTGCAGTTGCGCGTAAGTGGCAATCAGGTAAACATACATGGCAACTGTGATTAACCACACGTGGCAACTAGGTAAACACACATGGCAACTATTGTTTGACCATATGTGGCAAGTAGTTAATCACACACGGCAACTATGGTTTGATTACACGCGGCAACTACCATAAATTAGACATGGCAACTATAGTTAACCAAAACAGAGAGAGTTGCCATGCTTTTACAACCATATTTGCCATCCCGGATAACTACATCTGCCATCCCGAATGGCAACTAAATCGCCATCCCGCGGGTACCTATTGTAGCTGCGCCAGGACGTGTGGGCATATTTGCTTCGTGCCACACGCGCGGGGTGGGGATGAGTAGTACTTGTTGGGCGTGTGGCACGAAGTAGCCGCGCCCACACGTGTGGGCAATTCTACTGTTCGCCCACACACAGCCCGTGTGGGCTGCCCCCGCTCATACCACACACGGTGTGTGGGCGAATGTCTATTATGCCACACGTGTGGTGGATATCGGCGTCCTTTTAGTAAGGGGAAGAAAAACTTGTTTCCCCAAAGAAGATATGAACAAGTTGGGTCACGTAACACTTAGGTGTCTAGACTTCAGACTTAGCTAATTCAAGTAGAACGAAAACTAATTTTCCGACACACAAGTGCTATATGATTAGCAATTAGAATCATTCAGCAACAGCAACGCACAAACTCTAGATTTTGTTCTGATTAAACACCATCCAACTATAAGACAACAATCTAGAATCATAGAACAAAAGCAAAACACGAACTGTAAATTCTGTTCTGAATAGACATTCCATGATCCAACTACACACAGTGATGCTCACAGAAGCAGGAGGAAATTGCCACGAGAGAATGAAATTCGGGGGTGAACTTGAGAAACTCACAGCTTCCCTCATGAACACGCAGGACTCTGCACCCTTCCACCGGGGGTCGGTGTCCGGGAAGATCTGGCCGATGTCCGGCAGCCCCAGGGCGCCGAGAATGGCGTCCACCACGCAGTGCAGAAGCACGTCCCCTGCGCACGCGGCAGAAATTCCACACGCCGCTTAACGCAACGAGCGAACGAACGGGAGCACAAGGAAAAGAACAAGCAACGGTGGTAAAAACGGCACGCACCGTCGGAGTGGGCGTCGCAGCCGCGGTCGTGGGGGATGCTGATGCCGCCGATGATGAGCGGGAGGCCCGGCTCGAGGCGGTGGAGGTCGAAGCCGTGGCCCACGCGGAACGGGAGGGCCGGCGGCTTCGGCGCCGCGGCCACGGCCGGCTGGTGCTCCGCCTGGAGCGCGGCCGCCACCGCCAGGGACGGCCGCCGGGGGCGCAGGGACGGCCGAGAGGGGCACGGGGAGGAGGGTGTGCGGATCCCTGGCGCGGTGGAGATGGGGGAGGCCAGGAAGAGGGAGGAGGCGGAGGCCATGTCGTCGCGCTCCGGTGGGCGAGATAGCGCAGCGGCCGAGTAGAGTTTCGGGGGTTTCTCTTGGCCGCGGAATGCGAGAAAAGGCAGCGGTTTTTTGTGCGCCGGAATTACTTTGGCATTGGGGGCTGGGGAGACGGGGAATCTTGGCGTTGGAGATGCGGTTCATGGTGGCGTGGACGAGGTTTAACGTTTAAGTACTGCGGCCGGCGGTCGCTGTCTCACCGGTCACCGGTGGCTCCTTGCCATCCAAACGACCACGAGGTGAACATTTTGGGTGCTGCATAAAATACGAAATTCAATCTCAAATGTCATTCGGCTTACATCCATTGAGAGGAATGGAAGGGTGTTCAAGCGCAGTGTTTCGGGGTCTCTTCGGTTCATAGAATGGAATTAGAGCAACTCCCACAGTTTCAACTTCCCTTAAAGTTGGTTTTACCGGATGACGGAAAATTTTAGGGAAGTTTCGTGGGAGCAATTAGACTTCTTCAACTAAAATTTGTGGTTTTTCCTACTTTTCCATTAAAAAAAGCGTAGGGACCGCAAGTCAGTGACATAGGCGAGCGGTGGGGTGGCAGTGCGCGTCGGCTAGCTACGGTGGGGCGGCGCGTGGCGACATGGTGGTGGCACACGATGGCGGGGTATGGGGTGGTGGAGCGGAGCTGCGCGGAGGCGAGCTGCGGCGGGGCATGGTTGTTTGGCGTTGGTTCGGCGAGTGCGGCGTGAAGTTTGACGCAGTTTTCTGCCCGCCAAAAGTTTAGGAAACGGAGATCTTCGCGTAAATCAGAGGGGAGTTGGGGGCTAGCTTACACGATCCTCTAAATATATTCAACGTTTACATGATTTGTTGGAGACGTTTTTTGGCCCATTTTTTTTTCTAAACGGAATTTTTTTACGAAAAAACTAACGCCCACACGTGTGGGCGTTTGCATATCGCCCACACGCCTCCATCACCACTTATTTTGCCACGTATTGACAGATAACATCAGCAGAAATCTTTTTGATTTTTGGCTTAAAAATATTTTATCTCCTAATTAAAAAAGCGAATTAAAAATCCGTTTTCACCATTAAATTTGTCTCGACGAGATCTTCAAAACTAGACCCCATGTTGATATGTTTGGACGAAATTTTTTTTACCCAAAAGTTGTCATTATGTTTACATTGTAGTTGCCATAGTGCTTAAACTAAAGTTGCCATGTGGCAATTTTAGTTTGTAGATCATGGCAATTTTAATTTTTTGATGATGGCAATTCCAGTACTTTGACCATGAAAATATTTTTTTGTATGAACCATGGCAATTTTAAGTGCATGTATCATGGCAATTTTAGTTTATGGTGCATGGCAAGTCTAATTTCTTAATTCCCCGTTTTATAATATGTCAAAAATTACTTTTAAATGTAGAAGAAAATAGCTGAAACATATCATGACAACTTCAGTATAAACATTATGGCAATTCATGTACAATAGACACGTCAACTTTTAACCAAAAAACAATTTCGTCGAAATATATTGATATGAGATCTAGTTTCGAAGATCTCGTCGCGAGGAATTTAATGGTGAACTGATCTTCAATCAGATTTTTCATTTAAGAGTTAAAACATTTTAAAAACAGAAAATCCAAACAGATTTCAACATGCATGCATGCGGTGACATGACGTAGTCTGTGTGTTATAGGGCGTGTGGGCGGGTTTGGCTCCCACCACACGTGTGGGCGTTAGGGTTGTCCTTTTTTTATGGATAAGAGATCTGTTGGAGTTACTCTTAAACTTGCGGACTAGAAGGGCTTTTAGGGGATATCTCCTTACATGGGTAAATTGATTTCTCCTTGCGGATTAAAAGGGCTTTCATTAAACGAAGAAATATTATGTATGGGGTGACTTCCTTGTATGAAATTTTGCATGAATCCAAAATAAAGAAACAACCAGGGATAATGTTAAAGTTAGATTTTGAGAAGGATTATAATAAGGTGAAGCCGTTTTTCTTTCATAGTTTGCAGGAGAAGGGCTTTAATGAAATATGGATGAAGTCGTTATCGAGTGTGGCAAGGGGTGGTACCTTGAATGTAAGATAAATGATATTGTGAGTAGGAACTTTGGGAGTTTAAAGGGATTGAGACAAGATGGTCTACTCTCACCTTTTTTGTTTAATATTGTTGCTTGTTGTCTGAAAAATGGCGCATACTACTCAACCCAGTGGACAAATTGTGGGCTTGATTCCATAGTTAATTAAAAAAGTGAGGGCAAACTTGCAATATGAACTTGAAGTTGTTGCTATATTTGTTTGAGCAGATGATTGGCCTAAAGATTAAATTCCATAAAGTGAGGTCCTGATGGTGTTGCATGATGATGAAAAGCAACACATAGATGCTGGTATGTTCAGTTGTCAATATGTCTATTGGCCTATAAAACATTTAGGGGTGTCTCTCTTGTGGCAGCAAGTTGCATGTGGTAGATTGGGTGTCGATTGAGGACAAACTAGTGTAGGGAATGGATAGCTGGAAGGCAGGGGACCGATCCTTGGGCGGTAGGGTCACTAAGATCAAAGCATGTCTGACTAGTATGCCAATTTATCACTTCTTGATGTACAGATTCCCAAAAAAATATATTGAAATAATGACTAAGTCTACCAGAAGTTTCTTCTGGCAAGGAACCAAACACGTGAAAGAAGTACTACATGGTTAGGATGCCTCTGGTTTGCATGCCTAAGAGAAAAGGTGTATTGGGATGCATAATATAGAAAAAAAATCAATGTTAGTTTAATCTCTAAGTGGCGGTGGAGTTTGGAGAAGAAGAAAGGAATGTGACATGAGATTGTTAAAAAAAATGCAAAATCCAAAGTGGGACTACACAAATCACTAGCCCTGTATTAGGCTCCGCATGTTGGTACGATTTAATCAAAATGAAGTACTATACATAACATGAATGGTAGTGGGAATGAAAAACACACTCATTTCTGGGAGGATGTCTAGTGTGGTGAAGAGAGCTTCAAGGTGAAACTATGTGCTTCATATGAAATAAGAAATGATATGGTGTGTACAGTTTAGCGGATGGCCAAATACTAATCAACAGGTTTAAATGATGTCATGCGTTCTATGCTAGCTTATTGAACAGCTAGCTAGATTTCAGTCGACTGACTTTTCAAGTTTGGGTCAGTCAATTTTCGAATAATGGAAGGAGAAGGACGGGCCTCGCCGGAGAGAAGGAATGGGCTCGTCACCATCACCCCATTATCTATCTTAGGGTTCAGGGTGGGGGCTGTGGTAGCTGACGGTGGTGGGGGCGGTGGTGGGGCGGTGGCCGGAAAAAAAGCTCGGTATGAGGGGGGGGGGCTAGAGGGATGGCCGGGGCGGCAGAAGATTGACGGTGGGGGATGGTTTAGGGGAGGGCGGGGCGGCCAGGCGGTCGTGGGAGCACTGCCGGCCGTGGGAGGCGGCAGCAGGCGGCCCAGCCGGTGGTAGTAGGCGGTGTGCGGGAGATCTGTTTCTCTGAGAAAACTGTTGGGAGGAGGAAGACACAATCTGAGCCGTACGCTTTGTATCCAACGCTTTAAATTCATCCAAGCCAAAACGACTGACTCAAAACGAGATTCAGTCGACTGGCTCATAGCCATTCCCGGTATTGAATCGGCCCGATGACAGGCATTGGTGGATAAAAATAAGAATGGCAATTTCACTCCTAAAATCTTGTATGAGGAATTGTCCGATGTGGGACCAGACATATCCTTTAAGCATGTGCGGAAATCCAAACTGCAATCCAAAATCTGGATAGGTGACCAAAGATAACAGTGTTAAGTGGAATTGGATAGGTGACCCTACTTGCCCGTTAGGTCCTCAAGCTGAGAGCTTCCATCATCTCTTTTTTGGATGCTCTACAACCCAGTATGTCTAGGGATTTTTCTATAAATGTGTTGGGGCCAGCAACAGACCTGGATGTTTCACACAATATTTTGGGTGGATACATGAGTTTATTCCTGGTAGCGAAAATGTGCAAATAGTGGGGCTTTCAGATATATGTTGGTCGGACCTTCTGAAAACTTTGCAATAGAGCTTGGTTTGATAAGAAACTTGTGAGATCTTCAAGTGAATTTGTGTGTTATGCTTTCTCCTTTATGTGATATTGGGTAGGTATGCAGAGCGATGGAGATCAGGCTATATTGGAACACGAGGTTGCATCTCTTTAGAGGGATGCCCTGGCTCATCATAAGGTGGTTTAGTGGGTGTCGTTTGTTTGCAGAAATGCCTATAACAGACCCTAAGGGCGCCAAATAGGATTTGCGGTGCGTTCGTGACAAAAAGAATCATTGGACCAAGCCAACGATATGCTTGCAAGGCCCAACATTGACAAACACTTTTGTGGGCTTCTTTTTATAGTGTGAGCCTGATGTACCCTGTTTGTACGTACCTGCCCAAAGAAACCGCCCAAAGCACCACGAGGCACTGCCGAATGGTGGTTTAGTGCTATTTGTTATAGGCGTTGGGATTTCTCCGAAGAGGAAGGGTGAAGTATTATAGTAGCAGATAGCATTTTCCTTAGTTAAGAGCCAAGGTTTATCAAAACATTAGGAGACACGTGCAAATAAATGTCAACAATACCTACACACACAACAAATACGTGCACTCAACGCAGGCAAGAGGGTTATCAATCCCCTTATACTCGTTAATTGCAATGATTACTTCTAGTAGTGATAGATAGATAACTTGCAAAGAAAATAATTGTAGCAATTGTTAGGGTTTTAGTAAATGTGAAATGAATGGACCCATGGGCCATAGCTTTCACTAAAGGCATTTCTCTCATGAGCATAATAATGGTGGATAGACAAATTACTGTGGGCAATTGATAAAAAAAGCATAGTTATGATGTTATTCATGGCATGATCAGTATATAGGCATTACGCCCGAGACAAGTAGAACGGTAATCTTAATAAATCTACTACTATTACTACACTCCTCAACCGCTATCTAGCGCATCTTGAGGCACTGTTCAAAAATCTTCCGATCCATCGATTTATCGTCCGATTTATCACTTCTCTTGGGGTGACCGATAATATTTTGCCTCATCTTTACCATTTATCGTTTGGCCTGATTTATCGCTATGACAAGCGATTTATAAGAAATCTACCAATAAATTAAGCCTATTCATAGCATTATGTTTGCAAAAACTATGTTTATTTGAATCTTTTGGACTTTGTTACGTAATATGTACTGTTGTCCTATTTTGTTTGTCATTATACGAGGATTCAAAGGCTAGGACTCAAGATAACACTTCTGTCCAATATTGTTTTGGTGTTGAATATAACATAATTTAGTGTCAGGAACCTGGGATTTGCAAAAAATAGCCGATTAATAGTCGACCGATAAAATTGATTAATCGACTGTTTTCTGATTAATCTCTAATCCCCAGCTGACCGAGACGCTAATGATAAGCAATATCCTCAACTTAAGTTCATAACAAACAGAGCAATGCTTGGAGCATGAGGAAATAATGTAGACAAAGTAGAATCAATCAATATGATTAAACCCCACCGTTTTACCCTTAGAAGCAACAATACAAACAAGTGCCTTGCAACTCCTCCTGTCATAGAGTAAGGACACCACAAGATTGAACCTACTACCAAGCACCTCTCCCACTAAAGATAAATCAATTTAACTGGACAAAGAAGATAGATAGATCAGAGAGAAATACAAGGCTATGAAATCACACATAATAAATCTCAAAAAAGACTCAATTACTTCCAATGAATAATCTGATCATAAACCCACAATTCATCGGATCCCAACAAACACTCTGGAAAGATTACATCGAATGGATCTTCGATGAATAAAAATATAGCTCCGAGTAATATTGCCAATGGATTGGGGCCGAAAGAGGGGATGCCTTACGGGGCATTCCCGAGCTTAGATGCTTGGTTCTTCCTTGAATATTACCTTGGGAATACCCAAGCTTAGGGTCTTGCCGCTCCTTATGGCTTCATCCATCGTGATCTCACGAAAAACTTGAAAACTTCAGCACACAAAACTCAACAAAACTTCATGAGATCTGTTAGTATAATAAATCAATCATTCACTTTAGGTACTGTTATAAATAGATTCATAATTGTTCTTGCATAATACCAACAATATCCTAACTTGCTCATGACTTATACCCCGCATATAATCCATAGCATCAACAAAATAAGCACACTATGCAATAAAAACAGAATCTGTCTAAAACAGAACAATACGTAATGACAAAAATTTATTCATACTTATGTAACTCCAAAAATTCTGAAAAAATTAGGGCAACGTATTTTTTTTATCCCAATACTATGTATATATTTCAGAATTTTATCACATTCCACTACAGAATGTAAAATCAAACACTAGACGCAAAAGTTTGTGTTTCTGCACAAAACCAAATCAACCATCATCCAGATCATCACAAAGGCTTTACTTGGCACAAAACTCAAAACAAAAGATACAAACATAATCATTACAGTAGCAATAATCATGTTCACTAAACAAAAAAATAAAGCAAAAAGATAACTATTGGGTTGCCGCCAATAAGCGCTATTGTTTAATGCCCCTAGCTAGGTATAATGCATAGTTTTAGTATTATCATCCTTCATCACCCCCTTGTAAATAATGTTATCATAAGCACTCCTTAAGAGTTCCCTTTTTTCAGCAATAGACTTTCTATTAGGGGAACATAAATAATGGAGGGACTATCCTTGGTAAACATCAATGGAATCTATTTCTCGAGGAGTATGGTCATCAAGGGACCTTCCATATGTAAATGTAAACTCATCATATATGAGAATTCTAGCATTTTTAAAACAATACTCATTAAGTCCTTACCGATTACCTCTAATAATCCAATCATATTGATTATTGGTGCTATTAAATAGGTTGGATTAAAGCCAAATTTGGAACTCTCTTTGTAGCATTCTCTTCAGAAGCACAATGATCTTTATATGCAAATATACGTATAAACTCTTGATCATGGAGAATTTCGTCTATCAAAGGACACTCATAATTCATGTCATCATAATCAAATATATCTCTAGCTTCTTGAATTATATAATCAAATTCATTCATGATGATAATAGTAGCAATCTTCTTAGCTCTAGGATCATTAAGGATGGGTAGCTCAATAAACAATCATTGCAAAGTGGGGTGAGTGCGAACAAACTTTCTTAAGTTTAAGCACAAGCATAGAGATATCATTTTCATAATTATTTGTCCTTTTAACAATAAATCCCTCGCTGGATGCAATAGCTCCCATGCACGTAAAGAATTCTTGAATAACACCTTTTCCAATAAAATTTCCACTCCCAACAAGAAAAGTTTCGGTGTCAAAATTAAAAGGAGGTTCATTGTTAAGGTAAAACAGTTCAGGTCTCCCTCACGAGTCTCGCTAGGACTATCTTCACTGGCACTTTCAACAATAAATTTTTTGAACTCAGACATGATAGCAACTCAAGCAACAAAGGCACACAAGGTATTTTTGGTGTTTTTTTAATTTTTCTAGAGAAGTAGAGGGAGATGAAAAAGAGAAGGAAAATAAGAAGGCAAATAAAAAGTAGAACAAGTAAATGATAAATGTGTGTGAAGGAACCTGCATTTGTTTGATGAAGTCTCCCCGGCAACAGTGCCAGAAATTCTTCTGCTACCTGTGATAGGCGTTGGGATTTCACCGAAAAGGAATGGTGAAGTATTATAGTAGCAGGTAGTATTTCCCTCAGTTAAGACACATGCAAACAAATGCCGACAGTACCTACACACACAACAAATACTTGCACTCAACGCGGTCAAGAGGGTTGTCAGTCAATTGCAAGGATAACTTCTAGTAGTGATAGATAAATTGCAAAGGAAAACAAATTGCAACAACTATTTTTAGGGTTTTAGTAAATATGAAATGAATGGACCCGGGGGCCATAGCTTTCACTATAGGCATCTCTCTCATGAGCATCGTAACGGTGATAGACAAATTACTGTTGGGCAACTGATAGAAAAGCGCATAGTTATGACATTATTCATGGCATGATCAATGTATAGGCATTAGATCCGAGACAAATAGACCGTTAATCTTACTAAATCTACTACTATTACTCCACCCCTAGACCGCTATCCTACATGCATCTTGAGGTATTGAGTTCATAACAAACAGAGTAATGCTTGGAGCATGACGACATAATGTAGACAAAGTAGAATCAATCAATATGATTAAAACCCATCGTTTTACCCCTAGTAGCTACGATACAAATACACGCCTTGCAACCCCTCCTGTCACAAAGTAAGGACACCGCAAGATTGAACCTACTACCAAGCACCTCTCCCACTGAAGATAAATCAATCTAATTTGCCAAAGAAGATAGATAGATCGGAAAGAAATACAAGGCTATAAAATCATACATAATAAATCTTAGAAAAGATTCAACTAATTTCAATGAATAACCTAATCATAAACTCACAATTCATCGGATCCCAACAAACACACCACAAAGATTACGTCGAATGGATCTTTGAAGAGATCATTGTATTGAAGATCAGAGAGAGAGAGAGAGAGAGAGAGAGAGAGAGAGAGAGAGAGAGAGAGAGAGAGAGAGAGAGAGAGAGAGAGAGAGAGAGAGAGAGAGAGAGAGAGAGAGAGAGAGAGAGAGAGAGAGAGAGAGAGAGAGAGATCTAGCTACTGCTATGGACCTGTAGGTCCTTTGGGAAGTACTCACACACATCATGGAGGCATCAAGGTTGATGAAGATTGCCTTCGTGATCGATTCCCTTGTTGGTGTCAAAACAGGTGCATCTCGGGTAGGGGGTCCCGAGCTATGGATCTTGGATCAATAGGGAACAAGGGACGAAGGACACAATGTTTACCCAGGCTTGGGCCTTCTCGAAGAGGTAAAACCCTACATCCTGCTTGATTATATTGTAGTGCATAGGATGATTACAGAGTTGATCTACCATGAGATCAGATGAACTAAATCCTAGGCAAGTAGGATGATGATTGTTGTTCTAGCCACTACATACTAAACCCCCTGGTATATATAGACACCAGGGGTACTAGGGTTACACATGCCCGGTTACAACTAGGGAAGAAACATGCCGAATATTCTATCTTGACTTGGAGGACACCAAGACTTCGAGGGTTTCCTACCCGGACACAAAGTCGCCTTATAGCTCGGCCTTGTGGTAGTTGTATAGCAGACCTGTCCATCCCATGAGAAATAAGCTGGCAGCCCGAGGAACCCCTAGTCCAGGACTCCCTCAGTTGCCCCCGAACTAGCCTCCAACGTTCCCAAAGTTCTCTGCGCACATGAAGTCTCTGGCTTGCAGGGCAAGTTATTCTCCCCCTGTCTGTTCGGAGCAATCCCCCTTGTCCAAGCTTCTAAAAGTTACTTGGCTAATTTGGCTATGTGTTTAACCGTGTTATGTCTGGAATCCAGATTGTGGATATTGCTTAGCCTCGAAGGCTAACCGCCCAAGTGTGAATAGTGCCTTCGCGTGACAACTTTCGGCGAAAGGTCACGGCCGGTCACAAACGCTAAACCGCTGTGAGAACTTGATGCACGGTTCGAGGTAGATCCTTCATAGGCACGTCTCATCAAGACGGAGATCGTGCCCCATTTTTTAAGGGATATGATCAACGATTTCGATTACCCCACTCGTGCATAACATCACGATTATATCGGGAAGTGATGTGATCACCCCTATCTATCTAGCTAATATTATTGCACCATCGGAGAAGGTCACGGCTGAGAAGGATGCATACGACTCTGGTGATATGTCTCCAACGTATCTACTTTTCCAAACATTTTTGCCCTTGTTTTGGACTCTAACTTGCATGATTTGAATGAAACTAACCCGGACTGACGTTGTTTTCAGCAGAACTGCCATGATGTTGTTTTATGTGTAGAAAAGAAAAGTTTTCAGAATATCCTGGAAATCCACGGAGGCACTTTTCAGATTTAATAAGAATTTTTGGAAAAAGAATTAGTGCTAGGGGGCCCACGGCCTGTCCACGAGACAGCCCCCCCCTAGGGCGCGGCCCCCTATCTCGTGGGCCCCCAGACCTCCGCCGACCTCAACTCCAACTCCATATATTCCGTCTCGGGGAGAAAAAAAATCAAGGAGAAAGTTTCATCGCGTTTCACGACACGGAGCCGCCGCCAAGCCCTAATCTCTCTCGGGAGGGCTGATCTGGAGTCCGTTCGGGGCTCCGGAGAGGGGGATTCGTCGCCGTCATCATCACCAACCATCCTCCATCACCAATTTCAAGATGCTCACCGCCGTGTGTGAGTAATTCCATCGTAGGCTTGCTGGACGATGATGGGTTGGATGAGATTTACCATGTAAGCAAGTTAGTTTTGTTAGGGTTTGATCCCTAGTATCCACTATGTTCTGAGATTGATGTTGCTATGACTTTGATATGCTTAATGCTTGTCACTAGGGCCCGAGTGCCATGATTTCAGATCTGAACCTATTATGTTTTCATGAATATATGTGTGTTCTTGATCCTATCTTGCAAGTCTATAGTCACCTATTATGTGTTATGATCCGACAACCCCGAAGTGACAATAATCGGGATACTTCTTGGTGATGACCGTAGTTTGAGAAGTTTATGTATTCACTACGTGCTAATGCTTTGTTCCGGTTCTCTATTAAAAGGAGGCCTTAATATCCCTTAGTTTCCATAAGGACCCCGCTGCAACGGGAGGGTAGGACAAAAGATGTCATGCAAGTTCTTTTCCATAAGCACGTTATTTACGGAATACATGCCTACATTACATTGAAGAACTGGAGCTAGTTCTATATCACCCTATGCTATAACTATTGCATGAGGAATCGCATCCGGCATAATTATCCATCACTGATCCATTGCCTACGAGCTTTTCACATATTGTTCTTCACTTATTTACTTCTCCGTTGCTACTGTTACAACTATTACAAAAACCCAAAAACATTTATCTTTACTTTTGCTACCGTTACCTTTATTATCATACCACCTTTTGCTACTAAATACTTTGCTGCAGATACTAAGTTATCCAGGTGTGCTTGAATTGACAACTCAACTGCTAATACTCAAGAATATTCTTTGGCTCCCCTTGTGTCGAATCAATAAATTTGGGTTGAATACACTACCCTCGAAAGCTGTTGCGATCCCCTATACTTGTGGGTTATCAAGACTAATTTAAGGCCGTTCTTCGGGAGCATAGCTCTATTCTCTCGAGTCACTTGGGATTTATATCTATTGATCACTATGAAGAACTTGGAAGACGATCGAACTACTATTTTGCCCTCAACTACGAGGGGAGGTAAGGAACTGCCATCTAGCTCTGCACTAGATTCTCCTTCCGTTATTAGTAGGCTTGCGACACCTAAACCTGCTACTGCTATGAATTATGATATGTCGCATGTTATTGATGATGCCACTTTTGCTATGCATGATGAAACTACTTCTGTGCGTGATACTACTTTGCCATTAGGTGAATTTCTTGATGAATAACTTGCTAGAGTTAGGGGGAATGAAATTACTGAAGATCCTATTATTGATGATAGTGATGATGAAGGTCCCCCCAATGATTATGTATTACCTGTTGTTCCTAAGGGTTATGTTATGAATGAAAAAGGTGCTATGGAAATTCTTGCTTGCAATGATAGAAATGATCTTAAGAAATTATCAGCTAAATGGAAGCAACAGTCTCTTAATGCTAGAATGAAACCCGACCCTGCTTTTGCTACTTCACCTATCTGTGTTACTGATAAGGATTATGAATTCTCTGTTGATCCTGATATTATTACTCTAGTTGAATCTGATCCTTTTTATGGCCTTGAATCTGAAACTGTTGTGGCACATCTTACCAAGTTGAATGATATAGCTACCCTGTTTACTCATGATGAGAAGTCTTGCTATTTATATATCCTTAAGATATTTTCGTTCTCATTAAAGGGTGATGCTAAGACTTGGTATAACTCTCTTGCTCTGGTTGTGTGCGTAGTCCCAGGATATGATTTATTACTTCTCGCTAAATATTTCCTGCTCATAAGAAACAAGCTGCTTTATGGAAATATATAATTTTGTGCAAATCAAAGAAGAGAGTCTCCCACAAGCTTGGGGAGGCTTCTCCGTTACTTAATGCTTTGCTCGATCATCCTCTTAAGAAAAATGAAATACTTGATATCTTTTATAATGGACTAACCGATGCTTCCAAGGACTACTTGGATAGTTGTGCTGGTTGTGTTTTCAAGGAAAGAAACGATTTAAGCTGAAATATTATTGAATAATATGTTTACTAATGAAAATAATTGGACTCTTCCCGAGCCAATTCTCAAGTAATTCTGAACCAATTGAGCCAACTCTGAGCCTATTCCTAAACCCACTCCGAAGAAGAGAGGTGTTTTATTTCTCAGTCCTGAAGATATGCAAGAAGCAAAGAAATCAATGAAAGAAAAAGGTATTAAAGCCGAAGATGTTAAGAATTTACCACCTATTGAAGAAATACATGATCTTAATTTATCGCCTGAAGAACCACATTGTCTTGATAACCCGACACATGTAGTAAAGGTAAATTCTCTCTATAGATATGATAAAGTTGAAATACCCTCTACTAAATTTCATAGCCCATGCTTAGATGAATTTGATGACTTTATGGCTAGACAAGAAAGTTTTAATGCTTATGTTGGTAGAGAGTTAAAGAATAATGCTTTCGAGATAGGACGCGTAGGTGATAATCTGGCTAGAGTTAAAGATGAACTTCACCGCGTTAGCAAATATGCTTCTATGGTTGCTACTCAAGCTGAGCAAGTACTTAAAGCTCAAAATGATTTTCTTGATGAATTGAATAATAGAAATGACTTTGCTGTTAGAGTGGCTACTAGAACTGGTAGAATGACTCAGGAACCTTTGTATCCTGAAGGCCAACCTAAGAGAATCAAGCAAGATTCTTAGAGAAATAATTTAGAGGCACCTAGTTCTTCTAAAAAGAAGAAGAAGAAAAATGATGGGACTTTGCATGCTTCTAGTGAACCTACTGTAGACACACCTGAGAATCCCAATGATATTTCTATTTCTGATGCTGAAACACAATCAAGTGATGAACATGAACCTAGTAATAATGTTAATGATAATGTTCATGTTGATGCTCAACCTAGCAAAGACAATGATGTAGAAATTGAACCTGCTGTTGATCTTGATAACCCACAATCAAAGAATCAACGTTATGATAAGAGAGATTTTGTTGCTAGGAAGCATGGTAAAGAAAGAGAACCATGGGTTCAGAAACCCATGCCCTTTCGTCCTAAACCATCCAAGTCAAAGGATGATGAGGATTTTGAGCACTTTGCTGAAATGATTAGACCTATTTTCTTACGTATGCATTTAATTGATATGCTTAAAGTAAATCCTTATGCTAAGTATTTGAAGGATATCATCAAAAATAAAAGAAAGATACCGGCAGCTGAAATTTCCAGCATGCTTGCTAATTACACTTTTAAGTGTGGAATACCAAAGATACTTGGAGATCCGGGTGTTCCAACTATACCATGCTCTATTAAAAGAAATTATGTTAGAACTACTTTATGTGATCTTGGAGCCGGTGTTAGTGTTATGCCTCTCTCTTTATATCATAGACTTGAATTGAATAAGTTGACACCTACTGAAATATCTTTGCAAATGGCTAATAAATCAACTGCTATACCTGTCGGTATTTGTGAGGATGTGCCTGTTGTGGTTGCAAATGTTACTATCTTAACGGACTTTGTTATTCTTGATATTCCCGAGGACGATAGTATGTCTATTATCCTTGGTAGACCTTTTCTTAATATTGCAGGGGCTGTTATTGATTGCAACAAAGGGAATGTCACTTTTCATGTTAATGGTAATGAGCATACGGTACACTTTCCGAGGAAACAATCTCAAGTTCATAGCATCAATTCTATTGAAAAAGTTCCAACTATCATTTTTGGAGGTTTTGAATTTCCTCTCCCTACTGTCAAGAAAAAGTATGATATTCTTATTGTTGGGGATTTTCATATCCCCGTTGAGGTAACTTAGTGTTATTCGAAATTTTTCCAGTTCCGTGTTATTCGGAATGAGTTTGTTAACAAGACTTGATCAACCTTGTTAGTGGATCCATTTTGATGATCACGAGATGGATGAAACTAGAAGGCACAACCTTCTGTACCCTCTTTTTACTTTCTGTTATTTAGAAGAAATAAAGAAAAAATAGTATTATCTGTCTGTTTTCTGAATTATCCGTGCATTAAAAAATAGTCCAAAAATAAAAGTGCTCCAAATGCCCTGCAAATTTAGTATGATTTTTTCTGGAATATTTAAGGATTTTAGGCACTGAAAACACTACAGGAGGGGCAAGCACCAGGCCATGAGAGAGGAGGGCGCGCCCCCTGTCTCGTGGGCCCTTGGTGGGTCCCCTCCACTTATGCTAGCACCCACACACTTCATCTTCTACCCAAAAAAATCCCCATCCAGCTCAAGTCCGAGTTCTAGCTCATTTTGCTGCGATTTTCGATCTCTTAGCTCAAAGCTCCATTTGCAAAACTGCTTTGGGAGATTGTTGCTTGGTATGTGACTCCTCCATTGGTCCAATTAGTTTTTGTTCTAGTGCTTTATTCATTGCAATTTTTTTCTGCATAGGTGACCATGTTCTTGAGCTTGCATGTTAAATTTTTGAGGTCCCAAGAAATTCCAATGTATGATATAGGCTCTAGGCACTTGTAGGAGTAGTTGCTATCAATCTTGTTTAGTTTTATCCACTTTTATTTTGAAGTTACTAAAATTTCAGAAATTTTCAGAAAAAGAAATATGCTTAGAAGAATGTACCAAGGTGGTTCCTCGGCAAAGAAAGGGCCAAGGATTGCTATACGTGAACAAGATGTTAGTTTGCTAAGGGACGCAAATGTACGGGCTTGCGAGTGGCCATCCGATGATTTTATGGTCGAAGCAGGCTTCAAGGAGGAATTTGACGCGTATGTGCGTAATGCCGAGCTGGAGGACTTCTTACAAGATAAGTGTCCTCAATATTATCAATTGACTGATTCCTTTGTGCGAAGGTTCGAATATATTTCTGCGCGTAATTCTCGTAGTGTTATGTTTGATATTTATGATACATCTTATACCATGGATTTAGAGGATTTCACAACTGCTTGCAAACTCCCGCAGTGGGGTAATGTTAATGATCCTCCAAAATATGAAGTTAGAGATTTCCTTGCTAGTATTACTGTGGGAGAATCTAGGGACGTAACACAAGCTACCATAGGGAGCATTAATTTTCCTGCTATACATTACTTTGCTCTCTATTGGTAGATGCATTAATGGTAAGGACGAAGTATGTCACATGTGTGCCCCTGATCTTTGTGTCCTCAAGAGTGCTGTGTCAGGTTATAGAGGTTATAACTTGGGGGCAATAGTTGCACGTAGGTTGCAGAATAATAGTAGAAGGGGTGATATCTTTGGAGGAATTTATGCAACCCGTGTGGCTAATTTTCTTAATATAGCTCCACGATAGGGGGACATGATTGTACCTCCTGTTTATTTGGATAAAGAAGCTATGTTTGATCATCATTTTCTTGAGAGGAATGAACAATTCCTCCATTATCGACTAACCTATAACAGATGCAACATCGTCCCTGTTACTCTTCCTGCTCCCTACCTTTTTGATTATCAGGCAAAAGGAAGATATGTTGTCACCAGGGAAGAAGCAACTGAATATGAGAGAGGAATGGAGGCAGCTCGCCAACACGCTGCTGCTCAGGAGGCGGTCGCCTCTTCATCTCAGTACTACCCCAGTTTCACTTATGGATACCAGACAGGCGGTCATTGGTATTAGACCAACTTAGGCCAAAAGCCTAAGCTTGGGGGAGTACGTATTTCTCACCGACTTTACATTCATGTTCACACACTAGTCGTCAGTGCTCATACTCTTTCATTGTATTATCCATGTTAGTTTAAATTTCTTTTTCCAGTTTTCTTCTTGTGTGTTTGATAAACCTTAAGAAAAACCAAAAAAATTAGTTAGTTTAATTTCCATGCTTGTAGTAGAAATTAAAATGAAAACCCAAAAAGATTTCTTGTTCCTCTTTTACTTGTTGGGAGCTTTCCCGTGTAAATAGTTTTCTTTTCTTTTCTTTCTTTAAGGGGTCGAGAAGACCATATTGAAAATGCTTAGTGGCTCTTATATGCATGATTGTTTATTTAACTTAGAGCCCATATTACTTGTCTTCTCTCTTGAGTTGAATGCTTGCAGATTCCAGCTTAGTCCAATGCACGTACACTCTTATTATTATACACATCGTTCGGTTGTGCAAGTGAAAGGTAATAATGACGATATATGATGGACTTATTGGGATGAGAAAAGCTGGTATGAACTCGACCTCTCTTGTTTTTGTAAATATGATGATTCATTGTTCCTGAATCAGCTATTATGAAGTAAACATATTTGCAATGACATTTAGAGATTATAGTTGCTTGTGCCATGTTTGATTAGCTATGAGTTATAATGGTTTACCTTGCGTGCCAACATGCTATTAGAATGATTATGATGTGGTATGATGGGATGGTATCCTCCTTTGAATGTATTAAGTGACTCGACTTGGCACATGTTCACGCATGTAGTTGATTCAAATCAACATAGCCTTCATGATATTTATGTTCATGGTAGATTATATCCTACTCATGCTTGTACTCGGTGTAAATTAATTTTAATGCATGTTTACGACTGTTGTCGCTCTCTCAGTTGGTCGCTTCCCAGTCTTTTGCTAGCCTTCACCTGTACTAAGCGGGCATACTGCTTGTGCATCCAAATTCCTTAAACCCAAAAGTTGTTCCATATGAGTCCACTATACCTTCCTATATGCGGTATTTACCTGCCGTTCCAAGTAAATTTGTTTGTGCCAAACTCCAAACCTTCAAATGAAATTCTGTTTTGTATGCTCGAGCAGCTCATGTTTCAACTAGGGCTGCCTATATCTTCCATGCTAGGTGGGTTATTCTCAAGAGGAGTGGACTCCGCTCCTCATTCACGAGAAAGGGCCGGTAACCGGGATGCCCAGTCCCATGATCCAAAAAGATCAAAGCAAATCAAAATAATTAAACAAAACTCCCCCAGGGCTGTTGTATGTTGGAGGCACTCGTTGTTTTGAGCAAGCCATGGATTGATGCTTATTGGTGGTTGGGGGAGTATAAACCTTTACCATTCTGTTTGGGAACTGACTATAATGCATGTAGTATGGAAGATACAGCCATCTCATAGTTGTTGCGTTGACAGCAAAAGTATGCCGCTCAAAATGCTATTCAATCTCTATTTTAAAATTGAGCTCTGGCACCTCTACAAATCCCTGCTTCCCTCTGCGAAGGGCCTATCTATTTACTTTTATGTTGAGTCATCATCCTTCTTATTAAAAAGCACCATTTGAGAGCACTGCTCGTCATTTGCATTCATTATTATTGGATTATATTGGGTATGACTTGACTGGATCTCTTTTACCATGAATTACAATGTTTAGTCAGTCCTTGATCTTTAAAGGTGCTCTGCATTTATGTTTTGCGGTCTTAGAAAGGGCTAGCGAGATACCATTTTGTTATATCATGTTATGATTATTTTGAGAAAATGTTGTCATCCGAGTTTTATCATTATGGCTCGCTAGCTGATTATGTTATTGATATGAGTAATTGTGAGACCTATGTGTTATTGTTAGTATGGTTAATTCGTAATATTTGCTGAAACTTGAATGCTGGCTTTTCATGTTACAACAACAAGTGCAACAGAGTTTGTAAAAGTTTTTCTTTATCACTTTCAGTTTATCAACTGAATTGCTTGAGGACAAGCAAAGGTTTAAGCTTGGGGGAGTTGATACGTCTCCAACGTATCTACTTTTCCAAACACTTTTGCCCTTGTTTTGGATTCTAACTTGCATGATTTGAATGAAACTAACCCGGATCGACGCTGTTTTCAGCAGAATCGCCATGATGTTGTTTTATGTGTAGAAAAGAAAAGTTCTCGGAATGTCCTGGAAATCCACGGAGGCACTTTTCAGATTTAATAAGAATTTTTGGCGAAAGAATTAGTGCCAGGGGCCCACGACTTGTCCACGAGACAGGGGGCGCCCCCCCTAGGGCGCGGCCCCCTATCTCGTGGGCCCCCCGGACCTCCTCCGACCTCAACTCCAACTCCATATTTTCCGTCTCGGGGAGAAAAAAATCAAGGAGAAAGTTTCATCGCGTTTCACGACACGGAGCCGCCGCCAAGCCCTAATCTCTCTCGGGAGGGCTGATCCGGAGTCTGTTAACGGCTTCAGAGAGGGGGATTCGTCGCCGTCGTCATCACCAACCATCCTCCATCACCAATTTCATGATGCTCACCGCCGTGTGTGAGTAATTCCATTGTAGGCTTGCTGGATGGTGATGGGTTGGATGAGATTTACCATGTAATCAAGTTAGTTTTGTTAGGGTTTGATCCCTAGTATCCACTATGTTCTAAGATTGATGTTGCTATGACTTTGCTATGCTTAATGCTTGTCACTAGGGCCCGAGTGCCATGAATTCAAATCTGAACCTATTATGTTTTCATGAATATATGTGTGTTCTTGATCCTATCTTGCAAGTCTATAGTCACCTATTATGTGTTATGATCCGACAACCCCGAAGTGACAATAATCGGGATACTTCTCGGTGATGACCGTAGTTTGAGGAGTTCATGAATTCACTATATGCTAATGCTTTGTTCTAGTTCTCTATTAAAAGGAGGCCTTAATATCCCTTAGTTTCCGTAAGGACCCCGCTGCAACGGGAGGGTAGGACAAAAGATGTCATGCAAGTTCTTTTCCATAAGCACGTATGACTATTTACGTAATACATGCCTACATTACATTGATGAACTGGAGCTAGTTCTATATCACCCTATGTTATAACTATTGCATGAGGAATCGCATCCGGCATAATTATCCATCACTGATCCATTGCCTACGAGCTTTTCACATATTGTTCTTCGCTTATTTACTTTTCCGTTGCTACTGTTACAACTATTACAAAACCCCAAAAACATTTATCTTTACTTTTGCTACCGTTACCTTTATCATCATACCACTTTTTGCTACTAAATACTTTGTTGTAGATACTAAGTTATCCAGGTGTGGTTGAATTGACAACTCAACTGCTAATACTCAAGAAAATTCTTTGGCCCCCCTTGTGCCGAATCAATAAATTTGGGTTGAATACTCTACCCTCGAAAGCTGTTGCGATCGCCTATACTTGTGGGTTATCATGTGGCTATAGAAAATATATCATACCAGCACAACATGGAGTAGCAGCTGGCATGAGGAGAACAGGTGCAGGTATACTTGGGCCCGTACCACGAGCATATCAGTCGATGCTACAACGTTCAATTAAATATCAATCGCCAGCGACACCACCAACAGAAGATGTCAAGCCAAACTTTTGGACTCCACCTCATTGGAATTAATTAAACCATATACATGAAGGTCTCCTAGTTATACGGAGAATTTACTACATTAGTTTTGCTCCTCCTAGTTAATTAGTTTTTTTCAAGTCCGTTCGTGTGTTCTTGTGAGTTACGGGCTTAGCCCAGGTTGCCTGCGTGCACCTATATAAATAAAGGCCGAGTGGCCATGTAAAAGCTAGGTTTAGTTTTGGCAAAAATACTCAGAACCTGCATCTAGCGATGCCCGCGTATCTGTGTTCATGCGTTCCCTAATCAGGGTTTGATAATTGCATGTGTATTGGCGACGTTGATTGTCAAGGCGCAAGTCTTGATTTGATTCTTGATCTACAAGGGTCGATCTACCTTCATGTTCTTCTCCATATACTTCTACTAGTGCTTATTATCCATCTGCTAATTACTCCGTCGCCATCGCTGCCGCTAATCGTCATTAGCTTAATCCCCTGCATTTGTACTACTACTACCACATACTTCCAGCCGCTGTTCATCTCTACAATCCATCCATCCGAGTCTGCTACTAGTCTCGTTCATGTACACAACCACAATCTCTTCCGATTCCAACAAGATCCATTGCGTTTTCTTTTTCCTGCAAGATTGTTTCTGCTAGTACAATTGTTGGCGCGTGGTGAAAGATCAGGGCAACCCCAAAATGGTCTAAACGCAAGTTGAGACGTATCAACTGGTATCAGAGAGCGCCAGGTTTATCACTGTGTGCGACGTCAACCGCAAGCAAGCGTGACGAGGATGAGGTGCAGGAGGATGACGGGCCGCCGCAATATGGTCCCGATCTGGACCCAGGTGTCCGTGCTATGTTCAAGGCTACATACCAGCACTTCGGCAACCGCATGAAGGCCCTCGACGAGACGGTGACCGACGGGTTCTAGGCCATGCAGGCCGCCCTTTGTCGCCTAGAGGCAAGGGCAACAGGCGCGGCTGCTCCAACGAGGGCACAACATGCCCTACAACACCGAGCACCTCTACATGTCCGTGACGCGGACATTGCCAACAACGACAATGATGCTGAGTCTGAGGATGGTTTTGATGCTCGCGGCGACTTGCCTCGCCGATCACGACATGATGCTCGTCACCGTGATGATGGACCAAGGCGGCACCGTGATGAGGACGAGGACGGAGGTATTGGTAGAATAAAAACTACTATACCTTCGTTCATAGGCAAGGTCGGTCCCGAGGAGTATCTTGAGTGGGAGATGCGTGTGGAGCAGATTT
This sequence comes from Aegilops speltoides, assembly GCA_021437245.1. Taxonomy (NCBI): domain Eukaryota; kingdom Viridiplantae; phylum Streptophyta; class Magnoliopsida; order Poales; family Poaceae; genus Aegilops; species Aegilops speltoides. The sequence goes on from CM038146.1 coordinate 376,429,784, forward strand.
TTGATAACCACCATTACTCCGAGGAGCGGAAGATCCGTTTTGCTTCTCTTGAATTTTCAGGTTACGCATTAATTTGGTGGGATCAACTCAACCGTAATGGTGCGCGGCCGGAATCATGGCGTGAGATGAAGCGTACAATGCATGCTCATTTAGTTCCAGCTTATTTTCAGAAGGAGCAACACACAAAGCTTCATCGTCTTGTACACGGAGCCATGCCAGTGGATGAGTACTATCAAAAGATGCAAGTTTTGATGATCCGAACCAATGTGCATGAGTCTGATGATGCAACCATGACACGGTTCTTTGAGGGGCTGAATGAAGATATACGCGACCGTGTTGATTTGATGCAGTATAATGATATGCAAGAGCTTCTTCATCAAAGTGGAGCGTGCCGAACAGTGGGTCAAAGCAAAGCAAGTTTCCAAAGGACGCACCAATTTTAGCATGGGGCGGCGTTCATATTCGCATGACGATGATAATGTCAAGCCAGTTTCATCCTATAGGTCAGCTGCTACCGATCACAAGGAGATCAACAAAGAATCTATGGCCACGAGCAAAGTGGCTTCAAGGGCTGATTCAAGTGCACAGTCTGCTATGCGTACTAGTGAGATTGTGTGTTACATATGTGGAGGTAGGGGACACAAACGCATTGATTGTCCGAACAAGAAGAGAGTGCTCCTTGTTAATGATGGATATGTTTCGAAAGACAAAACTGACTCAGAGTTTGAAGAGCCCAAGGAAGGGGAAAGTGAAGCTAATCCTATCTTGTGCTATCCTTTGGATTATGATCTGCCATGCAGCATGGTGCAGCGAGCTAAAGAGGATCAAATTCCAAGTGCGGGACAGCGGTGGAAAATTTTTCAGTCACAATGCCGAATCAACAACAAGTGTTGCAAGTTGATTATTGATGGAGGGAGCTACACAAACATCATAAGCAATCGGGTGGTGTATGCTTTAGGAATGAAGGCATGGACACATCCGTAGCCACATTGCATTGAGTGGTTGTACAACTCCGGACGTCTGAAGGTGACTCACAAGGTACGCGTAAAGTTCAATATTGGCACATATTATGATGAGGTCATTTGTGAAGTTGTGCCAATGGATGTGTGCCAATTACTATTGGGTCATCCGTGGCAATATGATCGCAATGCTATACATGAGGGAAGGTTGAACACTTATGTGTTCCGAGATGTTGGCATCAAACGTGTGCTGCAGCCCATGGGTAATAATTCTATCAAGATTGATCCTCTATTTGCCATACACAAGGAGGTTTTTAAGGGTTCCCCGAAATCAAGGATGGTTTCGTGTGAAGGGGGAGTGGATGATGTGCTCACACCTAGCTATGTAGATAATATTATTGCACCATCGGAGAAGGTCACGGCTGAGAAGGATGCATGCGACTCTAGCTGTAGAAAATATATCATACCAGCACAACATGGAGTAGCAGCTGGCATGAGGAGAACAGGTGCAGGTATACTTGGGCCCGTACCACGAGCATATCAGTCGATGCTACAACATTCAGTTAAATATCAATCTCCAGCGACACTACCAACAGAAGATGTCAAGCCAAACTTTCGGACTCCACCTCATTGGAATTAATTAAACCATATAGATGAAGGTCTCCTAGTTATACGGAGAATTTACTACATTACTTTTGCTCCTCCTAGTTAATTAGTTTTTTTCAAGTCCGTTCGTGTGTCCTTATGAGTTACGGGCTTAGCCCAGGTTGCCTGCATGCACCTATATAAATAAAGGTCGAGTGGCCATGTAAAAGCTAGGTTTAGTTTTGGCAAAAATACTCAGAACCTGCATCTAGCGATGCCCGCGTATCTGTGCTCATGCGTTCCCTAATCAGGGTTTGATAATTGCATGTGTTTTGGCGACGTTGATTTTCAAGGCGCAAGTCTCGGTTTGATTCTTTATCTACAAGGGTCGATCTAGCTTCCTGTTCTTCTCCATATACTTCTACTAGTGCTTATTATCCATCTGCTAATTACTCCGTCGCCGTCGCCACCGCTAATCATCATTAGTTTAATCCCCTGCATCTGTACTACTACTACCACGTACTTCCAGCCGCTGTTCATCTCTACAATCCATCCATCCGAGTCTGCTACTAGTCTCGTTCACGTACACATCCACAATCTCTTCCAATTCCAACAAGATCCATTGCGTTTTATTTTTCCTGCAAGATTGTTTCTGCTAGTACAATTGTTGGCGCGTGGTGAAAGATCAGGGAAACCCCGAAATGGTCTCAATGCAAGTTGATCCGTATCAGGAAGCGGCGAGGCTTGCAGCGCAGTTAAATGACTCTTGGTATTGTGGCTGCTTATAAAAGGGAAACAACCACAGCTATCTCCGCCCACTTTCTCCTTCCTCTCGCCACTGCTTTCCCCAATCTACAAAGCTCCAGTGCCCCGTGCCATCCTTCCCCAAGAACTCCCTCCGGGTCACTCCCTCAATTCGGCCATGGACGGATCTGGTGCTAAAGGCAAGTGAGAGGCTTTCATCATCACCAACAACGACATGGATGATCTGAAGCGCGCCGGCTACCTCCCGGCTAACGTCGTTGACTGGGCTCCAGAGGAGGGCCAGGTCATCCCCACGCCCCGACCAGGCCAGATGGTAGTGTTCATCCCCTAGTTCGTTCAGGGACTGGGCTTCCCGCTCCACCCCTTCATCAGGGGGTTGATGTTCTTCTACAGGCTAGATTTTCATGATTTGGCCCCGGACTCCTTCCTGCAGATCTCAGCCTTCATCGTCATCTCCGAGGCCTTTCTGCGGGTCCAACCACACTTTGGCTTCTAGCCGAAGATAGTCGATGGCCAACAGGCAGACTATGGAGGGGAGATGATCAACAAGCTCGCCTGGGTCGAGTGGCCAAAGGGCACTTTCATAGAGACTGTTAAGATCTGGCAAAAAGAATGGTTCTACATCACTGAACCACGCGGAGCTGGCTGGGCGGCAGTTCCCGAATTCAGTTCCGACCCCTCCACGAGGCTAACCTCATGGACCAAGAAGGGCCTCGACTGGGGGTCACCCACAAAGGTGGAGTTGCTGCAGTAGCGCGTCTCCAACATGGTAAAGGTGGGCGCTAAGCTGACCAATGTGGTTCACGGGATGCTCTGTCGCCGCCTCCTACCCTGCCAACACGGGCCGCCACAATTTGTCCTACAAGCCTGAGGACCCAGCCACCGTGCTCCGCTTCTATGGCACCACCCACGACAAGCTGTGGAAGGTGTTGTTCAGGCCCAGAAGGCGTGGCCGGCCAAGGAGGAAGACATCAGCCTCGACGCCATGCACCCTCCTAGGGGGTAATGATTTTTTATCCGTTCTATGCTTGGATATTTGCATCTCAGCCGGAGACCCAACCCTTACTATCTCACCTCCATAGGGCTGGCTCGAGAAGGCCAAGCAGATCAATGGTCCGGCCTCGGTGCCCGAAGACCCCAGGTCAGCCCTGCTGGAGGAAATGCGTACCGTGGTGCCCTACAAGGCGCTAGAGAAAAAATAGAAAAATAAGATAGAGATGAGGGAGGCCTGTGAAAGCCTCCACCCCAGGGGACCACCAGATAGCAAGTCCGAGGATACCCATGCCCCCTCTGCTCAGGAGGGGGAGAAAGAAGAGGACGGAGATTAGAGCGACTCCTCTCGAACCAAGAAGGGGGTGGCGTCAAAAGATGCTTGATCTCAACAAAATACAGGGGTATGTCGAGTATGTCCTCGGAGATCAAAATAGAGCTACTCACAGGTTTGTACATCTAGTTGCAATCATATATATTGTTGCAGGTAAGTGACTGAATTAAAACAAGAACTAGCTTCTACTAGATAGGTGATCCTAGGCATTCACAAGAGAAACTAGACATCACAGAGACATAAGAAGTACTGGATCTTCAGTAACATAACAATAATTTACCAATATTACTAGAGCTTTCTTATATTTAGAGAAAAATTAACACATTACCAGCAAAAACACTCACTTTACTTTCTATTAGAATGAACTAGCGTTCAGGCTGGCAAAAGCTCTTGTTGGTGTCGTGTTCAACTCAGGCAAAACAAGGAACACCTTTGGTTCAGATGCGAAGACCCTAACAATTACAGCAAGCAGGACGGGGAGAAGGGAGAGTGAAGAGAGGGGAGTTTCCTGGATCTTGAGCGAGGCAGCAGCAACACTGTAGTTGTGGAAGAGCACCAACGGATCCTCGGAGATCAGTGGTAGTCGAGGAGGCTGAAAGCACAAGTGCTCCCTGGGTGATTTTGGTAATTAATGTCAACATATCTCTTGTTGGACTAACACTTTTACCTAGTATGTTTCAAACAAGTTCAACAATGGAGTGGCATGGACTAGAGGATGTGGAACCCCTTCTAGATGCTAAGGACAAAAGGATTGGCTCAAGCTCAAAGCTCAAGACTCTACTTTTTATATTTTAGTGATCCAAGATCACATTGAGTCTATAGGAAAAGCCAATACTATCAAGGAGGGATGAGGAGTTGCTTAATGAGGTTCTTGCTTCATAGTGCTTAGTGATATGCTCCAAAGCCCTCAACTACTTTCTCACATCCACATATGTCCTAAACCAAAAGTCTGACTCGGCCCCACCGATTCTTTCTATCCAGCGCCACCGAGTTCAGATGTCTTAGCCACTGCCACAAACCCTAGGCAAATCGATCTCATCGAAAGGGATCTCGGTCTCACCGCGATGGGATTGTAATCTCTCTGTGTATGTCCATTACCAAAATCGGTCTCACCGAGTTTAAATAATCGGTACTACCGAGATTACAATGCAAACTCTCTGGTTAGCTTATTACAAAAATCGGTCCCACCGAGTTTGTGTAATCGGTCTCACCGAGTTTTCCTGACCAACTCTCTAGTTAACTTATTACCAAAATCGGTCCCACCAAGTTTGTGTAATCGGTCTCACCGAGATTACGTTATGCCCTAACCCTAACCATATCGGTCTTACCGAGTTGCATGTCGGTCCCACCGAAAACCCTAACGGTCACTAGATTTGCTGAATCGGTCTGACCGAGTTTCTCGATTCGGTCCCACCGAGTTTGGCAAGTTGTGTGTAACGGTTAGATTTTGTGTGGAGGATATATATACCCCTCCACCTCCTCTTCATTCGTGGAGAGAGCCATCGGAACGAACCTACACTTCCAACATTCATTTTCTGAGAGAGAACCACCTACACTTGTGTTGAGGCCAAGATATTCCATTCCTACCATATGAATCTTGATCTCTAGCCTTCCCCAAGTTGCTTTCCACTAAATATTCTTTCCACCAAATCCAAATCCTGTGAGAGAGAGAGTTGAGTGTTGGGGAGACTATCATTTGAAGCACAAGAGCAAGGAGTTCATCATCAACACACCATTTGTTACTTCTTGGAGAGTGGTGTCTCCTAGATTGGCTAGGTGTCACTTGGGAGCCTCCGACAAGATTGTGGAGTTGAACCAAGGAGTTTGTAAGGGCAAGGAGATCGCCTACTTCGTGAAGATCTACCGCTAGTGAGGCAAGTCCTTCGTGGGCGACGACCATGGTGGGATAGACAAGGTTGCTTCTTCGTGGACCCTTCATGGGTGGAGCCCTCCGTGGACTCGCGCAACCGTTACCCTTCGTGGGTTGAAGTCTCCATCAACGTGGATGTACGATAGCACCACCTATCGGAACCACGACAAAAACATCCGTGTCTCCAATTGCGTTTGAATCCTCCAAAACCCATCCCTTTACATTCTTGCAAGTTGCATGCTTTACTTTCCGCTGCTCATATACTCTTTGCATGCTTGCTTGTTATGTATTGTGAGTGTTAAACTTGTGTCTAAACTCCACTTAAACTCAAAGAGTTAAAAACTGCAACTTTTGGTACTTAGTCTCTAATCACCCCCCTCTAGACACCTCTTCTCGATCCTTTCAATTGGTATCAGAGCTTTGGTCTCCATTGCTTTGGTTTAAACACCATTGGAGGATGATGGATGAGTCTACAATTGGGAGTCTTAGACATAGAGTGCCTATACTTGATGGAGAGTATTTTCATGAGTGGAAAAATGAGATGCTTGTGATTTTCAATGAATATCATTTGAACAAGTACATTGCTAGCCCTTGTGCACCTCATGTTGATCCTATGCATCCTACCCTTGATGAGTCAGTTGACATGATCCGCAATCTTAGAACTGTTGAACTTATCACTAGTGGCTTGCCTAGAAACTTGATTGGATGTTTTCCTACTCTTAAGTGTGCCTACACCATATGGAAATTTCTTGAGAAACGCTTTCCAAATTATTCCGTGAAAAATCTAGATGAAATTCTCCATATGTCCATTGCCTTGAGTAAGATGAATTCTAGCGATCCTATGTTTGGTGATTGTCTATTTGAGCTTACAAACCTTATGCGTGCCAAAGGAGATGTTGGAATTATTAGTGATATTATTTCTGAAGCTATAAAAATTCATAAGCAAGATCATTGTCAAACTCACTCTAATGAATCACCCTCTCTAGGATATGATCCACCACATGATGATGTTGAACATGGATACTATGATAAGGATGATTATAGTGACTTTGATCTTGATGATGCAATGAGACACTTTGGTCTTATGGCAAATCTTCGGGGATATATGGCAGGAGGAAAGGAATGGGTTCTTGATAGTGGATGTACCAATCACATGACCGGAGATAAAGATATGTTTCGTGAGCTTGCTGAAAACGATGGACCTCGAAAGTATGTCACTTTTGGTGATAACTCAAATGGTAAGGTGGTTGGCCTCGGTAAGGTGGCCATATCACATGATAGCTCCATAAAAAATGTCATGCTCATTGAATCTCTTGGATACAACTTACTTTCAGTATCTAGACTTGCTGATTTCGGTTTCAATGTCCTATTTACTGAAGTAGATTGCCAAGTGTTTCGTAGAGATAATCATAAAATGTTCTTTACCGGTGTATGTAGAGGTGATCTATACATTGTTGATTTCACTAAAAAGGCTCAACCTAGAACTTGCTTTATTGCTAAATCCTCTAAAGGTTGGTTATGGCATAGACGATTAGGTCATGTTGGTATGCGAAACCTTGACAAGCTTATTAAAGGAAATCATATCCTTGGAGTTAACGATGTCATATTTGATAAGGATAGACTTTGCAGCGCTTGTCAGGCAGCTAAACAGGTTGGAGGGAGGCATCCCGTGAAAAACATCATGACCACAAGGAGGCCACTCGAGCTACTTCACATGGATCTTTTTGGTCCCAACGCCTATAAAAGTCTCGGTGGAAATTCTTTTGGTCTAGTCATAGTTGATGATTTTTCAAGATTTACGTGGGTGTTCTTTCTCGATGATAATCGCAGGTTCAAAAGATCTTCAAAAATTTTGCTAGGAAGGCCCAAAATCAATTTGAAGTGAAGATCAAGAAGGTTCGCAGCGACAATGGAACGGAGTTCAAGAACGCAAATGTGGACACCTTTCTTGATGAAGTAGGGATTTCACATGAGTTCTCGGCTACGTACACACCTCAACAAAATGGAGTTGTTGAGAGGAAAAACTGGACGCTCATCGAAATGGCGAGAATGATGCTTGATGAGTACAAGACGCCGAAGCACTTTTGGGCGGAAGCGGTTGAGACAGCTTGTCATGCAACAAATCGCTTGTATCTTCACAAGCTACTCGGCAAGACGGCATACGAGCTTCTCACCGGTAACAAACCCCAAGTTGGATACTTTCGAGTATTTCGCTCAAAGTGCTACATTCTTGATAAGCATCGTCGTTCTAAATTTGCTCCTCAGTCTCATGAAGGTTTCCTACTTGGTTATGGCTCAAACTCTCACACATACTGTGTCTACAACAATTTCACCCGAAAGGTTGAAGACACGGTAGATGTGAAGTTTGATGAATCTAATGGCTCGCAAGTAGAGCAATTGCCAATTGATGTAGGAGACAAAGACCCCTCAGAAGCAATTCAAGACTTGTCTATTGGCAAGATTCGTCCAACGGAGGTGAAGGAGAGTACCTCGTCTGTCCAAGTGGAAGCTTCTACCTCACGACAAGGTGAACCAAGAGTCGATATGGAAGCATCCACAAGTGGGACACACCAAGATGAAGAAAACGAGGAAGTGCCCCAAGACGAACGTCAACAACCTCCTTCTCTACCATGACAAGAGAACGACAATGCCAACAATGAAGAACGCCAAGAAGAAGAACAAGATGAAGAAGATGTTCAACCAAGACCCAAGCAAAAGCTTTCACGAGTTCGAGCAAGAATTGCTAAAGATCATCCCGTTGAGCAAATCTACAAAGATATCCAAACTGGGAGAATCACTCGCTCTAAAACTCATTTAGCTAACTTTTGTGAACACTATTCATTCATCTCTAGCATTGAACCTATGAAGGTTGAAGAAGTATTGGAAGATCCGGAATGGATAAACGCCATGCATGAAGAGCTACAAAACTTTGAGAGAAATCAAGTGTGGACATTGGTTGAGAAGCCCGACAACAACCACAACATCATCGGTACCAAATGGGTGTTTCGCAACAAGCAAGATGAAGATGGACAAGTAGTTCGCAACAAAGCACGTCTCGTCGCCCAAGGCTACACACAAGTTGAAGGTATGGACTATGGTGAGACTTATGCTACCGTTGCTAGACATGAGTCCATTTGCATCTTACTTGCCTATGCTAATCACCATGATATCACCTTGTACCAAATGGACATTAAAAGTGCCTTTCTAAATGGTGAAATAGAAAAGGAAGTTTATGTTAAGCAACCTCCCGGCTTTGTTAATCCCAAGAAACCTGATCATGTTTACAAACTGCACAAAGCTCTTTATGGTCTTAAACAAGCTCCTAGAGCGTGGTATAAATGCTTGACCAAGTTCCTTATTGAAAAAGGCTTTGAAATTGGGAAAACAGATTCTACTCTTTTTACTAAGAGGGTCAATGGAGAACTATTTGTATGCCAAATCTATGTCGATGATATTATATTTGGTTCTACTAACCCTCATTTTAGTGAAAAGTTTGGGAAGCTAATGTCAGAGAAGTTTGAGATGTCTATGATGAGTGAACTCAAATTCTTTCTTGGTTTGCAAATCAAGCAAACTAAGGAAGGTACCTTTGTCTCTCAAACAAAGTACACCAAGGACTTATTCAAGAAGTTCAATATGCAAGAATGCAAAGGTATTACTACACCCATGCCTACTAGTGGACATCTTGATTTGACCAAAGATGGTGAACCGGTTGATCAAAAGGTTTATTGCTCTATGATTGGTTCATTGTTATATCTATGTGCTTCACGTCCCGATAGCATGCCAAGTGTGTGCATGTGTGCACGATATCAAGCTGCTCCTAAAGAATGTCATCTTAAGGCCGTGAAAAGGATAGTGAGATACTTAATCCATACACCAAATTTTGGCATTTGGTATCCTAAGAGGGCCTCTTTCGATCTTGTTGGCTACTCCGACTCGGACTATGCCGGTGACAAGGTTGATAGAAAGTCCACTTCGGGTACTTGTCAATTTCTTGGTAGATCTCTTGTATCTTGGTCTTCCAAGAAATAAAACTCGGTATCCTTATCCACCGCCGAAGCGGAATACATTGCCGCTGGTTCATGTTGTGCTCAATTACTTTGGATGACCCAAACTCTTAAAGATTATGGGATATATGTGAAACATGTTCCATTACTTTGTGACAATGAGAGTGCTATCAAGATTGCTCACAATCCCGTGCAACACTCTCGAACTAAGCATATTGAAGTTCATCATCATTTCATTCGAGATCATGTTGCTAAGGGTGACATTAATCTTAAGCATGTTCACACCGAAAAGCAATTAGCGGATATATTCACTAAACCACTTGATGAGAGAGTGTTTTGCAGGTTAAGAGGTGAATTGAACATCATTGATGCCTCAAACTTGGAGTAGGAAGTCCATTGGATACATGCAAGGCATGAGCCTATGACTAATCCTTGACATTTCTCTTATGATGACTATCTTATGTCTTGGATATATTTGCACCTTGCATGTTATCTAACCCTTGTAGGTACTTGGATGAATCTAAGTCAATGAGATTGCAACTCACTCACATCTTGAGAAATCTCTACATCACCAAGTCTCTACACAATGGTGGTTGAAGACAAGGAAGCACAGAACCATTCAGACATATCCTTTGACAAATTCTATGTTAAGCTTCATGATTGTCATTTTGGATACACAAGTGCTCTTCCATGCAAGAACTAACCCATGTAGGTAGATGAACTCAAATTCCAAGTGGTGCTCCCAACTCTTGATGAGCTACATCAACCTTGAGCAACCCACACAAGTTCAACTACATGATCACGATCAACACCACCACCCAAGGTATGTTATTCCATCTTAGAGAAGCTTTACTCCAAGTCATGAGTCAAAGCAGCTCGACAAGATGTGAATACATCAAGATGCTTAAACGAAAAAAGGTAACCCCATTTTGAGCTTAAGCAATGAGTATGACCTATGATCAAGTGATCTCACTTGACTCCTAAGTCAATATACTCTAATATAGGTGACTTTGTCGCCGACCAATTCTAGATGAAGTTCTCTTGTGTTCTTTTTGTGATCTTGCATTTGTCTCATGCATATTTGTTTCCCCTTTCAAAAATAACTTCATCTAGATTTCTTTTCTTTTCTGTTTATTCTGCATTCCCTGCATCAAATTCATTGCAAATCTTTCAGTTAATTCCTTGCAAATCCTTGTGAGATCTTACTTGTCTAGTGAGCTGAGGTGACAAGTGTTTTCTCTGCTTTTGGTCCAACCGAAGCATACCACTCGGTGCCACCGATTTCACTACAGGAAAAACATTTTGCCATTTATTCCTGCATTACTTTTGATCTAGCTCCATTCAATGAATCTTGTCCTCTACAAGCATCACATTTACCTTAGTGCTTTGTGCTGTGACTCAAGGACCAAACCCATTCACGACAAATTCCAGAAGACCCTTCTTGGAAATTGATGTCAAAGGGGGGAGAGAGATCACATCAAAGCTTAATCATATCTCTAGGGGGAGAGAATACTCAAGGAGAGAGCAATCTTCAAGGATCCCAGATGCTTTGTGTTGGGGATAATGCTACTGGGCGTGAACCGGCTTACCTGGGCCGGGTAACTTCATTAGTAGTATAAGGTGATTAAGCCCAGTTGGCAGATGAAGGCCCAAGGCCTGTAGTCGGTTTAGAACCTGTAGCCATAAACCGGCTTGATATGTAAACTTGTATTGTAAGTTAGGAATAGAGAGAGACTAACCGGGATATGAATATGAACCGGTGTTGGGACTCTATGGACCGACGGGCGTCACCCGTGTATATAAGGGGATGACCCGGCGGCGGTTCAAGGACAGACAACAACAACTCGAAGCCTAGGCGAAGCTTATTTGCTCCCTAGTCATCGAGACCACATCAATTGCATCACAACTAGACGTAGGCTTTTACCTTCATCGAAGGGGCCGAACTAGTATAAAACCTCGTGTCTTTGCGTCCGCTTTAACCCCTTCAAGTTAACCCGTAGCGATGGCTTCACGACTAAGTCCTTTCACAAGGACATCTGCCGTGACAAAACCACGACAGTTGGCGCCCACCGTGGGGCTATCGCACGATGGTTTGATGATCTTGGAGGGCAAATTCGAAGGACTTGAAGGCTATGTTGTGGGCCGGATGACCAGGAGTCATCGTGGCAAGCTCTACATCGACGATGCAGGATGGGGTCCCGAAGCTGGCTCGATCGAGTACGGGTACCGGGTCCCCTTTGGTGGCATACACATTTTTATCGGCAAGATTGGTGAGCATGGGCCTGAGCCGGACATCTACACCGACCTCGTCGAGACGGCTCAGCGTGCGAGATCTACCCAGGTTAAACCGGCTGTGAAGCGTGCCTTCGTGGGAGTCATCCACGGAGGAGAGCATGAGGACGAGTCAGAATACGGTAGCGAGACCGTCGTCTATTCTGGTGACGAGTCCTCAACCGGGGAGACCGAATCATTGTACCAGTTGCAAGACGATCAGACTAGGGGATGTTCCGATGGCGACAGTATTCCGGACCCCCCTGATCAGATCAACCGGGTTGGAATATTCATGGCCGGTACGCAGGCGGCGAATCACTCCTCGACCGCAGCAGCAATGTTCTCCGGATCAGCAGCGGCAGCGGCAGCAGGGGCAGGAGGCCTTTTGTGCCCACCGGTTCAAGTTCTATCTGACCTGTTTGATGCACTAGCTGCACTAATGGCAGAGGCCAATCCGGCGGATCAGGAGGCCCATGATACAGAGGTTGCAAAGGTGAGAGAGCAGATCGTACAGGCCAAGGCCGACCTGGCAGCAGAGAAGGATAGGATGGCCGCCGAGCGGGCCGCTTTGGTCGCCCAGGCCTATAAGCTCATGCTCGACCAGAACACATCACATGAGGTCTTGAAACGGAAGCACAGATCACGCCTACCGTTAGGGTTCGACCCTAGAAATCTCTTTCACACTCCGGAAGCTGGAACCAGCAATCCGCCGGGGCACCGGGAGGTAAACCGGGTTGAGGCACCAGGGCCAGGAGCGACGGTCCAACCCCGCCTGATGGAACCTCCTCGGCAGAACGTTGTGATTCCTCCGCCGGTCCAGACACCTCCGGGTCATTATTCTAATCCTATGGACAATCTTGTCGCAGTTGCAGCGTGATTAGAAGCTATCCCGATCGAAGGAGACTCTCCGCAAGCAATAGAGACGCGCCGGGTTAAGGAACTTCTCCGGACCGCTTTGATTCAGCAGGAGGCATATTCATACAGCCGCGATCGGATTCATTCCACACCTCATCCAAGCCGGAGCTATAGTAGGCGCATGGATGAACCGGCCGTATCAAGCAATGCACGGAGCCGTGAAGCGGCCCGTGGCAATAACCCGGCAGGTGGTGTTCGCGACGCTCAGGATGTAGTGGACCGGGCCCGGGCACGAAGGGAGGCCGAGTTAGCAGCATAGAACGAGGCAGGTCAGCTTACACCGGTTCGTCCTACCACCTCTGCTGGGCCAGGGGTCGCCTCTAGCTTGGGAGTGCCCTGTTTAGTCCCCGCTTTACGCAATGTACGCCTACCCAAAGACTTAAAGGGTCCGTGCAAGGTGCCGAATTACACCGCTGATTTATCTCCAGAAGCGTGGGTAGAGTGTTATGAGATGGCCATGGAGATGCTGGATGTGGATGAGACTGCGTGTGCAAAGTACTTCACCATGATGCTTGAAGGCACGACCGTACTTGGTTGAAGAGCACGCCGCCTAATTCTATCGGTTCATGGGCCCGATTGCGGACCGGTTTATCCGAATTTCAAAGATACGTGTAAGCAACCTAAGTCCATAGTAGACTTGGTGGCTTGAGTTCAGGAGGACGGAGAGTCAACAACCCATTGGATGCATACGTTTGAAGTCTTGCACTCGTCCGCGGGATCAATGTCGACTCTGCGATCTTAACCACGGAGGGCAACCGCGGTTTAAGCCTCTAAAGTTGAAGTTGGGGCGTATGAAGCGGTTCTGTAACGACATGGGAACTCTCATGGCCGCTTTAGTGAAATATGCTGATTCTGATAGTACCAAGGATCCCGAGACTGACGATGACGAAGCAGGGAAGGGAAAGAAGAACAGCAACTCCAAGGGGCATCAACATAAACCGGCGGGCCATGGGAATGGAGGCAAGCGTAAAGCGGGTGGCAGCATGGACTTTGTGGCTAACACTAATGCGCAGGACAAGGGTCAACGGCGCAGAGGTAAAGCGGCGAATCGTAGTGGAGCTCCGAATCCTAACCCGGATCGCTTAAACTATTTGTTGAATCAGCCTTGTCCAAAACACGGGACGAAGGAAGCGCCGGCTAACCACCTTTGGAAGGATTGTTACATTATGCAGGAGTTTATAAAAACTCTAATGCCTTCCGGTATGACCATGGGTCAGGTGGTGGCTCAGGATCCGGTTTCCATGGGCCGAGCCACGATGGAGCTTCCGGTTCAGGTTTCAATCAGGGCGGTCATAACAACCAGAATAATCAGAGCAGTCAAGGAGGTTACAACCAGCAGCAGCAACAGCAGCAGTCGGGTTATCAGAGCCATCCAAAACAGTTGAACAATGGGCAGTATCACGTTTTCACAACCAGTTTGGATAAGCGCGACCGGAAACTTCACAAGCGAGCGGTGAACTCTGTTGAACCGGCCGTACCACGTTACTTACGTTGGTCGGAACAGCCTATCGTGTGGAGCAGGGAGGATCACCCACCCCGGGTTGACAATCCGGGCCAATTGGCGTTAGTGGTAGACCCTCAGGTGGGAGGTTATAAATTCACCAAGGTGCTCATGGATGGAGGGAGCAGTATTAACATCCTGTACTACGAGACAGTCCGCCGCATGGGGCTCACAGACAAAAGTCTCAGACCGTCTAATACGGTGTTCCATGGTGTGGTGCCTGGCAAATCAGCATATCTTGTTGGTAAGATATCCCTGGAGGTGGCTTTTGGGGACGAGCATGATTCCCGATCCGAAACACTAACCTTTGAGGTGGTGAAAATCCGGAGCCCGTATCACACATTATTTGGGCGGCCGGCTTATGCCAAATTCATGGCACGACCTTGTTATATCTATTTGCAGCTCAAAATGCCGGGTCACAAAGGGACAATAATGGTTCATGGGAGCCGCAAGATTGCTTTGGAATGTGAGGAAGGTGATGCGGCCTATGCAGAGTCGGTTTGTGCCACGGAGGAGTTGAAATATTGTAGGGTCAATGTTGATCCGGCGGACATGACCCCTTTGAAGAAGCCGACTACAGAGCATGATTCAGATCTGAAATTCAAATCAGCGGCTGAGACCAAGCTTGTTGACTTCGTGCCCGGCGATTCGTCCAAGCAATTCACTGTCAGTGCCAACTTGGTCCCTAAATAGGAAAGCGCGCTCATCGAGTTCATCCGTGAGAATCGGGACATTTTGCATGGAAGCCTTCGACATGCGGTGTATCGAGGAACTCGTGAGCACACTCTTAATGTTGATCCCAAGTATAAACCGTAAGCGGTTTCTCCATGGTTTAACGAAGAAAGGCGCAAAGCTATTGAGCGGAGGTGGCGGTGCTCTTAGCAGCTGGTTTTATCATTGAAGTGTTCCATCGAGTGGCTTGCTAATCCGGTCTGGTTCTTAAGAAAAATGGCACTTGGCGTATGTGTGTGGATTACGGATCTTCATAAGGCTTGTCCGGCGGATCCTTTGCCCTCCCGCATTGACCAGATTATTGATGCCACGGTGGGTTGTGGCGTTTGAGTTTTTGGATGCGTATTCGGGTATCATCGATCAAAATGGCGGTTAAGGACCAGGAGAAGATGGCGTTTATTACTCCCTTTGGAGCCTTCTGCTATGTATCTATGCCTTTTGGGCTCAAGAGCGCCCAAGCCACTTATCAACGGTGTGTACAGAACTGCCTGCATAAACAGATCGGCCATAATGTGCACGTGTATGTGGATGATATTGTAGTCAAGTCAAGGCAGAAGGAGACGCTGGTTGATGATTTGAAGGAAACCTTGACAACTTGCGGGTTTACAAGATGATGCTTAACCCGGCCAAATGTGTCTTTGATGTTCCGGCAGGCAAGTTACTGGGCTTTCTTGTGTCCAACAGAGGAATTGAGGCTAATCCGGAGAAGATTACGGCCATCACCTCCCTGGCTAAACCGAAGTGTATCAACGATGTTCAGCGTTTGGCGGGTCGGATTGCTGCGCTGAGCCGGTTTATCAGCCGCCTCGGAGAGAAGGCCATCCCTTTATACCAGATGCTGAGAGAGACAGATCAATTCATCTGGAGTCCGGCTGCTGATGAAGCGTTGGAGGACTTGAAGCGGCAATTAGCCAATCCGCCCGTTCTTGCAGCTCCGGTCGACAAGGAGCCGTTATTGCTATACGTAGTGACCAATGCTCGCGCAATTAGCGTGGCTATTGTGGTAGAACACAAGGAGGCGGGCAAGGAGTATCCGGTTCAGCGACCGGTTTACTATATCAGCGAAGTGCTTATTGAATCCAAGCAAAGGTATCCGCATTGGCAGAAGCTGGTATATGGAGTTTTATGGCAAGTCGGAAGTTGAGCGGTATTTCCAAGGGCACCCCATCACAAATGGTCGATTCAGCTCCTTGGGCGATATCATCGTAACCGGAAGCGATCGGCGGATTGCCAAGTGGGCTATAGAACTTGGGCCGCACAGAATTAAATACGTACCTCGGACGGCGGTGAAGTCTCAAGCACTGGTTGATTTCATCAATGATTGGACTGAGTTGCAAGCACCAGAGGAGAAACTGGATCACACATATTGGACTATCCATTTTGATGGATCCAGGCAATTGGAGGGCTCGGGGGCTGGAGTCGTATTAACTTCCCCATGAGGTGATAAGTTTTGTTATGTTCTCCGCTTAATGTTCCCTTGTACTAATAATGCAGCTGAGTATGAAGATTTGCTCCATGGTCTCCGGATGGCTAAAGAGATGAATCTAAGTCGGGTTAAGTGCTTCGGTGACTCGGACCTCGTGGCTCAACAGGTGTCTGGCACTTGGGATTCTAAAGACCCACTTATGGCTGCATATCGTTGTGAGGTGGATAATATTGCGGGTCACTTCAAGGGTTATCAGGTGGATCACGTGGACCGTCGAAAAAATGAAGTGGCAGACGCTTTAAGCCGGTTGGGCTCTCAGCGTAAACCGGTCCCGCCTAATGTCTTTCTTGATGTGTTGCACAACCCGTCTGTCAAGCTCCTGGGTGAAGCGGATTTGGTTATTCCTGATCCGGAGGCTCAATTGGTGGCAGCCCTGCATGTTATACCGGATTGGACAGTTCCTTATCTTGCGTACATGAACCGGGGAGAGTTGCCAGAGGATGAGACTCTAGCCAGGCAGATAGTCCGGCGATCCAAGTCTATGACTATTGTCAATGGCGAATTGCATCATTGCAGTGTATCAGGGGCATTTCAACGCTGCGTTTCTCCTGAGGAAGGCTGTGAAATTTTACGCGAAATCCATGAAGGGGATTGTGGCCACCACGCCAGTTCAAAGTCTCTGGTGGCTAAGGCGTTTAAATCACGGGTTCTCTTGGTTGACAGCTCATGCCGATCGGAGGACTTGGTTAAGCAGTGTGATGGCTGTCAGAAATTTTCACGGCGTGCTCATGTGCCGGCTCAAGAGTTGAGGATGATTCCAATTACTTGGCCGTTTGCAACATGGGGGCTGGATATGGTCGGACCTTTTAAAAGGTCCAAGGATAAGAAAACCCACCTTTTGGTGGCGGTTGACAAATTCTGAAGTGGGTTGAAGCGAGCTCTGTTAGCAAGTGTGATGCAGCTACAGCGGTGCAGTTCATTAAAAAGGTGATTTTCCGGTTTGGCTTTCCACACAGTATCATTACAGACAATGGTACCAATTTGTCCAAGGGCGCTATGAAGGAATTCTATGAGCGTGAACACATCCGACTTGACGTATCGTCAGTGGCTCACCCCCAGTCCAATGGGCAGGTAGAACGAGTTAATCAAGAGATCTTGAGAGGCATAAAACCCCGGCTTATGGTTCCATTGCAAAGAACACCGGGTTGTTGGGTTGAAGAGCTACCGTCTGTGCTATGGAGTATCAATACTACGCCCAACCGATCTACAGGATACACGCTGTTTTTCATGGTCTACGGAGCAGAGGCCGTTCTCCCTAGTGATATCCGGCATGATTCGCCTCGTGTAGCAGCTTATGTTGAAGCGGACAATGAGATAGCACGGCAAGATGCTTTGGACCTATTGGATGAGGAGCGTGACATAGCAGCTGCCCGCTCGGCGATTTATCAACAGGACCTTCGTCGCTATCACAGTCGTTGGGTCAGAACCAGAGCTTTTCAAGAAGGAGATTTGGTGCTTCGACTCATCCAAGACCAGACGGATATGCACAAGTTATCCCCACCTTGGGAAGGACCTTTCGTGGTCAGCAAGAATCTGCACAATGGGTCATACTATCTGATTGATATTCGAGAGCATAAAGACTCACGCACATCAGAGGAGGAGACCAACAGGCCGTGGAACATAGCTCATCTTCGGCCTTACTACACTTGAGCCATTGGCTCTATCTATGTACATATTATGACAGTGTATATATTATCATTGATATAATAAAACCGGAGCCTCAGCTAAAGAGGGGTCTTTGTCCTTTCATATCATGTGTGGTTACATGGAGTTGTTTTGTCTTAAAGCGGCCTCCGGTTTACCCCTTGAAATTTGCTTTTCAAAAAAGCTTTGTGATATCACTTGGGGGCCTGGTCGTGTCCGAACCAATGCAACACCTTTTGATAGGCGAAAGCCACTAGATCACTTGGGATCATGGTCAAGTCTGAACCAGTCACACCTCTTGATCGGCCTAAGGCCACAGAATCACTTAGGGGCTTGGTCGAACCCGAACCATTGCCATGCCTTTTGATCGGCATAAATGCCACGGTTTCATTTGGGGACCTGGCTGACTTGAACCATCGCCACACCTATTGGGGGCTTGGTCCTGTCCGACCATGGTAACACCATCTGATCAGCTCAGTAAAGCATGATTTTGCAAACGGTTTTATCATTGCCTTTGCTTCCATATTTCTTTTATGACTATTCTTTGATTTTTGTTGTGTTTTCTTAAAACCGACAATACTTTCTAACCGGTTCAGCTGACGGAATTCGGTTCATTTTTAATCCGGAGAATTATGCCCGGTTTAACTTTCCTGTTAACATCATGGAGTAGCAGGGGGGCTTACAATGACCCAGCACGGTTTACATGGTAAGCCAGTATTTTAACACACGGGAGTTGTTTTTTCCCTTTGACGGTAACGGTTTATAGAACCTCCGTTTCAAGCCTGGCTAAGCCAAACTTCATGCCCAGCGATGGCAGGTATTTTGTATCGCCTATTTGATTATATGTATTACATACATTGACGATATATATATAAAGGTCATAAACCGGTTGGCGGTATAACCACCATCGTAGTTCAAGATTTTATGATTGCAGGAAATATGAATTGAGGATTTCAAGCAAAAGCATCAGTACTTATGCACGAAGGCATACTTAAAGCAAAGGTATTGGATATTCTATTACAAGGCAATGCGGTGCCCAAAAAAGATCATTGTTCTTCTGGCGGATCATAATAAAGCAGCTACTTAAACCGGCTTCCGGTTCATGCCTGCTCATCTCCCCGGTCTGATGGTTGTGGGTCATCCCACGCCACTTCAGTTTCCTCATCTCTATCCATTGATTGGAAATCAATAGTGGTCCAGTCGAGACAGATTCTTCATGGATCAGAGAAGACGGTTCAATATCAAGAGCATAAGTATGCTTACGGATTGGAGGAATCAGATTCTCCGCTTCAGGAATTGGTGCAGCCACTCGCTTGTTCTGATCATTGTACTGAGCCTGATAATGCGACAAGTCTGCTTCTTCAGCCAATTGACAAGCCAGAGGGCGCACTATACAATTTATCGCCCTCAGATCATCTTCATTGAACTTTGAGCCATCTTCCTTCAAACCGGGATAGCCTTGAGCTGCCTCAACAGGATCGAAATCCGGCACCCATGCTTTTGCCCGGATCAAGGCATTAATGGCTCGGGTTCGAGCAGCTGATTTTTTAGCTCTTCAATCCGAGCAGGAAGCATTGACAACCTCTTCAAAGTATCTTGAATTAAAGTGGGAGCCGGATTGTTATGAGATGCACTGGTGATGATCCGCTGCGCTCCGTTATACAGCTGTTCAATTAAGGTGTAGGCGGCCTTCAACTTCTTCCGAACATCTGACCCTAAGTGACCAATGCGTGTACCTGCAACATTACTGGAGAGATCACAAACCGGATCTATTATAAGAAGGCCAAAATTATGAAAGAACCCAAAAGGAACTTACCAAAGATAGCAGCGGTCATGGCATGCACTTGCCGCTTTACGGCGGTCAGCTCATCTACCACCGGTTTAAGGGCAGCTTCAACATTTCCAGCTCTTTTTATTAAAGCGGCCTTCTCAGTGGCCCAATCAGCCCGCTCTTTCTTGAAGCCCTCTTTCAGCTGTTCCATGATGTTCAAAGCACTGGTTAATTCTTCCTTTGCTTTGTCGGTTTCGGCTTGTTGGGTTTTCAAGCTTTCTTGCAGATCAGTAATCCGGTCCTCTTTGATCTTCACTTCAACCTGAATAAAGACAGTGCTTTGCTTTAAACAAACGGTACAAGAATTTGAAGTACCAACCACACAACAAGTTATGCGCTTGATACTTGGGGGCTAATGCATGTTTAATCTTCATCTATTATTGCAATCGCAAAGTCCCAAGCTCAATACAGGTATTCAACTTGGCACTTGGGGGCTAATGGCTATTTGCTCAATTATGTTCTGATATTAGAATCTCTATTGGAGTCCCGGTTTAATTATACTAAGTTGAACCGGCCCTTGGGGGCTACATGGATGGATTTCAAAGTATTGAGGATTATATTAAAGTCCCGGCTTGAAGATGATTACAAACCGCCCTTGGGGCGTGGAGAATTAATAGAGTGGCGATAATTAAAGAAAGAAGAAGCACAAAGAAGTTACCTCAAATTTTTCCCTCATCGACTTTACTGGACCAGCTTCATAATCACGACTAGTATATAGCCGGTTCAAGTAGCCAGAATGAAGGTCTTGGGCGTTCAGAGCAGCATACATCGTCAGATCAACATCCCATTTGCCATTGTTCATGGCAGAAAAATCTTCTTTGACAGTATGCTTAGCTAAAGCGACAGGATTCCCTAGTTCAAAGCGACCTACACCGGTAATTACAACATCATCATCCTTGGACTCGCCGGTTTGCACTGGCGCTATCGGTTTGTTGGCAGGTTTGGAAGGACTGCAGGATCTTTCAATCCGGATGGAGCTGGCAGGCTGGTCAACAAGAACTGAAGTATTAATAGGGCTTTTTCCGGTGATAGCATCATCTTGCAAGGGAGGATCATTGGGAACATCTTCAAGAATGAACGCTTCAAGATCTGGTGCTTTATCCTGTTCAGGGGCGGCATCATCCTCGGCCGTTTTGTCCAGGCGAGATTTCTTGCTCGGTTTAGGTTTAGCCCTGAAAGAGAAACAAAGAGTCAAGGAACAACATAAGTTATAACGCAGTATACCAGAAGCATGTGTTCAGCCTAGCTTACCCAAGCACCGTTTTTAGTGGTGGCAGCTGAGTGGCTGATGATTCACCAGAGGATGAATGAGAAGTAACCTGATAATCGGAATCGGACGGATTAAGAGGTTGACTGAAACCCGTTTTAGGATAGAAATTAATAATAAGGTTGGAGACCTCTGAGCGGCGTTTCCGAACCGGACTGTTCGGTAAACCGGCAGAAGTAACTACCTGGCCGCTGTGCCGGGTTGTACGGCAAGCTTCATGTTGCCAAGTCTTGATAAGAAATTTGGGATCCACGTAAGCAAGAGGATGAGAAAATTTAACTTTTCGGTTTGCCTGGCGAAGTTTTGGTGAAGGCAAAGGATCTGAATCGGAAGAGGGAATAGTTACCTCGGCGACATCAGCATTACTGGCTTCAGCATCGTCCTGACAAGTATCATCATCAATAAGGCGTGTAAAAAGTAAGCCTAGTGAGTCGAGTTCTACCTCAAGGTCCGAGTTACCCACATCATCATCAGCAGTCGGATCAGATGAAGCGGTGGTTTTCCTCTTTTGAGCCGGCCTCTTGACAACCTTAGTCTTTGGACGGGTTGACCGTTCCGTTTTCTCTGGTTTTTCTTGTGGAAGCTTCTTGCTCCAAACGGATTATCACCCTGATTAAGCAGCAGTGGATGTTAGATAGAAATAGCAATAACAGTTTCAGTAAAAAATGCAATCAAAATCTTACAGCTGGCGGTTTGTTGGTAGCATAGAAACGGAGAAGGCCGGTTGGAGCGCAGAGGTGTTCCGGTTCGTTCAACACTTTCTTCACAGCCTCTGTGACTTCATCATCTGAGAGCTGGATGTTGGTGTGTCGGAGTGGGTCATCGACGCTACCAGTATACTTGCACATTAAACCGGAGCGCCGACTGAGAGGCAGTATGCTCCATGATATCCAACAGTGTGCGAGATCTATTCCTATTAAACCATTGGCCATGAAGGCCCGGAGCTTGGATAGTTGCGGAGCGTATTTACTTCTCTCCTTGGCACTTAACCTTTGTGGGAAGGGGTGTGTATTGCTGAGCCGCTCCGGACGAAAGCCAGGCAAATGATTTTCATCATCGGGGGAGGTATCTTTGCAGTAGAACCATGTTGCATTCCACTCCTTGGGGTGACTGTGTAGTCTAGCGTGGGGATAAGTGATCTCTTTCCTTTTCTGAATTGCCATACCGCCCAATTCGGTATTGGGACCATCAGTGAATTCTGTGCGGCGGTTTAAGTGGAAACAGTCTCTAAACAATTCAACTGTGGGTTCCTCTTGAAGGTATACCTCACACAACACTTGGAAGTGACATAAGTTGGTAACAGAGTTGGGGCGGTGTCTTCTTGGCGGCGCTGAAAATTGGCTAACACATCCGGTAAAATTTAGAACCGGGCGGCTTGAAGCCCCGGGCTAAATGGTCCGCAAAGATCACAACCTCACCCTCTTGAGGTGTGGGAGGACATTCATCACCAGGAACCCTCCAGTGGATAGTATCTTTGCTGTCTAAAGCGTCGATCAAGACTAAATTATCCAACTGAGTTTCTGTAACGCGAGAAGGAACCCAGTTGCACTCATATACTTGTTTGGCCATGGTGAGATCTACAAGAAATAGGTGATTCCGGTTCAAGAATATGTTGGATAAAAAAAGGCGCTGGTATGAACAATGTTAAACCGAAGGCAGTACATTTAAGACGGATTTCTATGAGGAGGCATAATATGGCTAAAGAATTCTGGCGGTTCAACAAGGGGACTAATGGTATATACCGGTTTACTAACTTTTTCTATATTAAGTTAAACCGCCGGATCTAAACATTGAAGGAGATTGAGGTTGTGTAAGTGTACAGAAACAGGTTTCACATAATCTCTCTATAATAATGGATCTACAGCCAGTTCAGAAAAAAGGGAAAAATGTCTACAAGCTTGCCGCATAACAGTATGGATTCAAGAAGCAGGAAGATTGGTGAGATCTATGGATTTGAGTATAAATCTACAGACTGATGTTAAAAGGCCGCCGATAATCACAGTAGGGTTTCAAAGACCTATCCAGAGCCTCGGCATGAGCAGGAACAGTAGCAAGAACAACGGCAGGAACATGAAACCCTAGAACAGATCTAGATCCTAAAAGCAGAGATCTTACCGGAGCTCAGGGAGATGCGGAAGGGCGCCGTGGTTCTCTGGTACGGTCAGGGTGATGCAGCGGCCCAAGATGGTGCAGAGGTCGATGACGGCGGCGGAGCTTCGAGGTTGGTGACGGAAGGAAGACGAAGAGAAAGAGACGAAGGGGAGAAAAAGAAATGACCCTTCGGTCCTATTTATAAAGCAAAGGACGTGTGTCAAGCGCGCGAATCCAGGAGCCACAAATTTTGGAAGTGGAGCTGTTGCCTTGGTTATCGCAGATCTATTAATGAAGGAAGGCGTTATAAATGCTAACTTTGTGATGATGTCATACCGGTTTACAACAGCCAGAGATGATGACAACATGACGGTTCACCAATTACCAGAAGATGTTGAAGACAAAGATTTTTGTGAAGGATTGACATGAACCAGTTCAAATCAATCTGGGGCCTAATGTTGGGGATATTGCTACTGGGCGTGAACCGGCTTACCTGGGCCGGGTTAACTTCATTAGTAGTATAAGGTGATTAAGCCCAGTTGGCAGATGAAGGCCCAAGGCCTGTAGTCGGTTTAGAACCTGTAGCCGTAAACCCGCTTGATATGTAAACTTGTATTGTACGTTAGGAATAGAGAGAGACCAACCGGGATATGAATATGAACCGGTGTTGGGACTCTATGGACCGACGGGCGTCACCCGTGTATATAAGGGGACGACCCGGTGGCGGTTCAAGGACAGACAACAACAACTCGAAGCCTAGGCGAAGCTTATTTGCTCCCTAGTCATCGAGACCACATCAATTCCATCACAACTAGACGTAGGCTTTTACCTTCATCGAAGGGGCCGAACTAGTATAAACCCTCATGTCTTTGCGTCCGCTTTAACCCCTTCAAGTTAACCCGTAGCGATGGCTTCACGACTAAGTCCTTTCACAAGGACATCTCCCGTGACAAAACCACGACACTTTGTGTTCAAGAGAAGAGATGCCACATGTCTTCTTGAGGGGAAAGACATGTTAATATGTGCTTATTTGCATTAGCTCTGTTCATTTGTTTCTTTGAGCTCTGATTTTCTATTCCCTATCTTCTCCCAGTATCCCATGCTAGATTCAGGGGGAGCAAGACATCTAAGGGAAGGAAAATTTTAAATTCATTGCACATCTTTACCTTTGGAGACATGTCTATATCCAATGTGGTACTTAGTACTCACTCTACATGTCATCCCAGTCTTGGTACTCTTGTGGTTTCTTTTGTTCGCTCTGGCTAGTAAGTGTATCTGTGTTATCTAACCTTATTTTCACAGGTTCACTCCATCCTAATCCAACTCAAGACCACAAGGTAAGTATATGCATCACAATCATATGTATGAGGAATTCTTGCTGATGTACATACTGTTTGCAAGAAGAACTCATGGGCATGAAGGTACATTTCCCATATTCACATTTGTTGCTCTGATGCATATAGCCAAGATACATGTAACACATTGCCTACTCTGTCATGGTTATGCTCTCACATGCTCCTATATTCCATATTCACATGATTGCATAAGCATAGGGGGAGCATATGCTTGTTACATGTATTTCCAAAGTTTTACTTGTTATTCTCTATATCCTTATCTAAAGCTTTGATGTATGTTGTCATCAATTACCAAAAAGGGGGAGATTGAAAGCACAAGTGCTCCCTGGGTGATTTTGGTAATTAATGTCAACATATCTCTTGTTGGACTAACACTTTTACCTAGTATGTTTCAGACAAGTTCAACAATGGAGTGGCATGGACTAGAGGATGTGGAACCCCTTCTAGATGCTAAGGACAAAAGGATTGGCTCAAGCTCAAAGCTCAAGACTCTACTTTTTATATTTTAGTGATCCAAGATCACATTGAGTCTATAGGAAAAGCCAATACTATCGAGGGATGAGGTGTTGCTTAATGAGGTTCTTGCTTCATAGTGCTTAGTGATATGCTCCAAAGCCCTCAACTACTTTCTCACATCCACATATGTCCTAAACCAAAAGTCTGACTCGGCCCCACCGATTCTTTCTATCCGGCGCCACTGAGTTCAGATGTCTTAGCCACTACCACAAACCCTAGGCAAATCGGACTTACCGAAAGGGATCTCGGTCTCACCGAGATGGGATTGTAATCTCTCTGTGTATGTCCATTAACAAAATCGGTCTCGCCGAGTTTAAGTAATCGGTACTACCAAGATTACAATGCAAACTCTTTGGTTAGCTTATTACCAAAATCGGTCCCACTGAGTTTGTGTAATCGATCTCACGGAGTTTGCCTGACCAACTCTCTGGTTAACTTATTACCAAAATCGGTCCCACCGAGTTTGTGTAATTGGTCTCACCGAGATTACGTTATGCCCTAACCCTAACCATATCGGTCTTACGGAGTTGCATGTCGGTCCCACCGAAAATCCTAACGGTCACTAGATTTGCTGAATCGGTCTGACCGAGTTTCTCGATTCGGTCCCACCGAGTTTGGCAAGTTGTGTGTAACGGTTAGATTTTGTGTGGAGGCTATATATACTCCTCCACCTCCTCTTCATTCATGGAGAGAGCCATCGGAATGAACCTACACTTCCAGCATACATTTTCTGAGAGAGAACCACCTACACTTGTGTTGAGGCCAAGATATTCCATTCCTACCATATGAATCTTGATCTCTAGCCTTCCCCAAGTTGCTTTCCACTTAAATCTTCTTTCCACCAAATCCAAATCCTGTGAGAGAGAGTTGAGTGTTGGGGAGACTATCATTTGAAGCACAAGAGCAAGGAGTTCATCATCAACACACCATTTGTTACTTCTTGGAGAGTGGTGTCTCCTAGATTGGCTAGGTGTCACTTGGGAGCCTCCGACAAGATTGTGGAGTTAAACCAAGGAGTTTGTAAGGGCAAGGAGATCGCCTACTTCGTGAAGATCTACCGCTAGTGAGGCAAGTCCTTCGTGGGCGACGACCATGGTGGGATAGACAAGGTTGCTTCTGTTGGGGAACGTAGTAATTTCAAAAATTTCCTACGTACACGCAAGATCATGGTGATGCATAGCAACGAGAGGGGAGAGTGTTGTCTACGTACCCTCGTAGACCCGAAGCGGAAGCGATCACTGGCGTAGAGGAAGTAGTCGACGTTCTCCTCGCGATCCGACCGATCCGGCGCCGTTACTCCGGCGCCCCGAGTTCTTGACACACGTACAGCTCGATGGCGTCCCTCGTACTCGATCCAGCCGAGTGTCGAGGGAGAGTTCGTCAAGACGACGGCGTGGGACGATCTTGATGTTTCACCGGCGAGGGCTTCGCCTAAGCTTCATGACTAAGTATAACCGAGGTGGAATATGGTGGAGGGGGGCACCGCACACGGCTAAGGAACGATCTCACGATCAACTTGTGTGTTCCAAGGTGCCCCCCTGCCCCCGTATATAAAGGAGCCAGGGGGGAAGGGGCCGGCGGCCTAAGGAGGTGCGCCAGGGAGTCCTACTCCCTCTGGGAGTAGGATTCCCCAATCCTAGTTGGACTAGGATTCCCGGAGGGGGGAAAGAGAGAGAGGGGGGCCGGCCCCTTCTCCTAGTCCTAGTAGGACTAGGGAAGGGGGGGCGCGCCCTCCTAGGGCTGCCCCTTCTCCTTTCCACTAAGGCCCATCGAGGCCCATTTACCTCCCGGGGTTTTCCGGTAACCTCCCGGTACTCCAGTAAATTCCCGTTTTCGCCCGGAACCATTCCGAACTCCAAACATATGCTTCCAATATATCAATCTTTATGTCTCGACCATTCCGAGACTCCTCGTCATGTCCGTGATCACATCAGGGACTCGAACTCCTTGGTACATCAAAATACATAAACTCATAATAAGCATCATCGAAACCTTAAGCGTCACGGACCCTACGGTTCGAGAACAATGTAGACATGACCTAGAACTATTCATGGTCAATAACCAACAGCGGGACCTGGATGCCCATATTGGTTCCTACATATTCTCGAAGATCTTTGTCGGTCGGACCGCATAACAACATACGTTGTTCCCTTTGTCATCGGTATGTTACTTGCGAGATTCGATCGTCGGTATCAATACCTAGTTCAATCTCGTTACGGCAAGTCTCTTTACTCGCTCCGTAATACATCATCTCACAACTAACTCATTAGTTGTAGTGCTTGCAAGGCTTGATGATGTGTATTACCGAGAGGGCCCAGAGATACCTCTCCGACTATCGGATGACAAAACCTAATCTCAAATACGCCAACCCAACATCGCCTTTGGAGACACTGTAGTACTCCTTTATAATCACCCGATTACGTTGTGACGTTTGGTAGCACCAAAGTGTTCCTCCCGTGGCACGGAGTTGCATAATCTCATAGTTACAGGAACATGTATAAGTCATGGATAAAAGCAGTAGCAACATACTAAGCGATCGTGTGCTAAGCTAAGGGAATGGGTCATGTCAATCAGATCATTCTACTAATGATGTGACCTCGTTAATCAAATAACAACTCCTTTGTTCATGGTGGAAACATAACCATCTTTGATTAACAAGCTAGTCTTAGTAGAGGCATACTAGTGACATCTTGTTTTGTCTATACATTCACACATGTATCATGTTTCCGGTTAATACAATTCTAGCATGAATGATAAACATTTATCATGAAATAAGGAAATAAATAATAACTTTATTATTGCCTCTAGGGCATATTTCCTTGATCTCCCACTTGCACTAGAGTCAATAATCTAGATCACATCACCATGTGATTAACATCGATAGTTCACATCATCATGTGATTAACACCCATAGTTCACATCGCCATGTGACCAACACCCAAAGGGTACTAAGGTGTGATCATGTTTTGCTTGTGAGAGAGTCTTAGTCAACGGGTCTTTCACATTAAGATCCGTTATGTATTTTGCAATTTTCTATGTCTACAATGCTCTTGCGAAGCTACTCTAGCTAATTGCTCCCACTTTCAATATGTATCTAGACCGAGACTTAGAGTCATCGGATCGGTGTCAAAACTTGCATCGGCGTAACCCTTTCTGACGAACCTTTTTCACTTCCATAATCGAGAAACATATCCTTATTCCACTAAGGATAATTTTGACCGTTGTCGATGATCTACTCCTAGATCACTATTGTACTCCTTGCCAAACTCGGTGCAGGGTATACAATAGATCTGGTACCTGACATGGCATACTTTATAGAAACTATGGCCAAGGCATAGTGAATGACTTTCATTCTCTTTCTATCTTCTGCCGTGGTCGGGTTTTGAGTCTTACTCAATTTCACACCTTGTAACACAGGCAAGAACTCTTTCTTTGATTGTTTCATTTTGAACTACTTCAAAATCTTGTCAAGGTATGTACTCATTGAAAAATCTTATCAAGCATCTTGATCTATCTCTATAGATCTTGATGCTCAATATATAAGTAGCTTTACCGAGGTCTTTCTTTGAAAACTCCTTTCAAACACTTCTTTATGCTTTGCAGAATAATTCTACATTATTTCCGATCTACAATATGTCATTCACATATACTTATCGAAATCTTTGTAGTGCTCCCACTCACTTTTTAGTAAATACAGGCTTCACCGTAAGTCTCAGTATAAAACTATATGCTTTGATCAACTCATCAAAGCGTATATTCCAACTCGAGATGCTTGCACCGGTCCATAGATGGATCATTGGAGCTTGCACACTTTGTTAGCTCCTTTGGATCGATAAAACCTTCGGTTGCATCATATACAACTCTTCTTCCTAAAACCCATTCAGAATGCAGTTTTACATCCATTTGCCAAATTTCATAAATTGTGGCAATTGCTAACATGATTCGGACAGACTTAAGCATCGCTACTGCTTGAGAAAATCTCATTGTAGTCAACACCTTGAACTTGTCAAAACCTTTTTTTTTGCGACAAGTCGAGCTTTGTAGATAGTAACACTACTATCGCGTCCGTCTTCCTCTTGAAGATCCATTTATTTTCTATGGCTTGCCGATCATCGGCAGCGCCACCAAAGTCCACACTTTGTTCTCATACATGGATCTCATCTCAGATTTCATGGCCTCAAACCATTTTGCGGAATCTGGGCTCATCATCGCTTCCTCATAGTTCGTAGGTTCATCATGATCTAGTAGCATGATTTCCAGAACAGGATTACCGTACCACTCTGGTGCGGATCTTACTCTGGTTGATCTACGAGGTTCTGCAGTAACTTGATCTGAAGTTTCATGATCAACATCATCAACTTCCTCACTACTTGGCGTAGGTGTCTCAGAAACCGGTTTCTGCGACGAACTACTTTCAAGTAAGGGAGAAGGTACTATTACCTCATCAAGTTCCACTTTCCTCCCACTCACTTCTTTCGAGAGAAACTCCTTCTCTAGAAAGGATCCATTCTTAGCAACGAATGTCTTGCCTTCGGATCTGTGATAGAAGGTGTACCCAACAGTTTCCTTTGGGTATTCTATGAAGACGCACTTCTCCGATTTGGGTTCGAGCTTATCAGGATGAAACTTTTTCACATAAGCATCGCAGCCCCAAACTTTAAGAAACGACAACTTTGGTTTCTTGCTAAACCACAGTTCATATAGTGTCGTCTCAGCGGTTTAGATGGTGCCCTATTTAACGTGAATGCAGCTGTCTCTAATGCATGATCCCAAAAGCGATATTGGTAAATCGGTAAGAAACATCATAGATTGTACTATATCCAATAAAGTACGGTTATGACGTTCGGACACACCATTATGATGTGGTGTTCCAGGTGGCATGAATTTGTGAAACTATTCCACATTGTTTTAATTGAAGACCAAACTCGTAACTCAAATATTCATCTCCACGATCAGATCGCAGAAACTTTATTTTCTTGTCACGATGATTTTCCACTTCACTCTGAAATTCTTTGAACATTTCAACTATTTCAGACTTATGTTTCATCAAGTAGATATACCCATATCTGCTCAAATCATCTTGTGAAGGTCAGAAAATAACGATACTTGCCACGAGCATCAACACTCATCGGACCACATACATCTGTATGTATGATTTCCAACAAATCTGTTGCTCTTTCCATAGTACCGGAGAACGGCGTTTTAGTCATCTTGCCCATGAGGCATGGTTCATAAGCATCAAGTGATTCATAATCAAGTGATTCCAAAATCCCATCGGCATGGAGTTTCTTCATCGCTTTACACCAATATGACCTAAGCGGCGGTGCCACAAATAAGTTGCACTATCATTATTAACTTCGCATCTTTTGGTTTCAATATTATGAATATGTGTATCACTACGATCGAGATCCAATGAACCTTTTTCATTGGGTGTGTAACCATATAAGGTTTTATTCATGTAAGCAGAATAACAGTTTATTCTCTTACTTAAATGAATAACCGTATTGCAATAAACATGATCAAATCATATTCATGCTCAACGCAAACACCAAATAACATTTATTTAGGTTCAACACTAATCCCGAAAGTATGGAGAGTGTGCGATGATGATCATATCAATCTTGAAACTACTTTCAACACACATCGTCACTTCACCCTTAACTAGTTTCGCTTTTGATACGCAACTCCTGTTTGAGTTACTACTCTTAGCAACCGAACCAGTACCAAATACCGAGGGGTTGCTATAAACACTAGTAAAGTACACATCAATAACATGTATATCAAATATACCTTTGTTCACTATGCCATCCTTCTTATCCGCCAAATACTTGGGGTAGTTCGCTTCGATGACCAGTCCCTTTGCGGTAGAAGCACTTAGTCTCGGGCTTAGGTCCGGACTTGGGCTTCTTCACTTGAGCAACAACTTGCTTGCCGTTCTTCTTGAAGTTCCCTTCTATCCCTTTGCCCTTTTCTTGAAACTAGTGGTCTTGTTAACCATCAACACTTGATGTTTTTCTTGATTTCTACCTTCGTCGATTTTAGCATCACGAAGAGCTTGGGAATCGTTTCTGTTATCCCTTACATATTATAGTTCATCACGAAGTTCTACTAACTTGGTGATGGTGACTAGAGAATTCTATCAATCACTATCTTATCTGGAAGATTAACTCCCACTTGATTCAAGCGATTGTAGTACCCAGACAATCTGAGTACATGCTCACTAGTTGAGCGATTCTCCTCCATCTTTTAGCTATAGAACTTGTTGGAGACTTCATATCTCTCAACTCGGATATTTGCTTGAAATATTAACTTCAATTCCTGGAACATCTCATATGGTCCATGATGTTCAAAACATCTTTGAAGTCCCGATTCTAAGCCATAAAGCATGGTGCACAAAACTATCAAGTAGTCATCATATTGAGCTAGCCAAGCGTTCATAACGCCTCGCATACGCTCTGCAATAGGTCTGTCACCTAGCGGTGCATTAAGGACATAATTCTTACGTGCAGCAATGAGGATAAACCTCCGATCACGGATCGAATCCGCATCATTGCTACTAACATTTTTCAACATAATTTTCTCTAGGAACATATCAAAAACAAACATATGAAAGCAACAATGCGAGCTATTGATCTACAACATAATTTGCAAAATACTACCAGGTACTAAGTTCATGATAAATTTAAGTTCAATTAATCATATTACTTAAGAACTCCCACTTAGAAAAACATCTCTCTAGTCATCTAAGTGATCACGTGATCCAAATCAACTAAACCATAACCGATCATCACGTGAAATGGAGTAGCTTTCAATGGTGAACATCTTATGTTGATCATATCTACTATATGATTCACGCTCGACCTTTCGGTCTCCGTGTTCCGAGGCCATATCTGCATATGCTAGGCTCGTCAAGTATAACCCGAGTATTCTGCGTGTGCAAAACTGGCTTGCACCGTTGTAGATGGACGAGAGCTTATCACACCCGATCATCACGTGGTGTGCAGGCACGACGAACTTTGGCAGCGGTGCATACCGGGAGAACACTTCTTGATAATTTAGTGAGAGATCATCTTATAATGCTACCGTCAATCAAAGCAAGATAAGATGCATAAAGGATAAACATCACATGCAAATCAATATAAGTGATATGATATGGTCATCATCATCTTGTGCTTCACGATCTCCATCTTGCGGCACCACCATGATCACCATCGTCACCGTAGCGACACCTTGATCTCCATCGCAGCATCGTTGTCGTCTCGCCAAACTTATGCTACTCGACTATCGCTACCGCTTAGTGATAAAGTAAAGCATTACAGGCGATTGCATTGCATACAATAAGCGACAACCATATGGCTCCTGCCGATTGCCGATAACCGGTTACAAAACATGATCATCTCATACAATAAAATATAGCATCACGTCTTGACCATATCACATCACAACATGCCTGCAAAAACAAGTTAGGCGTCCTCTACTTTGTTGTTGCAAATTTTACGTGGCTGCTACGGGCTTAAGCAAGAACCAGTCTCACCTACGCATCAAAACCACAGCGATACTTCGTCAAATAGACTCCGTTTAACCTTCTCAAGGACGGGCGTAGCCACACTCGGTTCAACTAAAGTGAGAGAGACAGACACCCGCTAGTCACCTTTAAGCAACGAGTGCTCGTGGCGGTGAAACCAGTCTCGCGTAAGCGTCTGGCGTAATGTCGGTCGGGCCGCTTCATCTCACAATACCGCTGAACCAAAGTATGACATGCTGGTAGGTAGTATGACTTGTATCGCCCACAACTCACTTGTGTTCTACTCGTGCAAAACATCAAACCATAGAAAAACCTAGGCTCGGATGCCTTTGTTGGGGAGCGTAGTAATTTCAAAAATTTCCTACGCATACGCAAGATCATGGTGATGCATAGCAACGAGAGGGAGAGTGTTGTCTACGTACCCTCGTAGACCGAAGCGAAGCGATCTGGCGTAGAGGAAGTAGTCGACGTTCTCCTCGCGATCCGACCGATCCGGCGCCGTTACTCGGCGCCCGAGTTCTTGACACACGACAGCTCGATGGCGTCCCTCGTACTCGATCCAGCCGAGTGTCGAGGGAGAGTTCCGTCGACCTGACGGCGTGGTGACGATCTTGATGTTTCACGGCGCAGGGCTTCGCCTAAGCTTCGCGACAGTATAACCGAGGTGGAATATGGTGGAGGGGGCACCGACACGGCTAAGGAGCGATCTCACGATCAACTTGTGTGTTCAAGGTGCCCCCTGCCCCGTATATAAAGGAGCCAGGGGGAGGGGGGCGGCCTAAGGAGGTGCGCACAGGAGTCCTACTCCCTCGGGAGTAGGATTCCCCCAATCCTAGTTGGACTAGGATTCCGGAGGGAAGAGAGAGAGGGCGGCCCCTTCTCCTAGTCCTAGTAGGACTAGGGAAGGGGGGGGCAGCGCCCTCCTAGGGCTGCCCTTCTCCTTTCCACTAAGGCCCATCGAGGCCCATTTACCTCCGGGGGTTCGGTAACCTCCGTTACTCGATAAATTCCGCCGCTTGGAACCATTCGAACTCCAAACATAGGCTTCCAATATATCAATCTTTATGTCTCGACCATTCCGAGACTCCTCGTCATGTCCGTGATCACATCCGGGACTCGAACTCCTTGGTACATCAAAATACATAAACTCATAATAAGCATCATCGAAACCTTAAGCGTGCGGACCCTACGGTTCGAGAACAATGTAGACATGACCTAGAACTATTCATGGTCAATAACCAACAGCGGGACCTGGATGCCCATATTGGTTCCTACATATTCTCGAAGATCTTTGTCGGTCGGACCGCATAACAACATCGTTGTTCCTTTGTCATCGGTATGTTACTTGCGAGATTCGATCGTCGGTATCAATACCTAGTTCAATCTCGTTACCGGCAAGTCTCTTTACTCGTTCAGTAATACATCATCTCACAACTAACTCATTAGTTGTAGTGCTTGCAAGGCTTGATGATGTGTATTACCGAGAGGGCCCAGAGATACCTCTCCGACTATCGGAGTGACAAAACCTAATCTCGAAATCGCCAACCCAACATACGCCTTTGGAGACACTGTAGTACTCCTTTATAATCACCCGCCACGTTGTGACGTTTGGTAGCACCAAAGTGTTCCTCCGTAGCACGGAGTTGCATAATCTCATAGTTACGGGAACATGTATAAGTCATGGATAAAAGCGGTAGCAACATACTAAGCGATCGTGTGCTAAGCTAAGGGAATGGGTCATGTCAATCAGATCATTCTACTAATGATGTGACCTCGTTAATCAAATAACAACTCCTTTGTTCATGGTAGGAAACATAACCATCTTTGATTAACAAGCTAGTCTTAGTAGAGGCATACTAGTGACATCTTGTTTTGTCTATACATTCACACATGTATCATGTTTCCGGTTAATACAATTCTAGCATGAATGATAAACATTTATCATGAAATAAGGAAATAAATAATAACTTTATTATTGCCTCTAGGGCATATTTCCTTCAGCTTCTTCGTGGACCCTTCATGGGTGGAGCCCTCCGTGGACTCGCGCAACCGTTACCCTTCGTGGGTTGAATCTCCATCAACGTGGATGTACGATAGCACCACCTATCGGAACCACGACAAAAACATCCGTGTCTCCAATTGTGTTTGAATCCTCCAAACCCCATCCCTTTACATTCTTGCAAGTTGCATGCTTTACTTTCCGCTGCTCATATACTCTTTGCATGCTTGCTTGTTATGTATTGTGAGTGTTAAACTTGTGCCTAAACTCCACTTAAACTCAAAGAGTTAAAAACTGCAGCTTTTGGTACTTAGTGTCTAATCACCCCCCTCTAGACACCTCTTCCCAATCCTTTCAGAGGCGCCGCGGTAGAAGATGCAGCACTGCGGCAGTTGTTGGAGAAGCCATGCGGCGGCCATCAGGGAGCCGTGACGATCGGTGTCGAAGTTGGAGTAGCAAGAAGGGGGTCACTGTGAGGCGTACATATCTTCAGTCCAGGGTGTCGCACTACAAAAAAAATACACTTCCGTGATGATACGTGTTTGTCACAATAGGTCACTTTTTTGTCATGCATGTACCTTCATGATGATTTTATGACAGAATCAAGATAGTCATATCTGTTCTGTCGTAGAAGTGTTCCATGACAGTACAAAATTATCATCATGGAAGTGTCCACTTCCATGATGATAAATTGCGCGTCATAGAAGTGCTTTTGTCAAGGGTGACCCACACGTGGCATCCACCGTAACGGGTCGCTGTTAAGCTATCGGGTCCGATTTTGGATCCGATAACCCGCTAATAGCTATGACCAATGGCGATTTTCCACGTGTAAAATTCTCATTGGCTGACGGAACCACGTGTCAGCTTGGCGTTGGCACAGATGTCACTCATCCAATGTGCGAGATGCGCCTATGATATGTTGACACGTGGACCGGCCCAAAAGTGGCCCATAAAGATTAAATGGGCCGGCCCAACTAAAGTCCCACAAAATTTTGCAGACCATAAAAGGCCCTCAAAATTTTGCAGACCATTATGGGCCAGCCCAGCTAAAGGCTCACAAGAGTTTGCATACCATAATGGGCCGACCCAGCTAAAGGCCCACAAGATTTTGTAGACCATAATGGGCGGCCCAGCTAAAGGCCCACAAGATTTTGAAGACACTAGTGGGCCGACCCGTTAACAGGCTGCCATGATTTGGGCCAAATGCCGACCCATATTTGATCTGGTCCATTAATAGACTGTCACATTTTGGGCCTAATAAGGGCCCATATGAGATTTGGCCCGTTAATAGTTTACCACGTTCTGGGCCATATTACAACCCATATAAGATCCGGCCCTTTAAGAGGCTTTGGGCTAAATTATGACCCATATCAGATTCGGCCCATCAACTGGACCCTGTGCTTTTGGGCCCACTTGAGGCCCGGTTAGGATTTCTGTTTGCTAAAGGCCCATTTAGCAATACAACCTGATATTAGTTTCGGCCTGTTAAAGGCCCGTTTAACATTTCGGCCCTATATTTATTTCGGCCTGTTAAAAGCCCGTCATATAGTTGGGCCTAAATAGCCGCTAATCCGATTGAGCCAAACAAGGACCGAGACAATTTTGGCCTATTAACGACCCGTGATGTGATTGGCACAATCATGGGCTGGAGTCTATTTCGGCCTGCTGTCGGCCCGTGAGCTGTTCGACACGTTTCAGGCCCAACCTACTTTTGAGCCTCCTAAAAGCCCATTGAATTTTCTTGCGAAAATAGGGCCGACGGTTTACTCGGCCTAGTAAAGGCCCGAAACTACTAGTGGGCCAGTTTACATTAAGGCCTGTTAACGGACCAAGATGACTGGGCCCTTGATGCGGCCCATACATAGTGATGACGGCCCGATTATGTATTATAATTTTACGGTTTGGCCGGTATACTTTTCATGGAGCAAATACATGATATATATAGTAAAATAACTATAACATCGAGAATAAGAAAAAACCTAGACTATATAATAAAGAAATTATGACATATTACATCCACTGGGCATCAAAGTTCGCTACTATGATAATAAAGCACAAGAAGACAACAGATTACATACACTGGGCATCAAAGATCGCGACTAGTGCAAATAAACACGCCGACAAAATAATATACAAAACCGACAACACTTCAATAGAGTTCAAAAAGGTTAGCCCCGCTCAGGAGCTGCAGCGCAAGCAGCTGAGCAAGCTGATGAGACTATGCTTGTTTGATGCTTATATCCTCCTCACTCTGAAAGAGAAACAAGCAGACAGATGACAGGTTTTGCACATATAAGTATCAGTGCTGACAATTCATCACATTACTTATTGACGAATAAAGTGACACAATTTAAAATAGCATTAACACAATATGGTATTGTTCAGGTTAAGACATGGCAGGAAATGACATTGTGAAGGAGTTGGCAGCTTCACGACACCACTGGATTACAGATCAAGAACTCATAAGTATCAATGGTTAGTGTGCTATCAATTTATCCCATTTCAGATTGGCAAATAAAGAGACGGTTTAAATAATAGTAGAATGATATGAAATAGTTAAGACATTGCAGAATATGACATTGTGTTGTAGTGGGTAGGTTCACCACACCACTGGATTACGGATCAAGAACAGAAGCATACATGCAGTGCAAAAGACGATGACTTTGGCGCTGTATAGTTAAATTTACATGGTATGAAGAAGGAACTTGGTTGTACAACTGAAAACTTAAATTGAGAAGGAC
Source organism: Aegilops speltoides (assembly GCA_021437245.1). Lineage (NCBI taxonomy): Eukaryota > Viridiplantae > Streptophyta > Magnoliopsida > Poales > Poaceae > Aegilops > Aegilops speltoides. Next base: position 376,467,168 of record CM038146.1, read on the forward strand.
AAACTTTTGTTTATGAACTACATAATAAACTTCAAACATGCAATTTGATGCAAACACCAAAAATAAACAGCTGTTGCAGCCATGCCTAACCAAATATACACAACAAAGTTTGAAGGCTTCAGAAGGACAAACTTAAATTAGTGGTGAAGACTGGCTCGATAAAGCCCTTGTCCATGCTGATGGGGGGGGGGGCAATTCAAGAAGTTTACCACATAATCTTCTTCATAAGCATTGCCCTTATTCTACATTTTGTTAGGGTAAATATAGATGTGATAATATAAGAAAAAATGGAGAATATTTAAGATAAGATGAAGAGCGATGCTACATAACCAAGTAGCTATAAATGTAAGTACAACGATACAGGCAAAAGGTACAGCCAACTGCAATGAAGAGCTAAACTTCTTCAGTACCATTGGTGTTATCCGACCTTATGGTAAGAGTAAATATAGATCTGATGTGTAGAAAATAGAGGGCATAGGAAAATAAGCTGCAGAGTGATGGTACATGAACAACTAGCTGTCAATATAAGTACACTGATAAAGGACATCATGTACTTACAAGAATGATGTAGAGCTAAACTTTTTCATTGGCATTGGATATATTCTACACTAATGTAACCATTAATACAGATCAAATAATTTGGAGCGAACAATTGATAAGCAAGCTATCATGCATACTGCTATCAGATAATGCACTAGGTATGAATGCAAGTACGATACATGACAACAAGTACTAACAAGAGCAAAGCAGCGGGCAGCATATTTGCGATATCCTGTCATCCTTTTCAAACCGGAATTCTTCTTCGAGCAGATTTCCTGCAAAAAAGATCCGTAAGGCACATGCGGAAAAGTAGAAGTTCAAATTGTCATGTGATATCATAGATAGTACCTCATCCTAGGAATGAGACCAGTGCATAAAAAGGTTTTTTCCATTCAATGTATTCTAAATTTAGCACAGGAGACTTCACCAAAAATTCGTTTATAGACTTGCCATCAAAGTGTGATTTCCTCAGGTAACATCGATACTGCTGCAATGCTTCCTTGAAAAGCGCAAGCAAGCTTTGCTTGTCATGACTATCTAGATTGACCCTCACCTACTTACAACAATGTAATGTAAATCATTGATGTGTTCAATCAGCAGAAAACAGGAAAATAATCGCCATGAATAATAGCACTTACACGCAAGTGGGACAAGAAGATGTGAAAATGGTGTTTGTCTTCACTATAATCTTCCCATGATGGGAATATATGCACGTAGTCCCTAACAACATTGAAAGCATTGTCTTTTAAACTAGGAATAACTGGAATGGGGTTCCAATCTGCAGGAATTGGCCATCTCTGCAGTTGGGATAGGTCTTTGGCCAGTGGACTTGCTGTACTTTTTGCTGGAGTGAGATTTTTTTGTGGTACGACTGGTGCTATGGCAACTTAAATTGACATACCTTTTGTGGGAGTGCAGGTCTTGTGTGGTGGGGCTAGTGGCGTGGCCAATGAAGAATGGGTATAGTCTGCTGGAGTCGGTCCTACATTTTGTGTCACTGGTTGTAGTGCCAATATAAGTGGGGTATTGTCTGATTTCTCCGGTGCCACCATGTTTTTCAAGGACTTTGCTAATAACCCACAAGTATAGGGGATCGCAACAGTTTTCGAGGGTAGAGTATTCAACCCAAATTTATAGATTCGACACAAGGGGAGCCAAAGAATATTTGAAGGTATTAGCAGCTGAGTTGTCAATTCTACCACACCTGGAGATTAATTATGTGCAGCAAAGTGATTAGTAGCACAGTAGTATGATAGTGTTGATGATAGCAACAGTAGTGACGGTAATAGTAATAGTGATAGCAGTGATATTGTAGCAGTAAGTAGTAGTAGTAGTAACTTAGCAAGAACAATATATGATAAATTCGTAGGCATTGGATCAGTGACTCGTTGGATGATATTCATCATGAGACAGTTATAACCTATGGCGATACGACACTAGCTCAAGTTCATAAATATAATGTAGGCATGTATTCCGTAAATAGTCATGCGTGCTTATGGAAAGAACTTGCATGACATCTTTTGTCCTACCCTCCCGTGGCAGTGGGGTCCTATTGGAAACTAAGGGATATTACGGCCTCCTTTTAATAGAGAACTGGGACAAAGCATTAGCACGTGGTGAATACATGACCTCCTCAAACTACGGTCATCACCGGGAGTGCTCCCGACTTCTGTTACTCCGTGGTTGCCGGATCATAACACGTAGTAGGTGACTATAACTTGCAAGATCAGATCTAGAACATGGATATAATGATGACAACATAAACATTTCAGATCTGAAATCATGGCACCCGGGCCCAAAGTGACAAGCATTAAGCATGGCAAAGTCATAGCAACATCAATCTCAGAACATAGTGGATACTGGGGATCAAGCCCTAACAAAACTAACTGGATTACATGATGAATCTCATCCAACTCCTCACCGACTAGCGAGCCTATGAAGGAATTACTTACTCCCAGTGGGGAGCATCATGGAATTGGCGATGGAGATGTGTTGGTGATGACGAAGATCGAAGACCCCCCCTCCGGAGCCCCAAACGGATTCCAGATTTGCCCTCCCGAGGAATAACATGGCTTGGCGGCGGCTCCGTCTCGTGAAATGCGATAATTCTTTCTCCTTGTTTTTTTCTGAAAAAATGGGATTTTATAGCATTGTTTGGAGGTCAGCGGGGCCACCAAGTGGACAACACCCATCTGGGTGCGCCTGGGCGGCTGGCGCGCCCTGGTGGGTTGTGCCCACCCAGGTGCCCCCCTCAGGTCCATCCTGGCTCCGGAAATTCTCTTTTATTGTATAAAAAATCCACGCAAAGTTTCATTCTATTCCGAGAACTTTTATTTCTGCATAAAAACAACACCATGGTAGTTCTGCTGAAAACAACGTAAGTCCAGGGTTAGTTTCATTCAAATCATGCAAATTAGAATCCAAACCAAGAGGAAAAGCGTTAGGAAAAGTAGATACGTTGGAGACATATCAACTCCCCCAGGCTTAAACCTTTGCTTGTCCTCAAGCAATTCAGTTGATAAACTGAAAGTGAAAAAGAAAAACTTTTACGAACTCTTTTTCTCTTGTTTCATAAATAAACTTAAACAACACCTAGGTTTTCAGCAAAGATTATAACTAATCATGTCGACAATAACTCTTAAAAATTATATTAACTCATATCAATGACATAAACAACTAGAGAGCAATAATAAAATATCTCAAATAGCAACACGTTGTCAAAACAACCGTGATATGATATGACAATAGTGGTATCTCGCTAGCCCTTTCTGAGACCGCAAAACATAAATGCAGAGCACCCCCAAAGTTCAAGCAGCGAGTAAACATTGTAATTCATGGTAGAAAAGATCCAGTCATGATGCACCCAACATTAGCTATACACAATGCATCAACGCATAACAATAGTGCTCTCAGGTTCCGGCGCTTATTTGAGAAGGTGATGACACAACATAGAAGTAAATAGACAGTCCCTTTATAGAGGAAGAAGTGATTTGTAGAGGTGCCAGAGCTCAAGTTTTTAAAATAGAGGTAAATGATATTTTGAGACATGCACCCTTCTTATTCACTTCACGACCATCAGTTATCAATATCTTCCATGCTAAGCACGCTAGTGGCGGTTCCCAATCGGAAAGGTAAAGGTTATGACTCCATTGGAAGTTTTTGTTTGATTATTTGTAAGTTCTTTTCTTTTTGCAGTTTGGGACTGGGAATCCCTGTTACCGCCCTTTTTCTTGTGCGATGGTGAGTGAATAAACACTCGACCTGAGAATAACCCGCTTAGTATGGAAGATACCGACCACCTCCTATCATTCCATGAACGATCCAGACACACACAAAGGATATTTGTTTGAAGTTTTTAGAGGTGGCACATGCAAATTTACTTAGGATGGCAGGGTAGTACCGCATATAGGTAGGTATGGTGGACTCATCTGGAATAACTTGGGTTTCGGGTTTTTGGATGTACAAGCAGAGTTCCCACTTAGTACAGGCAAAGGCTAGCAAATAGGTTGAGAAGCGGCCAACTAGAGAGCAACAACGGTCATGGACATGCATTATGCATATGTAACATTGGATACTTGCACGAGTAGGATATGAACACCATGAACATAAATATCATAGAGGCTATGTTGGTTTTGATTCAACTACATGCATGAACATGTGCCAAGTCAAGCCACTCGAACATTCAAAGGAGGATACCATGTCATCATACTACATCACTATCGTTTTAACGCAATGTTCACATCCAAGATAAATCATTATTCACTCCTAGCTACTTATGCATGGCATGAGAAACTATAATCTCTAATTGTCATTGCAAACATGTTTGATCATAATAGGCTGAAGCATGGATACTAGGTTAAACATATTTACAAAAACAGAACAAGTCGAGTTCATACCCATTTGTCTCTGCCACGACCAGTTCATCTAATATCGTCATTATTGCCTTTCACTTGAACGACCGAACGATTGGAAATAATAATAGTGCAAGAGTGTCGTGGACTAAGCTGGAATCTGCAAGCATTTTATTCAAGAGGAGAAGACAAGGTAATATGGTCTCTTTGTTAGATCAACATAATGCAAATGAGAGCCACTCAACATTTTCATCGTAGTCTTCTCCTCGGTATGACTCGATAAAAGAAAAAGAAATTCAGAGAAACACACTGAAATATTTTTGGAGTTTTTGGTTTTTCGAAAGCAAGCAAACGAAAAAGGGAAAAGCAAAAACGAGAAAAACTATTTACACGGGAAAGCTCCCAACAAGTAAAACAAGAATAAGGAAATATTTTTGGGTTTTCTTTTTAGTACTACAACAATTTAAACTAGGAAGAAAAATAAAAAAGAAGCAAGAAACATATTTTTGGGATTTTCTCAAAGTTTTTCAAACACACAAGAAGAAAGCAAGAAAAATAATTTAAGCATGGATGATACAATGAAAAAGTGTGGACACCGACAACTGGAATGAAATGTGTGAACATGAATGTAATGTTGGTGGGAATACGTACTCCCCCAAGCTTAGGCTTTTGGCCTAGCTAGGTAATCAGTCAGTAGCCTGGATGGTAGTTGGTGTGGTAGCTCACGGAAGTCCTCGGTGCCGATGCCTTAGCCCGCCGTGCTGCCTCCACAGCTGCGTTGTGAGCTCGAACCTCGCTCTCCAGAATGTAATATCTTCCCTTGCCGTGATAGTCAAAAAGAGTAGGCACATGCAAATATGTGTGCACAACAGAGGTTTGGTTAAACAACAAATTATAAGTGAAGTCATGAATTTTTACTTTGAGGATCTTATGGCTTTTTAAAGCCTCAAAATCTAAGTACTGCGTGGGTAGGATAGGGTAAAAGGGCAAAGGCGGAACACCCAGCTCTCTTGCCAAACACGTGCCATAAATTCCACCATAAAAATAGCCACTGCTAGAGTCGTGCTGCAGTCTGTGTGCAACAATCGCTGCAAGGTTATAAACCTTTTCAGCGGTGAGAGCGGCACATATGAGGCTCAAGTCTCGAGCACAAAGTGTACTACAATCTTGCTTGCCTACTATGCATTTTCCATTGAATAATGCGAAGTACTGAATTGCAGGAAAATGTATGCTCTTTATTCTACCTTGTGCCACTCCCCTAGTTTCACCAAAGTAAAGACTAGTTAAGAAAGACTCAAATTCAGACCTAGGTGGCTCATCGAGTAAACCCCATAATGGGATTTTGCAGAGGTGAGCAAACCTTTCTAGAAAAATGGTAAATGGATTATCATAAAGTTTAAAAGAGACCCTAGACTCACGAGGAAAGAATTTAAATTCTTCGACAAATGACTCGGTGAGGAGGAGGCGTTGGTCGCACTTATCTGACATGTAAGGACCGAGTTTGGCATTGTGAACTAGTTGCTCGAATTCTTCCTTAATACCCACTCTCACCATGTAATCCTCACATGGCCATAAGCATGTTTTGCTTGTGGCGCTTCGAATGGATTTCTTGCTTGGTTCAGCATATGACCGGCGAACAGAGCTGCTACTAGAGGATGCCTCCGAGGATACCCTCCTCGAAGAAATCCTTCCAAAGAAGTTCATAATGTTTGCATACAATTTTCTGAAAAATTTTGGTCATGAAAAATTTATTAACAACACTTCACAAAATTGATAGCAACTACTCATAGGGATGTATAGAGGCCATAGAAAGCATTCAAACTACTTAGAACTCTAAGAATTCAACATGCAAGCTCATCTACAGCAACACCAAGAGTAGCTAATTATTCTAAATATAAACCACTAAAACAAAAACTAATTGGACACATGGATGAGTCACATACCAAAGCAACAAATCCCCGAAACAGTTTCGGAAACGGAGCTTCGAGCAAAGAGATCGAAATCCGCGGTCTCGGGAGCAAGATCACGAGATAGAGTGTCTTGGTGATTTTTTTCTAGATGAATGTAGTGGTGTGGGAGGAAGAAGTAAGTGAGGGGCCCCACCAGGTGGGCAGCACCCACCAGGGCGCGCGTGGTGGCGTGGGGGTGCTGGCGCGCCCAGGTGGGTTGTGCCCACCTGGTGCACCTCCCTCAGGTGTTATTTGCACCAGAAATTCATAAATATTCAGAAAAAAAAACCATGCCAGGTTTTTAGAGCATTCTGAGAACTTTTATTTTTGGGCCATTTTTTATTGCACAAGAAAAACAGAAAATAGACAAAGCATGGCATTTTATTTTATTTAACTAATAAAAATAGAAAATAAAAGGTAGGGACAGAAGGTAGTGCTAACTAATTTCACCACTTTCATACCTCTAAAAAATGATCCATTAATAAGGTTGATCAAGTCTTATTAACAACCACTTTCGATTAGCATGAAACCGAAGAACTTTCATTAATCACTAAGTTACCTCAATGGGGATATGAATGTCCCCAACAATAAGAATTTCATATTTCTTTTTGACAATAGGTAGAGGTAGTTGAAAACTTCCAATAGTCATTGTCGGAGATTTTTCAATAACATTAATACCATTCACTTGGAATTGTTTCTTCGAAAAGTGCACCATATGCTCATTACCATTGATATGAAAAGTGACCTTGCTTTTATTGCAATCAATAACAGCCCCTGTAGTACTCAAGCAGGGTCTACCAAGGATAATCGACATGTTTTCATCCTCGGGCATCTCAAGTATAACAAAGGCAGTCAAAATAGTAACATTAGCAACAACAACGAGCACATCCTCACAAATACCGATAGGTATGGCAGTTGATTATCAGCCATTCACAATGATATTTCAGTAGGTGTGAGTTTATTCAAATCAAGTCTTTTATATAAAGAGAAAGGCATAACACTAACACCAGCTCCCAAATCACATAAAGCAGTTTTCACATAGTTTCTTTTTATGGAGCAAGGTGTCGGCGTTCTAGATACGGGGGTACCCAGAATTGCCTGCCTATGGCCCACTGCATGGCTCCATCAACGGCCTGGTATGGTCCAGCTTCAGCATCAACGACTCAAGACCCTCACGAGGGGCCAAGCCTCCCGAGTTGACGACGCAAAGACATCCAAGGGGATCGGCCTCCTTAGGCTGGCTCCCGAGGGGCAGAGACTTCTATGCAAGGTGCACCTCACGAGGCTCAGCTCACGTGAGCCATGACGACCAAGGCGGCAAGGCGCCCGATGGTATGATACCGATTCCTCTTTGGTGCAAAGGAGGCAAGCAGTAGGTGCGGAGTCCCGAGGAATCGGCCAAAGGTTTCCATTCTGGTGCAACAAGACCAAGACCGCCAGGACAACAGGACGGAGGTCATCGCCGAGCCCACCGCAGCGTCACGACCAGAGGCTTTTCACAGGCGCAGACCACTTTAGTCAGGATAGGATGTACTTCCTGTCCCCCTTCAAATCCGGTCGTTGTGGATCCCTTCCCGCCAACATTTGGGAAGAGGACCAAGGCCACTATAAATAGGACTTAGCCACTACCATAGGACGGGGGGGGTCGAGTCAAGAGGGAAAGAGTAGAACGGGGGGTCGGGTCAAGAGGGAAAGAGTAGAACGGGGTCGGGTCAAGAGGGAAAGAGTAGAACGGGGGATCAGATCCATTCTCACCCGACCACCTCACCGGCTCACCCGAGATTAAAAACACCTCACCTCCTAAGGCTTGTTCATCCAATGTACTAGTTCATCCTCAGCCCCTCGAGGCAATCCACCAAAACACTGGAGTAGGGTATTACACTGCAAGGTGGCCGCACCAGGATAAATTGTTGTGTCTCTCTGTCCCTTTGAGCTTGACGCGCTAGGCTTAGAGGATCGCGAGTAGGCAAGCTGGATAGGTTGAGATCTCCGCACGCACCCCAGAGTTAGGGTTTGCGGAACCCGAAATCCGACATTTGGCATGCCAGGTAGGGGTGAGTCGGATCCTCTCTTTCGTCGATCGATCCACCGCTACTCCGACACTTCCATGGCTGACACACGTCAGGCTCGCACTGAGCACCGGGCCACGGTGGCCGCCCGTGTTGCTCATACGACTCCGGCAGGCCATGAGTGTCCATGTCGTCCTTCGTCACCGGCAGCTAACGCCGCCACGGGCCCTTTCGGCCACGAGCAGCAAGCTTCATCGCTGCACCCCTTGGTGCGCCGTGACGGGCGCACCGCCACTCCGTCGCTGACTCCGGCCGCTTCATCCTGCCACGCGCGCCGCGGCTCGGCGAACGTGCAAGCTCCTCTGCTCATGGCGCGGGAGCTCTATTGCTACCACCCCGTCGATGACTTCTATGAGGAGTGGCTCGAACGCATCGCCGAGCTTGTCAGCGTGATAACCCACAAGTATAGGGGATCGCAACAGCTTTCGAGGGTAGAGTATTCAACCCAAATTTATTGATTCAACACAAGGGGAGCCAAAGAATATTCTTGAGTATTAACAGTTGAGTTATCAATTCAACCACACCTGGATAACTTAGTATCTGCAGTAGAGTGTTAAGTAGCAAAAGTGGTATGATAATAAAGGTAACAGTAGCAATAGTAAAGATAAATGTTTTCGGGTTTTTGTAGTAGTTGTAACAGGAGCAACGGAAAAGTAAATAAGCGAAGAACAATATGTGAAAAGCTTGTAGGCAATGGATCACTGATGGATAATTATGTTGGATGCGATTCCTCATGCAATAGTTATAACATAGGGTGATATAGAACTAGCTCCAATTCATCAATGTAATGTAGGCATGTATTCCGTAAATAATCATACGTGCTTATGGAAAAGAACTTGTATGACATCTTTTGTCCTACCCCTCCCGTTGCAACGGGGTCCTTACGAAAACTAAGGGATATTAAGGCCTCCTTTTAATAGAGAACCGGAACAAAGCATTAACACATAGTGAATACATGAACTCCTCAAACTACGGTCATCACCGAGAAGTATCCCGATTATTGTCACTTCGGGCTTGTCGGATCACAACACATAATTGGTGACTATAGACTTGCAAGATAGGATCAAGAACTCACATATATTCATGAAAACATAATAGGTTCAGATCTGAAATCATGGCACTCGGGCCCTAGTGACAAGCATTAAGCATAGCAAAGTCATAGCAACATCAATCTCAGAACATAGTGGATACTAGGGATCAAACCCTAACAAAACTAACTTAATTACATGGTAAATCTCATCCAACCCATCACCGTCCAGCAAGCCTACGATGGAATTACTCACGCACGGCGGTGAGCATCATGAGATTGGTGATGGAGGATGGTTGATGATGACGGTGACGAATCCCCCTCTCCGGAGCCCCGAACGGACTCCAGATCAGCCCTCCCGAGAGAGATTAGGGCTTGGCGGCGGCTCCGTGTCGTAAAACGCAATGAAACTTTCTCTCTGATTTTTTTCTCCCCGAGACGGTATATATGGAGTTGGAGTTGAGGTCGGGAGGTGTCCAGGGGGCCCACGAGATAGGAGGGCGCGCCCTAGGGGGGCGCCCCCTGTCTCGTGGACAGCCCGTGGGCCCCCTGGCCTTAATTCTTTCGCCAAATATTCTTATTAATTCTGAAAAGTGCCTCCGTGGATTTCTAGGACATTCCGAGAACTTTTCTTTTCTACACATGAAACAACATCATGGCAGTTCTGCTGAAAACAGCGTCAGTCCGGGTTAGTTTCATTCAAATCATGCAAGTTAGAGTCCAAAACAAGGGCAAAAGTGTTTGGAAAAGTAGATACGTTGGAGACGTATCACAGCGCCACCGGAGACTTCACCGCGCCGGCCCACTCACTGCCTCAGCAGCCGCCTGCCGCAGGCAACGTGGCTCACGTGGCACCTCCACCACCTCCAGCCCAGGACGAGGGCGCTGGCACCTTCTAGGAGCCTCGAACCATAGCCAACATCCTGGGCGGCTCTCAGGCCCCAGCCTCTCACCGCGTCTTCAAGAAGTTCGCGCGCGAGGTGAACGCAGTGCTCCCCAAGCTCGAGGCAACACACCCGCTCAGGTGGTCCAAATACGCCATCACCTTCAACTCATCCGACCATCTCAAGTGCGCGGCCATTGCTGGCGCGCTCCCAATGCTCTGCTCGCCTGTCATCAGCAACGTGGTCGTCACCAAGACCCTCATTGATGGTAGAGTAGGGCTCAATGTTCTCTCCGTCCAGACGTTCAACAGGCTCCAAGTGCCGTATCACCAGCTTCAGCCTAACAAACCCTTCTCAGGAGTGACCGATGGTTCCACGCATCCGATAGGGCAGGTCCACCTCCCTATCACCTTCGGCAAGCACGACAACTACCACACCAAGCTCATCGACTTCGACGTCACCGACATTCATCTACCATACAACGCTATCCTTGGTTACCAAGCACTGGCCAAGTTCATGGCGGCAATGCACCACGGCTACAATGTCCTCAAGATGCCAGGGAGCGGTGGCATCATCACGGTCGCCTGCGAGGAAAAGGACGTGGTGTGCTCTCTCAAGTGCGCCTACCAAGCGGCAATAGTCGAGAACTCTGAAGACAAGGGCGATGTCCTCCCTCCTGAGGTCGCCCCCAAGATGAAGAAGCTGCAGCTGGGCCAAGGGTCTCATGAGGAGGCATCGCTCGACAGCGCCGCGCTGAGCCTCGCGTGCCTGGATGGGGCACCTTCACCTATCACATAGGAAGGCGCGCCCAGTGCCCCTCACAGGCTGGGCTCGGAGGCTCTCCTCTGGAGGGCCTCAGACCTAGCCAATGTCACGAGGGAGGCACTCAGGCACCATGTGGAGGCATCCTTCAGCGCACGCTTCCTAGGAGAAGGCACAAGGTGTGGGGCGCCAGGCGCTCAGGAGTTCATCAGCATGGCAGTCAAGGAGATTCAGGAGGCAAGGGTTTTGTAGGGTGATCGCCACCCACCATCGAGCGCGGCTCCTTGCCCTGGAGAGGGTAAGGAGTTCTGCGTCTGCATCGACATTCCAGGGCTCAACAGGGCCGCGTCTCGGCAGCTCTTTTGGTCGTCCCGTGTCGGCCGATGCGAGGGCCCCCCCTCACAACTATGTTCACATGCCCTTCGGCCTGCCGAGCGCGGCTGTCGCGTTTCAGCACCACATGCGGGACGTCCTAGCAGCTTGGGAGGCTAGGCACCAGGCGATCCTGGCGGAGATGGATATGCATCTTCAGGATCCCCCCAGGCCCCCGGAGCCTCCCGAGGCTCAAGGCCAGGGCGGCTCATGAGGAACGACTTCAACAGCGTGTGACTTCTGCGACCCCGACATCTCTTCAACAACGGTGCCAGGTGACATCTTTTTAGTTCGTTCAGTTTGGGGGCGCCCCTCGGGCTGCATTATCCCTAGGTCGCGTGGGTCTGTCCCTGCGTCATGTATCCTTTTGCATTCGTCGAAATTTCCTAACCATCTCTCATGAGCTGATTTATGATCATCACCTGCTTGCTTCAAATCCTATCCGCCTAGCGGTCCCCTTTACATTGCTGAATCATCCTATGCTCGTCCTGCAACGGAAGCTACGCACGTTGGCACGACGCTTGTGCTCGGGTCCATCCCAGCAACGCTGATAAACCCGAGGACTGAGCTTTGGCTCGCGGCCTGCCTCGCGCACGCCATCTCACCAGGCTCTCGATGCCTTCATCTTCCCGTGAAGGGTTCGAAGATAGGCAGCCAACACCGTAGGGAGTTGTGATCTCTTCCGCCATCTAACACGCAGGTTCACCTGAGGCCAATCTACGGGCAGGCCCCGGCGGTCACCACCTTACCAAGCGAGTCGCTTGCACGTGAAAGGGGGGCTCCTGAGCATTGCACCTCAGGAGCTCCTACCGGCTCTCGAGCCCTCACCCCCTGGCCTTGACCATGCATCGTGACCTGGCTGTGACAGCCTGGATTTGCTTTCTCTCTTTTTCCGGACTTCCATTTGCATTTGCTTTGGATTTGGAGTTTTGAATCAATTCAAATGGACTTGAACACTTGGGCCTACCCTTGATTTTCACCCAAGTAACCCACCTACCTCTAACTCACCCTTTCTTCTCTGAAAAACTCCAACAAAAGCCCAAGGAATATTTTTCATAAAAGAAAAATATTCATTTTCTTCCCTGAAAATCACTTCAGAGAGGTATGCTCCAAAGCAACCCCTAGATTTCTTGCTCCAAAAATCCTGAATAAATTCACAAATATTCTTTGAACCCTAGGGCACCTTCCTAAGCAAAAATATTGCATAATGTTTTTTAATATTTTTTCTACAGAAAATCATTTCTATTCTGGACAGAATGATCACTTTGCACAACAAGTATATTTTTGCTTTATCTTTTGGGGATGATCTTTTATGAGCTTAATTACCCTCCTAAGAGATTGCTAAACCCAAAGCACAGCCTTTAGTTCTCACTAAATTTTTCTCAGTGAAGCTCACAAGTTTCTATCTAGAAACTTGCGAGGAAGATAGCCACTCCCACAGTGCACCTGTGATCCGGCCAACCTTGCAAACCGACCAAAACTACTAAGGACTAACTAACAGACATGGTGGTTGCGCTTAGCTCAACCTGATGCCAAAGTTGACGCGGTGACCACATTCGTGCAAGGGGGTTGGCATGCGGCTGACACGCTCTGCGGTGCGGCAGCTCCTCTATTTCGCGCGTGCTCGCTGCCCAAGCTGCCACACCTTGCCAAACCGCGCCCCCATCTTCGTTTGAACTTCCATAACTCCACCCTGGCACTCGCCAATGCCGAAGCTCGCCGCAACGAGCACGGGCACGGTGAGGCCAAGGCAACAGTGTGCCTCTGCCCCTGTGCTCGTCGCGTGCCGCGCTCCTGTGCTCGTTGCAGCTTGTCTATAGCCCCCGCGTGATCGCCGGCATCTTCTCCCCTCTCACTGACACCATTCATCACCGGGTGACCCTCCAGAGAGCTCCGACGAGCTCTCGATCCCCGCCTCGGCCTTGCCTATAAATAGAGCTCCCCCGAGCTCATTTCTCTCCACACACACCCAACACACCTCCACACCACCATAAGAAGCCGCAGCCCGGCCGGGCAGGCCTCTGACCACCGTCCCCGCCCCGAGCTTACGGCGATCCCCGTCCTCTGCTCCCTCCCTCTCAGAGCCGCTCAAGCTCCACTGACCACTCTGGCGTGTTCATGGTGGTCCACTGGTGCATGCTGGTGCCGTTGGAGCTGCTGGACTGGCCCTGCTTCACCGAAACCACCATCTCCGACGAGCTCCGCCCGCTGCCGCCACTGGAGAGCTCTGTTCCGACCCCGTCCGGCCACCCCTATCCATGCTACGGGTACGGGCATGTGCGCCTCGATCTCCTCTAGAACCCTATCCTTCTAGATCTCGTCACCAGGCACTCCTCGCCGGAGAAAGCGCCATCGCCGCGTCGCCTGCCTCTGCTTCTCCCTGACCACTAGGCCTGCTGTCAGCCACTCAGGCCACGGCTGAAGCGGTATGAGTTGTGGCGCCCAGGCGGTTTACGCCTTCGACATCACCCCCTCTGGTTTTTCTTTTTATTCAAATTTAGTTCAAATTTGACCAGAACTTTGACTAGCTGTAACTTTTATTCTACAAGTCCAAATGAGTTGATTCTTTTTGCATTCTGTTCTTACTGGAAAATCCTAGCAGCACACCCAAGATGGCATTTTTCTTTTAGAATTTCTAGTAATTTTCAGAAGTGTTCTTGATATTTTTCTTTTTGTCATTTGATTTATTTTCAGAAGGTGAAGCTTGTCTTGAAGGCATCCAGGAGGAGTGTGAAGCTCCTCAGCACTAGGGCATGCCACAAAAACATTGTCATGGTGTCTTTGCAATATCCATGATTTTCTACTTGAATTTATATGATATTCATTGCATATAGTATTAAAATAAATAATGCTTGTGTTATTTAGTTTGTCATGATCAAAATGCTTAGTTAACAGAAATGAATGCTTGAACTAGTGAGATATAGTTTGAGTAGTTGAACTAAGTAAGTTGTCATGGCTATGTTAATATGATCATCGGTATTATTTTTACTATATGCATAATGAGTTTTATTTGGTAAATGACCGCTAAAGTGATGAGTAGGATTAACCAGTAAGTAAGAACCAGAAATGTTGAAAGTTGAGTTTGTGCAAGTAGAACTTTGAATAAGGTTGATCTGTTGTTTCTAAGTGCTATGTGATGCATGATATATGGTTGCATAAGCATGGCATATAGTGACTCGAGCATTTTTATTTTCAAGTTAAACCTGATGATAATTGGACTTGAACATAAAGTTGGTCGGGTCATGGTGCCACTGAATCGGGCTGACAAGTGCAACCACATTTGCCTTAGTATGGGGAGGCCGTTAGTCGTTCCGTTGTCATGCCTTTTATTGGTGCCTCCAACAAGGGAAGGTTATGGGCGTGTGTTACCCTAGCCTGGTAAGTAGACATAACCTTGTGGACCTGTTGTTGTTATGGTACCTTGTCCCCGTTTGGGACTGTTTATTTGCCACGATGGTGGTTGTTTTGCCTTTGGTAGGCTCGGTCACCCATGACTAATCCCTGTGGGGAAGTGGTCGGAGTGGCCGTAAGAGTGTCATGGCAATGGGAGAGTTCTGTCGGAATGCCGTTGGTCCACCCGAATGGGAGTGCGAGGCCATGGGTTCCGTGGTGTGGGTAAAGTGTGCTACCTCTCCAGAGTGTATTAAACCACGATAGTCGCACCCGCGGATAAGGGCCGAGTTCGTAAGTAAGTCACACCATGGATCAACTTTCATAAATAAATCTTGCACACTAAGATACTTGCATTGCACTAGTTGAATCATGATGATGTCATTGAGACTAACAGTTGTGGTATCACTTGTGATCCGGGAGTGATCACTGTTTGGTTATGAGGTAACCGCTGAGCCCAGTATGGTACCATTCGTGATCCATTGTGATCACTGTTCGGTTGCGAGGCAACCTGTTGGTAAGAGAGTTCGAGTGACTCAGTGCACAAGTTTGGTTTCACTGCATGAATAGCATTTTGATGTTTGCATTGAACTTGCTTAAATGCCATGATATTGTTTGTGATTGTGGTTTTGTTTGCTATGAGCTTGCAAGTACATTCAATGTAATGACCTGGCGTGTTATGCCAGATTTCAAGAAAGTCTAACTGGATCGGAGTGCTGCCGTGTCTAGACCGTGTCCACATCGGTGTCCCTGTGCTATGGAGTCCCGCTACGTCGTTGTTCCGCTGCCGTGTAGATGTCGTGCTCGAGGCCCCTTTATGTTCACTAAATAATATACATATTTTTCAGCCGCACCGAGTGTGCCGCTTGGCCTCGCTACTTGATGTAATGTCACACTATGCTTCCACTAGTTTCAATAAAGCAGTGATTTCTATACCAAGATGTTGTGTGTTGCGAGAAGACATGATCTCTGGGTTGGCAATGCAAGGTAAACCGGTCACTCTGAGCCGGGGTGCCACAACACTTGGTATCAGAGCCGCGCTGACTGTAGGATACGCTAGACCCCGACACGTGAAGTAAACGTTAGTTAATTTGCTAATTGAGTGCCGTTAGTATGTGCATCTGGATGCTGCACTACATTGCATGCATTAGTCTTGTCGTTATTTATAACCGGTTAATGGTTGTGAGTGTAGATGGCTTTGGTGCTGTATCCGTTTCAGTTGCAGCTGATGCCCTAGACTTCTCCGCATCTTCTTTGTAGTGTGTGGCGTCGACTGTACCCTCAAGGTGACGACCCAACATATCGGGTGTACCGGGAGCGTCTAGCCGATTCCATGTATGAGTATCACGCCGTGGTTACTCTGCGCACCAGCTCGTCAGCGGGTTCTTACACTCGTACCTCTCGGAGCGATTATGCATCCACCGCCGCTCAGGCCGTCTAGTATGCTGCATTCGAGATTCTTGTTGAGTTACGCTATGCTGAGGCTCGGATGCAGAACCACCCAGGTTTTCATTTCTACCCATCTCTGCACGATGATGGGCGTGTTCGCTTTCATTCCATTGATCTGGCGTCTGATAGTGACACTAGCCACCTTTCTCAATATATCACTGCCAGTTATCTTATGATTCACGAGTTGGCTCGAGAGTTGAATCGTGCTCGTTCTACTTTAGCCGCAGCTCGATCCTACCCTACTCCACCTTCTATGGATCCTTATATTGTGCCTAGTTCTAGCTCGCCTATTTCTCCGGTTACTCTCCCGAGTAGCTCGGGCACCTCGACGGTGAACCCACATAGTGCTCCTGCTGAGTGGGTGTCTCTCCTTGATACCCTCGTAGCTCCCATGATCCCTTCTCACCCCGCGCCTACCCCTGAGGGAGAGCCCTCGAGGCAGCGTCGTCGTGTTACCTTTAACCCATAGGTTTCAGTTGGCGTCGTCAGTTTAGGATCTGGGTCTGACTTAGGAGAGGATCCGGCAGCACCGACAGAGTCCTAGAGCGTCTGAGTATCAACAGTGGTCATGTGATGTACGTATGTAGTTGTATGAGCCATGATGCATGTATGCGAGTAGTCGCACCCGTCATGATGTCTACCTTTCATGTATGAGTCTATGTATAATTATGTTGGAACTTTTTATTCGATCGTTGTGTTTCTCGGTTCATTCGTTTGCTTTTCCGGGTTTGTCGCTCGCTTTTCTTCCCATGATCGGATGTTTCTCATCACGGTTGCTCTTATTGGGAAAATAAATAGTAGGATGACACGGGGAGGCAGTAGCCCGCAGGCTTGTGAGGATGATGTCCCTGTTTGTCGCTCAGCAAGACAAGCAGGACACTCCCCCGAGCCGTATCCGCAACCACCACTCCACCGCCAAATCCACCCTCCATTGAGCAAATTATGTGCATGCTTGAGGAAAGAAGGAACAATGATCTGATTGAGCTGTTAAAAAGTGTGCAAGCTATGGTTGGGAAGAATGGAAATCAAAATGGCCATCACTCCAAGCTGTCAGATTTTCAAAGGACTAAGCCTCCTAGTTTCATTCAAGTGGTTGACCCTTTGGAAGCAGATGATTGGTTGCGAACTATTGAGAAGAAACTTGAGATTGCTCGCACTAATGAAGCTGACAAGGTTCCGTTCGCTACCCACTATCATGAAGGAGCCGCTGCTATATGGTGGGATAATGCTAAAGATCTATGGCCTGTGGGAGAATAAATTACTTGGACTAATTTCAAGGACCAATTTCTCAAGTATCATATTCCAGCTGGTATCATGAAGGTCAAGCAACACGAATTTCTTGGTCTCACTCAGGGAAGTCTGTCAGTAAGTGAATATTTGCACAAGTTCAACCATCTGGCCCGTTATTCCCTCTATGATGTGGCCACAGAAGAAAGGAAGATTGACAGGTTCCTTGGAGGATTAAATCAACACCTCAGGAGTGCTCTCTGTATGCTCGATTTTCCAGATTTTTAGTCGTCTGGTGAACAAGGCCCTCATTGCAGAAAGAGAGTACAAGCCTGTGCAAGACAACCGACCCGCAAATAATGACCACAAGCAAAAATTTGAGCTGAAGAAGGATGGACAACCCATCACTACAAAAAAAGACACATCCGTGAAATTTTGGGCTGAACAAAATTTTTTCTGTCATACTTATGACACTTCTATGACGATAACTGTGACAAAACCCGGTATCATCATAGATGTGGTGGGCTCCTACTTCTATGAGAAGAAATCATGACAGAAAATGGGGTTTTCGTCCTGGCCGGGCCGGAGACGCAGCTGCATGACATTCTTTTGGCCGTCCATGATGGAAAAAACCATGGTAGAAGCGAGGGCGAGGAAAATTTTGGCGAGTTCCCGGTTAGGGTGGGAAGTCGGGGGCCGAGCAATGCGCGTTTCTCTCGTACACGTACGCGCGTGTGTGCGAGGCGTTGGCTCTAACTTAACCTGAGCGAGGCCTTGGGCTCTAACTTAACCCGAGCGATTGCACTGCAGGCTACGTGTTATTGAACCCGAGCGATCGATCGATGGCTGTTAACTGAACCCCATCGAGCGATTCCTTTGCTACTACTACTAACTGAAGCCGATCGATGCTGCCTCTGGATGAACAATGAGTGTTGCAGGGGGGTTTGGATGAACAGTGAGCGGTGGGGGTGGATGAACAAAACCTCGTGGTGTTGCCTCTGGATGAACAGGACCCCAATCGATCGAGCCGGTTGGGGCTGGATGAACAGAACCCCGTGGAGGACTGGATGAACAGGACGACCCCATGGAGGGCTGGATGAGCGATGAGCGGTGGAGGGTGGATGAGCGATGGCCCGTGAAGGGGTGGTTGAACAGGAGCCCATGGAGAGGGGTGGTTGAACAGGAGCTGGTGGAGTAGCGTGTGGTGGAGGCTGGATGCACAGGAGCCCGTGGATGAACAGTCGTAGGTGGAGGCTGGAGGAGGTCAACAGTGGATGAACAGTAACCCGTGGAGGCTGGAGGAGGTTGACGGTGGAGATGAACAGTATCCTGTGGAGTCCCGTTTTGCGGTACGCCACACCCCTCCCGATGAACAGGACCCCTGTTTCGACCGTAGCGCTCCAACACAAGTCTGTTTTGTCTGTTTTGCCGTACGCCACACCCCTCCCGATCAACATGACCCCCATTTCGACCGTAGGAGGTCCGTTTCCTCCGTTTTGCGGTACGCAAGACCCCTCCTGATGAACAGGATCCCGTTTCTAACATGGCCGGTCGAACACAAGGCCATTTCCTCCGTTCTGCGGTACGCCAGGCCTTGTTTCCATCACCTGTTCCGTCCAAGCTGGTTGGCTCCCACGCATTCCGTTGCCTCCCGATGAAGACGACGCATTTTGTTCCCTCCCGATGAACACGATGCATTTTGTTGCCTCCCCATGAACACGAAGACGATGCAGTTTCTCCGTTCTGACGAAGCCATGTACACGAGCCCTGGCCGTACATATGCGCGAGTAGGCATTCGAGACCCTGCCCGTATGTACGTACGTGGCCGTACTTTCTTTCTTGCACCCTGGCCGTTGTACGTACGTGTACATGCTACGTGCGCGCCTCTACTACGACACGTGCGTGCCTCTACTAAGACACGTGCGTGCCTCTACTAAGACACGTATGTACATACATGTTCGCGACCAGAATGACAACGCTACATACGCTTCGACCAGGTGGGTCCCGACTGTCAGGCACTTTCTTACGTGCGAAGATGTAGCTGGTGGGTCCCAACAGTCAGGGGGCGAATCGTTTTTTTGCCCAGACGCACTTCCTTGCGTGCGAAAATGTAGCTGGTGGGTCCCAGCAGTCAGGGGGCGAATCATTTTTTTTGCCCGTAATATGGACGCACTTCCTTGCCTGCAAAGATGTAGCTGGTAGGTCCCAGCAGTCAGGGGGAAACATTTTTTTCGCGAAATATGGTGGCCCGTCCGGTGGATCCCCGCTGACAGTGGAGGAATAATTATTTTGCACGTAATAAGGAGGCACTTCCTTGCGGCTGCCGTGGACCCACCTGTCAGCCTCTCCACGTACAGTACTCTTCCGATGGAAGTCAGTCGTTGACCACGTTGACCACGCCGCGCCGTGAGCACCACGGCGGTGGACGACAGCGAGGCCTAGGAAGGGGACGACACGGGCCGGGAAGGCGTGGCGGTGGATGCCCGTGGAGAGGAGTACGAGGTCCTTTGGTTGGCTGCGATGTGAGGTTGCTGTCGCCAGAGAATAACGGGGGTGTGGGTGAGTAGAGGATGGCACGCCAGCGGTGGGAGTAGTAGGAGGCGGAGAGGCCTCCGCGGCATCTGACCGGCCATAGGAGTCGAGGAGCATGCGGCACGACCGGTATTTGCTTTGGGCGGTGGAGCAAGAAGACCAGAGGTTGAAGAAGCACTACGGCCGTTGGATGGACATCGTCGATCCTTTGGAGCTAGAATCGTTCATATTGACTAAAGTTGACAAAGGCCTCCGCCCCGGTCAACTTAGTAGGCCCACAAGTCAGCCTCCCACCATGGTAGGTCCGGCTAGGGGTATTCATTTTTGTGCGTAATAAGGAGGCACTTCGGTGGGTCCAGTGCAGCTGGGGAACGTTTTTGCGAAATATGGTGGCCCATCCGTGGGTCCCAGCAATCGGGGAAACATTTTTTGCAGAATCGGTGGCCGTCCGGTGGGTCCCAGCAATCGGGGGCGTTTTTTTTTTGAAATCTTGGTGGCCCGTCCGGTGGGTCCCTATTTGTCGGTGGAGGAATAATTATTTTCAGCGTAATAAGGAGGCACTTCCTTGCGGTGCCGTGGACCCAGCTATCGGCCTCTCCATGTCTGAGACTCTTCCGATGGAATTGATCGTTGACCACATTGACCACGCTTGGCCGAGAGCACCACGGCGGTGGACAACGATGGTGAGGCCTAGGAAGGGAAGACGCGGAGCCGGGAAGACGCAGCGGCGGATGCCCATGCCAAGAGGAGTACGAGGTTTCTTGGTTCGGTTCTTGTTGTCATCGCCCTTGAGAATAACAGGGGTGTGGGTGAGTGGAGTGGGGATGGCCTAGCCAGCGGTGGGAGTAGTATGGGGCGATGAGGCCTCGCGTCGGCCAGCCGCCACGGGAGGCAGGAGGAAGCGGTGACGACCGTATTTGCTTTGGGTGGTGAAGCAAGAGGACCAGAGGTTGAAGAAGCACTACGGCCGTTGGATGGACATCATATGGTCAGTCGAGCTAGAATCGTGCATATTGACTAAGTTGACAAAGCCCTCCGTCCCCGTCAACTTAGTAGGCCCACTATACTGGGTCCCAGCAGCAGGGGGGTATTCATTTCTTTTTGCGTAATAAGGAGGCACTTCCTTGCGTGCGAAGATATAGCTGGTGGGTCCGAGCTGTCAGTGGCGGTAACGTTTTTTTTTGCAAAATAAAGAGGTCCTTTCGGTGGGTCCCAGATGTCAGGTGGAGGAATCATTATTTTGCGCGTAATAAGGAGGCATTTCCTTGCGTGCGGCCGTGGACCCGGTGTCGACCTCTCCACGTCTGATCCACTTCAGATGCATGTCGGTCGTTGACCATGTTGACCACGCCACGCCGAGAGCACCAGGGCGGTGGACGACAGCGAGGCCTAGGAAGGGAACGACACGGAGCCAGGGAAGACTCAGCAGTTGTTTCCCACGCGGAGGGGAGTATGACTGTACAAGGGTTTGCTGGTTCGTCTGGCGTCGCCGGAGAATAACAACATGTTGTTGGGGAACGTAGTAATTTCAAAAAATTTCCTACGCACACGCAAGATCATGGTGATGTATAGCAACGAGAGGGAGAGTGTTGTCTCGTACCCTCGTAGACCCAAGCGAAGCGATCTGGCGTAGAGGAAGTAGTCGACGTTCTCCTCGCGATCCGACCGATCCGGCGCCGTTACTCGGCGCCCCGAGTTCTTGACACACGACAGCTCGATGGCGTCCCTCGTACTCGATCCAGCCGAGTGTCGAGGAGAGTTCCGTCAAGACGACGGCGTGGTGGCGATCTTGATGTTTCACCGGCGCGAGGCTTCGCCTAAGCTTTGCGACAGTATAACCGAGGTGGAATATGGTGGAGGGGGCATCGCACACGGCTAAGGAGCGATCTCACGATCAACTTGTGTGTCTCAAGGTGCCCCCTGCCCCGTATATAAAGGAGGGAGGGGGAGGCCGGCCGGCCCTAGAGGAGGGCGCCGAGGAGTCCTACTCCCACAGGGAGTAGGACTCCCCCTTCCTAGTTGGACTAGGTTTGGGGGAGGGAAGAGGAAGGGGCGCCCCCTCCTTGTCCTATTCGGACTGGGGGGAGAGGGCGCGCGCCACCTCTGGCCGGCCCTCCTCTTCTCCCTCAAGGCCCACCGAGGCCCATTTACCTCCCGGGGTTCCAGTAACCTCCGGTTTTCAGGTAAATTCCGTTTTCGTCGGAACCATTCGAACTCCAAACATAGGCTTCAATATATCAATCTTTATGTCTCGACCATTCCGAGACTCCTCGTCATGTCCGTGATCACATCCGGGACTCGAACTCCTTCGGTACATCAAAATACATAAACTCATAATAAGCATCATCGTAACCTTAAGCGTGCGGACCCTACGGTTCGAGAACAATGTAGACATGACCTAGAACTATTCACGGTCAATAACCAACAGCGGGACCTGGATGCCCATATTGGTTCCTACATATTCTACGAAGATCTTTGTCGGTCAGACCGCATAACAACATCGTTGTTCCCTTTGTCATCGGTATGTTACTTGCCCGAGATTCGATCGTCGGTATCAATACCTAGTTCAATCTCGTTACGGCAAGTCTCTTTACTCGTTCCGTAATACATCATCTCACAACTAACTCATTAGTTGTAGTGCTTGCAAGGCTTAAGTGATGTGCATTACCGAGAGGGCCAGAGATACCTCTCCGACAATCGGAGTGACAAAACCTAATCTCAAATCGCCAACCCAACATCGCCTTTGGAGACACTGTAGTACTCCTTTATAATCACCCGATTCGTTGTGGACGTTTGGTAGCACCAAAGTGTTCCTCCGTAAACGGAGTTGCATAATCTCATAGTTACAGGAACATGTATAAGTCATGGATAAAAGCAATAGCAACATACTAAGCGATCGTGTGCTAAGCTAAGGAATGGGTCATGTCAATCGATCATTCTACTAATGATGTGACCTTGTTAATCAAATAACAACTCCTTGTTCATGGTTAGGAAACATAACCATCTTTGATTAACAAGCTAGTCTAGTAGAGGCATACTAGTGACATGTTGTTTGTCTATGCATTCACACATGTATCATGTTTCCGGTTAATACAATTCTAGCATGAATGATAAACATTTATCATGAAATAAGGAAATAAATAATAACTTTATTATTGCCTCTAGGGCATATTTCCTTGATCTCCCACTTGCACTAGAGTCAATAATCTAGATTACACAGTAATGATTCTAACACCCATGGAGTCTTGGTGCGATCATGTTTTGCTCGTGGAAGAGGCTTAGTCAACGGGTCGCAACATTCAGATCCGTATGTATCTTGCAAATCTCTATGTCTCCATCTGGACTAAGTCCGGATGGAATTGAAGCGTCTCTTGATGTGCTTGGTCCTCTTGTGAAATCTGGATTCCTTTGCTAAGGCAATAGCTCGATATTGTCACGAAGATTTTCATTGGACCCGATGCACTAGGTATGACACCTAGATCGGATATGAACTCCTTCATCCGACTCCTTCATTAGCTGCTTCGAAGCTGCTATGTATTCCGCTTCACATGTAGATCCCGCCACGACGCTTTGTTTAGAACTGCACCAACCGACAGCTCCTCCGTTTAGTGTAAATCGTATCCGGTCTGCGATTTAGAATCGTCGGATCGGTGTCAAAGCTTGCATCAACGTAACCGCCACGATGAGCTCTTTGTCACCTCCATATCTGAGAAACATATCCTTAGTCCTTTTCGGTATTTGGGATGTTCTTGACGCTGTCCGATGATCCACTCTGGATTACTTTGGTACCTCCTGCTAGGCTTATAGCAAGGCACACATCAGTCGGTACACAGCATTGCATACATGATAGAGCCTATGGCTGAAGCATAGGAACATCTTTCATTTCTCTCTATCTTCTGCGGTGGTCGGGCATTGAGTCCGACTCAACTTCACACCTTGTAACAGTGCAAGAACCCTTTCTTTGCTTGATCCATTTTGAACTTCTTCAAAACTTTATCAAGGTATGTACTTTGTGAAAGTCCAATTAAGCGTCTTGATCTATCTCTATAGATCTTAATGCCCAATATGTAAGCAGCTTCACCGAGGTCTTTCATTGAAAAACTCTTGTTCAAGTATCCCTTTATGCTATCCAGAATTCTATATCATTTCCGATCAGCAATATGTCATCCACATATAATATCGAAATGCTCTGAGCTCCCACTCACTTTCTTGTAAATCTGAGGCTTCTCCAAAAGTGCATACAAACCCAAATGCTTTGATCACACTATCAAAGCGTTTATTCCAACTCGAGATGCTTGCACCAGTCCATATATGGATCATTGGAGCTTGCACACTTTGTTAGCTCCTTTGGATCGATAAAACCTTCGGTTGCATCATATACAACTCTTCTTCCGTAAATCCATTCAGAATGCAGTCTTTACATCCATTTGCCAAATTTCATAATCATAAAATCGGCAATTGCTAACATGATTCGGACGGACTTAAGCATCGCTACTGGTGAGAAGGTCTCATCGTAGTCAATCCCTTGAACTTGTCGAAAACCTTTTGCGACAAGTCGAGCTTTATAAACGATAACATTACCGTCGTCGTCGGTCTTCTTCTTGAAGATCCACTTGTTTTCTATTGCTTGCCTACCCTCGGGCAAGTCAACCAAAGTCCACACTTTGTTTTCATACATGGATCCCATCTCGATTTCATGGCCTCAAGCCATTTTATGGAATCTGGGCTCACCATCGCTTCTTCATAGTTCGTAGGTTCATCATGATCTAGCAGCATGACTTCGAACAGGATTACCGTACCACTCAGTGCGGATCTTACTCTGGTTGATCTACGAGGTTCTGCGGTAACTTGATCTGAAGTTTCATGATCAACATCATCAACTTCCTCACTACTGGTGTAGGTGTCTCGAAACCGGTTTACTGCGACGAACTACTTTCAAGTAAGGGAGAAGGTACTATTACCTCATCAAGTTCCACTTTCCTCCCACTCACTTCTTTCGAGAGAAACTCCTTCTCTAGAAAGGATCCATTCTTAGCAACAAATGTCTTGCCTTCGGATCTGTGATAGAAGGTGTACCCAACTGTTTCCTTTGGGTATCCTATGAAGACACATTTCTCGATTTGGGTTCGAGCTTATCGGGTTGAAGCTTTTTCACATAAGCATCGCATCCCCAAACTTTAAGAAAGCGACAACTTTGGTTTCTTGCTAAACCACAGTTCATAAGGTGTCGTCTCAACGGATTTCGACGGTGTTCTATTCGATGTGAATGCGGCCGTCTCTAGAGCATAACCCCAAAAGCGATAGCGGTAAATCAGAAGAGACATCATAGATCGCACCATATCTAGTAAAGTACGATTCTGACGTTCGGACACACCATTACGTTGAGGTGTTCGGGTGGCGTGAGTTGCTGAAACTATTCGCATTGTTTCAAATGTAGACCAAACTCGTAACTCAAATATTCACCTCCACGATCGATCGTAGAAACTTGATTTTCTTGTTACGATGATTTTCAACTTCACTCTGAAATTCTTTGAACTTTTCAAATGTTTCAGATTTATGTTTCATTAAGTAGATATACCCATATCTCGCTTAAGTCATCTGTGAAGGTGAGAAAATAACGATATCCGCCACGAGCCTCAACATTCATCGGACCACATACATCTCGTATGTATGATTTCCAACAAATCCGTTGCTCTCTCCATAGTACCGAGAAGCGGTGTTCTAGTCATCTTGCCCATGAGGCACGGTTCATAAGTGCCAAGTGATTCATAATCAAGTGACTCCAAAAGTCCATCAATATGGAGTTTCTTCATGCGCTTTACACCGATATGACCTAAGCGGCGAGTGCCACAAATAAGTTGCACTTTCATTATTAACTCTGCATCTTTTGGTTTCAACATTATGAATATGTGTATCACTACTATCGAGATTCATCAAAATAGACCATTCCTCAAGGGTGCATGACCATAAAAGATATTACTCATATAAATAGAACAACCATTATTCTCTCGATTTAAATGAATAACCGTCTCGCATCAAACAAGATCCAGATATAATGTTCATGCTTAACGCAGCACCAAATAACAATTATTTAGGTCTAAAACTAATCCGAAGGTAGATGTAGAGGTAGCGTGCCGACCGCGATCACATCGACTTTGGAACCATTTCCCACGCATCGTCACCTCGTCCTTTGCCGGTGTTAAGCAATCCGTAGTCCTGTTTGAGTTGCAAATATTAGCAATGTAACCGATATCAAATACCAGTGCTCTGCGAGCTCTAGTAAGGTACACATCAATAACATGTATATCACATATACCTTTGTTCACCTTGCCATCCTTCTTATCCGCCAAATACTTGGGGCAGTTCCGCTCCAAATGACGATCGCTTGCGGTAGAAGCACTCGATTTCAGGTTTAGGGCCGGACTTGGGTTTCTTCTCTGAGCAACAACTTGCTTGCTGTTCTTCTTGAATTCCTTCTTCTTCCCTTTGCCTTTCTTCTTGAAACTAGTGGTCTTATTGACCATCAACACTTGATGCTCCTTTTTGATTTCTACCTCCGCAGCCTTTAGCATTGCGAAGAGCTCGGTATAGTCTTTACTAACCCTTGCATATTATAGTTCATCACGAAGCCTTTGTAGCTTGGTGGCGTGATTGAAGAATTACATCAATGACACAATCATCCGGAAGATTAACTCCCAATTGCGTCAAGTGATTGTAGTACCTGGACATTACGAGTATATGCTCACTAATGAACTATTCTCCTCCATCTTGCAGCTATAGAACTTATTGGAGACTTCATATCTCTCAATCCGGGCATTCTGTTGGAATATTAACTTCAACTCTGGAACATCTCATATGCTCCATGACGTTCAAAACGTCGTTGAAGTCCCGGTTCTAAGCCGTAAAGCATGGCACACTTGAACTATAGAGTAGTCATCAGCTTTGCTCGCCAGACGTTCATAACATCTGCAGTTGCATTAGCAAAGAGTTCGGCACCTAGCGGTGCATCCGGGACGTAACTCTTACATGCAGCAATGAGGATGATCCTCAAATTACGGACCCGATCCGTGTAATTGCTACCATCATCTTTCAACTTTGCTTTCTCAAGGAACGCATTAAAATTCAACGGAACAACAAAGACGAGCCATCTATCTACAATCAAACATAAACAAGCAAGATACTATCGGTACTAAGTTCATGATAAATTTAAGTTCAATTAATCATATTACTAAAGAACTCCCACTTAGAAAGACATCCTCTATTCATCTAAGTGATCACGTGATCCAAATCAACTAAACCATAACCGATCATCACGTGAAATGGAGTAGTTTTCAATGGTGAACATCTTATGTTGATCATATCTACTATATGATTCACGCCGACCTTTCGGTCTCCGTGTTCCGAGGCCATATCGCATATGCTAGGCTCGTCAAGTATAACCCGAGTATTCTGCGTGTGCAAAACTGGCTTGCACCGTTGTAGATGGACGAGAGCTTATCACACCCGATCATCACGTGGTGTGCGGGCACGACGAACTTTGGCAGCGGTGCATACTCGGGAGAACACTTCTTGATAATTTAGTGAGAGATCATCTTATAATGCTACCGTCAATCAAAGCAAGATAAGATGCATAAAAGGATAAACATCACATGCAAATCAATATAAGTGATATGATATGGTCATCATCATCTTGTGCTTCATGATCTCCATCTTGCAAGCACCACCATGATCACCATCGCCACCGCGCGACACCTTGATCTCCATCGTAGCATCGTTGTCGTCTCGCCAAACTTATGCTTCTCGACTATCGCTACCGCTTAGTGATAAAGTAAAGCATTACGAGCGATGCATTGCATACAATAAGCGACAACCATATGGCTCCAGCCGATTGCCGATAACCGGTTACAAAACATGATCATCTCATACAATAAAATATAGCATCACGTCTTGACCATATCACATCACAACATGCCTGCAAAAACAAGTTAGGCGTCCTCTACTTTGTTGTTGCAAATTTTACGTGGCTGCTACGGGCTTAAGCAAGAACCGGTCTCACCTCGCATCAAAACCACAGCGATACTTCGTCAAATAGACTCGTTTAACCTTCTCAAGGACCGGGCGTACACTCAGTTCAACTAAAGTGAGAGGCAGACACCCACCGGTCACCTTTAAGCAACAAGTGCTCGTGGCGGTGAAACCAGTCTCGCGTAAGCGTCACGCGTAATGTCGGTCCGGGCCGCTTCATCTCACAATACCGCTGAACCAAAGTATGACATTTGGTAGGTAGTATGACTTGTATCGCCCACAACTCACTTGTGTTCTACTCGTGCAAAACATCAAACCATAGAAAAACCTAGGCTCGGATGCCTTTGTTGGGGAACGAGTAATTTCAAAAATTTTCCTACGCACACGCAAGATCATGGTGATGTATAGCAACGAGAGGGGAGAGTGTTGTCTACGTACCCTCGAGACCCAAGCGGAAGCGATCTGGCGTAGAGGAAGTAGTCGACGTTCTCCTCGCGATCCGACCGATCCCGCGCCGTTACTCCGCACCCCGAGTTCTTGACACACGTACAGCTCGATGGCGTCCCTCGTACTCGATCCAGCCGAGTGTCGAGGGAGAGTTCCGTCAAGACGACGGCGTGGTGACGATCTTGATGTTTCACCGCGCGAGGCTTCGCCTAAGCTTCAGCGACAGTATAACCGAGGTGGAATATGGTGGAGGGGCACCGACACGGCTAAGGAACGATCTCACGATCAACTTGTGTGTCTCAAGGTGCCCCCTGCCCCGCTTATAAAGGAGGGAGGGGGAGGCCGGCCGGCCCTAGAGGAGGCGCGGGAGGAGTCCTACTCCTCAGGGAGTAGGACTCCCCCTTCCTAGTTGGACTAGGTTTGGGGAGAGGGAAGAGGAAGAGGCCGCCCCCTCCTGTCCTATTCGGACTGGGGGGAGAGGCGCCACCACCTCTGGCCGGCCCCTCCTCTTCTCCTCAAGGCCCACCGAGGCCCATTTACCTCCGGGGGTTCCGTAACCTCCGGTTTTCAATAAATTCCGTTTTCCGGAACCATTCGAACTCCAAACATAGGCTTCCAATATATCAATCTTTATGTCTCGACCATTCCGAGACTCCTCGTCATGTCCGTGATCACATCCGGGACTCGAACTCCTTGGTACATCAAAATACATAAACTCATAATAAGCATCATCGTAACCTTAAGCGTGCGGACCCTACGGTTCGAGAACAATGTAGACATGACCTAGAACTATTCACGGTCAATAACCAACAGCGGGACCTGGATGCCCATATTGGTTCCTACATATTCTACGAAGATCTTTGTCGGTCGGACCGCATAACAACATACGTTGTTCCCTTTGTCATCGGTATGTTACTTGCCCGAGATTCGATCGTCGGTATCCAATACCTAGTTCAATCTCGTTACGGCAAGTCTCTTTACTCGTTCCGTAATACATCATCTCACAACTAACTCATTAGTTGTAGTGCTTGCAAGGCTTAAGTGATGTGCATTACCGAGAGGGCCCAGAGATACCTCTCCGACAATCGGAGTGACAAAACCTAATCTCAAATACGCCAACCCAACATCCGCCTTTGGAGACACCTGTAGTACTCCTTTATAATCACCCTACGTTGTGACGTTTGGTAGCACCAAAGTGTTCCTCCGTAAACGGAGTTGCATAATCTCATAGTTACAGGAACATGTATAAGTCATGGATAAAAGCAATAGCAACATACTAAGCGATCGTGTGCTAAGCTAAGGAATGGGTCATGTCAATCGATCATTCTACTAATGATGTGACCTTGTTAATCAAATAACAACTCCTTGTTCATGGTTAGGAAACATAACCATCTTTGATTAACAAGCTAGTCTAGTAGAGGCATACTAGTGACATGTTGTTTGTCTATGCATTCACACATGTATCATGTTTCCGGTTAATACAATTCTAGCATGAATGATAAACATTTATCATGAAATAAGGAAATAAATAATAACTTTATTATTGCCTCTAGGGCATATTTCCTTCACATGTGTGGGTGAGTAGAGGGATGGCTAGGACAGCGATGGGAGTACGATGGGCGATGAGTCTGCTGGCAAGGCAAGACACCCTCGTGCCGAAGGAAGGAGAAGCGAGCAGTCCCTTGGCGCTTGTTTGAGTATTTGGAGCAGAAGACCAGAGATTGAAGAAGCACGATGGCGTTGGATGAACATCAAACGATCCTTTGCTTGTCGCCAACCTTTTTAGGAAAGCATCAAATCTGTGGAAAACAGGATACAGGCCATCTGCCATTATTTCTAATAATTTACATCCCATTTGCTAATTATTACGGGTTTTCTGGAGCCCATATTCTTTTTGTTAGCATTACAGCCCATATTATGCCACGGTTAAAAAATTATACGAAATTTTGCATATGTCGGTGCGGTCTGAACTGTTTTTAATCCTGAAATTTCGAGTCACATTCAGACTGATTTAAAAAATAAATGTATATCAATATAAAATCCAATAAATTTTCCACGCATAAAAATCAATGCAATTTAAAATCTCAAAATAAAAAAAAGATATTTGAAACTAATTGCCGGTTTGATGTGTTTTAAAAATGTACTGCCCATTTCTCATTACTGATAGGCCATTTTCTTGGCCAGCCGAATGAAACTCTCCTCGTCTTGAAAGATTTGCAGCCCAACAGGCCTGATAAAGCGACTTACTTGACAAATCACAAAAAAACTGGGCTAGCCATTTCAGAAAATAAAATAAAAACTACTGGGCTGGTCTGTGGTAAACATAAAAGAAAAGGTTGTCTAGACAGGTCAGAGTGTCCCGCACAGCCCAGTTGACACCCTTCTTCCATTGCAAAAACAAATTAGATAAATGCCACTCCAATTATGGCTATTCATAAAAATGCCACTACAATTTCCAAACTTTGAAAAATGCCACTGCAATTTTTCAAGCTTTGAAAAACGCCACTGTAGTTTGCAAATTTTGAAAAACGCCACTCCAGACTTCGAAAAATGCCACTAGAAATGGCATGAAATGGCATTTTTCAAAGTTTGGAAATTGCAGTGGCATTTCTCGGGAACACCAGATTTGGAGAGAGAGAGAGAGAGAGAGAGAGGGAGAGAGAGAGGAAGCAACACTACTATTACTTTTTAGTAAACACTTGTGCTTCAAATTAACGCTATTGCATTTCATATAAAGATTTTTCATGTGATTCATGCTAATATACTAGTTGGGTTTTTTACGTTATAGAACTTGACTT
The DNA here is from genome assembly GCA_021437245.1 of Aegilops speltoides. NCBI lineage: Eukaryota > Viridiplantae > Streptophyta > Magnoliopsida > Poales > Poaceae > Aegilops > Aegilops speltoides. The sequence continues at coordinate 376,498,490 of CM038146.1, forward strand.
GTGTATTTCAATGATGAACTTCCTCAAATGCTCTAGGTCTTCATGAGCAGGCAGGTTGGATGCAGACCCAACTAGTTCATTAGGAGAGCTTTCACACACTTATAGCTCTAGTGCATATGTTGCACTGCAATTCCTACTCCTCGCACCAACATCGGCTATAAGGTCTCTCCATTGCTTAATGATCAGCCGCGTTGGTGTGAGACTTCCTTCCACTTTTTGAATTATCATAAAACCCCATCATCATTCTCCTTTTCTCATTAAGTGCTAAGATCAAGGCTCGTGCTCAAGTATTGAATATGTATTGATTAGTTGTAACAGGAGGATTATGTGATTAATGTGCTCGTCATGATACGACGAAGACTAAGTGTACCATGCCCCATGATACACCTGACATTCTTTTGAAATGTATCAATCCCCTACACACAAAATTCCACTCTTCTTGTCTTACTCAAGTGAACTGATTTTGATAGAATCCGTCACTTTTTGGTGACTTTCACTTTCAACTAGATTCACCGCCTATGTGCCCTTTATTCCCGGTCATTCCCAAGAACATTTGCCCCCTGTATTTCCACAACAAGAGGAAATGAATCAATCCCATCAATCATAAGAACAACTCAAGATTAAGAGGAACTAGTGCTTCACAAGATAAGATGGGCGAATGACATTGATAGAGGAAAAAAGATAGTATGACAAATAGAAATAGGTATTGTATAGGAGTCCGAGGGGAGGGAGCATGTCAGAAATTCAGTTGTCGTAAGAGGGAGGAAATTGTGCAATGATTCCAAGCAGGGTTATTATAGTTTTGCTTGGCTTTGATTCTCGTTTTTCTGGACAACCGCATTTGTTACTAGTTAGAGCAATGGTTGGAGGCTTGGTGACGATGAGAAACTGTAATGAGATGATCCATGATCTTATTATATGTATTTCGGTCCATCGAGATAGGGCAAGGGGGGTCCCCCACATGAATATATTGCTCAAAGTTGGCCATATGCCAATAGAGTGATCCACTTTATAAGCGAAATTGGATCGAAAACCATACAATAATAAAAGTAAAAAGGAAAGAGGAGAAAATTGGTGCCAAAGAGAAGGCGTAGCCCAACCAAAGTACCATCACCAATAGAGGCACAAGCAAAAGTGGAGTGCCATCAAGGGATCACAATACAAAGGCTTTGCAAGCTGCCGAGAGCACCCGCGCGAGTTCCGATCCCCATTGCATGATACAAGATTGTTCACAATCAAACGAGTGCCCTAGCATGACCGCACGCTCCGCCATAGGTGGCAAGAATTGGAGCACTGGAAGCCGAGAGAGCGCCAACAAACACAAATCTCGACTAGGGGCTAGGAAATAGGAATGATTGGCGAGTTGGAGAGGCACCCTCCACCACCTTTGAGCAAAGAGAACAGAGATACTCCAAGAGCACAAAGCTCGCCGCATCACAACGACCTTCATGAGGGAACTGAGCAAGCACAACAATAGGGAGTCGACGTCGAGGCACCGCTCGGTGGGCAGGGGGAGTGAAGTCATCATTCAAGCGGAGGCATGACAAGTATAGGTGCACTCAAGACCACACGTCGAATGAGGTTTACAACACATGGGAGCAATACCGCGGTCGCTCCCGGTCAGGGATTTCTCGAAGAGCACACTGAAAATCAGCCACCCGCAGCCACATGGATAGACTGGGGATCAAAACAACACCATCAAGATGGAAAACGACACAAAGTGTCACCGCTATCTCAGCCAACATCATGAATTTCTCCCAATCCCCGGCCACATCCCCCAACGGCGAAAGGAAGGGCAACCACCAAAAGCGCATGGCATCGCTGGGATGGACGGCCCCAGATTCCTGCCGGCAGAGCGTAATTCCTTTGTCAATCATGCTTTCTTTTTCCTTCTCATCAAACATAACTACTTCCTCCGTTCCAAAATAGATGACCCAACTTTGTACTAACTTTAGTATATTGAGTCATCTATTTTGGAACGGAGGGAGTACAAAAGTACTTTGTCAATTCGATCTTTCAGCGACCGGTCATTCAGTTAATTCTTTCTAGTCGCATGCAAACTACTCCCTCCGTCCCATCCTATATTATGGGACAGAGGGAGTACATTTTTGTTTAAACTTGCTCTGGGTGTCTAAAATAAACTTGCTCTGGGAGTATAGCAGAATACGGGTATAGTCCAGTCTGTACACAACACAAATGCGATGGTTCGCTGTGTTCTTTCTCATTACATAACTTAAATGACAAGTGCAGAACATTTGGGCTTTTGTCAAGTGGGATTGGGACGCACCGGAGAAAGGTAACAACGCCGGAGAGAGCGAGAGAGCAAGAGAGCGTGAGAGCCCCTCCCTCCGCCGTGCGTCACTCCGACGCCGGCGTCCACTCTTCCCGGCGCCTGTCGCTCCGGCAGCGCCAGCCACCTTTCCCCCTCTCCGCTCTCGCTCCCTGCTTCGTGCTCATGGCGGAGAGCCCCCACTCCGTCAACTCCGTGTTCCCCCGGGAGAGGCCTGTCGTTTCTGGGCTGGGGCTCTCCTCGGCCTCCGAGAGATCTGCCGAGGACGTGGCTGGCCCGCTGGCGCATGGTGCGCCACCGGCTGCGCCGCTGCTGGAGGGCGCCGTGCCGGAGACCTGCCGGCGTGTGTCTCCGTGGCAGGCGGCCCCTGCTTCGAAGAAGACCCTATGGAAGAGGAGGGTGGGCGCGGATTTGCCGGCTGGGGCCCCACGCCGCGGCTCGCCGGTGAGGAAGGAGGTCTCACCGGAGATGCGGGACAAGTGCTTTCGGTGTCTTGCCAAAGGGCACTCCCTGAAGGACTGCACCAATGAGGTGGTGTGCCTACGCTGCGGGCTCCCCGGTCATGTCGCTTCGCAGTGCAAGCGGCCGCGCAGCCCGTCGCCGGTGGAAGACCTCCGTCGGGAGGCGGCGTCCAAGGTGGCTCGCCGCTCCGCGCCGCGGGACACGGGTGGGTGCAGGCCGTCGAGCTCACTGCCAGACGAGGCGCTCCTCGCCCCTCAGCGACCCCGCGGCGGCCCCGGTGTGGCCGATGCTCGCTGCGCCGCGCCTGGAGGTGGCGGTCGACCCGGGGATGGAGCCGGCTGAGTTGTGCGTTGTCAGGAGGACTCGCGCCATGGATGAGATCGAGCACCAGCTCCAAAAGGCTATGGTGGTGTTTGTGGGAGGGGATAGGTCGGAGATCTCGCCGGAGCTGATGAGGCGTGCTCTGACAGTCAAGATGGGCATCCCTGAGGATAGATTCTCGGTGCATAAGTACCGGCCGGAGGATTTCTTGGTGGTCTTTGCTAGGCAGGAGGACAGGATCTTGGTGAGTAGGCAGCCGGTGCTGGAGCTTGATGGTCACAGATTATCGTTCCGGCAATGGATCAGGCAGTCTCAGGCGGTGTTTGCGGCCATGCGCTTCTAGGTCAGGTTGGTCTTTGAGGGGATTCCGGCGCATGCCTGGGAGCTAGAGGTGATTGAGAGTCTGCTGGGCGGCGCATGCATCATCGACTCTGTTGCGCCGGAGACTTCTGCTCGCTCTGATCTCGCGTCGTTCAAGCTCCTGGCCTGGACGACTGATCCAGAGCAAATTCCCACCCGGCGTTGGCTCGCGGTGCCGGAGCCGGAGGAGCAGAGGGATCTTTTTCAGCCCAAGACTCTGCAATACAAAGTGCTTATTCACATGGATTCAGTGACTTCGTTCCCGGAGGGTGAGGAGCCGTGGTTCTTGGGCGGCTCGTCGGACAGTGGCCAGAGTGGCCTGCCAGATGCGGAGATGGACATGGGAGGCGGGCCTAGCACGCAGCATTTTGGATGGCAGTATGGGGTTCGTGACGCGCGGGGTGATAATGCCAGAGGGTTGGGCGGTGGCCGGAGCTATGCCGGCGGCGTCGCCCGCGGCGGTGCGAGCTATGCCGACAGCGTCGTCCGCGGTGGAGCTCCATCTTCGGAGTGGAAGATTCCCCATGGCTCAAAGCGAGAAAGGGGCGAGGTGGGGCTGGGGTCGCGTCCACGACGGTGACGGTCGTCGATCGACTTTGACCGGATCGCCTTGGGGCCCGGGCAGGCGGATAAGGACACCACGGAGACGATTCGAATTTCAAATCCTTCTGGCGCGGGCGCTTCGAGGAGACAGGCAGTTGGCCAGGTGGTTCCAGAACGGATCGATGGTGAGGGGGCGCGAATTTCGGCGCCAATCATGCAGCCAGAGGATCAGGCTGATTCGCACGCGCGGTTGGAGGCAACCCAGATGGATACAGTTGTGGATCCCGAGGGGACGCGGATTTTGGCTGCCCAGACTGACAAGACCACGGTCGGGTTGGGTGGGCCTGTGGTGTCGCCGCGGTTGGAGGGCCTCACGGTGGAGGTGGTGATTGCTGTGCCCCCCACTTTGGTGGTTGGTGCGGATCAGGACCCCAGGTCGGATCGCGACAAGGGAGGTTTGGATGCTCCTGAGCTGGGTGGTGTGGCGGGCCACATGCAGGCTGCAATTTCGGACGCCACAGCGGATCCTATTGGGGGTACTCTGGAGGCTGCCCCGCACGAGCCTATCAGCGCCCAGGTAGGTAGGGAAGGATCTGTGGGAATTGGTGCACAGGCTACTTCGCTGGGAGGGTTGGTGCCAATGATTGGCATGGATCCCCATGCTGGCGGGGACAAGGAGGCCCCTGGCCAAGTGGCGTCCATGCGGGAGTTTGAGGCCGGGCAGCCATCTTCCCACGTAAACGGTGACATGCATAACATAGAGTTGGCATGCAATGGGGGCATGAAGCCACAGGAAGCCGCTGCCTTCGGTAAGTTGAAGTGGTTCTGCAATGCACTCGTCCGCAAGTTGGCTCCCCCTCTCCTCCAGGAAGTGCTATCCTCGTTGAGACCAGAAGCAGAACCATTCACACCTAGGCGTACCACACGTGGAGCCAAGCGCGCGATGTCATCGATTCTTGCCAAGGCTACTCAGGCGGAGAACGTGCTTATGCGAGCTCTAGGCTTGGTTCCGGAAGACCTTGATGGAAATGAGGATGCAATTGCGGAGCTTGCGGACATCTTCGACTCTCCTCTCCGTGAACAGCACATCAAGGTGATCGCTGCCCTGTTTGGGAAGGAAGTTCCACCTGCATGTGAGCTGAGGACGGGCTTCACGGTGGCTAGCTCAGCCTGATTGGTGGGCTCGGCCGGGGGTGTCCTTCATCTCACGATTCATGGATCCAAACCCGCATGTGTTGTGTTGGAACGTGAGGGGCCTCAACAACCCTGCTAAGAAGCATGACGTTAGGGAGTTTGTCGTGGCAGCTAAGGTTAGTCTTGTGTGTCTCCAAGAGACCAAGCTTGATGTATTTGATCCTTTTACAGTCATGCAATGCATTGGCCCATCCTTTGATGGGTTTGACTATGTACCGGCGGAGGAGACTCGTGGGGGCATCCTCCTTGCTTGGGACAGCACGATGCTTTCCGTGCACAACATTGTGCGCGACACCAACTCTATCACAGGGCTCGTCCAGGACAAGGGAGGACCGACTTGGTGGGTAACGGTGGTGTACGGGCCGCAAGGAGAAGGCCCCAAGACACAATTTCTCTGTGATCTTCATGCTTTCCGTGCGGCTCGCCCTGGGCCATGGATGGTCTTGGGGGACTTTAACATGATTCTTCGAGCGGAGGACAAAAGCAACAATAACATAAATAGACGCATCATGAGGAGATTTAAGGAGTTTGTGGATAATAACGAACTCAAGGAGGTTTACATGCATGGCAGGAGATTCACGTGGACTAATGAAAGGGATCATCCGGTGATGACCAAGATCGATCGGGTGTTGGTGACCGTGGATTGGGAGCTTGCCCACCCTGATGTCCTCCTCCAAGCTCTGTCTACGAACATATCGGACCACGCCCCGCTCCACTTGTCCACTTCAGCCCCTTTCTGTCATAAGAGGAGATTCCTTTTTGAGATGTACTGGACCAAATTGGAAGGGTTTGAACAAGCTGTTCGTGATGCATGGGTTTGTGATGAAAACATAGTGGACCCTTTCAAGAGGATGGATGCGCTCCTAAGGAATACGGCTGTTGCACTTCAAGCGTGGGGGCAGAGGAAGTGGGGCAACATTAAGACGCAGATCGCGATCGCCAACTATGTCATTCTCAAATTTGACCGCGCCATGGAGATGCGTGCTCTTACCCCAGCTGAGCTCTGGCTTCGCAAAAATGTCAAACTGGCTTTGCTAGGCCTGTCCTCCCTGCAACGCACCATCGAACATCAGCGCTCCAGGCTACGATGGATTCGGGAAGGTGACACGAATACCAAACTCTTTCAGGCTGTGGCAAATGGGCGGAGATCAAAAAATTTCATCCCCCACCTTAGGCACAATGGGGTGCTCATCACTGATCAAGAGAGGAAGGGGAAATCTTCACAGAGGCATATGAGCAGTTGCTGGGTCATGCAACGACCAGGGAGACAGACCTTGATCTAAATTTCTTGGGTATGGAGAATCACGACCTAGGTGAACTTGAGGAGATGTTCACGGAGAATGAAGTGTGGAACACCATCAAGGAGCTTCCACCTGATCGGGCACCTGGGCCGGATGGCTTCATTGCTGCGTTCTATCAGAGGGCATGGACGATTATCAAAAAGGATGTGATGGCAATGATAATGAAGCTGTACGTCATGGATGGGAGAGGTTTTGGAAGGCTCAATAAAGCACACATTGTGCTCATCCCGAAGAAATCTAATGCGGAGCTGGTTGGGGATTTTCGTCCAATCAGCCTAACCCACAGCGCTGCCAAGCTCTTCGCGAAGATGTTGGCTAACCGGGCAAGGAGGAGAATGAAAGACATTGTCACGGCTAACCAGTCGGCGTTTGTTTGCGGCAGGCATTTGCACGATAATTTCCTTCTTGTGAGACAAGTTGCCAGGAAGATACACGCACACAAAGAAGCGGGGGTGTTCCTTAAGTTAGACATATCGAGGGCTTTTGATTCTATATCTTGGCCATTCTTGTTTGAAGTTATGAGGCAAAAAGGATTTGGACAGAGATGGTTAGCTTGGACAGCCATCCTTCTACGCACGGCTTCTACCAAAGTCCTCGTTAATGGCGTTCCTGGCAGGAGTTTTTGGCTCACGCAAGGGTTAAGACAAGGCGATCCGGTGTCCCCTCTTTTGTTCATTATTGCAATGGATGCGCTCTCCTGCATCATGGTGAAGGGCGTGGAGGAAGGCGTTCTGAAGCCATTTACCGGCATCAGGCCGAATCAAAGCGTCTCGATCTATGCCGACGATGTGGCTCTGTTTGTGCGGCCTAACGAGGTCGATCTCAGGTTTGTGACCTTGGCGCTCAAAGCCTTCGGAGACGCGTCTGGCCTCAGGGTAAATTACGCTAAGTCATCTGCGATCCTCATTCATGGTGGAGAGGAGGATAAGATCAGGGTCTCCAACCTTCTGCAGTGCGAATTGGGGAAGTTCCCTTGCAAATACCTAGGATTACAACTTGCGATACACCAGCTAAAGAAGACGGACTGGCAGCCCATGTTGGATAATGCAAAGAAGTGTGCTCCTGGATGGCAACGCGGGCTGCTACAAAGATCTGGGCGCCTTGTGCTGGTCAAGTCGGTGGTCGCGGCGAAACCGATCCACCACTTTATGATCACTGACGCACCAGGTTTGGTGTTTGAAGAGCTTGATAAATGGATGAGAGCTTTCTTTTGGGCTAGGAAGGATCAGGTCTCGGGTGGAAACTGCATGGTTGCTTGGAATGCAGTATGTAAGCCTACGTGCTTTGGTGGGCTCGGCATCAAGAATCTTAAGCTGCAGGGGCTCGCACTTAGGGTTCGTTGGGAGTGGTTGAAACGCACGGATTCAGCAAGACCTTGGCAGGGACTGCGCATGATAAAGGATGAGGATGCCCGAGCCGTGTTTGATAGCCTGGTCAAGATTGAGGTGGACGAGGGTACAAAGGTCCTCTTCTGGCGGGATCGGTGGTTCATGGCTTCGCTGTGCAGGATATTGCACCCATGATCCACGCTCTGGTCGACACTCGCACTAGAAACAAGCGTACGGTTAGGTAAGGGATGGAGAATGGCCGGTGGCTGCAGGATATCAATGGGGAGCTGAACTTCGTTGGACATTTGCATCTAGTACATCTAAACTTGGCAATCAACACAATGCAAAGAGACCCAAGCACCCCATACTGTTTCTCTTGGCCTGCAGACCCTTCTGGAGTCTACTCGGCTAAGTCTACCTATCAAAGACTTTGCCTTGGGGACGAATGGGTACCATATAACACATGCATCTGGAAAAGTTGGGCACTTTTGAAGTGCAAGATCTTCATCTGGCTGGCGGTACAGCACCGTATCTGGACCTCGGACCGAAGGGCTAAACATGGACTACAAGACCAACCGTCTGCATGCTACACTTGTTTGCAGGATGAAGATAATGCTGAACACATCTTGGTACAATGTGCTTATGCTCGACAGGTGTGGCACACTTGATTCCAAGTTCTAACCCTAGGTATTCGGCCTCCGGTGGTGGATGATACTTTCCTGGATTGGTGGATCGAGACTAGGAGGGGGATGCCGAAGGATCTTAAAAGAGGCTATGACACTTTTGTCATCTTGGTCGGATGGGAGCTGTGGAAGCAACGGAACGCGCGAGTGTTTAACAGGGTTCAGAAACAACGAACCCCGATGGACTTAGCTGATGACATTCTCAGAGAAGTAAAACTATGGAGACAAGCTGGTGTAGGAGTCGGTGGTTTAACTCGTTTTGTGAGAGAGTAGCCTTCAATTGTAGGGTGGGGTGTAATGGGTGTTGGCCGAGCTTAAGATCCTAGCATCTAGCTCCAGCCTCTCTTGTACATTATATTTCTGCCTTCTATAAAGATAAGGTACGCCTTTAGCGTACTCTCGAAAAAAAAATGACAAGTGCACGAGTCACCTTCTGGCGCAGAATTTTTTTTTTTAGTAAAGGCTCATACGCAATGCATAACAGAAACACGAATCCATGCCGAAAACAAGCCGCGTTTATGATAACCCCAACTGAATTGCTTATGATAACCTCAACTGAAAGCAATTCTCAACAGACAACACATGGAGTATTATGCTTATGTCATAGTCACACGGGAGAGTATCTTGCCAGACACAAACGAAAACGACATCACCGACTGAACTCAATGGAGGGAAAAGGGAGTAACCAACATTACTCAAAATCTCCTTTCCATTTACTATCACTACGAACAGCACTTTCAAGCTTTGAAGAAGCAACATCCATACCAAGGTACCGGGGGAGGAAAGATACACGCTTCGAGGCAAAAATATATACACATCAGGCTATAGACAGATCTCATCTTATGGAAGCCTACTGTACATGGTTGCCCCCTTAGACATTCTACGGTTCGAAGCTAGCTAGAAATACAATGGTGCAAGCGCCTTCATGGGTGCTCCAGGAAAAAAACCCTATTCAGAGATCGAGATGAAACTATAGGCGGCACCATCTGCCTTTAATCCTGAAATAGTTACATAATTCCCGGTGAATCGTGCAAACTACAAAGGATAGATAAAAATGAAACAAGACGGAAGACTTACATGAACTATCAAAAAAGGCTCAATGCACTATCCGTAAGAAGTGAGCTTCTGGAGCTCCCTAGCTCTAGCTCATCAGAGGTGGAATTGTACGAAGACAGCAACTTCCTCTGTATGATGTTGCATAGGATACATGTTAGTTCCCTTTTCAGATTATAAAATTTTAATTTCTGAATAGGTAATGGAACTAATACGAATGCTGGAGTTGAGTATCAGTTCAAATCAGTTCAAATCATTTCTTACTTCCCAGGCCCAACATGCTAAAGAAACACATTTTCCCTTGAAAGGTTGACTATTTACAATACAAATTAATTTGGTCCTTTCGATTTTGGAGAAGAATTGGGTATCAGCACATACCAAATTTCTGATAATTTTGAAAGTTTGCAAAACATGATGACTTTACACACATGATGGCTGCCCAAATATTCCAGTCATTCTGCACAGTGGCAACAATTTGTATTGACAGTACCAAGGCAGAAACCATGGCAATTGGGCAAACCCTGATAGAAGCACAGTGTGTGAAGAGACACCCAAGTTCAAGAAGACACGAGCATGCTGTTGAAATCCTGCGCAGTTTCTTTATATGAAAGAAATAACTTCTGCTACTGACCAAATAAGGAGTTAAACATCTGAAACTGACTGCCAGCTCATCAAATATGCATTTACGGGATGTATTAAACTGGTTACCTTGACACCACCATAAAACATAATAACTGTTAACATACAGCAATACATGCATAATGCGTGTGATAGCTCTGCTACTAGCATTACCTTTCAGATGTACTCCCTCCGTCCCCAAATTCTTGTCTTAGATTTGTCTACATACGGATGTATCTATTCATGTTTTAGTGTTAGATACATCCGTATCTAGATAAATTTAAGACAAGAATTTTGGGATGGAGGTAATAGTAAAGAAAGGTACCAATAAGAGAAACAAGCATGGCAATATGCACAGAAGTTCTGAACAAAAACTACAACAGCTTGACTTATAAGTTGTAACAACTGCTGGTAACATGAAAAGGCAGTGAACAATTTAGTGCAAATATGATCTATAGCCTAACGAAATGTTGGATAGCTACTTACTTGATCTTCAAAATCAGGACTGGTCAAGTTGATGGAGAGATTTCTCATCAACAACAGTGCCTAGAGATCAAAAGGCACAAATGTCAGTTGATGAGAAGTAAGACATTTCAAACCATTATTATTCGAAAAAATATGAATTCAACATGCCATCGATTAGTTTCAACATAACACAAAGGGTTAAAATGGTGACAAAACAAGCATATACAGTTTGTTGCAATGCTTAAAAACTAAACATGCATATAGAGTTTTTTGCTATGCTTAAATCAGGAGCATTCTGCATAAGCCTATAGGTACATAAGAAATTTTAGAGACGAAGAGTATTTATTCTTGTGATTTATAAATTCTTGATTTGACAAAGCAATTATTTTGGAGGAGAAATTGGGCAATGCAACATTACAACCATAGCCTTAGTTAAGCTATGCTTATGGTCAATTTCTTTATGAATAGAAGAAAACCTAGTATATCAACGACTCACATACCGTTTCAACATCAATTGGATTCATCTCCTTCAGTTTCTGCAAATGGCCCTTTGTGCTTGGATCGAAAACACTGCCTAAGAAGCTGTATACTTGTGCAAAATCTGGCATAACTGTATCAAAATTTGAAAGACGGGGTTAAAGGAGTTTAAAATGGTAGGTCGGATAAAAAAACAAAGCAGTCCTGTGACAAAAGCCACGATAACAATACAGTAAAATCAATGGATGAATGAGCTGTAAGAATTACTTTATCCTATTTATTCATTCTAAAGAAGGAACCGCGTGTTATAAATACTAGAACAGAACTGCAAAAGTCTTGGAAATAAATAGACTATCAAAAGTATCTAAAGACTAGAGGTACTGACTGCGGAGTGATGGAACTTGATTTATCTGGTCATTGGTTTCACCAGATTGCCATGCCCTTGGAGGGCCTTCACTACTGCTTGAGCAAAAAATGTTTGGACCCATAGACCCAGCACCTAAATCTTCTGAGCAAAAGGAGGTAAGGATTAACTGACGAAGAGTACACTTGGACTATTTAGAGGAGGGGCACCTTGAAGTACAAACCTTTCATGAAAGATGAGGCGACAACTGGTGGGATAGAATTGTGGGTCCATGGAGAAACAGCCACGTTCATTCCTGAGTTTCTAAGCATGGCAGATGGATCTGTCTTCAGGGCATATCCTGGCTCTGCAAGACAAGAGAAGATAGTGAATCAACTGTCGGTATAAAGAGGCACCGATAAAATGATAATGTAAAATTGTTACTTGTAAAACTAAGTTCGATGACTCACCATTTTTGGAGGCCTTCTGAGGGTATGGGTGGGCAGCTTTACGCTTTGGTCGTGGAGGTGGGACATGTTCGCTGGTTCCATTTTTCTGAACCTTCAAAAAATACTTCTGTGCATGGCTCCTTATCTGCAAAAACAAATTAATATGTAACATGAAAATGGTTTTACCGGAGAAGCCATTGCCAGGAAAATCGGTCCAAGCGCTGTGCAATGTTTGCACAGAAAAATGAGGAGACATCGGTTGTTTACAAAGCAGCAGACATCTCCATTTGTAAGGTTTAGTAAGGCGCTCCATTATGTTGGGATTGTGGTGCAAATTGATCATAATTTCACTTGATTTTTCAGTTTATAATCCAAATACCTGGATGACAGTCTTCGAACCAACAAAAGCTTCTATCTTTTTCCAGTCACGATCAAAGCTGAAAAGAACCCAGGTTTTCCACATTAATGTCGCATTAAGATGAAATCTTATAATTGACTATCAAATCTTCAACACATATAGGTGAATTCAACTACAGTAACTGTCAAATTATCCGCACAAAAAACACATTTGTCGGTACACCTGAACGAAAACTATTTTACCTATACATCCTGAAAAAGACCTACTCCTTCCGTTCACAAATACTCCCTCCGTCCGAAAATAGTTGTCATCAAAATGGACAAAAAGAGATATATCTAGAACTAAAATACATCTAGATACATCCCCTTTTATTCATTTTGATGACAAGTATTTCCGGATGGAGGGAGTATAGGATTTTTCAATTTTTTTGTGAATCGGATGTATATAGACACGTTTTAGTCTATATTGAAGTATCCAAACCGTCTTATATTTGTGAACGGAGGGAGTAGTACATAAATGATGGTGATCTGAACAGTGAACGTATGAGACTCTGGGTAATCGAGTTGTAGGAATATTTACTAATTCTACTAGTAAATATTATGGCTTGAAAAATTATGCTCTTCGCTGAAAAAATGTCTATAAAAACGCAATACAATTGCAGAAGGAACGTCGGTATGCTAGTGATCTATCATCATCATCATCAAACATTAAACAATCGAGCAAACAAGCAAGTTCAGCAAACACTACAGACACAAAAATAATACTTAGCGCCAGCTAACTAACGCATCAAAAAGGCTGAAAAAATACATACAGTCGTTGGCCCAAAGATCACAGAAAATGGAAGCTATGCGAAGTTTTGAGCCAAGCGCGAATGGACTAAATTTTTTTCGAATTGAGGGGTTCCCCCCAAATACAAGCAGTTTTTCTAGCCCATTTGCAAGTTCAAACAGAGCGAATGGAATTGCGTGGAGAAACACAAAAGGGGAAGGGAAGAAAACCGTGGAGAAACACAAAAGGGGAAGGGAAGAAAACCGTGGAGAAACACAAAAGGGGAAGGGAAGAAAATCGTGGAGCACCACAGTTCAGCGTCCGCTTACAGCTGCAGGGCCTCGAGGAACTTGTCGTGCTCCTGCTCCGTCCAGCTCTCGCGCGACTTGGTGATGGTGTAGGGCTTCCGCACCTTCTTGCTGGCGTCGTCGCCCGACACGGCGGCGGCCGCCTCGGACAGCGCCGGCGGCGGCGGCGTGTTCGTGGAGACCATAGGGGACGCACGGAGGCCTGGTTCCGTCGGGTGCCGGTGCCGGTGCCGGTCTCTCGCTCGCTGGGCTTTTGTCCGTAGCTCGGCCGCGTCCGCCTGCGTGGTGGCTGCGTCGCGTCGCGTCGCGGTGTGGCGCCGGGCCGGGTTGGGTGGGAGTGTGTGGGTGGTGGCGCCGCTGGGGGGCGTGCGGGGTTTTGGCCGCGCGTTTTGGTTGCGGGGCAGACAGAGTGTGCGCGGGCCCCACCGCGTGGGCCACGCGGCGCGCGCGCTTGTGGCTGCGCTGCGCGGGGGGAAGGCCCACTTGCGCCCCGCACGTCCCCCTCACCCCACCCCCACCCCACCACACACGCGGGGTCGCTCTCGGCTCTACTAGCTGCTGCTGCTACTGGTCGCCGGCGTCACGCCGAGCTCGTTCGTGTGGCTGGCTGCTCGCGTCCGCTCGCCACGCGCTGTTTTTTTAGCGGGGCACCGTTGAGTATTAAGTAAGGCCAACTCCAACACGACCCCAAACGGACGTCTGTTTCATTCGCTTTTTGTTCATTTAGGATGACAATGGGTCGTGTACACCTGAATTTGTGGATGCGCCGGCGTGCATCCAACGTACAGCCGCATCTCGTCCGCATATTTTTTTAACACATATCTTGTTATTTTCATCATTGATTTTGATACATTGGAGCACATCACCAAATCTTGACTAGAAGAGTAAGACAAAAAAAACAAGAACTTCAAGAAGACATTTTAAAAGATATTAAATTTCCATAACTGATTCCTTAAGTTGGATTAGTGCTCTCTCGATGCATTTATTGTTGATCTGCGGAGTCTCGATCTTGCATGCTTCTTTCTTCTTCGAGTCTAAAGAAGTAGACGTTATTTCTTCGCATCTAGTCTCATATATAGCCTCTATTCTAGCAACAAGTACACGAATATCTATTAAATTACCCTCTATCAATAGATTAATATACTCTTCTTCCCAATACCAAAAGTTGCATCCATCCTACACGATAAATATTTGAGTGTAAGTAAAACGAGCCGAATCCGGGAACACAACCGAAGGTAAAACTAGCACATACCCCATCGTTTGCAGCACTTGACGAACACCCATCCGGGATGTCCCGGCGTTGTAAACACACGGCGCAAGACCTTCCGTGGGCAGCCGTCGCACTTTATGAGCGGCAACGATGTGCCGACAAGCCTTTGGGCCAGCACCGAGCCCGAACGACGGCCCTTGATGTATTTGCCGACGAACCGGTGACGGAGTCGATCTGAGAGGCTAGAGGCGGAGTCAGTGCTTGCATGCAGCTTGGGGGCATTGTCGGAGCTTTGCGGTCTGGTACCCGGCCAGTCCATGGCACGGCGTGGGCCAGGAAGCCGGGGTGAACTCAAATCCGGCCGGATCCACTCCAAATCCGCCAAAAGGCCAAATCAAATCGGTTGAGTTGGACAGCCCCGCATCAAGGAAACGGGTCGCGAAAGGGAGGGGCGAGGCTTGCGGTGTCTTTGGACATCACATGGACGAGAAAATGGCGGTGGCGGCGGCTAGGGCGGGGCGGGTCGGGGGAGGGGAATAGAAATAGGGGTGCATGTGTCCCCGACGGGCGGGCCAGGGGAGGACATGGGCACGTGCTACGCACCGTCCGCGCGTATCAGTTTTGCCGCAAATGCGGCCCAAAGTTGGGCCGGGATGGGTCGAAAGCGGACCAAAAATGGACGACGGTCCATTTGCTCCTACACGTTGGGCGGCATGTTCTTTCCGTTTACCTCCAAACGGACGCGGCCAGACCATTTGGGGTCGTGGGTTGGGTTGGCTTTAGGCGGCCAACTCCAACACACGACCCTAAACGAAGGTCCGTTTTATCCAAATTCTGTCGTTTAGATAGGGCAATGGGCAGCGTTCGATGGTTTCCTGGATGCGCTGGCCGTGTGCCCAATGCGCGGACGCATTTTGTCCGCCCGCCTAGAATTGTTTGCAAATGAAATTGTGTCACCGCGGACGTAGTTCATGCCAGCGGCCGGCATACATAAGCCAGCCTACAGAATGATCAACCCCTCAAATCTCTCGCTGGCAACACAGCCAGCGGTCGGCACCCTTGTCAGCCTTCAAAATGAACCCTCAAGTTTTGTGGTCGACAACATAGCCAGCGGCCGGCAGCCTTGCCAACCTTCAAAATAAACCCCTAAGTTTTGTCGTCGATAATACAGCCAGCAGCCGGCACACTTGCCAGCCTTTGAAAAGTGCAACCATAGTCCACAACCGAGACCTCCTTAGTTCATGCAGTCTCGGTCGAACATCCTCTTTTGCCAACTCTTGAACCAACTTCTTCTCTTCGGGGACATGTTGGTCAAGTCCATGCTCATGATTGCGAGCGCTGTCGTGGTTCTAAGTCTGACAGTAGAAGTAGGGGTAGGTAAGGGAGAGGCGATGTCCTAGCTATGGAGTAGTTGTGAAGACAAAGGATGTACGAGTTCAGCCCTTCTCGGAGGAAGTAACAGCCCCACGCCCTCGAGCCCCGAGGCGGTCGAGTGGATTATGAGTATGAGTATTACAAGAATCTGAACCCTTCTATACGTGGAGGGGTGGCTTATATAGAGCGCGCCAGGCCTGACCAGTCCACATAATGGAGGGATTAAAGTACATTAAGCTAGGGGGTTCTTGTAACGCCTCATAAGGCGCTTTAACTATCATTAAGTCTATTCAATAGCAAACCGTTATACCGCAGAGTGCCTTCGACCTTACGGTGGTCGAGTGAGTCTTCATGGTCGAGTGAGTCTTCCATGGTCGAAGTCCTTCCACCGGTCGAGTGGATTCCTCTTTGGTCGATCGAAGATGATCTCTTCTACGAGTGCCCTTGGTAGGACGTTTGGGTCAGCCTATGACCCTACCCTAGGTACATGAATCCATCATTAGCCCCGAATGGATTGAGGCTTGAGTGAAGGAGGAGTCGACGTTGTTTCCGATCGCCTTTTGCGTCATCGTTACGTGTTGTCTTGGATCAAGATCTTCTCTGTTGATAACAAGAAACTTTCCTTGATTGACTTGATCCATTCTTGTTCTTTAGTCGAGTGACTTCCTTTGCTATTCCCGAGCAACGGATCGCAGGAGATCTCGCACTTGACAGATCGATCTGTCGTCATGGATCTCGCGGGATACTGAAATTTGGGGAGGCGCTGAACGGAACGGATCTGCGGCGCTTGGATGGGACGTAATAGGGCGCTCGATCTCGCTACCGCTTTTTCCGCCACGTATCACGCAAAGGCGGCTGCTCGGGATATGATTGGATTGCTTGGGTCCACCTGTCATCCACTCGGAAGGATGCTATAAATGTAACTCCGGAGGCTCATGCACGATACCTTGTTCTTCCTCCTTAGCTCTCCCGTCTCCGCTCTCCGCCACCGCCTTTGCTCTCTTGCCATCTCTCCTTGCGCATTTCACGGCGCCATGGGCAAAGAGAAGACGACGATGTTGGAGCGCTGAAGAAGGCGCGGCGGCGGAGAAGGCGTCGACGGTTGAGAAGGCAAAGGGGAGATCTACCGGTCGCGGTGGTTCCTCGTCGAGATCCAAACTGCCGAAAGGCTGGGTCGAGGAGATCGATCGATCGACCATCAAGGAGAAGGATCTCCTCGATATGGCCGACGACGGATTGATTCCCCACGCGCCGCGAGACTTCTGGCCGAGAGTGGCAGCCTCGGCCGTAAGAGGGTGAGTGCGTGCTTTTGGCCACCCATGTTGACCGAGGTTTTTCGTTGCCGCCGAGTGTCTTCTTTCGGGGTTTTCTGAATTTCTTCGGAGCCCAGCTCCATCATTTTACTCCAAACTCCATCGCATACCTTGCCGTGTTTGTGTCTATGTGCGAAAACTTCCTGGGTTGTCGATCGCGACCGGGTTTGTTCAAGTACATCTTCACGTGTCGCTCTCGGTCGTGAAGAAGGCAAGCCCCGTGACGAAGACCCAAGTAGTCCAGATGTGTGGTGGTTTAGGGTCCATTGAGGAACAAAAGCACCTTCCCCGCTATGTCTTTTCCCGAGTCGGTCCGGGGCTGGCAGTCGACCTGGTTCTATTGCCGGAATGAGACGACGCCGGGGCAGTCGACTGGCCTTCCTGAATTCACCATGAGTCGAGTGAATAGACCCTCCTCCCTGAAGGTTGTTCCAGAAGAGAGGACCGAAGTGAAGATGCTGATGGACGCGTGGTGCGGCTGGTTAGGGACGAAGGATCGGCATGGACCTCTGGAGGTTTTTCTTGAGGCGATTCAGCCCCTTGAGCCCGGAGTCATCAGATGTGGCTATATCGCGGCACCGAAGACGAGACTCGCGTCCACCCGGAGGCAGTCGACGATACTGTAGTGGAAAGATGGATGGCTGCGATCACTGGGAACAAGGACAATCCTCGCGGATCTCGGAGGATTTCTCCACTTGATCGTGACAGCGTTCCAGATAAGGTACACTTGCTCTGTTTTCCGTTGTATATCTGTCGAGTGTGTTTCTGTAATTTGGTCGACTGAACTCTGCTTCGATACTTCCAGGCCCTCACCGAGCTATACTCAATGCCCAACGGCGCCCAGATTCCGACTGAGGAGGGGGAAGCCAGTGGAGGCGAGAGCCAGGAAGAGTGGGATTCAGACGCTGCAGGAGATGACGACGACGACGATGATGATGACGAGGATGATGATGACGAGGATGAAGAGGAGGAAGTCGCACCACCGCGCTTGGAAAGGCGGTCAAAACTTGTGCACGACCCTTCGGCTGAACGCGGTAAGGAGTCGCGATATCTCATGATCGGCCAAACGCCTCGGACCGCTTCTCCGGTGCCGACCGAGAAAGCGCCAAAGCGGTCGAAGGTAGTTCCGTCAAGGACAACCAAGCCTCTCGCCAAAAATGAAGGTGTCCATCCCCACCATCTCGTGGTAAACATATTGCTTAAGTCTTCTTGCTCTATACAAATTTTGTCTCGGTTGATACTTGAATCGGTCGACCGATTCCTTGATTTTCAGCGCCGCGACTTCGAAACCTCGGCTAAGGTCAAGACCATGAGATGGAGGACGCCGCCACCTCAAATCCTGGTACTATATCCTTAATTCTTGTTCTTAGTCGACTGACCCAAGATTTCTGACTTTAACTCTTTTCTGAAGCTCCAACCAATGACATCATCACTCTTCCTGACGATGATGATGAAGATGAGGAGCCATTGAGGACTAGGAGGAGCAGGAAGGCATCTATCGGCAAGGAAGCCCAAGGTGTGACGGTGCCGAGACCGCTAGACGAAGGAGAGGTCGGCACTCGACATACCGTGTCCTTCGCGAATCACCGACGAAAGTGCTCGCCCACTTCGCCGAAAGTTTGGACAACCTTCGATCTTCACCACGCACCACGCCCCGGAGGACCAGGCCGATCTGCTAAGGAGGCGATCCATCAGCGAGGATCATGATGGAACAGTGAAGATCGCCGATGCGAGTCAAGCAGCTTACGATGCCGCTCGCCCTTGAGCAATGTTCAGTCGATCGACCACCACATGCTCTGTTAGGATATGCTATCAAAACTTTTCTTCCCGAATTATAGCGCCACCCACTAGGTGTGTTGGTAAAAAACTCCGTGTTGGCGGGGCACGCTGAGTGCACCCCACTGGTGTAGTCCCCAATATAAGGTCGATCACGGGCAATGGTCTTAGGCTTACTAAGTAGATGTTGATCATTATCCCAATGGAACGAATGGACGAGACCGGTGGGGGCACGCTGAGTGCACCCACCGGTGTAGTCCCCGAGATCGTGGTCGATCGCCGCGATTGATTACGATCGAAGAAGTTCCGGTCGACTGGTCGACTCGTTTTTTTTTTTGTTGACTGGTCGACTGGTCGACTATGTCTTGAACAAGACCAGTGGGGGCACGCTGAGTGCACCCACTGGGTGTAGTCCCCGAGACTACGGTCGAATGCTTGCGTTCGACTGTAGTCTTAGAAACGCACAATTCTTCTTTATTCACTCGGAAGTGGATTATCTCTAATATTTTTGCAACTGACTCTTCAGAGAAATCTTGTGATCTTGCGGCACGCTATGTTGAATCGGAGCGAAGCATATTCAGCTCGAGTTGGACTTGAAGCTAGTGCAGGAGAATCGACGAAGGCGAAGGAGGAGACCAAAGGTATGTTTGGTGAGATTTCGACGACTCTTTTCTCCCTCATTTGCTTCAAGCTTGACTTTGCTGCGATCTACGTGCAAGGTGAAGGAGGCCCAAAGGAAGAAAGAGCTTGAGCTGTTCGAGAAGATCAAGCTTGCCGATGAAAAATCGCCTCGGCCGCCAAGCTCGAACAGGATAACACCAATCAAGGCTGCTCGCCATCGCCAAAGAAGGATGTTGAACGAATGAAGGCCGACAAGAAGACTCGATCGAGAAGGTCCTCCAAATGGTGGGAAGAAGAACGAGCTGGAAAGCTTCTTGGTGGTCTTGCTAAGAAATTGTTCCTTAAGCTCAAGGTAACCTTCTTCACTCGACCAATTCTTCCAACTGCTATGTTTCCATTCGATCGCTTTTCCTGATTCGGGTTTTGTCTTTGCGAGTTCTGCCGCAACTTTGAAGAAGAAACCAGCCACCGGAGACGAACCTTGACCTGTCAATTCCCGGTGAACGATGAAACCGCCATGAACATCTTCCGATTTCGAGTCCCGTGTTGTTTGCTTGTCGTGGACTATCTCGCAAGATCAAGGTTGCTACGCCCCGCATCGACTCGACGCCCGCCCGATGAGACACTCCAAAATGACCTCGAGTCATTGATGGCTCGACTAAACGCCGTCCCTGACCGAGTGCAAGAGTGGAAAAAGTCTTCGGCTTGGTGCGGTGCAGACGTCGCCCTGTGTCTGGCGCGAGTCCATTGCAAGGATGCTCGAGAAGATAAGCTGGCGGCTCTCCGAGTGGCCAACACCAAAAAGCACGACTTCAGGGTCTTCATGGAAACTTTTATTGCTGCTGCCACGCGGATTGCCGACGGGATTGACCTTGACGAGTTCGTTGCTCCATCCAGCCCTCCACAGGAGGGGTAAAAAACTTTCCTTGACCTTAAATTTGCCTCGGTATGTCGAGTGGAGTTGTAACCGATAAAACTTTAACAGCTTAGCGCCGAGCACTCTCGGTTATTTTAGACGCCAACCTAAATTTAGATTGGATGTTTGGAAATGATTGCTCTCGGCTTGAATTGCTCTTAGCGAGTGTAACAATGAGATGCCTCTGCAATGACTTATTCCTTAGGCGAGCACCGAGCTGCAGCTAAGCCCCGAGTGAGAGGTTTGCTCTTCACTCGGTAGGATTTCTTTTATCTTAGGCGAGCACTGGCTGCAGCTAAGCCCCAGTGGGAGGTTTGTTCTCCACTCGGTAGGATTTCTTATATCTTAGGCGAGCACTGGGCTGCAGCTAAGCCTCCGAGTGAGAGGTTTGCTCTCCACTCGGTAGGATTTCTTATGCCTTAGGCGAGCACTGGGCTGCAGCTAAGCCCCCGAGTGGGAGGTTTGCTCTCCACTCTCAGAGGATTTCTTATATCTTAGGCGCAGCACTGGCTGCAGCTAAGCCCCGAGTGGGAGGTTTGTTCTCCACTCGGTAGGATTTCTTATATCTTAGGCGAGCACTGGGCTGCAGCTAAGCCTCCGAGTGAGAGGTTTGCAATCCACTCGGTAGGATTTCTTATGCCTTAGGCGAGCACTGGGCTGCAGCTAAGCCCCGAGTGGGAGGTTTGCTCTCCACTCGGTGGGATTTCTTATATCTTAGGCGCAGCACTGGCTGCAGCTAAGCCCCGAGTGGGAGGTTTGCTCTCCACTCGGTAGGATTTCATATATCTTAGGCGAGCACTGGGCTGCAGCTAAGCCCCGAGTGAGAGGTTTGCTCTTCACTCGGAGGATTTCTTTTATCTTAGGCGAGCACCGGGCTGCAGCTAAGCCCCGAGTGGAAGTCCGCTTACCACTCGGTAGGATTTTAATAACTTAGGCTAAAACTGGTTCAGAACTAAGCCCCGAGTGGAAGTCTGCTTACCACTCGGTGGGATTTTTAATAACTTAGGCGCAGCACCGAGCTGCAGCTAAGCCCCGAGTGGAAGTCCGCTTACCACTCGGAGGATTTAATAACTTAGGCGAAATTGGTTCAGCTAAGCCTCCGAGTGGAAGTCTGGCTTAACACTCGGTAGGATTTTTAATAACTTAGGCGAGCACTGAGCTGCAGCTAAGCCCCCGAGTGGAAGTCTGGCTTACCACTCGGTAGGATTTTAATAACTTAGGCGAAATTGGTTCGCAGCTAAGCCTCCGAGTGGAAGTCTGGCTTAACACTCGGTAGGATTTTTAATAACTTAGACGAGCACTGAGCTGCAGCTAAGCCCCCGAGTGGAAGTCTGGCTTACCACTCGGTAGGATTTTAATAACTTAGGCGAAACTGGTTCGCAGCTAAGCCCCCGAGTGGAAGTCTGGCTTACCACTCGGTAGGATTTTAATAACTTAGGCGAAACTGGTTCGCAGCTAAGCCTCCGAGTGGAAGTCCGCTACCACTCAGAGGATTTGTAAAAACTTAGGCTAAACGGATTCGCGACCAAGCCCCGAGTGGAAGTCCGCTTACCACTCGGAGGATTTAATAACTTAGGCTAAACTGTTCGCAGCTAAGCCTCCGAGTGGAAGTCCGCTTACCACTCAAGAGGATTTGTAAAAACTTAGGCTAAACGGATTCATGACCAAGCCCCGAGTGGAAGTCCGCTTACCACTCGGTAGGATTTTAATAACTTAGGCGAAACTGGTTCGCAGCTAAGCCTCCGAGTGGAAGTCTGGCTTACCACTCGGTAGGATTTGTAAAAAACTTAGGCGAAACGGATTCGCGACTAAGCCACCCACTGGGGGAAAATTTTACTCGACGAAAAATAAAGAGTGACAAAAAATTATAAAGGAATTACGACATTATTACTTCAAAGCTCGTGAGCTACAGGAGTATTTTATTACAACTCTTCCGAGTGGAAAACCTTAAGTGTAAAACGGGCGGAGCAGATCCGCATTCCAAGCTCGGGGCTCATCGATATTGTGTTCGACATTGTAGAGACGATATGCCCCATTGTGGAGAACCTTTGTGACGATGAAGGGTCCTTCCTGTGAGGGAGCAAGCTTATGTTGCTTCGCCGATCTACCGAAGGACCAGATCTCCTTCTGGAAGGCTCGACCTCTCACATTTTCGGCGACAAAGGCGCGCAAGTCTTGCTGGTAAATGGTCGAGCGGATCGAGCCATTTCCTTTCCTCTTCCAGAGGTCGACCAGATCCCGACGCGCTTGCTCAGCTTCGCTTCATTATAAAGTTCAATTCGTGGAGCATTGTGAAGGAGATCACTCGGTAAAACTGCTTCGCCCTATAGACCAGAAGGAAGGAGTTCTCCCATCGACCGATTAGGCGTGGTCCGCAAACCCCAAAGCATCGAAGGAAGTTCGTCGACCCAAGCTCCGGCCGCATGCTTGAGATCTCGCATCAATCGGGCTTCAAACCCTTGAGGATTAATCCATTGGCTCGCTCGCTCGTCCGCTCGATCGTGGATGGGCGATCAAGCATAGTCGACTCGTGTGCCTTGGGAGTTGCGAAATCCTTGAATTCTTCCGAGTCAAAATTCACCCATTGTCCGTGATAATACTCGTGCGGGACTCCATACCGAACGCCAACCCTCGACGAAGGAAACAGCGAGACCAAAGATCAAGTTTTTGATTGGCTTAGCCTCAATCCACTTGGTGAACTTGTCGATCGCTACCAAGACATCGTGAAACCGCCCGACCTGTTCGCAAGGGACCGATCATGTCCAACCCCCACACCGCGAAGGGCCGACGAGTGGAATGGTCTTCAAGGTCGACGAGCTTGTGTGACATATTGGAGTAGAACCGCATCCTTCGTGACTTGTCCACTATTTCTTTCGCCATCTCATTTGCCCTTGGCCAAAAATCCCGCCCGGTATGCTTTGGCTACAATGGTCCGAGAGGACGATGGTGACCACAGGTCCCCGAGTGGATGTCATTGAGTATGACTCGACCTTCTTCTGGCGTTATGCATTTTTGTCCGACTCCTGTCGGGCTTTCTCTGTACAATTGCCCATTGATAAGGGTAAAGGCTTTGGATCGACGAACGATCTGCCGAGCCTCTTCCTCATCCTCTAGGAGTTCCTTTCTCAAAATATACGCAATGTATGGAATTGTCCAATCGGGAGTGACCACTAAAACTTCCATGACCAAGTCGACCATCGCCGACCTCAACCTCGTCGAGTCCGTGGCACTCTTGGGTTGCGGAGCTTCCTCCGTGAAGGATCTTCTTTGGTCGACGGAGTGTGTATATGTTCCAAAACACACCACTCTGAATGGCTTCTCTCTTGGACCCTATCTTCGCCAGATCATCTGCCGCTTGATTTTTCAGTCGGGGATGTGATGGAGTTCCAACCCTCAAACTTCTTTTCCGGCTTCCTCACCGCATTGCAAGATCCAATCATAGCCGGGCTTCTTACGCCCCACTCCTTCATCACTTGATCGACCACTAGATCTGAGTCGCCATAAACCATCAAAGCGATTTGACGCCGAAAGTGAGATGGCCATGCGCAATCCATATAGAAGAGCCTCAGACTCGCCTCATTGTTGGAGGAATCAAAGTGAATCGAGCACATACCTAAGCTTATCTCCTCTGGGGAAACAAGAACAACCCCAAAGACTGTAACCATTCAAAGATCTTGGAGCCGCTAAAGAACATGGTCCAATGCTCCGAGTGAACTTCGATCGGTTGTTGTTGTTCAATCCACTCGGCAAGGAAATCCGCTATAGCTCGGGACTTAATGGCTTTTTTGCCTCGAATTTGACATCAAGGGAAGAAGTTCAATCGCCCATTTCGCCACTCGACCGGTTCGTCTCTGTTATGCAAAATCTCGATAAAGGGCGTCACGACGATCGTGATAGAATGATCGAGAAATAATGAGCAACCTTCTTTGTGGTCATGTATATACCATACACAAGCTTCGATAATGAGGATATCTCGCTTGGATGGAGTCAAGACTTCGACAAATAATACACCGGCGCTGAACTTTGAAGGCCTTTCCTTCTTCTTCCCGCCGACCGTAGTAAGCCTGAATCGACAACTTGTCCAAATGGCTGCAATGTAAAGCAACAGAGGCTCTTTGCTGATTGGAGCAGCAAGCACCGGTGGGTGGAGAGCGAGCTTTTAGCTCGGCAAACGCTGCATCGACTTCCGAGTCCACTCGAACTTGTCACCTTCTTCATCATCGGTAAAGAGGTAATGCCTTTTCACCGAGTCGTGAGATGAATCGACTTAAAGCGGCCAAGCATCCAAGAAGCTTCGGGCGTCGTGCACTCGCGCAGGCGTTTCATTCGGAGAATAGTGCCGATCTTCTTCGGGTTAGCGTCGATCCTCGCTCGAAACGAAAACCGAGTAACTTCCCACCGGGAACTCCGAATGTGCACTTTGACGGATTGAGCTTGATATCGCACCTTCCGAGGTTGGCAAATGTTTCGCGAGGTCGGCAAGCAGGTCGGAACCTTTTCGCGACTTAACGACGATATCATCCATATACGCCCACATTCCGATGATTTGAGTGAGAAGACACTTCAATCATTCGCATAAATGTGGCTCCGCATTCTTGAGGCCGAATGGCATGGTGATATAGCGAAGCACCGAATGGAGTGATGAAAGCTGTTTTATTTCATCGGGTCCATCTGCACGGATCCGATGATACCCGAATATGCGTCTAAAAGACAATCTCACACCCCGCGGTCGAGTCAACAATTTGATCGATGCGGGGAGAAAAATGATCCTTCGGCAGGCCCGATTAATGTGCTTAAAATCAATGCACATGCGGAGTGAGTTATCCTTCTTGGGGACCATGACAACATTAGCGAGCCACTCGGAGTGGTAAATCTCGAATAAATCCTGCCGTCAACAATGAGCCACTTCTTCACCAATAGCTTTTCTCTTACGACGGCGGACGCCAAGATGCTCTTTGACTGGTTTCACTGACTTGTCGACTGGAGGCGATGCTCGGCCAGCCTCGAACACGGCATGTCACCGCTTCCATGCAAAATGTCCCGATTCTCACGGAGGAACCGGATGAGCGCTTCTTCCTATTTCGAGTCGAAAGTGTTGTGGATATATGGGTCGGGGCTGCATCGGGATCAGTCGGATGAATATGAACTGGCTTTGTCTCACCGGACGATTTGAATGCAGACTCTGTGGCTGGCTTCTTAGACCGTAGCAAATCACTCGGATCTGCGTTTTGCATGTACTCGTCGAATTCGACCGCTGTCACTTGGGAGTCGGCAATCTTCGAGCCCTTCTGAAAGCACTCTTCTGCCTTCTTCCGATCGCCGGTGGCGGTGATCACTCCTTGGGTCTGGCATTTTCAGTTTGAGGTACACGTAGCATGGTCGAGCCATGAATGCGTGCGAGGCGGCCTCCCCAAAATGGCATGGTATGCACTGAAAATCCACAACCTCAAAGGTCAACTTTTCTTTGCGGAAGTGCTTGGAATCATCAAAACCACGCCCGTGGCTATTTGGCCGAGTGAGTTGGCCTTCTTCCCTGGTATGACTCGCGGAAACTCATATTGTCGGTGCTCAATCGACATCGGAATGCCCATCCCTTTCAAAGTATCCGCATATAACAAATTCAGCCCACTACCACCATCCATCAGCACTTTTGTCGGCCGAGTGCCTTCGACAACCGGATCGACCACTAACGCTTGCCGCCCAGGTGGCAATGTGAGTCGGGTGATCAGATTGGTCGAATGTGATGGGTGTCTGGGACCACTTCACATAACTTGGCTTAACTGGGGCAACCATATTCACCTCCCGGTTGATGACTTTCAGTCGACTTTTGCTTTCCACATCCGCGAAGATCATCAGAGTGGAGTTGACATGCGGGTATTCCTCCTCACTGTCCTCTTTATCTCCGGCCTTGTCTGGCTCCTTCTCCTTGTCCTTAGACTGCTTTTCCCAAACCGCTGGATCAGAGTCAACATCGGCAGTGGTGTGCTTCGGGTAAATAATGTTGCCCTCTTCATCCTTCTTCGTGTGAATATGGCATGGCATATCCATCACGCCATTTCCTTCTTTATCTTTCACTTTCTTCAGTATTCCGTGATCCTTTGGGCTTCCCTTGAACTTCCCCGAGTGACGGCCGGGGCCTCTCCGAGAGCTCTTGGCTCGGCTTTTCGTTTCGCTTCGATTGGAATTTCCCTTCTCCGTGGCTTGGCTTGTACTTGCCGCCGAGTCGGTCTTCTTCCTCGCCATTGGCGTGTTGCTAGCAATCTCCATCATTTGACTCGGGGTCATGTCCCCGTTCGACCAAACTTCAGACTTAATTCTGCTTTTAACGCCATCTTTGAAGGCGCAAACCGCTTGATGGTCGGACACATTTTCCACAAGATTGTGCAAGGTAATCCATCTCTGAATGTACTCTCGGAGAGTTTCATTGGTCTTCGCACACAAACTTGCAGCTCTGTCAAACCAGCTTGGTCGCTTGCAAGTCCCTTCAAAAGTCCGACGAACACTGGGACAAATCTTCCCAAGTATATATGCTGCTTTGTGAGGTAATTGACTCAGCCATGCTCTGCAGCGTAACCTTCCAACATGAGGGCAAATGCTTCATGGCCACCTCATCATTCCCACCATTAATCTGAACGGCCACTCGGTAATCCTCGAGCCAAGTTTGGGCTTAGATTCCCAGTGAACTTGTCGACTCCTGTTGCCAATCTGAAATTGGGGGATCATGCGGCTCGATAGCCTGCTAAAACACTCGGACGAGAGACATGCACTCGACCGCTAGTGGGTGCATCCTCTCGGTCCGCCTCGATGGGCTCTGTTCGGTCGACCAAGCCTTGCACGATAATGGATCGCGATCAAAGCTCGGTTCCTCGGGTCGACCGAACCCTTCGCTCTAGATTGAATCGTAAATCGTCATCTTGCCGCCGAGGAACGTCACGACCCTTCCTCGGAGGGGAAAGGGCATTCGACGCCTGTCATCTCGGTCGAATCGGTCTCGAGCTGCTCGTCGGTTGTCGCGCCCTTCCCGCCGCGGAGGCGATCTGGGGCTGGAGCCGATCGACGTTGTTCGCAGCGACGGATCGACCGTGAATCCTGCTTGCGCGATCGCGACACGGCTGAGTTCGTCACCGCCGCCGGAGTAAATCTTCGATCTGTTGCAAGCCTCTTCCAGCTTCCGACCGGGGCGGCTGGATGGACTCTGCTATCGAAAGGTAAAAATGCTAAATTCTGAATCGGCGCGGCGGTATACCGAAGTCGGCGGGAAGAGCCGACGTCGGTGGCTTTGGAGTCGCTGCCAAGGCTCGCCGAGTGCTCGTGAAGATTCTCCAGCGAGCGCGTTCACCACATTGGCCAAACGTGCTTCCTCCAAGGCACGAGCCTCGTGGGTCTCTCCGCGATAGGAGTATGTAGTGCATCCATGTTCTGCGACGAAGCTCTTCTCTCCGCAGAGTCGAGTGTCTCGGCTGGTACTCCTCGTGTTCTTTGCACGGATCTCCTCCTCCGGCGACCACCGCCATGGGCGGCGGGAGGATCGCGAGGGCCGCCGACCATGAGGATCTCCGCCACTGGATCACCGCTATCACACTCGGATGCGCTCTCTCACGAGGTCCGACAGATCGAAGCAGCCAGAGGGATTCGCTCGGGCTCGATAGCCGCGACACTGGCGGTGGCTGTCTGGCGAGCCACCGCGTGCTTCACCCATCGTGAAGTCTCGACCGACCAGAGCGCTTTGCGCTGGTGGGAGAGCGGGCGGCGGTCGATAGGGAGTCGACCGACACGGGTCGACGGTTGCCGCAGCAGTAACGCCGCGAACACATGCATGAAAGTGCGTCGCCCGCGGACGGGAGCGCCTCGATGTCAAGAGGGCCTCCGGAGCCATCGGAGTCGTTAGCGGCGAAAGTGAGAGCACCGAGACGGATCTCGTGCCCTCACCCAAAACTCCAAAGACTCATCATGATGAAGGTACTGAATACTTGCAACTCCTCCACAAATCACTAAAACACCGCCCCACGGTGGGCGCCAACCGTCGTGGTTCTAAGTCTGACAGTAGTAGTAGGGGTAGGTAAGGGAGAGGCGATGTCCTAGCTATGGAGTAGTTGTGAAGACAAAGGATGTACGAGTTCAGGCCCTTCTGGGAGGAAGTAACAGCCCCACTCGTCTGAGCCCCGAGGCGGTCGAGTGGATTATGAGTATGAGTATTACAAGAATCTGAACCCTTCTATCTGTGGAGGGGGGTGGCTTATATAGAGTGCGCCAGGGCCCCAGCCAGTCCACATAATGGAGGGATTAAAGTACATTAAGCTAGGGGGGTTACTGGTAACGCCCCTCATAAGGCGCTTTAACTATCATTAAGTCTATTCAATAGCAAACCGTTGCGCTGCAGAGTGCCTTCTGACCTTCTGGTGGTCGAGTGAGTCTTCATGGTCGAGTGAGTCTTCCATGGTCGAAGTCCTTCCGATCCAATGAGTGGATTCCCCTTTGGTCGACTGGAAGATGATCTCTTCTACGAGTGCCCTTGGGTAGGACGTTTGGGTCAGGCCTATGACCCTACCCTAGGTACATGAATCCATCAAGCGCCACCTCTTTTGCTTTGGTGTCGGCATTGGTTGCCTCAATCGTGAGCTTATTTGTTTGGGCGGCCTCCTCAATGTCGAGCTTCCTCATCTTGGCGGCCTCCTTCATGTCAAGCTTCCTCTTCTTGGTGGCTTCCTCCATGTCAAGCTTCTTCGTTTGGAGCTCCAAGTATATCTTCATTTGCTCCTCCTTTACTTGGCGCTTCCTCTTGTCCCTCACTTCCTTTCGGGTCATCATACCGTGCAAAGTTTCTTGCAAGGCGAAACATCCCGCATCATGCTTCTTGTCAATCTTCGAGTTGGTCTTACCCCTCAGCCTCTTCACCACATCTCTATCCCCAGCCATAACCGTCCTCCCTCCTTTTTCCTTTAGAGCGGCACATTGATTTCTGAACTTGGGGCAATCTTTGATGAGCGGCCAACAATGTGTGAGAGTGAATGGCTTGTTCTTATGTCGGGCCTCAGGGGTTTCCAAAGATTGGAATGCCTACACACAATCAAAGAGAAGACCACAAATGTAATAGCTAAGGACACAAGATACAACAAACATAAACATGTCGTAGCAATGAAAGAGGAGAGGTCATACCAAGTCGCACACACCTAGGCCACTCACAAGATGGGCTTCAACGCTCTCAAGCATGACACAATACTTGTTGCATTCTTATTGAATGAAACCCCCCCATCTCTTTTGGATTGAGTTGATGTCACGGTTGCTCGCAAACTTGTAGGGCACAAACTTCCTCCGTTCATTAAAGGTTTTATGAACTCTCATCCAAAAAACGGATCCGTTTTGCTCGGCATTGGTCTTGGGATCTTGCCCTATCTCCATCAAACTCTCGCAAATCAACATGTCCTCATCTTTGATGTATGGCCCGTGTTAATGCTTTGCCTCCTCCTTTGTGCTTCGGCTCTTTGGGTGAGCTCATCGATAAACCATGGCTCCTCCGCAATGTCGACGCCCTCTTCTGCCTCATCTTTGCAATAGATGTCCTCATCTTCATGCCACGAGTTGCCATGGTCGTCAGACTCTTCTTCTTCGTTGACACCATCTTGGCCGCGACCGTCTTGGCTTTGGGTCGCATCGGGATCATAGACATGGTCTTGACCCTTGGTGTGGAAGGCCTGGCCACGACCCTCGTAGATGACATTCTCCATGAATGTGTTGTAGTCGGGGTCGTTGGCCGCCGGCGTAGGGATTGGCATTTCATCAAACAGGTTGCAACCCTCAGGAAGGTTGGTCATAGGAATCGAATGGGGTTGCTTCCTTTGCATCCGGGCGGACGACTGGCCGGCGCTACTGTACCCAGGCATGGCGTTGAGGTCGATGAAAGGCACAACATCAGGGGTGGCCAGCGTGATCACGTTGTCGTCCGGTGATGTGGAGAACCAGGTCTGAGCATGGTACCGCGATGGATGAAAATCAGCCCTCTCCGGTGTTATGGAGGAGCTAGGTGAAAGGAACTACAGAGGGCAAAACGCCGACGAGTTTGTGCTAGCCGCGGCCATGGCAGCGGTCGAGGGAATGGTCGGCGTGGGTCGGCACAACCCTAGCATGAGAAGGGTGTGTGCCTTGGCAACAATGGCCTCATTGTCCTCAACGATAGCCTGCTGCGCGGCGGCCTCGGTGACACTGCAATGGTCCGTCGGGCCCTCCTCTTGGCTGATTCATGGTTGAGCCGCGCGAGCTTCACCGGTGTGAGCTCCGACCATGGCTTCTTCCAGCCCTTCTTCTTCGCCGCGTGGCACACGGTGGCGGTCGGGTCACCGGTCATGGAGGACAGAGGGGAAGGGGAGTGCGGGAGTGTTTTGGGGAAAGGGAGAAAAAGTGGGCGTGTTGTGTCCCCGACGGGCGGACCAGGGGAGGACAAGGGCGCGCGTCTCACCCGTCCGCGCGCTATCCGTTTCAACGCAAACGCGGCCCAAATTTAGTTCGGGGATGCATCGGTGCTGGAAAAAAAAATATGTTTATCCGTTTGCTCCCACGCGTTGGGCCATGTTTTGTGTTTGTTTAGCCTCAAACGGATGCGGGCCGACCATTTGGGGTCGTTTGTTGGAGTTGGGCTAAGCGAGCGTCAAAGGCGAGTGAGGCCAACTCCAACCCACACCCCCAAACTATCCATTTGTATACATTTTGATCCAAACAGACAGATGAGACGGCCCAACGCATGACCCCATCCGCAGAATATTCTCGTTTCTGGTCCAGCTTGACCCATTCCGGGCGCAAAATTGATCAGACTTTGTTGTCAAACGGACACAGAGCGGAGGCGCACACGTCCTCTCGTCGTCCGCCTTGGGCCCGTGTGTCGGCCGTCCAACTACCTCCCAACGACCCCATTTTAATCCACACGAATGGGTGGGCCCGCCGGTCAGCCACCCGGCTGCCCCTGGCCGCGTCCTTTTTTATGGTTAAGCCGTGGACTGGCCAGTCCACTTCCACTTCCCCAGTGCATCCACGCCATTGCTTCCTCCCTCCCAGACATCAAACCCTAGCCTAGCGCCGCCTCCACCTCGCTCCCTGCCGGCCATGGGCTTCTGAAAGTGGGTGCCCGGCAAGAAGGCCAGGCACGACCACGAGGCGGGGTTGTCGTTCGCCACGTCTGGAAGCGCGGCCACCCACTCCACCTCGCCGGCAGCGTTCTCGATCTCACCTCCGGCGGCCCTGCCATGCTTATGGCCGTACGTCAAGGTCGAC
This sequence comes from Aegilops speltoides, assembly GCA_021437245.1. Classification (NCBI taxonomy): domain Eukaryota; kingdom Viridiplantae; phylum Streptophyta; class Magnoliopsida; order Poales; family Poaceae; genus Aegilops; species Aegilops speltoides. The sequence continues at coordinate 376,530,283 of CM038146.1, forward strand.
ATCTATCGCCGGTACTGGGAGACCGGCACCCTGTTGTTGTGGTCCAATGTCCACCTTCCCAATGGGTGGCACTGAGCTCGGATCAGGTGCCCATTCCCCTTGTCCTAGTGAGCGGCCGCGCCCACCTCTACGAGATCGCCCGCCGTCGCACGCGGATCCCGCACCAGTACCTCGCTGACTGGCGCTACGGCGTCGACTCGCCCCTCTAGGACACATGGTTCCAGGACGAGCACGACATGCGCTGGCAAACTTTATTTTGTCGGTCGTGCTTGTAGCCCGCCCCACGCGCCTCGTGTGCGCGCACCGAGCCCAAAGTGCGCGGGCGCACGCGGGTGCGCGGCTTGATGCCGACGCCCTCTCACCATGACGGCTGAGGAGGAGGAGCGGCTGGTGCAGGCCGTGATGGAGGACTCTGAGAGGGAGTACAAGCGCAGGAAGGAGGAGCAATGGGAGGGGCTGGAGGAGATGTTGGTGCTCTGGGCCACCGAAGACGTCTACGTGCCGGGGCAGGAGGTGAAGCAGGAGGTGATGAAGGACCAGCTGCCCACCCCGGCCTGGAACCAAGCGTTCTATGGGCAGTCGTGATCGTGGACGACCACGGTGCCATGAAGCCCATCATCGCCACCGCCACCACCACTGCAGTCTGTGTGAGCGTCGTGTCACCACCACAGCCTGCACAAGACGGGCCCGTCCCATTTTGGGGGCCGCCGTCCCACCTCCGTACATCGACCTGACCAGGGACGATGAGGACGAGGATGGTGGCGCCTGAAGACGACGACAGCATAGGCAGACCTACCTTTTTTTATGTTAACTTTTAATTTCAACTTAAGTACTATGTGCTGGCGTGACTATCGTAGACTTTTTAATTAAATTATTATTATATATTTATGTTTTAATCTATTTTGCAATGTCTTTTTTCTTTAAAAAATCCAACACAGACATAAAGTTTGGGATGCGGCAATGCGTTAGACGCACTGACCGGCGGCAGCCAAAACCAGACACGAGTGCCTGTTTTACCGATCCAAAAGGACAAAATCCGAACAAAATGGACATCCGTTTGGGGACGACAGTCAGAGTTGGCCCGAGCGATCATATGTGAAAAGTTTAGTTGGTGCGTTCGCGACGGCTATGCTACCATGCTTTTTCTTTGATGATGCTGATAATTCGGTGCATCATGCGTGCGCGTGTCCTACCGTGGATACTGGATAGGGATGCCGAGAGTATCACCATCGTGCCGATGTAGCACGCACGCACGCGCTTGCTTGCTTTTTATCGTACGGAGAGGATTTTGCCTCCGCGGGCTTATGCAGATGGTTCGGGACCAAAATATGTTCTTAGCCTTGTGTTCATTGGCTACTGAGTGAGATGAATGGTACGGAGCAATCCCACTTGATAATCGACCTTATCCTTGCTGCGGTAATGTAATGTATGTAATCAAGGCAACTTTACCTCCTTTTGATCTTGCCGTAACCAATCATAATTAAAGTGTCCTGTAGTGTACTTCGTCGACGAAGAAGTGTTGGGTAGCAACCACCTGTACCATGGTATTGATGAAAACTCATGGGGCAGTGGCAGAATTTTTACTTGCTGCTTACTACCAAAAAAAGGTCACCTTCCGACTTTATTTTTGTTTTATTTATTTTTGCGTCGGATAGCCTCACTTAATTACACTTATGTTGCAACAATTGCACGTAATCCGGAAGCTAAAGATCGAAACATTCGGAATAGTTTTGCAGAATAAATAAAAAACTCTCCAACAGTTCCCATAAACACACATACAATTACGAAAAGATGGTTCTTCCCGTAAATTCTATATATGAAAAAATGGGTCTTCCCATAAAATTTCACGTCAGCTAACCGCCACATCCACTGCCCACGCCATCTGCGCCGACCATTGTCAGCGCACTGCCCGCCCTCTCGCTCAATAACACCTAACATGTCAACTTCCTCTAAAGTTTACAGACATGTCGTAAAACCACTTTTACGGAGAGTGTTTTTACGGAAGTGGTTGGGAGAAGACATACACCCTATAGGCACAAGCCAGCAGCCATCGGTCCGCTTTTATTTTGCAAACTTTTATGATTTGGGGATCCCCGGAAATAAGAATAAAATACATCGCGTTAGTAACAATATTAGCTGTTTTACATGCTGACATGTTCTCAAGGTAGCACTTGTGATCATCAAATTACATTAAAAAAATCATTATTTTATTTTTATTTTTTGCGAATAAAAAAGTAATCATTATGATGGTATACTCGCGGTGGACTTAGTAATATTAGTTTAGTACTCCTATAAAATGTTTGAATAGAGATTTTTTCAAGGGAATACTACATTTACAAATTGGGTTCCAGAAATTAATATGATGGAATATGTTTTCATATGAATGTGATGGGTCATACTTTCGGCTAATTGAAATTGTTAGATTTAATAAATCATAATTCGTGTGGTATTTCCATGGATCGTAGCAAGTGTATCAATAATTTGAAACAAGTGTTATAGATCCTTTCATAGTTTTGTTGATCTATCGTGGGAAAGGGCATATAGAATGTTTAACATAACTAATGGGTGACATTCATCCTATATGCTTAATTGGCGACTACCTTCTCAATTTATGACCGGCCAAAAGCTCCCTCTGCCATCCTCCCACGGCCTACAGTCTCTGGACAACAACTAAAGAGTTGTGACAAACAAATCCGTTCGACCTTCTAACCTTCTTCTACTCAATGGTTGACACCACCATCATCGACAACATCATTTGGGTGACAGATTTTTCCCATTGATGCTAGTCCGTCTTGTTTGACATTGCTGAGCAGTCTATCTTCATTGCGACTTTGTTAACACCCCTAATGAAGCCCATGATGCAGAGGAGGGAGACGAGGACCCGGGCCCACCTGCCAAGAGGCCACGCATTGCGTCACAGCGCTATCCACGAGAAGACTGGGTCGTCGGCTAGCTATGTAGGAGGCATGGGTTGCATGAGTTGTTGCTTGGCGATTGGTAGATGATAGTACCAATTGGATTGTAGTCACACACTCTGGATTTCAAACAATTCTTCTCCTCGGAGCAATTTCCCGAGCATCTAGCTACCAATTCCCCCAGTATCCTCTTTGATTCATAGCTTGGCGCTAACAATTGCAATACAGAGATGTTGATCCTTCTCCGACCTCAATCTAGAGCCCTCCCACCCACCACGACACGTGATTGGCAACGGCGGAAACACTCGTCGTCAGGAGCTGATGGGGAATCTCACTCTAGAAGCCAATGCCATCAACCAGACGCTCTTGATGGCATCCTACGAGGCGCACCAGAAGCATAAGAATGAGATCAATAAAGTCATCATTTCAGCGATGAGTCACACGATGGATACGAGGGTCAGTCGTTTGGCCGTATCGCCCTTCAACAAGGTGTTGGGGCACTGTCGTCAACAATATATGCAGACATACACGAATGGAGCAGAGGCAGGTCCGCACAAGAACATCCATGAGATCCACGTCGCTCTTGGTCTCGCCTCCAGTACTACAAACTCGTAGCCGCCCGTCAGGACTCCGTGGGGAGCCACGGAGATTGACCCTGATGGACACAATCTAACAATGACTACACCGGGGTCAGGAAGTAGGTTTTACCATCCCTACATCCCATCTCCAACACAAGATTTCCACGAGACTCAACATGCTATATCCTTGTTTGGTATTTTTCTCAGTTGTGAGCATCAATCATCATCCTCAAGAATTCACGGAAAACCACCGTTGAGGGATTTCCTGAGGTTTGACGGCAAGAATCCAAAGTTATGCTAGACTAGGTGGAGGACTTTTTTGCTATTTTTGACACCGATCCGGGTCTATGGATTGTTGTAGCTGCTATGCAATTTGAGGTGACCGCAACTCATTGGTTGTCTTTGGTACAACATAAGTTTGCGTGTTGAAAGTGCATCTAATTCCCAAGGTGGATTTTGGTAATTCATGCCAACATATCTCGTAGAATAATTGTACTTCAATGATATTTCAAGAAAAATTCTTTTAGGTGCAACATTTGAATGGAAGGTGACCCCTAAAAAGACAGGTGTTGGTCAAGACAAAGGAATCTTCATTTTCATTTTAGTGATTCAAGATCACATTAAGTCCATAGGCATGTCGGTACTATCCAAAGGGAATGAGGATGTGACAATGAACCTTTTGCTCCATGTGCCTAAATATCAAACTCCTCAAAATCCTTCAAGATTTCCATTATATCTTCCTACCAAATTCCATTTGGTGCTACCGAACCATTTCCACTCAGAGCCATCGATACAACCAGATATAGCAGTTGTTCCAAACACTAGTTCAGTCGGAGTCTTCAACTTTTCATTCAGATTCATCGAAGCAACGTGGTAAACATTCTGTTCACACGTCGGAACTTCTGAGAAAAACCACTTGGAAATTCCAAAGTGTCAACAAAGATTCTGCTAATGCCAAGGTACTCATCTTGGAGTTGCTGGTAAATTCTTTTGGACCTACCGATGCATCTAAAAGTTGACACTTTTGTTCAACTCGGGGCCACCAAGTAAAACCAGTCGAAGCCTCCAAGTTGTGCATAAAGTGTGTAATGATTCAGTTTTTGGTCCTGCCTATATACACCCTCACCTATCCCACCAGCACAACTGGAAGCAAACTCCACCCCCATCATTTGTTTTGAGAGAGAACTCGACCTCCTTGTGTTGATTTCAAAGGGCAATCCAATCCAACCATCCAATCAATCCCTTTTGAGTCTAATCCCCTCTTACTTTTTTCTCCAACCTTATCCAAATCCACAACCAAATAGTGTTGAGGAGATTAACTTTTGATGCACAAGAGCAATGGATTCATTGTCAAGCAACCTTACCTTATTACGTTTGGACGGTGTGGGCCTCCTAGATCAGTTAGGTGTGCTTGGAAGTCTTCAAGTTTGCGAAGAAGCCAAAAGGTTTATAGGGGCTCGGAGATCATCTACTTCATGAAGATCTACCCTAGTGAGGCTAGTCCTTTTTGGGCGTAAGCCATGGTGGAATAGGTTGATTGCTCCTAAGTGTACCCTTTTGTGGGTGAGTTTTCGTGGAATCTCGCAGCCAGAATCATTTGTGATTCTAGATCCTTCTTGGATTGTAGCCTCCATCAATGTGGATGTAAGATAGCGCCAACTATACAAACCATGGGAAGAATCTTCATTAAGCATACCGTGTTTGCGATCCTCTCAACTCTACTCCTTTACTTTTCACTTGCATGTATTTACATTCTGTTGCCTATTACTCTAGATTTGCATGTGTAGGATGCTTTATAGATGGCTACAAAAGATTAAAATTTACCAAGAAATTAAAACTTAGGAAAAGAGTCCATTCTTGAGCTTAATAGTCTATTCACCCCTTCTAGACATACTTATTGATCCTACATGTGTTCTACTTGGGGAGAGTTTTGCATGGTTGTAGTTCATAGATTCAACTGTAACCAACACCAAACATTGACGCACAAGCTCTATAAGTGCAAACAGACAAGTACAGTAGAGGATTAAATCTCTCATTTTTCTAAACTGATGCACCGGCTCACTGGTTACGAGCCAAATCCTAATATGTTGTGTTACACTACTCATTTTGTTGATGGATTAAAATTTGAGGTTCGTATGATAATTGTTACTCAATGTCTTAGAGATCTCGATGTTGCGTATTCGATTGGGCTGCAACATCCATTCACAGTTTCAACAGTGCCGAATGCTTTCATGGATAATATACACAAGCTCAATGGCATGCCTAAATAAAATTGTGACTAAAAGAGATTGTATTTTCACTAGCAAGTTTTGGCATGAAATGGCGCCTCAGACTAGTGTTAAACTTTACAGGAGCTCTTCGTACCACCTACAAACAATGGGCAATCAACGCTCCTCAATCAGTGCCTAGAGGCCCATTTACGATGTTTCTCTCACGTTTGTTCAGTGAAGTGGGTGCAATGGTTGTCGCTAGTGGAGTATTGGTATAATAAAAGTTTACACTTTGTTGGAAATATGCCCTAGAGGCAATAATAAAAGTATTATTATATTTCCTTGTTCATGATAATTGTCTTTTATTCATGCTATAACTGTATTATCCGGAAATCGTAATACACGTGTGAATACATAGACCACAATATGTCCCTAGTGAGTCTCTAGTTGACTAGCTCATTGATCGACAGATAGTCATGGTTTCCTGGCTATGGACATTGGATGTCGTTGATAACGGGATCACATCATTAGGAGAATGATGTGATGGACAAGACCCAATCCTAAGCATAGCACAAGATCGTGTAGTTCGTTTTGCTAGAGCTTTTCCAATGTCAAGTATCTCTTCCTTAGACCATGAGATCGTGTAACTCCTGGATACCGTAGGAGTGCTTTGGGTGTATTAAACGTCACAACGTAACTTGGTGACTATAAAGGTGCACTACAAGTATCTCCGAAAGTGTCTGTTGGGTTGACACGGATCGAGACTGGGATTTGTCACTCCGTATGACGGAGAGGTATCTCTGGGCCCACTCGGTAATGCATCATCATACTGAGCTCAAAGTGACCAAGTGGTTGGTCACGGGATCATGCATTACTGATTTAGTAAAGTGACTTGCCGTAACGAGACCGAACAAGGTATTGGGATACCGACGATCGAGTCTCGGGCAAGTAACGCATCGATTGACAAAGGAATTGTATACGGGTTTGATCGAATCCTTGACATCGTGGTTCAACCGATGAAATCATCGTGGAACATGTGGGAGCCAACATGGGTATCCAGATCCGCTATTGGTTATTAACCGAGAGTCGTCTCGGTCATGTTCAGATGTCTCCGAACCCGTAGGGTCTACACACTTAAGGTTCGGTGACACTAGGGTTATCAGAAGACTTGTATGTGATTACCGAATGTTGTTCGAGTCCGGATGAGATCCCGGACGTCACGAGGAGTTCGGAATGGTCCGGAGGTGAAGTTTATATATGGGAAGTTGTCATACGGACACCGGAAAGTTTCGGGGGCATATCGGTATTGTACCCGGGCCACCGGAGAGGTTCCGGGGGTCCACCGGGAGGGGCCACCCCTCTCGGAGGGCCACATGGGACGCAAGGGGCAGGGAACCAGCCCCTGGAGGGCTGGGCGCGCCCCCCACCTTGGGCCCATGCGCCTAGGGTTATGGGGGAAACCCTAAAGGGGGCGCCCCCCTTGCTTGGGGGGCAAGTCCCCCCTCCCTGGCCGCCGCCCCCCCTCTAGATCCCATCTAGAGGGGTCGGCCCCCCTTGCCCCTTCCCCTATAAATAGAGGGGTGAGGGGAGGGCTGCTGTACACATCTCAAGGCGCAGCCCCTCCCCTCCTCAACACCTCTCCTCCTCCGTTACGTGCTTGGCGAAGCCTGCCGAGATCTTCCGCACCAACACCACCACGCCGTCGTGCTGCCGTTGGAGCAATCTTCCTCAACCTCTCCTTCCTCCTTGCTGGATCAAGACGGAGGAGACGTTGTCCGTCCTGTACGTGTGTTGAATGCGGAGGTGCTGTCCGCTCAGCACTTGGTCATCGGTGATCTGAATCACGGCGAGTACGACTCCATCATCACCCTTCCCTTGAACGCTTCCGCACGCGATCTACAAGTGGTATGTAGATGCAATCACTCTCCCATGACTCGTTGCTTAGTTGAACTCATAGATGGATCTTGGTGAAACCGTAGGAAATTTTTTAATTTTCTGCAACGTTCCCCAACACACTTTGCCATGGAGGGTAAGACCTTGTTTGAGGTAATCTACAGTCATCCTAGAAGTATTTTGGTGTTTTGCTTCAGATTCATGTTGTAACACCCGAGTAATCAAGCTATAGTGACCTTCCTCTAATTATGCCAAGTCATCATCATTAACTTACTAATATTCATTAAGATCCAAAATCCTTTCCAATTCAAAATTTCAAATAGTAAGTAAAAATAAAACTTCTTCAAAAATATAAACAAAAGTGTTCATGATATTGCAAATATTCACTAACTATTTGTCATATAGAAACCAACATTATTTGAGTTGTAAAAATGCTCCTAAACTATATAAAACTGATCGAGCATCATTTATATGAACCATTTTAATTTAAACAAATATTAGAACTATTCCAAATAGATTGTTGTGACGCCCCCGATTTAATCGTACACTAATCATGCATGCAAACGTGTACGATCAAGATCAGGGACTCACGGGAAGATATCACAACACAACTCTAAAAGTAAAATAAGTCATACAAGCATCATAATACAAGCCGGGGCCTCGAGGGCTCGAATACAAGTGCTCGATCATAGACGAAGTCGCGGAAGCAACAATATCTGAGTACGGACATAAGTTAAACAAGTTTGCCTTAAGAAGGCTAGCACAAAGCTGGGATACAGATCGAAGAGGCGCAGCCTCCGCTCGATCCTCCTAAACTACTCCTCGTCGTCGCCGCGGCACCGCACGTAGTAGTAGGCACCTTCGTGTAGTAGTCGTCCTCGACGGTGGCGTCGCTCTCGATCAAAGATCTGGTTGCGACAACCGTAAAGAAAGGAAAGGGGAAAAGGGGAGAAAGCAACCGTGAGTACTCATCCAAAGTACTGCAAGCAAGGAGCTACACTACATATGCATGGGTATATGTGTAAAGGGCCATATCGGTGGACTGAACTACGTAATGCCGTAATAAGAGGGGATAGCTAATCCCGTCAAGACTACGCTCGCAGCCTCCGTCTTGCGGCATGTAGAAGAGAGTAGTTTGAAGTCCTCCAAGTAGCATCGCCAATTAGCATCTCCGGTAGCATCTCCAAAGAGATCTCCAAGTAGCATCTCCAAGAGCATCGCATAGCATAATCCTACCCGCGATCCTCTCCTCGTCGCCTGTTAGAGAGCGATCACCGGGTTGTATCCGCACTTGGAAGGGTGTGTTTTATTAAGTATCCAGTTCTAGTTGTCATAAGGTCAAGGTACAACTCCGGTCGTCCTTTACCGAGGGACATGGCTATTGAATAGATTAACTTCCTGCAGGGTGCACCACATAACCCAACACGCTTGATCCCATTTGGCGGACACACTTTCTGGGTCATGCCCGCCTCGGAAGATCAACACGCCGCAGCCCCACCTAGGCACAACAGAGAGGTCAAGACGCCGGTCTAAACCTAAGCGCAGGGTCCGGGCCCATCGCCTCGAGCACACACAAGACGTTACATACGTGCCGGAAGCAGAACTAGCCCCCTTAATACAAGTGCAGCCTTGCGTTCCAATCCGGCGCGCGCCACTCAGTCGCTGACGTCAAGAAGGCTTCGCTGATACCACGACGTCGGGATACCCATAACTACTCCCGCGTAGATGGTTAGTGCGTATAGACCAAATGGCCGGACTCGGATCAAATACCCGATCTCGTTAAGCGTGTTAAGTATTCGCGAGCGCCGAACAGGCCAGCCCACTGCCTCCTAGGTGGTCTCAACCTGCCTGCCGCTCCGCCACAAAGTAACGATCGGGGCCGTCGGGAACCAGGCCCACCTCTACGGGATGGAGCCACTGTCCTTTCGGCCCCTCATCGTAATCACTGCGGGTACTCATCGGTGACCCGACTTTAGTCACCATCATAAAGTATGTATGTATGTATAGTATATACCGTGATCACCTCCCAAGTGATCACGGCCCGATATTATAGCAAGGCGATCGACAAGAATGTAGGGCCAATGATGATAAACTAGCATCCTATACTAAGCATTTAGGATTGCGGTAAGGTATCAACATATGTAGCAACAATGTCGGGCTATGCATCGTAATAGGATCAATGAAAGCGGTAACATGCTACACTACTCTAATGCAAGCAGATAGAGGAGAATAGGCGATATCTGGTGATCAAGGGGGGCTTGCTGGTTGCTCGAGACAAGAAGGAGGGGTCGTCGGTGGCGTAGTCGCCACGTGGGCATCGCATCGCCACGGGGCTACCGGAGAGAAGAGGGGAGAAACAGTAAATACATAGCAAGCAAGTGCATAACAGTCAACAAGCAGAGCTAGACGTGTTCTAACGCGGTATGAGGTGATACCGGTGAAGGGGGGAAACATCCGGGAAAGTATCCCCGGTGTTTCATGTTTTCGGACAGATGAACCGGAGGTGAAATGTTGCAGGTTCTCTATGCTAGGGACACGTGGCGGACGAACGAGCTGCGTATCCGGATTCGTCTCGTCGTTCTGAGCAACTTTCATGTAGAAAATATTTTCATCCGAGTTACGGATTAAAAGATATGATTTTCTAAAGATTTTATTAATTTCTGGAATTTAATTAATTATTTAAATCCGACATTATCCGTAATAGTAAATGATGACGTCAAGATGACATCGAGTGATGTCGTGATCAACGTTGACCATTGACCTGGTCGACCGACGTGTGGGTCCCGGTGTGTCATCGATCGTTAACTAACCTAATAGATTAATTAACTAACTAGGTGATTAGGTTAATCTAATCAGGATCAATTAAGTTAATTAATTCTTTAATTAATTAACTAATTAATATTTTAATTATTTTATTTATTTATCTATTTTATTAATTTTTTTTTAAATTTTCGTTCTAGGGCTTGGGCCCCTCATGTCATAGGCACATGGGCCTTAGCGGGTTCGGGCGCAACGGGCGCGGGTTGTAGCCGAGCAGGCTGCGTTCGAGTCTTGTTGGCGCCACGGACGGACCCGAAGCGGCGGCGGCAGCGATGCCGAGACCGGGGCAGGCGGCACGAGGCCGGAGGCCGGTCGCAGTGAGCGGCGCGCAGGCGCAGCAGCGGCAGCTGCTGCAAGGCGGTCGAGTAAGGGAGGTCGCGGGCGGTGAGCAAGACGGCTGCCCGCGGCGGGCGGCAGATGTGGCGCCACGGTGGCCTGCGCTGGGTGCACGTCGGGCGAGGAGAGAGAGAGGAGGCTGCAGCGATGCAAGAACGGCGGCGCGGTCGGGCCGGCAAGTGAGCATGGGCTCCGGCGACAAGGGCATTCCATGGCGCGTGTGGGAGGGCGAGGTAGGGCACGGGCTGGCGGTGGACGGCGCGGTGGTGCGTGTACGAGTGTTCAACCTCGAGCAGAGGCAAGGAAGGAGGAGGACGAGGCCGTGGCCTCACCGGGATTCGTGGGGTCTGGGCAGCCGTGCGTGAGGAGGAGGACGGAGACGGCGCATACGGAGTGGAAGCAGGCCGGCGAGGAGGAGGAAGCAGGCCGGCGGGGAGGTCCGGCGCCGTGGCCTCCGGCGAGCTCCGGTGTCGGCATCCTGGCCGTCGAGCGGCGACGGGGTCGCAGCGTCGGGGTCCTCCTCCTCTCGATCCCGATCCAATCGGGGGAGAGAGGGGAGGGGTGAGATATTTTCGGGGGGGAGTGTCGGTGGCGGTGGGTTGGACCGAGGGGGAGTGGGGGTTAAGGGAGTGGGGTGTGGGGTGGGCGGTAGGGGCTGGTGGTGGCCCATTGGGCTGTGGTCGGTGGGCCAAGCCTGTGGGGTTTTCTCTTTTTTCTAGTTTTAGTTTTAGTTTTTTTTTGCATTTTCCTTTCTTTTATTTCTTTTCCTTTTCTGTTTTTACTTATTTTAAAATACTTAGGCATTTTATAAAATTGTGTTTATTACACCATATTGACTTATGTAAAATATGGCATCTCCTAACATTTTGTTTTAAATTTTGAAAAACTTTTATTTATTTTTTTGATTGATTTTGAATTTGATTTCGAATCAGTTTCGATCTAACACGAGGTTAGCAACAGCAACCGAGGTGACGTGGCATCGTTAACGCGGGATTACTGTAGCCTAATTATCCGGGCGTCACAATTCTCCTCCACTACAAGAAATCTCGTCCCGAGATTTAGGAGGGGAGCAAGGGGGAAGGGATTTGGTTACGAAATTCTAACGGGTCTTCTCGTCTTTGGTTGCTCTTCTCGAAGAGGTCAATCCATTACATTGATGTCTTCAGTTCTCTGCTTCGGGTCATCATGATGAAGTTGTCGTCCTTACTTGGGGATCTTCATCGTACTTAAGGAAAGGATAAGGGGTAGCTTCAAAAGGACAGACCTCTACAAGGTTGACTATCTGGTCGATAACATCAAGGAAGGTGGCGGAAGTTACTCTCGAATTGAATCTTAAGAAAATATCGAGAGCAAAGTAAGGAGGTACCACGAGAATTTTCAAACGGATAGGCAAGCGTTCGATGCCTAATCAGAAGGTGAAAGGGGTTCAAGGCAACGAGAATAAGTATTGCGTCTGATGCCAAAATTGATCACTTGGGACGGTGGTTCGTGATTTACATACGAGTCCACGCGCGAGGAATAACTTTGGGAAACAGGGGGTGTACAGGAGAGTCAGCTTTCGATCCTGTGGA